>JAMXDD010000011.1:26396542-27596542 GCA_024733475.1 Syzygium grande
TTAAAGTAATATAGTTATTAAAAAAAGGCATTTGGGCCAGTCCAACCCAGTCCCTTTTTTGTTTATTCTTTTCTTTCCTCGCCTGGGCCAAGCCCTCCTCCTTCTCTTTCTTATCTTTCTTTTCCACAGCCCAACTCTCTTTCCTAGCCTTTTCTTTTCGGCCTAGCCCAGCCCTTGCCAACTTTTCCCCTTCCTCTTCACGCTCATGACAGGAGCGACAGAAGGCAGGAAGCAGAAGTTAATGTATTATTAGACAATGAGGGACAAGTAGAGCAAGGCAGGGCATGACAGGGATCGCCCGGGCACCATCTCGTGGTTAGGGCCAGCCGACCACAACAAGGGGCGATCAGAATAAACCGAATTTCAACGTAATCTCGGCATCAATAAAATCGCAGATCATTTCACCTTTCATTTTGAAGTATAAAGCTACCAGACCGATCACCTTTTGATACTAATTACGTAGAGCATGACTAACTAGGAAAATGGTACGTGAGACCAAGGACCCGATCGCGAATCGATCACCCATCTCGAGAAACGATAGGAAATATTTTTGAATAACGATGGTATATTAGGAAAAGTGACGATTTGGTTTGGCCAAGACCAACGATGTACAATCGGATCGCAAGTGATTACAAGACGATCGAAAGTGCACATGGCCAACCGGTCCGAACTTAACCCGAATCAATGCGTGACCTGGGACTAGTGATAATTCCTATCTCTCTAGGATCGGAACTATTATGACTCAAATAACCCTAGGTCGATATCGTAACCTCTAAACAACCACCCGTTAGTGAGAGACCCTCAAAATTAGAAATCGAGCGAGTTTTGATCACGAAATTAAGCCCGGATTTCAATGTCAATTTTCGATGGCGTAAAAGACTATATTTGGGAATCGACGTCATATTATGCTGGTCACACATATTTGGAGTTATTACGGTTTAAAAATGGAATTTCGATCCAGAAGTCAAAATTACGATTTTGCCCCTATGGGCAACCGATGTTGGTTTTGAGGTCATTTGAGGTTATTTTTAGAGGCCGATGATATTTTGGGGTGGCTACGACATTTAGAGTGGTTACTGAACAAAATTGGAATTTTACCGAAAGTGAAAAATAATATTATTTTATTCCTCGACTTTGAAGCCGATTTTCGAGAGCTTAAAAGACTATTTTCATGATTCCGACGCCATATTAGGTTGGCCACGCACATTTGGGGTTGGTACAATCGAAAAATGAAATTTCCACCGGGATCGAAAATTATCATTTTGCCCCTATGACTCATTTTAGGGTTCCGAATTTTGGGCCGTTTTTGGGATTAAAATTGGATATTTTAATGTATATTTCAGCCCAATAATTCAGGGGGTGAAAGACCAAACACCCTTAGATATTTTGGCTTGGATTAATGAGAACCAAGTGTTTAAGGGGCAAAATTGGAATTAAGGAAAAGTGGGTCAAACCAATCATTTAACCCCCTTGATCACTCTCTCTCCTCCCATTTCCTCTCACCATCAGCAGGCAGGCCCCTCCTCCCACGCCAACTCCCTCTCTTCCATTTCCCTCCATCATTTGGCCATGAGAAGCCAAGCTAAGCCGGAGCGTTGCCACTCTCATGTTGCCGCCACCGTGAGCCGCCGGCCAGCCGTTCCACCTTCTCGCTCTGGCCGAGTTAGTCTAGAGTTCGGGTAAGTCACTCCCTAAACCCTATCTAGGATATCGGGTATTAACGGCCTCGTTTAGTCGTAGTTTAGGGTAGTTTAGGGGTTGATTGGGATGTCGATCGCGGTTGTTGGTGGTTGATAGTAGTTGTTGGTGACTTATCATGGCTGTCAGTGGCTGTTGCGTATTGGATTAGAAGTCTGAGAATGAGTTTTGGCGGTTGAAATTCGGTAGAAATCAATTGGGGTTCGAATCTGTGAGGCTCGGTGTGATTCTCGGATTCGCAGTTACTGTACCCATTCGGTTTACTATTTTTGTAGAGAATTTTGTGAGCCAAATTTGAGAACGTTTTCTTCATGAAAGTTGTTCCCAACATCTTGACGTATAACATATTTTTTAAATTTGGAATTTTGAGGCCATTTGGTTAGTACGAACAACCATTTTCAGAACATATGGAAACTGCCCGAACACTGTTTATCCCGACCTCCGGGTCTGTTCGAATTTTTATAAATTTTTCCAGACCCATTTTTAAAATACTTCCTGTACAAAACTTGTTGGGGACCTTTGTGACTATGACATATAAAATTTCAAAGCTTTTTAAGATGATTTGGGTGATGAAATAATTGTATTTTGAGGACAAAACAGTCTGTTAGAGCGAACTGATTTTGGTCTGATTTCGAGGGACAAAAAGGCATGGTTGCAGATTGAACCGGATTTTGTGTTTTTCATAAGAAATGTTTATCAAGATGTTTTTTTATGATATATCCAAAATTTAGAATTTTTGAGTTTGTATGTGTGATTATATGGTTTATAATTGTTGGTTGGTTCTGGAATGTGTCTTGGACTGAAGGTGGCGTGATTGTGTGCCGAGAGGGTGTGGCCATGAGGCGTGATGGTGTGATTGCGCATTGAGTTTGTGTGCCAAGCATGGGTGATCGTGGTGGTGTTCATGTGGCGAGAATGTGTATTTGTCTTTGTGTATGTGAAGTGTGCGATTGTGTGTGACCGTGTATATGTGGTCATGTGGGTATGTGTGGAGAGTGTGAAATTAAGGTACGAGAATGTAGGATTGATTGGAAAAGTGATACCTTGAGGTATGTCTATTTTACGCTGTGGCAATTGTCCCCGAGGCGTTTTCACGCTGGACGACGCCGTCCCTTTGACGAGGTGATTTATGCCCGGCCCGACGGGGTTTCGGTTCGACAAGGTTTAAAATCGCTATTCTAATGCGCTTTTACGCTGGCACGGTAATTAAGGAAAGGGAGAGGTAGAATTCCGTCCGGCGTAGAAGTTCGCTTTATGTGGATTTATGCCGCCCCCGACGAGGTGACGGCGTGCCCGGCCCGTGTGAGGACGATTACGACGAGGTCAAGACCATTGGCTTGATGCGCTTTACGCGGGCGTGTAGTGGGAAGAATTGAGAATGAGCCGAAATTGGCTTGAGATGCGGTGTTTGAGAAAGTGACGATGGTGTGAGAAAGTTATGTGTTTTGTATCGCTGTGATGTGATGCTTTAATTATGGGATAAAACTCGTTAGGGTACGTGGGACGCGGTTTAAGTGGGTTTTATCTTATAATTGAGGCACGTCTTGGCGTCTCAGAAATCATTAACTGCGATATGTTGGCCGTATTATTATCGGCGTGCAATGAGGGTGTATGAAGAAGAATCCGGTAGGTTCGCATGTAATTGTTAGTATGATTGGTTGTTTGTGTCGATATGTGTTGTCTGGAGGTGCGTGATAGCCTAGGTGGGGTTTAGGGTGTGTGCTTATTGAGATATGATCTCATGGTTGTTTTAACCAACACTTTCATAACCCCGATTTGAGTAATGAACCTTCTACCGCCGTCTGATCTTGCAATACCGTTGCACACCGACGTTAACGTAGTAGAGTACTCAACAGACGGTAGGAGACTGGGAGGATTCAAATTCAGAGGACGAAAAATCGGACTCGGAGTGGGACGCCAAGTAGAGGGCGTAGAAGCAAGTGCAGGGGTTGTGGAATAGGCTTTTGAAGCGTACTATTTTTGGTGATAGGATAACCCAAGTTATCGATCCTTTTGATATCAGTAGTATGCAGTGTGGCGGTGCAGTGTGCTTGTATATATGTGGTTTTATAAATTGTGGATATTATATAAGTTTGAATGAAAAAAATGAATTTGTGCATTCTCCCTAATGACCCTAGTTATTATCGTTCGGGTATTGATGGTTTCCGTTGTTGATATAAATATCTGATAAGTTTAATTTGGATCGACAATACCCTGAGATGTCGCATCATTCGACCAGAGAAGTGTGTCATGAGCTCGAAGGGGTTCGGGCGTGACAGCGATCTAGCGTGACTGATTGGCCACAAAAAGGCCAAGGGGCTGAGAGAGCGCGGGGGTAGAGTGATGGCCAGGTGCTTCCAAGAGAGGGAAGGTGCTTGAGAGTTTGGGGATGCTTGGCCATCCTTTATTGTGAGAGGGAATCCGAGAGCGAAATCGAAGATCGGTGCTCAGCCTCGCCCCATTGACCCAACTACGTGTTCCTGTCACATCCCTACGACCTCCGCCTGGCGTCCCTGACACCTCACTCCCCTGCGGCCGTATTTCCGATGAGTCCCTTTTCTTAGTTCCGAGATCCCACACCCGAGGATCTCGGCTCGGAGACATCAAAGCGGTCGGCCATGGCACGACTTGTGTCGAGCGCACCCTTTAGCCGCCGTCTCCGAGCCAGGTAGAGACCCCGCAGTCGTGCGCTCCAACGCCTCTATTATGTCTTATCTACGGACCCAGGCTCCTCAACTTCGGTTTTCGTGCGTTGAGCTTCTTGTGCTTTATATTGTTGGTGCTGAGTGTCGTTTGTTGATTATGGGCGGATTTTGGCTTGGGCCCACGTCCCAAATGCCTGTTGTGGTTCACCTCAGTCGATGCCCGCCGTGTGTTTGACAAAAGTTCTGAACCGAGTTCGTACAAATGTGTCTCTGGTTTTGCACTACTCTGAGTGTATACAAACACAGGGGTCTAATTAAAAAAAAAAACACACAACTTTTAGATCGAGGGACATTTCTGGCCCGAACTCTTTTTTGTCCCATAAAAAGGCACAAACTTTAGATTGAGGGACAATTAATTTGAACTCTTTTTTGTCCTATAAAAAGCGTTGACTTTAGATCGAAAGAACAATTAAAGGCTCCAATTTTTTTTGTCTCACAAAAAATCACCAACTTTTATCACGATCCCAAATATGGCTCCCTGTTGACTTTCATGAGAAAGAAGATTATGGTAGTGAGCTTGGCGAATCTCGTCCGTGGCGTTTGTCGACAGGCGGTGGTTAGTTTCAGATTACGTTTGGCTAAAGAGATTAAATCTAGAGATATTTTTGACTTGTCGGTGAAGTGAAAGAGACGAATAGTTTCACCGTTATTCTTCAAATTGTAGCTTAGAGAATAAGATAATGAATATTGCTTTAAATCCAATTGAGAATCCACGTGGATTTATTACTAAGGTAGAATAGTTAAGTTAGATAATTAATGGTTCTAAGTCAATGGAGACCAGATTTAGGATCTAAGTGAAAGTTGATGCTTTTTATGAGATAAAAAAAGTTGAAGCCAAAATTATCACTGGACCTAAAATTGGTGCTTTTTTTTTTGGACAAAAAAAAATTCGAGTCAAAAATTGTCCCTCGACCAAAAGTTTGTGTTTTTTTACGGGATGAAAAAAAAGTTCGAACTAGAATTATCTTTCGACCTGAAATTTGTACTTTTTTTTTAATAAACCCCAAACATGGGTGCTATGATAGAGGGATTCCATTGATTTCTGAGCAGTTGGACTCCTATGTCATCACGATTAAATTTGTCCATATTCCTTTTGTTTATTTTTTATTCTTGTGTGGGCATTTCATCCGGTTGCGTTCGTCTGTGAGGTGGTGACCCTAAACCTATGATGCGAACGTTAATCTCTTCCGCTGGTTTGTTTACTGGTCTCCTGCTATTTGCTTGTTTCGGTCGTGTTTTGGTTGTGCCCGTAAATGTCGGAGGATTGGCAATCGGAATGGTGGCCGATGTGGTCCGGTGGCTAGTGCTAGTTAATGGTGAAATGTATCATTACGGGACCCGTGATCTTGAGTATTCTAGATGTGCTGAAGAAGACGACATTGAGGAGCAGTTCTGGGATTGGAAAATTGGTGATGGAGCGACCAAAAGTAGTGGACGTTGGGCTCATTTAGACTTAGTGAGCCTTGGGCTTGGATTGTTGTTTTGGTGGATTTGGGCTTAGTTCTATTGTAGGAGTAGTGAGTGTTGGGCTTAATTTGTCATGCTTGGGTTTGTTTTTGGCTGAGTAGGCTTGGATTTGGTCTTGTAGTGGCCGAATTGGGCTTGATTTCATTGAGCCCATTCCTTTCTTTTTAGGCCTTTGGCGTCCAAGGCCCAACCCGAAGTCCCACGATCTAGCCTGTGTTCGAACTGGGCCTCAGAGGCCCAACCCGGGTCCGTATTATTATAATATTATAGTATTATTTTAATATTAAAAAATTGTTTTTATAAAAATATATATTAAAAAATTTTTAAATTTCAAAAATTAAAAACTGAAATTGGGCATAGGAATTGCCGTTTCTTACTATTTTTTGTGTGATTAGTGCCATGCTTGACTTCATGTTATTTGATTCGCATGTCTTGAATTACGTGTTTAATTCAACCTTGCATATGGTCGATTAGAGACATGTTAGGCCGTTGCTTGTGCCCTTTCCATATATTGGTTGTTGCTTTCCCTAACTTTGTTAGAGATGGAACTCTAGGACTGACAATTGATAAGATTGCTGCATGAGTACCTTAAGTAGTGATCGAATAAGTTTAGGTACTGAAAGGGTACTAGTTCATTAATTAGTATAATCAAGTCTTTGAACCCTTTGAATCTCTAGTTCGTAGAAGTAAAGCAATTCTCCTACGCTTTACTTATGACGACTTCTAAATAAAATTGATTTGTATGTTAAAAATTTAAGTCATGAATTGATATAGGCTTGGGAGAGCTCGAGCTAAATTTAAACTTAATAATCCATTAGCCAAACCCCTCGGTGGTCAGACCGGTCCGAGGAGGTCGCAACAATGACTTGGTCACAATGCCTGGCACTATACTAAGTAAGCTTGGTTTCGAACCAACTGGTCTCAGTCCTGATTGTGTACTAGCAAAACTTTGGCGTGTTCCGATCGTGGACTGCCTGCTCATGTACCCCTCCTTATATGATTCTAGAGTTAGTGGTTCCTCCCCTAAAAACATTTAGAATTTACTGGAAAAGAGAGGAGATGAATCTTCACTAAGAACCCAAGAGGGTGACATCCACGTGCTTAAGTGGGTGACTCAATCATCAAAAGAGGAGTCATAGAGAGCATTGTAGACCCAAGATTAAACGGATGGTTCGACATCAGCTCGGCTTGGAAAGCTGTGGAGATAGCAACGTCTTGTGTGCCACCATTTGCAATTCAGAGGGCAGACATAAGTCACATATTAGCTGAACTGAAGCAATGTTTGGCCATAGATGTGGCAAGCCAGAGAGTGGAAAATGGTGAGATTGAATTAAGCAGCTTCTTTGAAATGGCCACTCTAGGGCTTGACTGTGATAGTGCTCCCTTTGCAAGGTAAATGGGGAAATTCAAGACTTATCCCGTAACATTTCAATTCCCACTTGAAAAAAACTGATGTCTTGTGATGTTATTCATCTGATCAAAATGGTCATCACTTCTCCGTCCACATCGAACTGGTTGTTAAGACATGGTATATTCTTTTTTTGGGCAGAGTCATGGTATATTCTAAGACATGCTAAGCGAAGTTGTTTTGCTTGAACCATGGTAAGGTTCGTTGATATTGATGGTATGCTCGGTAGTTGTTGCAGATGATATAGAGATAGCAAATAAATTTCGAGAGCTAGAAATTCTTGCTTACCATGAAAATATTGTTGTCAATCAATTATTTCTGGCCATGCCAAATGCTGAAATTGTGAGTTAAAACTCATCCTCCTATTAATTATTCTTTTGTGAGTTAAAACTCATCCTCCTATTAATTATTCTTTCTTATTATAATTTACCGTATTGGTTGTCATGGCGGATGCTCCCAACCAGAAAAAAATAGATGATTTCACGGTGTATGGCAATAACGATATAATGAAAAATAATTAGCGCATGACATGATATATTGTTTCAGATTTACCTATGGTCAATACGTCATCAATCAAAAAGGCTCTGTATTGACATTGATTGTGGTCCTTAGACTTGCACACATGCTGAGGAAGACCTAGCTGCAAGTCTTGGTCTTCTTGTATTGTTGCCATGACTCGATCAACATAAACTGAAGATAATTCAGTGCGTGACTCCAATCATCGAAAGAGGAGACATAGACAGCATTGTAGACCCAAAGAATATACGAACAGCTCCAACATAAGCACGGCTTGGAAAGCTGTGAAGATAGGGATGTCATGTGCTTCGCCATCTGCAATCAAGAGGCCAGACACAAGTCACATCTTAGCTAAACTGAAGGGGCGTTTGGCCGTAGACATGGCAAGCCAAAGAGTGGAAAATGTTGGGATGGAATCAAGCGGCTTCATTGAAATGGCCGCTTTGCAGTTTGACTGTGATAGTGCTCCCTTGCAAGGTAAATATGGAAATTCAACACTTATCGCGTGACACCTCAAGCCTTGTATTAGATGGGTGAAGTCCTATGATGTTTTAGGTAATATTTACCTCAAATGATCGCCCCTTATGTGTTTACTCAGATTATTTCTTTTGGAGGCTTAGCTTACGTGTCATAAGATATGGTATATGCCTCACTTCTTTGTTCCTTTTTGGAACATGTGGGGTGACCGGACCTTCCGTAAGCTTTCTTTTATTAGAACTTTTGTGTCCTCCTAAAGTTTACGGTTGAAGACATAAGTCTCATGTGTGAATCTTTAGCTGAAGCTGTAACTGTTCATATGCCGATAAGTGTACCACCACCGCCATGCTAAATAAGTAGTGTTAGAGATGAACACCCAATCACGATAATCTAATTCAACTTGTGATTTCCTCCTAAATGTTAAATAACAGAATCCCAGCAAGCTTAAGACGATAGATAATTTCATGTTTGCTTGTGTGGTGACTTATCCCTTCATTGCTCCATGTTATACACTACAAAAACCATTTTTTTTTCCGACGAAATTTCCAACGAAAAATTCTGGAAAATTCGTTGGAAAACGAATTTCCAACGAAAAAAAATTCGTTGGTAATAATTCGTCGCAAATTTTTCCAACGAAAAATTTAAATTTTCGTTGGAAATTTGCGATTTAATTTTTTTTTTGAAAAAAATTCGTTGGAAAACTGCGTGGCTAAATTCGTTTGAAATCTAACTTTTTTTTTTCCGACGAATTTTTTTTTTCGTTGGAAACAACAAATTTTTTTTTCGAAAAATTGTGGAAATTTTTTTTCCATAGAAAAAATTTTGGTCCAATTTTTTTTTGGTCGAAATTTTTTTTGTCGTCGAAAAATCGCCTCCACCGGGCGATGGCGGCCCAATTTGTCGCCAAAGAAGGCCGAGCTCAAGCTCGTTTACCATGTAGCCTTACCGCCATGCTATCGGGTAAGGGCGCCCCACACCGGCAAGGGAGCGAGCTCACAGACGGGCTATAGCTCGCCTGCTTGGGCCATGAGGAATGGGCCCCGCCATGGCCCATGAGGCCGCCTGCCTCCCAGGCTAGCCCGCCCAGACTGGCGGCTCGCCTACGACGAGGCTTGTGGCGCTGGGCGGCCCATGGTGGCGTCAGGTGTCGTGGGGCATCAAGTCAGCTTTCAGGCGGCTCTCGATGGTTGCCAAGGCGCCTTTAGTGGAGGGAGCCGACGCTTGAGCATGGCGATCTTGGCCCATGGCACCGAGCCGGAGCCGCCCAGAGTGAGGAGGGGGCGCTGGGAGGAGGCAAGGCCGTGACAGAGGGGGAGAGAGAGGAGAAGAGAGAGAGAGAAATATGGAAATTGAAAAACGTGGAAATAATGAGCGAAAATTTGAATAAGCGTTAGTTTTCGTTGCAAAATTAATTGGGAAATTTTCCACAAATTTTGCAACGAAAATTGTAATGCATTTCAAAATAATTGCCCGAAAAATTAAATTTGTTGGAAAATTCGTTGGAAATTTCTAAAAAAAAAAAATTTGTTGAAATTTCCAAACGAAAATTGTACACAATAAAATAATTAGCGAAAAATTGAAATTGCTGAAATTTCCAACAAATTTTCCTACCTAATATAAAAAAAAAATGTTGAATAATACCAGGTTTTTTTTAATTCGTTGAAATTTCTAAATCTAATTTTTCAAACGAAAATTGTACACACTAAAAATAATTGCCTAAAATTAAAATTCGTTGGAAAATTCGTTGGAAATTGTACACAATAAATAGCTGCTCGAAAATAGAAGTTCGTTGAAATTTCCAAACGAAATTTCCAACGAAAAATTGTACACACTAAAATAATTGCCGGAAAATTGAAATTGTTGGAAATTTCCAACGAAAATCGTACACAATAAATAATTGCCCGAAAATTGAAATTGTTGAAAATTCGTTGAAATTTCCAACGAATTTTCCAACGAAAATTCACACAATAAATAATTGCCCGAAAATTGAAATTCGTTGGAAATTTCCAATCGAATTTTCCCACCTAATATAAAAAAAATGCCAAACAATACCGGGTTTTTTTTTTATTCGTTGAAAATTTCAACGAATTTTGCAAATCGAAAAATGTTTCGTTGGAAATTTCCAACGAATTTTATTTTTCGTTGAAAAATTTGTCGCAAATTCATGACGAAAATTTTTTCGTTGGAAAATTTTCGTGGCAAAAATGCTTTTTTGTAGTGATACCTTAATCAAGGAAATGATACAAGAAGCGCTATAACTTTCGTATGACACGCATTTCATTGTCAAAATTTTCGAGCGATAACTTGAGTGTTACTTTCATAAAAAAAAAAAAAAAAGCGATTACTTAAGTGTCATAGGTGATTTTCTTCACCGGAAAATCCAACGTAGCATTGATTTATTATATATCGGCTGATGTGACTCACCAGAGAAATCCAATCAGCAAAAACTAACTCGTTGGCCCTAGTTCTTGCCCCAAATTTGACAAGTTGGGGTTAAATTAGGGCCAAGAAGCAATCCCACACCCTAATCCCTTGAAATTACTATTGAAATTGCAGCTGGTTACCTGCAGAATTGTGAGCGAGAGCCCTGGTAGAAGCAGAGTCGAGGACATTGAAGAAGAGGAGTTGCGAGACCTTGGATTGGGTGAGGAAGATGACGTAGAGAGGGGGGATGAGGGCAAGTGTGATTTGGGTGAAAAATCTTCCTCCAAGTGAGGATAATCTCGTAGGTTAAGAAATTGCAGTTTATGCTGGTCTCTGTCCTTTGTTTTTGCACAGAAAAATTAAGAATTGAGTGATCGATGTTTTAGTTTAAAGTGATTCTTGAAATAGACCAAGTGGAGAGGTATTATGTAAAGCTTCCCGTGGTTGCTGACGATGGTGTCATTTGGCGCATACATCGTCCATCGAGTGCGTCATGGTCCTCAAGATCTCAAGCATGAAACATTTGTTCGTGATCATCACCTCCAATAATCAACACATGCGTTCATCGCTTCCCACCTTCCAATTCGGGTCTAGCATGTCATAGCTCTCCTCCAGGTCTCACTCCACTCTCTGATTATTTTTTATTAAGAAAGTCACGCGAAATTAAAATTTCATTAAAAAAAACCACGTAGGATTGAACTTTATCACTGAAAACACTTAAGTGATCTTTTTTTCACCGATGTGCTATAAAAGTGATCACTTGAAAAGTTTTGATACTGAAGTAAACGCCGTATGAAAGTTATGACATTTTTAGACTCTATTTATTTTACGGAAAATGAATAATTTTCAAAACATCTTTTTAAAATTAATCATTTATATCACTCGAAATAATTAATTAATGGAAAAAGTTTTTATTATCGACAACAATTTATACTTAAATATTTTCGTGGACTTTGAAAATATTTTTTTAGTTCATTTATTTTTTTAAGCAATATAAGCTATGATTTTTAGAAAAAAATTATTTTTCAAATCTTTTATTTTTCGCAGAGCTTTAGTGTGTTTCTCCTTACCTTAATTTCTTGCTTGTTGATTTATATTAAAACACCTTTCAAGCAAGATATTCCGATCACCCTATAACGTTTGGGTCTAAAATTTCTTATATAAGATACTTCATTAAGAGCTTTCTTGCACTAGTGACTGGTGTAACAATGTTGATCTTGAACCTGGCGATATCGTACGAGTTCAGCAGCAACCATCGATTACACTAGAGACACGTGGAGGATCGAGTCGGTCGTGCTGCCATAACTTTATAGACAATGATATGTGTAAGGTGATAGACCCATGGCAAGCGAAGGTGATCGGTCCGACCCATGGTAATGTTCTTTGATACTGATAGTTTGTGCGGTGGTCATTGGTAGCAACGACAAAATGGTCCATCTGCCATCAATTAAAAGCTGTTTATTGACATTGATTGTGGTCCTTAGACTTGGACACAAGCGGACGAAGAGCCAGCTGCAAGTCTTGGTCTTCTTGTACTGTAGCGATGACTTAATCAACCATTAACTGAACATGGGGTCTTGTATCCTCTTAGTATTTCCTATAGAAGAAGAAACTAATTTCCAATAATTGTCGTCTGAATAGGAGTCAATCCTATATGACTTCCAAAATCGATATAATCACCTTAGGATTTATATTGAGTTGGATTCAAATTTATGAAACTTATGATCATGTTCTCTAGATATATCAAAATCTTAATTACCGTCATTAGTGGAAACTGTTTTTCGTATATGAATATAAAGTGCACAAAAGGAAAACGAGGAAACAAAATACTTAGTAGCAATGAAATATACTGGGCCATAGCCACTAAGATCAACTACAGCTTTCTCGTTTTCTTTGCTTGCTCCTTTAGCTTTAGGATTTGTCCTTGTGGTTCAAGCCCAACAAAATCCAGGTATATCTCTCTCCCTCTGGCGTCCGTGATGAGCAAAGTTTCTGAGTAACTGTATTTTACGTGTTCTAAGAACGTTACAAGATTGAATGCTGGCAAAATATCAACTCACTCGATATATCAGACATCAAACCCGGGATACGCAGTCCGAAAAAATAGCTAGTAAATGGTCTGCTATGTTAGCATGCTGTGCTTGTAAAAAAGGAGAGAAAATGGTGGGGCGAGATAATTTGAGGGAAAAATTGAGAACTATAATATTTCCATATTATAGTTGTCGACATCCCCGACCCCGATTTTCTTCTGCCCTTTCTCCCAAACACAGCGTGAGATTTTCCTGTCTTGTGGTTTAAGCTTCGTACAATGTTATTGTTCCCATCCATGACGTCAAGAAATGTTGGCCATTAAGAATTGAGTAATTGGTGCTCTAGTTCAATCCGATTCTTGAAATAGACCAAGCGGAGAGGTATTATGTAAAGCTTCCTGTGGTTACCGACAATGGGGCCGTTGGACACGTATATAGTCTTGCACACAACCAACTGGAGGTCAAAGGCCTCACATATTTCATGTAATGGCAGAATTTAATAAATGTTTGGCAATAGTTTTTCCATGTGAAAAAGTCGAGAAGATGGGAAGCAAAATGAGAACATCAAGTAGTTCTTTTAAAAGGACCTCCTTGGAACTTCAGTCAGCGGGAGCTTCCCTGCAAGGGAGTCTATTAATTAGTAAATATGAACTTCTGTTGCCAAATTTCTGCATCAGTCAATACTGAACTCAAGTCTGGTTCATATTTCAAACTCATATTTGAATGTCAATTTACATACCCTGTAAGCTATTCTTGTCTCTAGTGATTCTGCGAGTCAAACAGATCTAGATAGAAACATGTGCATTCGCAGCAAATATTGAACAGATTTTGTCATTCATGGGAGAAACTATGTACTTGAGTAGGCTCACCCTATGTTGGATTTGGATTTGGTTACTCTGGAGTCTAGCTTCTTGTTGCTTTCAGGAGATACATTCACATGGATCGTTTCTCGAGATGAGAGGTCAAACAACTGCAAAAGCTCTCTCTCTCTCTCTCTCTCTCTGTGGAGCCATTAAATGAAACAACCATTGTTTCCCGACTCTGTACCCCCATTGTTCTAATTTGTTATGACCTGGTCTACGGTGACAAGAGCACCCCGATTGCTCTAATTTAGAAGGGCATCAGAGAAGTTAATCATAATAATGAGCCTCAAAAACTTTTTCGTCCTTCAGGGAGGCCTCAAATCTTTTCGCTGTCTGTGACAGAATGGATCAAGTCATACTAAGCCTAGATCAAAGTTAGCTCTCAGCTAAATAGATCTGAAGGGGTGCTCGACACGCTCGAAAAGGAAATAGAAGTAATATCTCTTCTGACTGATCTACACATGTTAGGTTAAGGACATCTCAATTATTATAATCTTGTCTGTGAATTTCCTTATTCTGATTTGTCTGAATTTGGCGCCTACAAGAGTTTCTTAGGAATATATGGCATGTCCTTGTCATAGAACAGCTTGGACATTCTAAGTGGAATGAAGTATGCTTCAAAATTTTGCAGTTTCCGTTGTGTAATATGCATTATCTGAGTTGACTTTGCATCTTAATCGCTCAATTTGTTGGTAGGCTTCAGGTCCAACTGCGAGTTTCTTGCTTGTCCAAAGGTGAAAATCAATAAATATATTAGGGGAAATCTCGTCGAATGAAATTCCTGATTCTTATTTGTCTCTTACTAGTTTCGAACTTCCATTCTCTATTACTGAGTTGACCATTTGAAGTGAATGTCAACCTGTGATGGAGAAATCACTCCCCGTTTATTAATTTACAAGTGCACGTCTGGTCCATGAACGTGCATGCATCGAATACCAATTTATTCTTTTGACTCTTGAAGACATTGATTTTCTTCTTCTTGGCCTTGAGATGGTAGAGCTCTCCTTCTCTCGCTAAAATGGAGAAACCGATGTGAAGAAAGGTTTGATGTGCCATGAAGATCTTGAAGATGTTGCATGTCTTGATTGGTTGTCTAGCTCTAGGAGTCATCGCTCGTGGGCAACGAAATCCACGTTCTCTCCCTTCTCTCTCTCTCTCGTGCGCATAGTGATGATTGAATCGTGAAGAGTTGAGACATAAGAAAACGGATTCTAGAAAAGGGCCCAATGATGATTCTAGCGATCAACCTTTCAATGGTTTTACAACGACATATAGCAGTATTTTGTACTCCAACTAAGGAATTTAGCAAAGTTAAGCCCGTTTGAGAGTCTCCAGGAAACATTTGCTCAGTCTCCTAAATATTGGTGAGCTAGCAATGTATCATCCTCTAGCTTACTTTATCTTTGCAAATGAGATATCTGTTTTCAAGCTTTTCACATATGCCTTTATCGTCCGAATATCCATCAAAACTTCTTCTTAACTGGGAATTATCAAGCCAATTCTTGCACATGTAATTTTCATTGCTGAAATTTGTATCCAGTTGATACAGTTCTAAAGAAATTAGATAAAAAGTTTAAGGGACATCGCAAATAATCAAGAAATTTATAAGACTGTTTAAATTTCGAATCGTGATGCGGCGAAAAGCAAGTGACAATCTCTGGTTTCACCTCGATTTAGGTTTCATAAGCATTGATCGTGGGGCACCTAATGATTACCATGATGATCAGCTTGACATATATTACAAGGGCGATGCGGGGGTTTGTAGATTCCGGAACAAACATGCAGGTGTCTACCGAGGTCACCTACCAAAACAACCAACAACAATCAAAGAATCTTGGGATCTTCCCCGATGGAACAAGGAATTGTTACACATTAATGCCAAATGATGGAAAGGGGAACACGTATTTGGTCAGGGCTTCATTTTGGCATGGGGATTATGGTGCCAAGAGTCAAACCCCAGCATTTGAGTTAATCACAGGCCAACCTCCAATAATGTCAGGCTGGGACGGCAGCGCCTGTGTGCACATACTTCAATGGTTGAATCCTGTTATTGAAAGTGGTGAAATACATAGGATTATGGATCCAAGGTTACAAGGAGAATTCAAGATCAACTCGGCTTGGAAAGTAGTGGAGATTGCTGTGTCTTGTGCACGACCGACGGCAATTCAAAGGCCGGACATAAATTATGTCTTGTCAGAGGTGAAGGTGTCTTTAGACTTGCAATTGGCATCTGGAAGAAGTCGGAGAATGGAGAGTAGAGTGAGCGAATCAAGTGGTTCTATTGAATGACCTCCTTGGAGCTTCATTCTGACAGTGCCCCTGTGGCAAGGTAGCAGAACTTTTCCAATCCAGAAAGGCTATCTTCTTGTTGCGAAAAAATTCATTTTTGTCGCAAATTTGTACTGTTTTTTTTCTTTTTGAATGCGTCATCACCATTTCCCTTTTTCTTTCCTGTCATTAAATCTTTCAAACTCGCTGTCTAACAATGAAATCCTTGCGTCCTTATTCGCTTCTTTCCCCATTCATAATGTCAGTTCATGGCATTCCATGTAGAGTTTGTGGGGAGGTGATTCGAAGGTTGTTATCCATGGATGGGGTAATAAGCATTAACTCACGGCACGTTCTTGGAGTTCAGTTGAGAAAAACTGTCGGAGATAACACCGTTAGGTAAATAGCAAAATTTTGAAATGGTGAGGGGTTGGATTGAGAAAATTTAAAATAAGGGACTGTCTTTTTTCTTGCTAGGATAGTCTCAAAATGTATATAGGTGCCCGGAATTAAATTCACTTATTATCAATAGAAAAGTTATATTTGACAGGTTTCCAATACTTCTAGGTGTGAGTGTTAGTGACAGTATTTGTATAGATATGATGTTTAGTTTGAGATGGAGTTACAATCAAAAACTCCCGAGATAGCAATTACTAGCGAAGTGCTTGAGGTGGAGCCTCTAGAGTCAATATTTGCTATAACTCGCTGATATTAACAAGGTACCTATTCGATCTCCTGACATATATGTATGCAATGATAGTTTTGTTTTATCTGTGGTTGAGAAGGTTATGTCGGAAAATCTATGTAGAGTAATTAAAGGTATAGATGAAGTTGATATTCTGATAAGGTCCACGGTTATAGCGTTCAAGCACGGCTTGGACTTCAAGATATTTGTGGTGGTTGAGCCCATCCGGGGCTTTGGGAGAGTAATAATAGCGAAATTTTGATTTTTAGCGAAGCGATCATAACTTGGCTCAAATGTTGAGCACAAATGTTAAGCTAAGATGGAGATTGTTAAAATATGTTTCGATTTTGAGTTTGATAGATTAAACTCGATGAGAAATTAATTATTATTTGTGGAAGTCTAAATATTCCGAATTGAATATTTTACGGAGTTTTGAAATCGAGCAATACAATTGCATCCGTGTTGGAATCAAGATCAAGAATGGAAGTCTTTACTTGAATTTTCAATGGGTGCAAGATTGTCTACGGAATCCACTTCCCTGATTGTTCCTGAAATTACGGTCAAGAAAAGGAAAGTTCCAGTTGGACTTTGTTGGCCAATTCACTTTCCTGAGTTGGCAACCGGAACAAGAAAGTCCAATGCGTGAGTTTGTATTTGACCATGACTCGATCAAATTTGGCTTCATATTATATATCGTATGTTCTCTTTGGTCAGATCGTCGCAGTGTTGGTGCAGACACCTGTGGAAATCTTTTTCGCTTTTTGTCAATTAAATCCATTCAACTAATTTTGATTGGAGTTTATTGATGAGGAAGCCGATCGCGCCACGCCGGCATGGCTGGAGCCGACGTGGACAATCTGGCGAGGCTCGACCCATCAACCGATTGCGATCCTCGCTAGTTGTAGTCTAGCTGGTCACTGCCATCATCGAGGTTGGGCAACCGCAAAGGAAGGAGAAAAGAAAAAAAAAAAAAAAAAAAAGAAAAAATATTAATAGTTTATTAGAATTTTTCCACGCGTCGGTTAGCGCACCATGTCTACATAGGTCCACTTCAACAATTCTAACCAAAATTGGCCAGATGGTTGGCAAAAGCGAAAAGTTCAAACTCAATTGAAAGGTTTATGACTGTCTTGGTTGTCTTCTATGAAATTTAGTTTATTATATATCCAAATAGGAATTCGAAAGTTAGGCAATAGGTAAAAAATTTTAAGAGTGAAAAAACCACAACACGAAATTACACAATCGGCATTTTATCATTAGCGACAATTCATCTCACAATTTACCATATAATTTTCATGGGCAAAAAAAAAAGTTAATTTCATGATGTATGTGTAAGAAAAGGTGTCCATTGACGCCTATTATGGTACTTAAAATTTGGAAAAATGACATAAATAGTTTACGAACTTTTGCCCAATTTGAATGTGGTTCTTGAACTTTTAATTTATTTTATGTAATTCCTGAACTTTAACCTAATGTGTAATGTGGTCCTTTAACTTTTAATTTGTTCAATGTCATCCCTAAACTTTTTATACATTGAACTTGAATTAATGGAAGGATTACATTGAATATTTTCATATAGTTCGGGGACTACACATTAAATATGTAAAAAAAGTTTAGGCACTACATCGAATAAATTAAAAGTATAAGGATCACATCGAATATTAGGTTAAAGTTCATGGGCTACATTGAATAAATCAAAAATTTATTATATTATATATTATATTAAAATTTAAAGAATGCTTGTGTTATTTTTTCTTAAAATTTTGATGCATTTGCAGGCTAAGTCCTAGCTGCAAGTCTTGGTCTTCTTGTACTGTGGCCATGTCTCCGGTCAATTCCAAGCACCGCAGGTGGGGTCGTGTGTGGGAGAGCTCACGAGTAGAACCAAAAGGCAGGCGTCCACATCACCTTTCTAGAGCACATCGACTATAACTGAGTAAGCAGACTTCAGCGTACTTATGTCATGTTTCTAATATATTTCTTTTGATATTTTGTTCTTCTTAAAAGCACCGTACTAGGGCGTTAGAATCGAATTGAGAAATCGAATCAAGATACGAATTAAATCAAAAATTTTATGCATTTCGATTTGATTTCAGTTTCGATTTGGATAATTAAAATTAATCTATTTTTTTTTTTTTCAATTCGGTTCGAATCGAACCAAACTCGAAACAAACACTTCGGTTTTAGCCCTATCTCACCCTCGCATTGCATCCGTCATCTCCTGCGTCGACTCAAAGCAAGAAGCCATCTCTTGCGTCGACTCAAAGCTTTTAGGGCTTTCTCTCTCAGCACCAACTCCTACGTCGCTCAAAGAAAGAAGCCTCCAACAATTTGTCCTCCTCGCGACGACGGAACTCGAGTTTGAAGCAAACATCGGCAGCTGTGTTCAAGATTCGGCTCCGCCATTGCTTTTGCTCCAGAGATTGACCAGTAAGTTCATCGCTTCGTTCGTTGCTGCTTCTTGTTCTTTGTATTGTCTCTTGTTGTTCCCCAAGTGTTCAATGAGGTTTTTGGGGCGAGGGGCTTGCGTATTGATTGAGTTCTTATCGGCATGATTTTGTGTCCCGAGATTGATCCTTGGAATTATGGAACCATTAGGTTGTAGCTGCTGTTCTTAACTTATTGTTGCGTGCAAAGCTTCGAGTAAAGTTTTCGGTTGTGCATGTAAGGTACTAGATGAAATGATGATGAGAAACCCATTTGACGTTAGGTGCATTTGCACTGAGTTGGAGTTGCATTTGCTATGTCTTCCAATACATAAGTTTTCGATAAGTTAGCGCGGGTATATTTGGAAGTAACTCGTTTTGGCAAATCTGATCCAAAACAGAAAACAAAGCCATGAATAAAAAGAAAAAAAAAAAAAAAAGAAGAAGAAGAAACTGAAAACTAATCCAAACCAAATCAAACCAAATTGGTTTTTCGATTTGGTTCCAATTCGGTTCGAGCGAGTTTTGATCCTGGTTCAAGGAGTACCCTTTAATGGTTTGGTTCGATTCCGTTTTTCAAGAAAAACTGAACCAAAACCGAACTGCTGACACCCTTACACCGTATGACTTACAATTTCGCCCATTATCCAGACATAACCAAATAAATTTTCTTAAGCAAAGGTTTTTTTTTTTGGTTTTTTGCGAACGATATTGTAATAATGATGCGTAAAAAGAAATTAGCGTGTGACATGATGTATCGTTTTCGAATTTACCAATGGTCCATCTGTCATCCATCAAAAGCTGTACTAAGACTTGGATCCATATGTGGACGAAGACCTAGCAGCGCCACTTGGTCTTCTTGTGTTTTAGTACACACTCAGTCTCAATTTATAGACCGAAGAAAATTCAAGATGAGACTAACGCATGGGCGACCAAGCACCACACGGGATCGCGTGTTCTTTTTCTTCTTAGAATTTTCAATAAAAGAAGAAACTAATTTTTGAAAATTATCATTTGTTAAACACAAAAATATAAGATACTAGAGGCGTTCATGCATATCTTCTTCACACTTCTCTCTTCGACAATCTCCACTCCTCGATGACAATGGCAAGATCAATTACAGCTTTCTCGTTTGCGTTGCTTGCTTCTTTAGCTTCAGCACTCGTCCTTGTGGTTCAAGCCCAAAATGCAGGTACCTCTCTCTCTCTCTCTCTCTCTCTCTAAATCCGGCAATAGTCTATTAAGTTAGCATGCTTTGCTTGAAAAATAGAGAGAAACGAGGAGAGGAAGGGGCGGAAGAAAATCTAAGTAAAAAAATTGAGAAAACATTAATTATTCGGAAGATGGAATAGGAGGGAAAATTTAATACTGTGGACATCCTCGACACCAATTTTCCTCTCCTCTTTCTCCCAAACACAGCATGATATCTCTCTGTCTTGTGGTTTAAGCTTCGAACCATATTATTGTCCCTCTACGATGTAAGGAAATGTTGGCCATTTTATCGTCGATGTCCGTCCATTAGTTATTACCTCTAATCAAGCCAAAATGGTCTCTTCTTTCTGTTCATTCCCATCCGACGTACGGTAGAAACAATAGTACAGAATTGTGTGAACGATCGAGATTCGCCGAACTTGTTCCAACGATCCGATAGAAACACCGTCGTTCCATTTCATCGAGTTTTTCTTCTTTTCTCTGAACTTGCAAGGTTTTATCAGCATCGATTGTGGGGCACCTAATCAATACACCGAAGAGGAAATCAACATAACATACGAAACGGATGAAAGGTTCATAGACTTTGGAGAGAACATGCAGGTATCCTCGGAGGTCATATATACATATAATCAACAGTATTCGAAGAATTTAAGGAGTTTTCCCAACGGAACGAGGAACTGTTACACCTTAAGACCAGATCGAGGCACGAACATCACCTATTTGATCAGGGCGACATTTTGGTATGGGAACTATGATGGGAAGAATCAAACTCCTTCTTTCGACCTACACATCGGCGTTAATTATTGGGCCACGGTGAACTCTCCGACATATTTCTGTGAAGAAATCATGTACGTGTCTCAGGTAGATGATATACAGGTGTGTCTTGTGAATACTAGCAAGGGAGCGCCCTTCATTTCGGCATTGGAACTAAGACCTCTTGATGATGGCATCTATCGATTGGGATCTAGATTCTTGCAATTCCATTGGCGGTACGATATCGGACTGAGCTCGAAGTATTTTATCAGGTAATCAAATGATTTTCTGAAATATGAGGATTATTATTGGTATGTGATGTCAACAGATGTAATTTATATCCCGTGTATACGTACTACCAGCCTACCAGGCAGGCATGCCTGATTTTAATATTTTCTTACTAAGTTACACACTAATAAAGTCATAATTTCATAATTTTACTCTTTTATTTTACGGTTATGGTTGTACAGGTATCATCTACAAAAGAAATTTCTTTCCTGTGTAGAATTTGCATAGCATGGGGTTTGCCATCTATTAATTTTTGTAATCTTTAGCTTCTTCCAATCAGTCAACATAAGAGAAGACATACATTATAATTTATATCTATACTATTATTTAAAATAAAGAGAACCTCATACTTTTAAGGGATCACAATTTTCTTTTTCTTCTCCAAAAATTTATAAATATTCTATAAATAAAAAGTCCATAAATTAATAATTTCATCGTGTCTCTCACAGATGTCGACTTTCAAATTTAACAATTTTTTCTATCCGAGAAACGATCCTATAAAAAAAAAAAAAATGTTAAAATATTTTTCTCTTTTCATATCTATATGTTCAATTCCTTTAAATGATGTCAATATTTCTTGCTGTTAATAATTAATAATTCAAATATTTCATGATAAGATGATTTTGTAAAATTTTATAAATGTCAAATTTCATTTACAGGAAATACATATGCTTTTTTGATAGTCAATATATGATAACAACATTTTCCCTAAGCATCGCCTTTAAGGTTGACACATAAATTGGCAAATCGCCAAAAGGTTTAGAACTGAATTAACACAATTGAAAATTTTTTTGACTAAATTAGCCAAATTAAACAGGTTTAGGACTGAATTGACACAAATGCAATATGTTTAGGATATTTTTCGTAATTTTCCCTAAATTGGGTGTACTCGAGACATAGTAAGCACAAATGAAATATAATGGGTCAAACTACCATTTGACTATTTCCTTATATAAGTTCCTCGAAATGATTAATGTTATGTTAACATTAGAATCTCATATTATTAATACGTTAGTGCAATAAGTTTTTTAAGCTTAAGTGTCTATATATGATTTTATAGTAAATATGTACAACAATCCGCGGAAAGCACGGATTATGTCTAGTATATAATGGAACTTGATGTCTACTTCTGAAGAGGCAGTCTACAAGTACATATGAAAATTTTAAAGAATGTCCAAGGGTTATTGATTATACATTGACTCTTTGAGAATATGACTATTTCTATTTAAACTCTTCTACTTTCTTGAAGTATTTTGTTTTTCAGTTTTCAAAACATGTCGGTATGCGTTTTTACTATTTTTAGCGGTCTTAGGCTCTTAGCAAGTGTCCACGGGATACCTATTAACGATATATCTTTCTCTGAAGTTTGGTGATAATACTCATTTTACATAAAATATATGATTGACATTTGAAGTTGATACATTCCATGTAGGAAACATTTCAATAGTTAATAAGTCAGCAACCAACCCGTCCAATCTCTTTTTTTTGCTTGGAGAAAAAAACAGAAAACAAAACATAGCATCTAGGAAATGCTTCAAAACCAATAAATTTTTGTTTAATTACGTAAATTGAACAATACGAAAACTGATTTATTGTATATGCAGACAACGTGTTATAAGTCCGTATCAGTTGACTTCTGTTGAATATAGTAGCTTCAATAATCCTGTCCCATATCCATATGAACTGACATTGCTAGTCACTCAAGTCAATTGTTTAATTGTTTGTTCTTAAACTGTTTGTCGAAATGCCTCACTCAGGTGTACCCCGACGATGTCTACGATCGGATCTGGTATGCTCAAAACTATACTGTCTGGTTCATACTGAACACCACATCTGCAATTGATTTATCTGTTGACAATGATGTGTATAAGTACAATGTTCCCGCGGAAGTTCTTCGGACCGCTCAAAGATCTAAAAATGCCAGTTCTCCCATGAAGTTATACTGGCCTTCGATCTCCACAAAGAAATGGATTGTGTACTTTTATTTCATGGAGATTGAGAGACTGACGAGCGACCATCAGAGGGAGTTCACAATTTCCATGAATGATAATCAATTCACAAAGACGGTGAGCCTTAAGTACTTAGAGCCAGTGGTCGTAGTTTCCGCTCCAGTTAGCGGATGGAACATCACCTTCTCAATTGAATCGACGAATAAGTCTGGAAATCCACCAATCCTCAATGCCGTGGAGTTCTATACAATTGGCGATCTTCCAAATGTACCCACAGCACAAGATGATGGTATGCCTTTATTCTTCTGCATGTTTTATTGTCTACATACACTGTACAGTTGTGCTACAATTGACATCAATATTAATTAGACAGATGTTCCATTCTCAATAAGTAGAATTCAGGTCATCCTATGCTAAATATTCTAGTCTCCACTGTGGGTCTTTATGTTATTCGCGAACTCTGATTTTTATTGGGATCAAACAGGCGTGGCTTAGTATTACTCTGCTATCTACTAATTTCTCTGCTTTGGCTACTTTTTGCTTGGTAATTGCTAGAATGTCTCTTCAAGCTGAAGCCCTGAATTGTTACAATTCTTTTGAAAGCTCAAAGTCTACATATTTCATATGTGATTGTAACCACATTTTGCATCTCTATCCTTCTTCTTAAATAGTAGATCATTTTTGTGATTTAAATTACAGTGAAAGCTATCAATGACATCAAAGCAATGTATCACATTAAGAGAGAAAGCTGGCAAGGTGATCCATGTGTACCAAGCAACTACACATGGGATGGTCTAACTTGTAGTTCTGAAAATCCTCCAAGGATTATATTGGTGTGAGTCCCCAGTCACTATTTCTTTGATAATATTGGTTTTCTAGGCGAAAACTTAAGAATAATTCTCATTCTCATGAAAACCGGAAGTTTTATGCATCAATGAGAAGGAAAAAAAGAACATTTAGGGTGAATGCAACCTTTCAGAGTGAATTTTCAGATGGACCGAAAACTTTGTCATGCTTTTGTCAAGTTCTTGGAGTCTGTTTGATCGTACTTATGTTACACCCAAAGTCTCACATGAAGTGGGACAGAGCACATACAGTGATAGAAAATTTGACACCTACCCCCAAAAGTCAATCTTGAGTAGCCATTTTGGGCTTCGTCCAGATGAATTCGGCCAGGCTATTGTAAAAAGTTATTACAGTATTACACCCTCCAGTACTGATCTTGAGTACTCATTTTGGGACAAAACAGTATATATTGCAACTTGGCTTGACGAGGGCCGAGAGTATTTGCTAGGGCACTCACGGGGCTTCTAAGATTGTTAAGGGAGCAGGAATGGACCAATTCACAAGTCAAAGGGGGTGAGAGTGCTGCTAGGCTATGTGGGCATGATGGAAACTTCAGTGTTCTAAAAGAGGGAGTTTTTGACGCTCTTGAGCCTCACATGGTATGAAGTGAGCTCACAAACTGATCCCTAGGTTGACACCCACCTCAAAAAGTTACCCACTTGAGTATTTCTATTGGAGAACTTGCTTCCGAGGGATGAGGTTGGTCATGACAAGTTATATACTCATCGATTGATAGTAAAGCTCTATTTGTTCGCGAAAAATAACTAATTTGAAAAATATTTTTCTAAAAATGACCGCTTGTATCACTTGAAATAATTAGTCAATGAAAAATATTTTCAATATTGACAACAATTTATGTCTTAACAATTTTGTGGATGATGAAAATATTTTTCATTCATTCAATTTTATAAATAATACAATCGATTATTTTTAGGGAAATGCTTTTCCAAATTATTAATTTTTCGTGACATAAACGAAGCCTAAATTCTCCCTTCTTCTTCGATGCAAGTTGTCATGCATGCACAACTTTTTTCACTAATGGCCGACTTTCCAATTTATAACTTAAGCGTTCCAAATTGCATTTACGCTGAGCAAGTATTATGTCCTCCAAAATAACTTTTATGTACTCTACGGTCAATAACAACCGTAAATTATAGTACAAGGAGTTAGTGAGACCCGTGCAAGGAATGAGATTGGCGATTATGAAAGGTCTCTAGTACCCAAAACATTTACACCTGGAGGACTCAAAATATTTTCATTCTGAAGAATTGAGCGCGCAAACTTTTTTTATAACACCATAAAATGTGGCCTTCATGAAGATGGCAATGACAGGTTCCTCTCTTTGATCTATGATGGTCAGGAAATTGAGCTCCAGCAATTTGACGGGCGAAATAGTCTCATCTTTTTCGCATCTATCAACAATGGAATACTTGTAAGTATCACCGTCATTGATTTAGTTGTGTCTGCACGTAAGCATGGACGCCTCAGGGGGCCTTTGCATCGGTGATGCATCCAACACACTTCGACATGCGACCTACACGTGGCCAACATGTATTAGACATCCAACACGTGGTCAGCACTCCAAACACACCAGCGACACGCGAGTCCATCATCCCGACACGCATGGAGTCAATTTTAAACATTTTCAATAAATTAGGGTTCAAAATGTAAATCTATCAAAATATATATACTTAAATCATATTCCCAGCCACCCAAAAATTAATAATACACCTAGCTAGCCCAAAAACCAAATCATGAATCCTTAATAGAAAAAGAGAAGAAGAAGAACAAAGGAAAAAGTGTCGAAAAGTCATAAATTTATTGTATTTGTGCTAATTTAGTCTTAAACTTTTTGTGCCAATTCAGTCCTCTTTGTGCTAATTTAGTCCTTTCAACTAATTTTGGTTGGATTTTACTAACGTGGACACCAACCAACTTATGTAGCATCACCGCGATGACGTAGACAACTTTTAATAATAATTTTCAAATTTTTCAAATTTTTTTTTTTTTTTTTTTTTTTTTTCCCCTTCTTCTTCCTCCTGTTGGCAACTAGCTGGAGGCTAGGGCCAGCTAGGTCCTTCGCCAGTCTCTAGGAAGCCTCACCGGCCATTGGTGAGGCTCGCCCTTACCAGCAATGGCGACGACGAACCTCACCTAGCTATTGGTAAGGCTTGCCTCGCCCGCACCGGTGGTCACGAGGTCGCGGCCTTCGACCTTGCCAGCGACTAGGCGAGGTACGACCTCGCCGAATTTGGTGAGGATCTGGCAAGGTCAGGCCTCACCCATGGCCAGCAAGGCTTGACCCTCGCCGGATCCAGCAAGGGCCATGGGTGAGGCCCGACCTCGCTAGATTTAGCAAGGTCATGCCTTGCCTAGTTGCTAGCAAGGGTTCGAGCCTCACTAGTGGCCAAAGGCTTGCTGGTCTCCTACCTCCCGGTCGATCGCCGGACCGATGACCAAAAGAAAGGGAAAGCTAAAAAACCAAAAAAGAAAGAAAAGAAAAAACGAAAATTTTTAAAAATAAAAAAATGATAATATTAAAATATTATTAAAAGTTGTTCATGTCATCGCTGGCGGTGCCATGTAAGCCAGCTAGTGTCCACGTCAACAAAATCAGGCCAAAAGTAGCCGAAAGGACTGAATTGGAACAAAGACAAAAGGTTTAGTACTGAATTGGTACCAAAAAAAGGTTTAGGACTAAATTGGCACACATGCAATAAGTTTGGCACTTTTTTGACACTTTTTTCCGAAGAAGAAACTCACCACTGGTATGTATGTCCTCTTTCTCTCTGTATATCTCTCCCTTTCTCAATCTCTTTTCACTGATTTGAAAGATTTTCTTGCTAATATGTAAATTTATGGATTATTGGAATGGAATGCAATTGGATTTGTCGATTCAAACAATGAATGATATTAACAAATGGTGGATTAATGTATTTAGTATAAATTCATTCTAGGCTCTTTTTATTATTTTTATTTATTTGTGACTTTGAATCAAATTAATTTGATTGAAATAACCATAAAAATGAAAATTTATTATGTATATATAAAAATATATATTTAATATACAACATATCCCAACGTGTCGAAATTCTCTATTTTTGAGAAATGATATATTGGCGTGTTGTATCGTGTGTCGTTGTCAATACTACTTAGCTTTTGATTAAGCACCGCCAGGAGTCAACTCATGATTTAATGATTAAGGTTGTGGTCTAGGCGACGTAGGCTTTTGAAATGTTGCCTTAATGTGTGTGGAAACATCCTGCTTTGGCTATGGAGTCGGTTAACTTGATATTATGTGTTCTAAACTTGGTATTTTCCAGAGATTACTTGATATTAGGTGTTCTAAACTTGGTATTTTCCAGAGATTTGTCCAACAATCAGCTTACAGGAGCAATACCAGAAACTCTGTCCGAATTGCAAAATCTTAGGTATCTGTAAGTTAATGTGGCAAAATGAAGCAGCAAATGATTTAAAGTGGAGAAACCTCTAATCATGGCTATATTTGCAGAAATTTAAGTGGAAACAACTTGATTGGATCAATTCCTGAAGCTCTTAAGAAAAGGGTTTTAGACAATACTTTAATCATGAGGTGCTCTCTCTCTCTCTCTCTCTCTCTCTCTCTCTCTCTCTCTCTCTCTCTCTCTCTCTCTCTCTCTCTCGTTGAGTCGGATGCAACTTCTATAGGGTGGAAAGACTCTCAACATGTTTTTTTTTAAATGTGATTAAAAGCAAATAAGAAGGCCAACTTGTCATCACCATATGGCAATGTTGATAGGAATTTAAGTTCAGCTCCTTCATTCTTTGGTGGCAGTCTGACAGGAAACACGAATCTTTGCGGAGCTGATCCTTGCCTGCGGAAGAAGAAACAAAAAAAACATCCTTGTTCCAGTTGTTGCATCAGTTTCAGGTTTCTTTGTTGTTCTCTTTGGTGCTTTGGCCATCGTTTGGTTAATTAAACGGAAAAGAATAGCTGGTAAGTTTTCTTCCTTGTCCTGTTTTCACAATCTACATTGCATTTGACGACAATCTTGACATTGCTTTTCCTTTGGTAGAGTTCTATCTGCAACAATGTCTTTTCAAGGATAATTTTATTGAGAACGTACAATTCAGCAACTTGCTATCTCTTCTCACCCACCCTAACAGTATTGTTTTACAATCTCATCGTCATTGCAATCAGGAATAAAGGTGCCTTTAATCAAAATTTCAAAATGCTGGTAATCTGGAGTTACATAGTGATCAAAAGAAAATGGAGAGGAGAGAGACAGTAATTACCACAGCATGGTCGCATCAGCATCACAAAGAGAAAGTGCATTATTTAGCTTAACTTATCGACAATAAATTTCTGATTTTTTCTTTTCCAAAAGTAACCGTGCTATGCATGGGAAGGTCATATAACAACTTGAGAATACAACTTTGTCCTTAACATTTCAATGCTCCCTAAAAGAAAGTTTGATTGTACAATCTCAAACTTATCTGTATGTATTGAGCAAAGAAGATATTTGTAAGCATATTGATGGCAGCTAACAGATAATCCCTTGCCAGATCTTTTGATTTTTGGTCCTCTTCCCTATCAATCTTTCCTACGTCTTTTAATTGTTGAGGACGCAGTTGGAGTTATTTGCCTCGAAAGTCTACCATCCAAAGTGTAGTCGCAAAACTCATAGGAAACTTTTGATACAGGATCTAGTGAAAGCATGCTGAGATTAAAAATCAACATTTTAAGTATGGAGAGGTTTCAAGAATCACTGGGAACTTTGGACGAGTGATTGGTGAAGGTGGATTTGGAAAGGTATATCTTGGTACACTAGATAATGGCACTGTTGTTGCAGTGAAGATGCTCTCTAAATCATCAAAGCAAGGGTACAAGGAATTTCAAGCCGAGGTCAGATAGGATGATGGAATCACTCTTCTTTTTAAACTCAACTAATACTCACTTACACCAACTAATGCTCACTTACACAGATGTACATTCAGAAACTTCCTCTTAGACTATTATCAGTATACATTATGACAACAAAAAATCGTGATATTGCAGGCTCAACTCTTAATGATTGTTCACCACGGAAACTTGGTTTCTTTGTTTGATATTGCGATGATTCCAGACACATGGCACTAATATATGAATACATGGCTAATGGAAATTTAAGGCAACATTTATCAGGTGCGTGCTTATGTTCTGTTGTGTTGTTTCCTCTGTATAATAATCCTGAAAAACTCTATTTCTTGCTCATAGGTAAAGTTAAGATGCAACCACCAGAGGAGCATCCAAAGGTCTTGACGTGGAGTAAGAGACTACAAATAGCTGTTGATGTAGCACAAGGTACATGAATGAGATATACACAATTGTAGGTTTTCTTCCTGTCATTGCTTTGGCATTATTGACACGGTTTATGCGAGAATTTCAGGTTTGATTATCTGCATAATGGTTGCAAGCCACCCATCATCCACAGAGACTTGAAGACTACTAACATTTTGTTGAACGAAGATTTCCGAGCCAAAATAGCTGATTTTGGCCTGTCAAGAGCTTTTGCTACTGAAAAACGACTCTTACGTGTCAACTTGTCCTCATGGGCACTCCTGGCTACCTCGACCCGAGTAATGGCCAAAACTCAATACTATTGTTTTGGTTCAGTTCAGGATCTTTATTTGCATAGATATATTGACATTGCCTAGGATTTCATCTTTGATCTAAAGATCCATATTTTTTTTTTCTCCTCCTAGGTTTCAATCTTCTGGAAACTTAAACAAGAAGAGTGATGTTTATAGTTTCGAATCGTACTTTTGAGTTGATCACAGGCCAACCTGCAACAATGAGAAGCCGAGATGGCAGCACCAGCATGCACATACTTCAATGGTTGATTCCTATTGTTGAAAGTGGTGATATACAGAGGATTATGGATCCAAGGTTACAAGGAGAATTCGACATCAACTTGGCTTGGAAAGTAGTGGAGATTGCTATGTCTTGTACACGACCAATGGCAATTCAAAGGCCAGACATAAATCAAATATTGGCAGAGTTGAAGGAGTCTTTGGTGAGCAAATCAAGTGGTTCTTCTGAAATGATCTCCTTGGAGCTCAAGTCTGACAGTGCCCCTTTGGCAAGGTAGCAGAACTTCTCCAATCCAGAAAGGCTATCTTTTTTTTAGGTTAGATTAACTTTTTCCCTAAAATTTGTACTTTAATTGCATCGTCCATTTCCCTTTTCTTTCTGTCACTGAACTTCTAAACTTGCTGTCTAGCAATGATATCCTTTCGTCCTTCGTCGCTCCTTTCTCCATTCATTATGTCAATTCATGGCATTGGTAATACTGCGAAATTATTTACTCCATGTTGAGTTTGGGTAGAGGTGGTTGGGAGGTTGGGGCTATCCATGGATGAGGTAATCGGCATTAGGAGGCCTTCATGGGACATTCTTGGAGTTCAGCTGAGATTTCTGTTTGAGTCAATACCATTGGGTAATTAGCAATAATTTAGCAATGGGGACGCGGGCGGGCGGGCGCGACTAGTTATCTTTCTTCTTTTTGGGGTGAGCTAAAGATAATATATGGATCATTGGTGAACTTGACCTGTGATAATGCAAAACATAATACGCAACATGCTTATATCCAGATAAAAGGCAATCCCAATCTCATATAATTCTTAGAATGCAGAACAGGCTTTCTGTCTCGGCATTCCAATGCAACAACCAGTATCATTGACTAGACGAGAGCTACGTGGCCGGAGAAGATGTGCACCTCCGGTACAACATTGCCTGAGTCATCCAAAAGGATCCACATACACGCTACAGAATAGCCCCGTCTGCAGTGACCAATGGAGGGATTCAGAAAAAAATGAGGGCTCATCTTAGAGAGCAAACCAGGAGAAACGGCCTGTTAATGATCATAGACCAACAGGAATTTTCGCAAACCGGGACATAAGTATGTGATGACCCTTCTGTTCTGGGTACGGGGGACCTTGACTATGACATAGAAAGTGTGTCCTGAACTCGAGTTCAAGAGTCTGAATAGCGTCATCTATTTTTACACGAATAGAACATTTGCTAAGTTATCGACTTACGCTGCTAGCTAAATCAAGAGAACCTTAATCAAAGCCAACATAATTCTGATAATTAGATAACCATCATCGCTCCAGCCAAGACATTGTCAAGAGCAACTGGAGTGAAATAGAGATATGGTTTGATATAAACATGGAAAAGAAGAAGATATATCGTCACTAGATGACAGGAAATCTTAAAGCAAATCTTAGCAATGATAATGTTGTTGTCTCGTAGTAGATGATCGACCAAAGTTGCGGTCAACTCCATTGCCATTTTACTTTCTTTTATAATTAGAAAACATCTGGTGCTAGCACAAGAAGTATAAAGCCTTTGTTCAAGCACAAAAAGATGCAGAAGATTTTTTTATAATCTCAGTTAACGATATTTTAACATTTTTACTCTGTCAATATGAACACAAAAATGATCTTATTGTCACAATGAAACCAACTTTTAATGCTTTCTCTTTTAAAAGGAAAACCATTTTCCGCAAAATTTATCTCTTTTTGAATGGAAAACTCATCAACCAAGTTTTTTTTTCTTGGTCGAATAAAATGAGTTTAAAGCAAAACTCACTTCTTCTACAGCAAAGTCTCTGCTTTTTAATTTCTTTAATCGTAGTGCAATGTGCATTAATTATTGAAGCAAAATTCATTATTTTTGTTCTCGAGCGCGGTGGTACAACATGTAACTAGTCCAATGCTTTTCTTCCTCAAGCCATCAATAAAAGCACCGTATGAATCACTCTTATCAGGGATCATGTAGGAATAATAATATGAAAGTACAAACTTTCAAATGCATTCCAAGGTACGTCATTCCATAATTCTAAAGGGAGTGCCAATTTCACCTAATTAATTAGATTCAATTTTGCTCAAAGACCTAAGTTAACGATATCTCGGATAAATAAGTATATTTCGAGAGACGATTTAATTTTGATTCTATTAATGTGGGTCTATTGTGTGTCAAAAGTTTGTTCAATCAATGCTAACTGTTATATTTCGTCGGTCCGCCCATGATGTGTGTGTCCAAGGGACACCATTTGCTCTAATAGGAGGTGTGTATAAGAGATACCTTTTGAAGAGGTACGAAGAGAGTTTCTTAATAGAAGTTAAGACAACTTCTTCGGAAGATGAATAACACACAAAAAGAGAAATTAAGAACTCTCTCTCGATCAAGACATTAGGATTCCGTTTCTACTTTCAAAGACAATCGGCATTAACGCTGTGGAACACGAATACTTTCCTTGTGATTGTATTCAGACCAACGTGAAGTAGATTCGTTCATCGATTTGCTGGTGATTCAACGACGATTCTGTAAATTTTATTTGGAGTGCATCGAACAGGTTAGTCGATTCTCCCGATACACACTTTCAACATTGGTATCGAGCCTCGGTTATGATCTCTGCCTTTGTTTTCCGCTGATTTTTTACACTTGCTGTTTGATATGGAGATCATGATGATGAACTTCATACTGTTTTCATATTCATTGCTCGGAAATTGCAAGATGAATCGACGAATATGAATTGAAACGAAGAACGGGTTTGATTATTACGGGCGACCGCTTCTATTCGGATGATTTTCAAAAATTTTATGTGGAGAAAAACAATTTTTGAACCAATAAAATTGAAGAACTCGCACGAGACGAGAACAACGGTGGGTCGAACACCGCTGGAAAGACGCCAGACGCTGCCACACCGCGGCCGTGGAACCGCTGCGTGGTAGCCACGCACCCAAGGCTCTGTCCCTACCGGAACGTGAAATGGCCGCGTCGGGCAAACGGCGGCGTCTTGACGTCATCGATGACGCCAGCAAAACTGTCGGTAATGACATGCCGACGTCACTAATGACGTCATGTAGCGGCCGATCACCACCGGCGATCGTGACCCGACCGAATCGGGAGACTCGACTAAAGACTCGACCGGTGTTGACCCACCCGTGATTGGTCAATGGTCGAACCCGGTCGGATCGGTTAACGGTTGAACCGGTTGGACCGGCTTAACAATCGACCGGGTCCGGACCGGCTCAAAAGCCGGTGGAGGACAAGCGCGTCGCGCCACCACGCGCCCACGCGACTTAAGTGGCGCGTGTGGGCGCGTCTGAGGTCTAATTGGGCCGCGTTGGTACCGCTTGTGTTCGTATTGAAATTCTTTACATTGTGGTATATTTATTTTGTATTTTTGAAGCTTTTAAATGTATGAAAATGCATACGAAAACCCTAAATACGTGTATTTTTGGGGTATTATTGCATTTTACTTGTATTTCCCTATGGTTTTGGAAATATCAAGCTGGCTTATATGTAAATTGTAACAAATCTGAATTTTCGATCCTTTTCCCGGATTTAAGAAATGAAATTGATCAATGCACTATAGTGAGATCTCACCCGGACCCGCAAGATTCTCGGATGCTAACCTTAGGGGTAAGGCCAAGACAGATTGAGTTCGCACGACCAAAGAACTTAACCTTGGTTCGATCTTCACCATATGGATTGACGAGGAATGTTTTGAGCCAACCGAGACCGGTCTATTTGATTGATCGTGTCCAAAGGGCACTAGTGATGCACTGCAATTATATGACAATCGAGGTCTCCTTGGTTCGAGCAAACTTAAACGTGATTTGACTTAGTGTCGGTCACGGGTCGAGAGCGCAGAATCCTAATGAGCCACCCGTTAGCCGAGATAAGCTAAAGTCGCGATTAGTCAATTTTAGTCATTTCTTGGAATTCGCCCGGAATTTAGAATTTTGAAAGTGACAATTTTGGGCGGCCGATGATGCTTTTTGGCTTGGCCAACCTTGGGGCCACCCATTTCTACAAAAATTGGATTTCGTCCGGGACCGAAAAATTACTGGTTTTGCCCCTATGGGTACCGGGCTGGATTCGGAGGCCGCTTGAGGTTATTTTTCGTGGCCAAGGTCATTTTGGGGTGGCCACGCACATTTAGAGTGGTTTTGGACAAAAACAGAATTTCGACAAAAAATTGGAAAATAATATTATTTTATTCCCGAAACTTCGCAATGATTTTCGAGGACTTATAAAGTGAATTTTGCGATTCGGATGCCATATTATGTTGGCCACGATATATGGAACGCCAGATGTCGAAAATTGAATTTCACCCCGGACCGAAAATTACCATTTTGCCCCGGACCTGTCTTTGGGATTCTGAATTTTGGACAATTTTGGGCAATAATTGAGGACTAAAATGAGTGAAAAGAAATTGGAATTATTGAATTACCATTTTGCCCTTTAATTATTGGATAGAGACAAATAAGGGCCGCCGGATCAAGGGCAAAATGGGAAATCGCGTGGGATCGCGACACGTGGCACTTTTTGGGGCTGATATTTTTGACCAGCTGACTCTCTCTCTCTCTCTCCTCCCATTTTGGCCAGAACTCCCACGATCACCACCCCTCTCTCATTTTCTCCTCCTTTCTTCCTTAGCCATTTCCTCCCTTTGTTGTTGTTCTTTCTTCTGCTGCAGCTGCTGTTGCTTCTGCTTTCCGGCCCGCCTGCTCGCCTTTCTTAGGTAAGTGACCTCCCAAATGTCGCCTAGGACCTCGGGTATTGTTAGGCTCGTTTAGGGCTCGGTTTAGGGTGAATTTCGTGGCTGGATGTGTTCGGTGGTGTGTGTTGGCTGATTCCAGTTAGGTTGCTGCTGCGTCGCTGGTTTTTGTTATTTTTATTGTGACTTATGTGGCCCGAATTTGAGGAAGTGTTCTTCATGAAAGTTGTTCCTAACATCTTGAAGTATAACATATTTTAATTTGGGAATTTTTGGAAGTCATTTGATGCCATTCGGAAGTCCCTCTTTGGACCGAAATAAAACTGCCCGATTTACTGTTTATCCGACCTTCGGGTCTGTTCGAATTTTTATAAATTTTTCCAGGCCTATTTTCAACATTCTTTCTTCACAAAAGTTGTTGGGGACATTCGTGGCTATAACATATAAAAATTTCAAATATTTTCAAGGTGATTTGGGTGTTGAAATAAATGTATTTTGAGGACAAAATGGTCTGTTTGAGCGAACTAATTTTGGTCTGATTTCAAGGGACAAAAGGGCATGGTTTCAGATTGAACTGGATTTCAGGTTCTTCATAATAAATATTGATCAAGATGTTTTTATGACATATCCAAAATTTAGAATTTTTGGAGTTCGTTTACTATTTATTTTGTTTGGATTTCGGTCACTGTGTAAACTGCCCAATTTAGCCCGATTTTACATATTCTCGGTTTTTCTCTCTCGAAAAATTATTCGTGTTATCGTGGCATTTTGACGGGTAGTTTGCTACTTGAATGAGCTCGTATGTGTGATTGTGTGGCTGTGAGGTGTGGTAGTGTGATTTTGTAATGAGCACATGTGCTGGAAATTGCTGTGGGCTGATTATGCGTGACTGTGTGTACTATGTGAGTAGCTGTAAATTGTGGTGGGGTGTCTTGTGTATGTGGCCGTAGTGTAGTGGTGTGGTAGTGTGATTGTGCATTGGGTTCACGTGCTAAGCATGGGTGTTCGTGGTGGTGTTTGCGTGACGAGGTTGTGTAAATGGAAAATGTGTGTAAAGTGTGTATGTATGTTTGTGTGGTGACGTGGTACGCGGTGGAGAGTGTGGAACGAAGGTTCGGTGTGTAGGATTGGTTGGAGAGGATCCGCCCCGAGGCGGTACGCTTACGCGGACAATGCCCCCCGACGAGGTGATTTATGCCCGCCGACGAGGTGTCGGCGCTCGACGGGTCAAGACCGCTGGGCTCGATGCGCTTTACGCGGGCGCCGTAGAAGGAAAGTGTGTGTAGGATTCCGCCCCGAGGCGTACGCTTACGCGGGACGATGCCGCCCCGACGAGGTGACGGCGCCCGCCCGACGGGTGACGATGCTCGACGAGGTCGCAGACCGCTGGCCTGATGCGCTTTACGCGGGCGCAGAGGTGGTGGACAAGTTGAGAATGAGCGGAATTGGCTTGAGGTGCGAAGTTTGAGAAAGTGATGTGGTGTGAGTTGGTGTGCGAGTGTGTTTGTATCGAGTGGTGTGATGCTCGATTATGGGTAAAACCGCTAGGCATGGTACGGGACGTGCCCAAGTGGGTTTTGCTCTATAATCGGGCACGCTACCGCCGTGATGTATTTATGTGGCATACTGGGCTGTGTTATTGTCTAACATGCAGGGACGGTATGTTGGATTCCGTAGGGTCGTGTGTGGTTGTTAATTTAATTGATGGTCGGGTGTTACGCGTGGTTTTCGTCTGGCGGTGCGTGAGTGCCTACGAGGGGTTTGGGGTTGTACACTTATTGAGATTCGCCTCACGATTGTATAACCGACACTTTCGCACCCCCCAACAAACCCGGAAGTGCGCCTTTTCTTCTTGGAAGTTTGGGGAAACGCTTTTGGTGCCCGTGGAATCAAGGGCGATCGTCCAAAGATCCAAACCAGGGAAACAGGAGCGGATTGGATAGGAGGCGATTAGTGGGCTTTCCTAGGGTATTTTAGGGTTGTGTAGATTGAGTAGACCGATAACGGTTAGGGTAACCAGACCCCGATCTTTTGTTAAATTGGTGACTGTGGATGTTTAATTGTTAATTATGTCTCTAATATGATATTTGTATATTTGGTACTATTTAAATATGTTGCTGTTTGATTGCTGTGGTGTTCTACCCCGTTGTCGCCATCTTTCGCTCGAGGTTTTTATATTCGCCTTCCGCATGTGGCTCTGATTTTTGGGTTGGTTCGGGCGACGTTCCCCGGACGCCGCATCATTTCGACCAAGAAGGGATGTCATGAGCTCGTAGGGGTTCGGGGCGTGACATAAATGACCACATATAGATTATGTAGAGCATGATTCATTGATGGCATGTCTATATGATTTCATGTGCTTGCAATTTCCTATATTTTGAGCATATTAAAACAATGGCTGGAGATCCCGACGTTATGAATTCAGCTATTGATTATATTTGTTACATGAATGTTCTATTTGTTGATTTACATCATGCCATACTAAATGATTGCTAGAAAGGATGTGATCATTGTATTGATATTTTTGTGAATTATCTAGTCTAGTGGGAGTTCGTAGGTTGGTAGAATTAGAAGAAATTTTCACCTAGAACTTAAAATTTGCACAAATTAAACAAGTTAATGATAGTAGAACAATCGTACGTCGAAGCTGATTGGGAACATCGTGAACTTTCGTTTTGGTGTCTTTTGTTGAATTATCATTAATTTAGTTTGTCTTTGCTGCAAATTAAAATGTGTGTCTATGTGGAAAATGTGCTAGTATTGATTCTGTGTTTATTATGTCAATGTGTAGTAGATAGTGATTATGGCTTCGGCATCCAAGACCATTGTGGCTGACCTCAATAAGGGTGAGAAACTGAACGGTGACAATTATGATATTTGGCACTGAAAAGTTCAATATATCCTTGAGGAGCAAGAGGTTTTGGAAACCCTCAACCACACCATGGATGAACCTGAGCATGGAACTTCCGCTCAACACAAAAGAGATCAAGAAGCTTTTCAAGCTTGGAAAAGAAAAATAGCATTGCTCGCATCACGTTGCTGAGTTGTATGTAAGATGATTTTTATGTGTGAGTTTGAAAGTTATGACAAAACTCAAGCAATGTGGGTTGCCTTGAAAGATAAGTTTGGAGGTACGTCTGCCACTAAGTTAAGGAGGCTCACCATCAAATTTGACACATACCGAAGCACTCAAATCTATCGATGATGTAGCATCTTCGAGAGATGTCAAACATGATACGTGAGTGAAGTCGGCAGGTCATACCTTAACCGACGAAACAACAGCAAGTTCAAGCTGTTATAAGGTCTCTTCCCCGACAACCGGGAACATATGAAAATCAATATGATGCATAATGAGAATGTCATCACTTTTGACGATATTGCGCGCCATTTGAATTAGAAGATGAGCGCCTAGAGGCTGCAAAATCCTCTACCCATGCTTATGTTGCTGAATCAGGTTCGGGCAAAGCTTCGGGCTTTAAGCGCAAGAGGAACCATAAATTCAACAACAAAGGGAAAGAGACTGATCAAGCACCCAAGAGAGCTAAGACCTTCCGACGCAAGAAGCGTGGCGGGAAGAAGGACAAGGCCAAGATGATGTGCTACAATTGTGGCAAATTGGGCCACTTCGCTCGTGAATGCACTGAGCCGAAAAAGGTACCACATTATTCCATTACTTTGAGTAATGCTTTCGTTTCTAGCACTGTAATGCTTGCTGAATCTCATCCAATGTGGACTGAGACTCAGGGAGCAACAGACCACGTAGCTAGAGACCGAGGAGCATTTGTGGAGTATCGTCGGATACAGCCTGGAAGAAGATGGATATATGTTGGAAATAACTCTAGAGTTGAAGTGAAGGGTATCGGCACATGTAAATTAACCTTTTGTGGTGGTCGAAACTTATTCCTACATGATGTCCTCTATGCTCCGATATTCGGTGAAACTTGGTCTCTGTAGTTGTTTTTCTTAGCTTAGGTTATGTTTTTAATTTTCATGGTGATTGTGTTGACATTTTGTTTGGAACAGTTTATTACGGTTCTAGTTATGTATTGAATGGTTTTATGGTATTAGACATTGACTATGATATGTACAAAGTTAATGTTGATGGTTATTTTTCTTTAATTGCATCTTCTAGTAATGTGGAAATTGATGCAAATACTTAGCATGCTAGACTAGGTCACATTAGGTTACAAAGAATGAAAGGATTAGCCAGAGAAGGCCTTTTAGAGTCACTCGCTAATATTAATTTACCCGTATGTGAACATTGTCTAGCGGGAAAAATAACCAGAAAACCATTTGGTAAAGGAACTAGAGCTGAACTTCCATTGCAACTTATACATTCTGACATTTGTGGTCCTTTAAATGTGAGGGCGAGGCATGGAGCCTCATATTTCATCACTTTTATAGATGACTTCACGCTGTTTCGGTTATGTTTTTCCCGATCTCCCATAAGTCCGAAGCATTGGATTGCTTTTTAGGCGGTTTATAGCTTTGGTAGAGAATCAGTTGAACAAAACAATAAAGGCATTGAGAACCGATCAAGGATGTAAGTATCTATCCCGAGCAATTCAAGGCTCTTTGTGATGAAAAGGGAATTGTAAGACAATTGACTACTCCCCGTACTTCGCAACAAAATGGGGTTGCGTAAAGAAGGAATAGAACCCTTTTGGAAATGGTTAGGTCTATGATGGCACAGCAAATCTCCCTGTTTCATATTGGGGAGATGCGTTATTGACTGCTGTCTATATACTTAATCGTGTGCCCTCTAAGTCAAGAATTTCCACCCCTTATGAATTGTGGACCGGTAGGAAACCAGACTTAAGTAATCTACGATCTTGGGGATGTGCAGCATATGTTCACGATTCTTCCCATAAATATGGCAAATTAAGCCCTAGAGGGAAGAAGTGTATCTTTATTAGATACTCAGAACACTCAAAAGGTACGTGTTCATAGGTGAACAAGCTGATGGAAGTATGACTGAAATGGAGTCACGAAATGTCACGCTCTTGGAGAACGATTTTCCTAGCAGAGGTGAGATCGATAAGGACTTCCAATTACATGAAATGGAAGATCCCGATAACACACCCATTAATGTTATTGAGGGAAATACAGATTTACCTCAACATATAAGACCTAGTGGGAGTGTAGCATCGTGCCGCGCGAACTGAATTCTCGTGGAAGTTCAGTTACGTAAAAGTAATCGTAAAAGTATTCCCCGTCCGATTTAAGATTGAAGGGGAAGCATTTATGATTGCTCCACAAGACGATGCAGAGCCTGAAACAGTTCAAGAGGCTCTCTCATCTCCGGACAAGGAAGAATGGGGAAAAGCTTTGGAAGACGAAATTGAGTCTATGAGGACAAACCATGTCTGGGACTTGGTTGATTTGCCACCCAATCGTAAGGCTATTGGAAACAAATGGATTTTCAAGATTAAGCGAAGGGCGGATGGATCCATTGAAAAGTATAAGGCTCGCCTTATGGCAAAAGGCTATACTCAACAAGAGGGTGTAGACTATGAGGAAACTTTTTCACCAGTTGTAAGGTTTGCCTCCATACGCCTTATCCTAGCCATTGTTGCACATTTGGACCTAGAATTACATCAAATGGATGTAAAGACATCATTTCTTAATGGAGAACTAGATGAAGAAATCTATATGAAACAACCGATAGGTTTCATTGCTGAAGGTCAAGAGCATAAAGTTTACAAACTTCATCGCTCAATTTATGGCCTTAAGCAATCGCTCTAGACAATGGTATTTTCGTTTTCATCGAGCCACAACTTCTTTTTGGGTTCACGATGATCAAGAGGATCACTGTGTGTATATCAAACGGTCCGAGGATAAATTTATGATTTTATCTCTTTATGTGGACGATATTCTATTGGCTGGGAATGACAAGGGTTTGGTTATAACCATAAGAGAATAGTTATCTTTTAATTTTGAAATGAAGGACATGGGAGAAGCTGCATATATACTAGGAGTTAAGATTAAAAGAGATCGATCAAAGAAACTCCTTGCTATGTCACAAGAGTCTTATATAATGAAGATTCTTGAACGCTTTCAATATGCAACACCGTAATCCCATTGATACCCCTGTCATGCAAGGCAAAGGCTTAAGTACTAAGATGTGTCTTAAGACTCTAGAAGAAAAGAAAGAAATGGTAATCGTTTTTTTATGCAAGTGCTGTCGGAAGTTTGATGTATGCTATGATGTGTACTCAACCCGACATTTGTCATGCTTGTAGGGTTAGTAAGTCGATATCAATCAAATCCGGTCCAAAGACACTGGAAAGCGAATTAAGAGGATCCCGAGATACTTGAAAGGCACTATAGACTATTGACTTTGCTATCAAGGGAGTGATCTACGCTTATTAGGATACTCTGATGCTGATTGGGGAGGAGACCTAGATGAGCGTAAATTGATGTCTGGATATGCGTTCTTGCTTAATGATGGGGCAATTTCTTGAATAGCAAGAAACAGTACATGCATAGCTTTATCTACAATGGAGGCAGAATTTATTGCATGTTCTGCTGCAGTGCAAGAAGCAGTATGGCTAAAACGTTTCTTGGAAAATTTAGTCATTGTCACTGATGTTTCAAGACCAGTGATAGTATATTGCGATAGTCAAGCAGCCATTGCCTATGTAAAAGATCCCAAGTACCATGGTAGGACGAAGCACATTGACATAAAGAATAACTTCATCAGAGATATAATAGCGCAAGGAAGTAGTCCTACAATATATTTCAACCAACAGGATGGTTGCTGATCCATTTACGGTTAGGTTGTTCCAAGAGACGTGTTCTTGACCCACAAAATATCTCTAGAATTACGTAGAATATGATTATGATATGTAATATTGTTGAGAATTACTGGATTATGTGTGTATATGTATTGTACTTGTTTGTTAATGAATTGATATTTTATCAATTAGTACAATATTATGAGACTAGCACAAACACACATATATTGTTGAAAGGTATGTCACCAGGCAATGATTGGCTCACTCACACGAGCAATCACCTCAAACGCTATAGTAAGCGGGTTGAGATGAGATGATATGTACTATAAATGCTGAAAAAGCAGTTTAGTACATAAAAACGATTTAATGTCGCCTTGATCGGAATCAAGATGAGGTCTGTTATTCGTATGTGATAAGACCGAACATGATAGTCCCACAATCATGTATGCCTGAAGGTAGCCGGATGCGAGTACTAAATTGGGCGCTGTGGAAAGCGAGCTGATATAGCACTCGGGCTAAACATGAGTACGTGAGAAGCATGTGACTATGTTTAGGCTAAGATTCGTATAGTGGATATGATTAATAAATGACATACGCTCTTATAGAAAGAGAAATCCACTATAGCATGTAATTCATACTACATGTGCTTTATTTGACCAATAAGTGAGATGAGTACAATTATCCCTATTTATTCATCGTGTGAGTCCTTAAGGTAATTTATAATTTACCTTACTTTTATGCCCTATGTTACTTCTGACTATGTTCTCAAAATAAAAGATCAATGTTGCTACTTTAGCATGTTATCGGCGGTCATGAATAGATATGGCTTTATGGGACGGTCTAGGAAAAAATTTTGTTCCAAATGGAGAGAGACATGAGTGCGAAGGAAGATTATTGTTGTTTTACATCTATCACATGTATTTATTGGTCGACCAATTATTTCGCCTTCAATGGCTTTCGGAAATAATTGTAAATACATGGTGTTTTTTTTTTTTTTTTTTTTTAGAAAAGTCAAGTATAGCCTTTAAGGGATAGGTATACTTTGACTGATGTAACAAAATATGTCTGGGGCACTGTGAGACATTAATTGTTTATTTATTTTTTGGATTGTAGCCATTATGTTGTCCCTAACAGGTATATAATTAGAGCTCCCAAGTGCAGGTGTACTCACTGGTCGCACGGCTTTCTTGCCAGTATGAATTGTTTCTAAGGTAGATGAATGTTGAATGCCTTATGTCTTGATAGAGCATCATCAAGCCCATCATGTGCGAGTGGGAGATGTTATATTTCGTCGGTCCGCCCATGATGTGTGTGTCCAAGGGACACCATTTGCTCTAATAAGAGGTGTGTCTGAAAGACACCTTTTGAAGAGGTACGAAGAGAGTTTCTTAATAGAAGTTAAGACAACTTCTTCGGAAGAAGAACAACACACGAAAAGAGAAATTAAGAACTCTCTCTCGATCAAGGCATTAGGATTCCGTTTCTACTTTCAGAAGACAATCGGCATTAACGCTGTGGAACAAGAATACTTTCCTTGTGATTGTATTCGGACCAACGTGAAGTAGATTCGTTCATCGATTTGCTGGTGATTCAATGTACGATTCCGTAAATTTTATTTGGAGTGCATCGAACAGGTTAGTCGATTCTCCCGATACACGCCCAACACTAACTATTTTAAAACCCTTGACTATTGTATGAAGATATTGTTTAATATTTAAAGACCGTGTTAAGGTATCACACATCGCTTATTTACAAGATTTACATGTTCTTTATGTACATATGGTTTCCCTCCATCTAAAAGTTTAATTTTTTGAGTTGGACATTCTAACATGATCTTAGAACCGGGTTCTATCTCAATTTATTTCCCATATGTGACCTTGTTCGTCAAATTTTTATGCGGTCTCCCTCCATGTTATGATATAAATCATGGAATGGAGCAAGTGGAACAACAAAAGAGACCCCAAAGTTTAAATCTATCATTTATATTTAGGCCAGACCAAATTTAACTAATATAGTCAACTAAAATGAATTAATATGGGAAAATGACACAGATGGTTCCTAACTTTGGCCCAATGTGAACTGTTATTCTTCAACTTTTAATTTATTCAATGTAATCATGAACTTTTGATACATGTTCAATTTAGTCCTTGAATTTTACCAAAATATTTAACATTGATCTTGAACTTAAATTAATATAAAGATAATATTGGATATTTTCATATAATATACTGACTAAATTGAATATTTACCAAAATTTTAGAGACTACATTGACCAAATTAAAAGTTTAGGATAACATTGCATATTGGGTTAAAACACAGGGACTATATTGAACAAATTAAAAATTTAAATACCACATTATACATCGAGCCAAAGTCCAGGGACCATTTGTGTCATTGTCCCAATTATTATTATATCCAATGTGAACTTCTCCTATTCCTACCCCCTCCGATCCTGGGTACTAGTGTAAAGCTAATACTAATATGGGTTGCATGTAATATCTTCAATTATGTAAATTGATCAGCGTTGTCCCTCTTGTGTGCGTCCGTTGCTTCTTTATTAGCCCCATGACTGAAGCTGCTGGCTCTAGCCCAACATAATCCAACCTCTCTCTCTCTCTCTCTCATTGAGAAAGCCGTCAAATAAAACAAGAAGAAGAGAGAAGCAAAATAATAAACACGAAACTAAACTTATACTTCAGTTCTAGCAAGTGTGTATGGTTAGAATTGACGAGAGAGGATTAATTTTGTAGAAAAAAATAACATTCATGACACCTAATTGATTCAAGGCCCGATAAGAGATGACCTCTTTTTAGTTCTTGAGCTGCTATGGCAGAAATTGAGAATAAATTGATCATTTCGATCTAATTTTTCCGAATTGCAAGGTTTCACAAGTATCAACTGCAAGGCACCCAATGCATACCTTGATGAGAGATACAACTTGCACCCAATGCATACCTTGATGAGAGATACAACACATACTGTGAGATGGACGAAGGATACAGACTCCGAAGAAAGCAAGGACGTTATCAGAAGGCCCAATGGATACATAGGACAACAACTCAACAATTCAAGGAGCTTTCCGAGCGGAACAAAGAACACGCTAAAACCAGAGGGACGCAAGAACAACACGAACTTTATAGGGCCTTCTTTTTCAAGGGCCACGTTCGACATGTGCATCGATGTTACTTATTTGTTCACTATCTACCAAGGGTGTACAAAATGGACCACCCAAATCAAGAATCACTTAAACCAGACCGAATGGACCGCCAGTTTGGTCTGTGACATTCCGGATTTTGACTCAATTTTAGGATTTAATAAACGTAATTCGTCGGTGTGCTTATAGTAGAAATCTCGCCCGGAACCGATCACTCCCGGTTATTGTTTTTAAATTTTGAGATTTCATTAGAATCGCACTTTCGATTGAATTTAACCGTTATTTAGACCCCGAACTTGACAGTCGATTTTCGGGAGTTTCGGGACGAAATAAATTGGATAGTGTCGAGATTATTGTGGCCAATATCGAGATTGTCAGGAATAGTGGAAAAGTGGATTTTTGGACCGGGTGCGGATTTGGACTAGTAGACCTCCCTCGTAGTGTGTTCTGAGTTATTTTATTTTGGCCATTTGCCCTATATTATTATTGGGATTTTTCATGAACTGTTGGCCATTTTTCGAATTTGAATCGGGACCGTTAGGTCGATTTTTTTAGTTTGAACCGTGTCCGTTGGATCGCGCTCGGAAAATATAAATTAGTCTTTTTTTTTTTTCTCTCTCTCTCTCCTCCCTCCTCTTGCCGACCCCCTCCCTCCCTCCCGCGTCTCTCTCTCTCTTCCTTTCCTCTCTCTCTTTCTCTCTCTTTCCCCCCCCTTTGCCGTGCCACCCCCATGCACACGTCCCTCATCCCCCTTTGCCATCTGATTCTCTCTCTCTCCTCTTTCTTTTCTTTTCTCTTCCTTCTCTCTCTCTTTTTCTTCCCTTCTTCTTAGTTGGTTTCCCTCTCCCCAGGCAGTGTGTGTGCAGCCTGCTTCATCCAGTACGCCCCCACCTTTCTTGCGACCCATCTCAGCCCGGCGCCGAGCTCTGCCCGTTCGTCCCGCCCGGCCTTGCAAATCATGACCACCGCCCCAACCATTTGCTCTCTCTTTCTCTACATCCCTCCGCTGACTCACATTGACTTGCCGTTCGTCCCACCATTGCGAGCTCGGCTCGTCGGGCCGCCCGAGGAACCGCCGCCGCTTGCTGCCCGCCCGGCGATGCACGACTCGCCCGCCACCCCCATCTTCTTTTCTTTCTCTCTCTCACCCTCGCCCCCTCATTTCGTAGTCTACAGCGTCCCCATGGCAAAGCCTTGATCCGTATTTGCCCATTCTCATCGATCGTCTGCGGCGCTTTGATATGTGCCTCAGCGTCGGGCGCCGCTGCTGGTTTACCGGAACGCTTTCCAGCCTATTCTCCTACCTCTCCCTCCTTCTTTTGCTATCCACTACCGGGCCGCCGCTATCACATCACGGCCAAATTTCTAGCCTGATTAGCTCAATGGCTACCCCCGGCCGGTTAGCCCAACAACTATCCTTCCGGCCAGCTGTTGCGGTTCGCTGCGTTCGCGAGCCAAGCTCATACCAAGGCCAAGGCTACGCCGCGAGTATTGCTCGTTTCCGGGCCGGGCCTGTTGCCGCCGGTGTGTATCGCCTATCCACTCTGCCTGCGGATCCTCGCACGTCACAAGGCCAGTTTGCCGCCAACAAGATCTGCACGCCGACAAGCCATTGCCATTCTTTGGCGAGCGGGCAGCTATGTATGGCCAGCCGCCGCACCTAGTTGGGTACTGTTCACCCGGGCCATTTTGGGCCCGAGCCGACTTTTCCCGGACCAAAACTTGGTAAGTGACTTCCTAAACCCTACCTAGTATTTTGGGTACTAATAGACATGCTTAGGGATTTATTTAGTTTAATTTAGTGATTAAATTAGAAATTAGATTAGTCGGTGAGGATACGACTAGTGCGTGAATTATGTGACGATTGGTAGATCAATTTATGACAAGTATGTGGCTAGTTGTGGTGCATTGATTGATTGTATTATAGTGGCGCGTGTGGATGAAAATTTGTGTTCGTATGTGACTATCTAAGATGTCGAAGGTGTGATCGGGTGTGACGAACTTATGATGTGATCGGGATTGGCACTGACTGGGATTGGCATGATGCATTGACTTGGCGAATTGGGATGTGGTGAGTGTGTCTTGAGTTGTTTGGTACAATGTGTAAGAATGGCGATCTGTGTTGTGGTGCATGTGCATGTGAAAAAAAAAGCCCGGATCGATCGGAGGGCTGCCAACCTGAGGCGTAAGTTATGCGGGTGTGGCGAATAAGGCATGACTAGACCTGAGGCATAGGTTATGCGGGTCATTGGAAAGGAAAAGTGTCATGAGGTGTGGTTACGCGGGACCGAGCCCGGCTTGATTTGAGGGTCGAGCCCCGAGGCGCAGCGGGCGCGGGTTATGAGGTGGGGCCTGAGGCGCAGTGGTGCGAATCGAGTGAAAGGACCTGGAGGTCGTGGAAAGCTGTTCGACCACGCATGCGACTTGAGTGTGAATGAAATTGATTGATTTGACTGATTGATTGACCGATCGAAATGTTGGAATTGATTGAGTGCTATTGTGGCTGGCGTGTGAATGATTGTAGTATGTTATCGAATTATTACTATTATTTTACTACATTCGACTGACGTGTAGAGCCGGCACACGCTTGATGGCGAGGTAAGTACTTTGAGATAAATTCGGTTTATTGGGAATTAGATTGCATGTACGACTTGTCTAGGGTAATGCATTGGCCTATGTGGGGTATAAGGGGTTGCTTATTGAGACTTGTTCTCACAGTTATTATATAACCATTTCAGATCCGCGACCATGAGTGATGGGAGACGCTGCAAGAGTAACTTTCGGAGATCAAAACGGGTCAAGTACCCGGTATTTTGAGTTCCCCTTTTTGTAGAGGAGTTAAGTTTGCAAACTATTGCCCCTTTCGAGAAATGTGATTCTGTTGTTGTAGCCTAGCTTGGGGTTGTCTTTTGTGAACGTCGCATGTACCGCTAAGTATAGGAATTACAGCTTATTGTTTCGTACTATTACCTTTTCCTTGTCATTATTAATTGTCCGGGTTGTTTTTATTTGTTTCGCGCATGCCTAACCTCCGATGTTTGGGTTGGGTCGATGACGTGCCTAGGATGTCGATTCAATGATTGACCATCGAGGGATGATCGCAAGCGTCGTGGGGTGCGGGCATGACATGGTCTGGTTTAAAGGAGTATTTGTTTGATTCCTGGTTCCTAAAAGTGAAATCGGTGTCCAAAGCGATGCGGTTTCTAATCCCAAAGAGAACCAAACCGGACCGACTACATGTACTTATTTTTTTTTTTTTTATTTCTTCAAAAAATTAGTAAAATGTGAACTAAACACTAAGTGAAGCACATTTTTTAGTCATCTTTTAATTTGAGGACCATTGCATACATATCACTCAATTCAACACAAAAATATGGCATCAAGCAGAGGGAAAATAAATGATCAGTTCCATTGAATCGGACCGACCACTAGTTCTAGGACCAACCAGTCCGTCCTGGTTCCTAATTTTGGCAACCGATTCTCCTAGTCCGATTCTCAGTTTCACCTTAGAATCGGATTAGATCGGGAACCAATCATTCTTACTATCTAGTACAAGGAGATCGTGTGTGTCCCCAAGCAGATTATATTCGGGCGGTGTTGTGAATACAGGAAGTGGAGTACCTTTCATTACAGCTCTGGGTACCATCTATGGAATTAAACCTGGGTTCTTGAAGCTGGTCGGGCGGTACGACGTCGGATTAGACCCTGTGCACGTAAGGTAAGTCGTTTTGGAAAATGATTTGACAACTTTGACTAGAACACTCAATTCTCTAATGGAATCTCATGAAGAGATGCTTATTCACGATTGAAACTGTTTGCATTTGATAATTTAGTAAATTATGCAAGAGTTTAAGCTAACCACGACGTGATAATTTACTGTGGACCTTTTCATTGGACCACTCCCTTTTTTGACAATTACCATTTGTGTTAATATATAAAACTTCATTTGTTAATCACCTTTAATGTCTTCAAGCCCTCGTTAAGCATGCTCGATATGAGGTACTCATTCAATTTTTAAAGTATTGATTATATAAAATACAAGGAGTGTTGCTGGAAACTCCAATTAATAATTCGAAACACGGTCTGCTTAAAGTCTCTAGACAAGCGCCCGCCTACTTGAACCGTGCACGAATCTGATTGATGGTAGTAGTCCACTAATCGAAGGCATAGACGCTTGAAAATTTGCAATTTTGTTGATTCCTCAATGGCTGAGCGTATCAACTATTTGTGACAATGCCTTGACCATGTACAATGACGATATTTATGATCGCGTCTGATATGGCCAAAACTACAGCAACTGGCTTTCGCTCGCCAACAATGGGGCATCTGATGCGTCCTTGTCCAAAAATCCATGCGCATAAGGTTCTGTGGGAAGTTCTTCGCACCGTGCAAACCAACAGGAATGGTAGTTTCTCCTGAGTCGTAATATGACATTTGACAGTACAGATAAATGGATCTTATGCTTCCATTTTGCCGAAATCAAAAGTCTGCCGAGTAGCCAACAAAGATTTTTCGCAGTTTCCATCAATGGTAATCAATTCACGAAGAGGATGGCGCTCAAGTGCTTAAAACCAGCGACTGTAGTCTCCCTCTACTTAGTGAGTCTTGGGTCATGTACTCGATCAGTCCAACGTCGAACCAATCTAGATATCCGCCGATCCTCAATGCCATCGAGTACTATGGCAATGCTGGACTTCCCAATGATCCAACAGCCCAAGATGATGGTAATTCCCGTACTTCTGCATGTTTTTCTGGTGCCAATTCAATCGTTGTGCTACCAGATGTCCTCTAAGGCTGACACGAAAGTAAAACATGGTCAAGGAATAAGGATTTGCTGATAAGATTGATGTCTCCAGTTGGTAAACCTCTCGGTAATCTAGGACATCTTAAAGCTCACTCCTCTTAAGATACCTCACAAGCTCTCAGAAGGTAATTACTTTGATTCCCTTGCCTTGGTTGCTCCATCGGAGGAGAAGTGATGTTGGATTGGATGAGTAAATATTGGTGACGAGAAATTTGGTAGGTAAAGAATGTGGTGACGGAAAGGTTATGAGCTAAGTTTTATAAAATCTAAGGTGAAAATTGAGCTTCAAGAAGCTTGTTGTTAAATTAGGGATAGTGACACAAATGATCTCTAAATTTTGGTTCAATATGTAATGTGGTCTCTCAACTTTAACCCAACATGTTAAGTCGTCTTTCATACTTTAATTTGTTTAATGTAGTCTATGACTTTTGGAAATGTTCAAACTAGTGCTTAGACTATATAAAAATGTCCAATGTCATTTTTCCATTAAATTAAGTTCAAGGACAGTATTGAATATTTTCATATAGTCCAATGACAAGTTTGAACATGTACCAAACATTTTTATATAATTTAGGGACAACATTAAACATTATTAGTAAATTTCTAACCCACTACTTATCCGACGTAAACTCAAGACATACTAATCTCCATTAACAACCAATGTGGCATTACATGCTTCATCGCCACTCTAGATAATCGACCCAAAAGCATATATTCATTACTTTTTCTATGATGGAATCACCTTCCATAAATTGCAGACACAGAAAATACAATTCGCATCTCCCTTGTAATACAACGTAAATGAACCAATTAGAATTTCCACTCGGGACATTTATTGCCTTCAAATTCCTATATATTAATTAATGCGGGAATTTTCCGGATGTCACATAAGATTTTCAATTACCTTGTGAGAATGAGAGATTATTTCGTGAGGAATTTTGAGAGTCGAGTTATTGAGTGTGAATTGAAAGCGGAGAAACACTGAGAATATCTGAGTAATTCGAATGTAACTGTAATCTCTATTGTATTACTTGATGCATGTATAATGAAACTCTTTGCTCCTCTGCTTGTAGATTCATATCACATCGACCAAACTACGTAAATCTCATGTTCGATCTATTTTCTTGTTTTGTCTATTTTATTGTTCTTTGGCTTGTTTCTGCAACTTAATCCTTTGAAGCTTGGGAACACGTCGTTCTAGCTTCCGAATAATGTTCCAGCATTTGAGCTCACCATAGCAATAGTTTGCTCAGCTCAGCAAAAATCTCTCTCTCTCTCTCTCTCTCACAGACCCAATGTACCTTACTGAGAAAGAGGCCGCGAAAAATAAAAAAATAAGAAGCGTCCAGAGAAAATAATGGAGTAGTTACAGGAAAACCAATCAAACCTCAGCGCGTTCTTGATAACATTTCTGACTATAAAATCATTTCAACTACGCGTGAACATGATCTGGCGAGCGATTCCTAACATGAAATCAGGAACCGCCCTCTAAGGACAGATTCCGAGAAATTGGAACTAAAAATTACCCATTGATTTCATGGATCCACCCGAGAATCGGACCGCCGGTCCAGTTCGGTTCCCGAGTGGATCCATGAAATCGATCCTATCAAGTTTCACACAAAATGGAGGTGACTGAGAGAGAGAGGGAAGTGATGAACAGCTACAGGCACGGCCATGAATTGATGGGAGTTGAGAGTCGAGTTTCAAACTAGGGATTTTATGATTTTCATTTTTCTAAAAATTTTTTCTTTTATGTTTTGAAATTTTTCTTAAAAATTATATATATATATATATATATATATATTACTAGTCCGGTCCGTGGGCGAGTGGGCAATTCCACACCTAGAACCGGGAATCGGACCGGTATTCACCAGTTTTAGTAAATTAGAACTGGGAATCGAACCAGTCCTCACGAGAACTGCCGATTCGAGTTGATTTGGTCCGGTTCTGAGCAGTCCGGGCAGTTTTCGATTCCTTTGTACACCTCTAGTTTCAACAGAAAGTCAATTGGATGGACAATATCGCAATGTGCTTTTTTGGAATTTTGACGCTCTCCCTTATCCCTCGTAGGAGAGGGGAATCCATCCCTCTTTCAAACACGTCTTTTTGTCACTTTCTTTGACGACCATGCTGCCTTCTGTCTGTTAATTTTCGACGAGATTGTCTTGTTAGAAGAGAATAATCACTTCCGTTGGCCAGCGCTTAGGACACTAATTCGGAGAACACTAGTTGATTCATCTTGCTTGTTCTTTTGGCTTTTCATAAGCTCTTGTGTTCTCAAAAGGATTCTCATTTTTTATTAGGGTGCGTTTATTTCGCAGAGAATAAATAGTTTAAAAAATATTTTTCTAAAATTAATCGCTTGTGAAGTTTAGTAAAATGAATGATTGGAAAATATTTTTATTGTCCACAAAAATTTTTTAGGCATAAATTATTGTGGATGATGAAAATATTTTTCATTAACTAGTTATTTCAAGAGATATAAATAACCATTTTTAAAAAAATAATTTTTAAATCAGTTATTTTTCATGAAACAAAAAGGAACCTTAGGTTTTTATACAGACGAAAAATGGTCGGAATGGAAAGTCCCTAGTTTGACGACCAAGACCAAAAAATCAAATGCGATTGGTCGATGAGAAAGACAGATCTCACTCCCTCTTTCCCCGCGTGTCTGTGCGAGTGTCTGAGGTGCGCCTAAGAAGAGGCGCCATACTTTACTAGGCCTTTGCTATTGACTGAGACCAACCCAGTGTTTTCAACATAGAATGTGGCCACGTCGACACTTATTTTTAAAGATATTAGTTAAAGGGAATAAAATTAGTGCGTTAAACATTGATTAATGGTGTGAACATGTTAATTTACATGTTTGCAACAAAAATAGTCTGGAAAAATCGACTTTTTCATACAGGGTATAGTTATCATACTTGTATAAGTTCAAGGCTTTTTATGACGCAAAAAAAAAAGTTCGGGATATTTGTGCCACAATGAATATAATTTGAAGTTTTTTTTTATGATATTAGCCCTATTATATTACTCCTTGAAAGACCAAAAAGCCAAGCATGAGCAAATTGCTATATGGTGGACGACAAAAGTAAAGTTGGTTTACAAAAAACCCCTAATTACGCCGATTGCACTGCATGGGCAATGGCTTTTCCTCACCACCACTCAATTAATTAATCTCTTTAGTTTTGTTTCGTCGTAAATAATCTCACAAATTAAGCGCACACTCTCTCTCTCCCTCCTCCTTGTGACTTTGTTGGTCTACCATGAGAATTAAGGCATTGTCCAGAGAAACTGTAGTAATTAAATACTTCAATAGAGATGGGGTTTGACATAAACACGGAAAAGAAGAAGATATATGATCACCAGATGGAAGGAATACATTTCGTCAATTTGAAGCAAATCTTAGCAATGATAATGTCATCGTCTCATAACAGATGATCCGGTCCATTCCATTGCCATTTTAGTTTCTTCAATAAGAAAACATCTTGTGTTAGCACAAGAAGAACACAATCGGATATGACTAACAATTTACAGTGACCCTTCTTCTCCGGATGGCCTACAGAAAAAGAATAAAACCTTTGTTTAATCATAAAACGAAGCACATGGATTTTATTAATCTTAATCCGTTTAATGATGGTTTAAAAATATCTGCTCTGTAAGCACAAGAATCAAATCATTAGCACAGAGGAACTGACTTTTGATGACGCGGCTCTCATTTTCCTACTATTTTATTTCCTTTTTTTGGAGAAAGGAAACCCTTTTCCAAAAGATGAATCTCTTTGAAAAGGCAAAATCATTCGACAAATTTATACAACGACAACCAAGATTCTTTTTCTCGACCAGTGAAGTACAAGAATTTTATTAAACTTAATCTGTTTAATGATAGTTTAATAATATTTGCTCTGTCTAGATGAACACAAGAATCAAATCATTAGCACAAAGGAACTGACTGTTGATGATGCCGCTCTCATTTTCCTACTATTTTATTTCCTTTTTTTTTAGAAAGGAAACCGTTTTCCACAACAAGAATCTAGTTTGAATTGGGTAAAAAGCATATGACAAATTTAGATGATGACAACCAAAGATTTTTTTTTTCTTGATCAGTGAAATGGGTTTTAGCATCTTTTCAATTTAGAAATGTGGGCGTAGAATTCACTTTTAATAAGAAAAAACTCTTCTCTATTTAATTTGCTTAATCATAGTGCGATGCACGGGAGTATCGTAATCTCTATCATTATGGAAGCAAAAATCGTTTTGTTGTGCTCGAGTGCGGCATATGGTGTAATTAGTGCAATGCTTTTCTTGTAAAGCACTTGGGAATTATTCTTTTATACCGTCATAAAAGGTAAAGAATGTAGGTGAATCATGTGAAAAGATTCTTGCTTCCATAATGAAAGAGAATGCGAATTAAAAGTGATTCTCTTTACAATAGTCTTAATTAATTCGCTAGTGCTATGAAAAGTCTTATAAACTCTTGGCGCTGTTTTTGTTTACTATATCTTTTGCTAAAAAACAAATATAACAAACTAACCGAAGGGAGGGAGAGAGAGAGACTAGAGAGCCTATGTTACGGGGAAAAAAGGGTCTACTTTAAGAATCAACACAATGTTTTTTTGACGTAAATCTTTGCGACATGATGTAAATTGATTACCGAATTAATAATATTAATAATATTATAATGACGACGACCGACAACCATAGACTAGTAAGAGTCAACTCTGTGTTTGTGACATGATTACTCTTATTCTGTGGTTTCCAAAGAAGTAGGGCATACCTCATCTTTTACGTCCTAAATTAATTTAACTCGACTTTCAGACCAGCCGTCTGGCAAAAGAGTGTACTTTGAATATTAGCCTTTGATCCAACATTATTTCAAATATTATTTTCTTTATATATACATTAGTGAGTTTTGGACCGAAGTATGTCTTTAAATTACTTCGTCTGAATCATGAAACGTAAAACACGGGGCATTCCCTGGGGTGAGGGAAGAAAAGCTATCCCCCAACTTGAGGGATTGGATGTGTGGGCACCGGCTTGTTAAAATAATGAATGCAAATCCTATTATTAGCCCGCCAGGTATATACACCTAGATAGGTGGGTCGGCTCCGATCAGAAGCTTGGGGGGTTGGGCGTGTGGGCCGGTGAGGTCGCCGGCTAATCCTCGCTAGCCATAGGCAAGGTCTGGATGAGGGCCTTCGCGGCCTCGCCCAGATCTAGGCGACGGCCACGAGGGCAAGGGTCGCGGTACTCTCTTGGATTTGGGTGAGGGCTCAACATGTGTTCGGCGAGGGTGCAGAGGCTCTCGCCAGCCCAAAGTCGGAAAAAAAAAAACAAAGAAAGAAAAGAAAAAACAAAAGAAAAGAAATTCAAAAATTCAAACAAAAGATTAAAAGATTATAAAATTTGTCTATGTCAACAGCCATCATGCCACGTGAGACAACAACCCAAGATCCAAGTCGATGATTTCTAGTTAAAATTGGCCAAATTGACTATATTAACAAATTGTCAAAAGTTTAAGATTCAATTTATACAATTAAAAGTTTTATGACTATATTGACAAAAATGTAATAGGTTTATGATATTTTTTGTATTGTTCCCTTTAGAAAAAGAGACCCCAAAAGCCCAACTTTGAACAAGAAATCAAAGTTAGACAAAAAAAAAAAAAAACAAAGTGATATGTTCTCTAGAAGTCCTAAAATTTATCGCGAAAATGCGATTGAGTCCTAAAACTTTTAAAAAATGCAATCAAGTTCTAAAACTTATCAAATTGGTTCAATCAAGCCCTAAAGTTAACATCGTCAATTTGTTTAGTGGGAAATGTTGACGTTGTTGGAGTTGGCGAATACTTCGGGGACACTTGTTTCTCATATCAAGCATGCCCACATAAGCTTAAGGAAACCGAAGTATGATCCAACGACATGTGACTCCTGCGCACGAAATGCGGGGGTTTGGGGGCAGCACCCCACATCATAGAGCGAAAATAATTTGCTTTCCAACATTGCAGCTTGGCATCGTTCGTCATTGCAAACAGTGCCATCAAGGCATCCCACACCTCCTTCAGAGTCCTAACATTCTTAATGTGGTGCAGCAACTCATCTTCAATGGTCACTGCAACAACATAGAGCACCTTTCCAGTTTTTATCTTTTACTTTCTCAACTAGTTATCATCCGTGGGTGTGTGGTGTTGTTGCCTCCAACGATATCTCACAAGTCTTGACCTAGTAGGTAAAATTGAACGCAGGTACTCTAATTATTACAACTTGGGTTGTTGAGTTTTCGATGTCGATAACCAAACTTGAAATATATGCCATCATGACTGTTGACACATAAATTTTGACTATCCATTTAGGGTTTAATTCCATAGAAAATTATGAATTAATTTTTAACCCCTAGAAAAAAATAATTTTCATTAAATTGCATAATATATAAACATTAGGAGCATTTGCATTAAAAGTAGTAGAGTTATTAAAAAAAAAAAAGGCATTCGGGCCAGTCCGACTGGGGCCCTTTTTTGTTTCTTCTTTTCTTTCCTTGCCTGGGCCAGGCCTCCTCCTTCTGATTCTTATCTTTCTTTTCCACGGCCCAATTCTCTTTCCTGGCCTTTTCTTTTCGGCCCGGCCCTTGTCGACTTTTCCCCTTCCTCTTCACGCTCATGACAGGAGCGACAGAAGGCAGGGAAGCAGAAGCACGTATTATTGGACAGCGAAGGACAAGCAGAGCAGGGGCAGGGCATGGCAGGGGATCGCCCGGCGCGATCTCAGGGTCGGGGCCAGGCCGGCCACAGCAGGGGCGGTCGGGCGTGACCGACCGGCCACAAAAGGCCGAGGGGGCTGAGAGAGCGCAGGGGGAGAGTGATGGCCGGGTGCTTCCAAGAGAGGGAAGGTGCTTGAGAGTTTGGGGATGCTTGGCCATCCTTTATCGTGAGAGGGAACCCGAGAGTGAAATCGAAGAGCGGCGCTCAGCCTCGCCCCATTGACCCAACTACGTGTCCCCGTCGCATCCCTACGATCCGCCTGGCGTCCCTGACACCTCACTCCCCCGCGTCCGTATTTCCGTTGAGTCCCTTTTCTTGGTTCCGAGATCCCACACCCAAGGATCTCGGCTCGGAGACATCAAAGTAGTCGGCCATGGCATGATTTGTGTCAAGCGCACCCTTTAGCCGTCGTCTCCGAGCCGAGTAGGGACCCCGCGGTCGTGCGCTCTAACGCCTCTATTATGTCTTATCTACGGACCTAGGCTCCCCGACTCTGGTTTTCGCGCGTGGAGCTTCTCGTGCTTTATATTGTTGGTGCTGAGTGTCGTTTGTTGATTATGGGAGCATTTTGGCTTGGGCCCATGTCCCAAATGCCTATTGCGGTTCAACTTAGTTGATGCCCGCTGTGTGTTTGACAAAAGTTCTGAACCGAGTTCGTGCAAATATGTCTCCGGTTTTGCATTACTCTGAGTGTATACAAACAAGAGTGAGCATAGTCGGGGGCCTAATCCTAGAAAAAAAAAAAATTGATCCTCAATTTTTAGACCGGCGATTGAGGGTTCCATAACCCACCCAGGAGCCGGAACTCTTTTTTGTTCCATAAAACCGGGTCCCACCAATTTTCCGACAAATAAAAAAAAAATGGGAACTAACATCGATCAAGTAACAAAAAGAAAAGAACATGACTTTCCATACAATTCCTATACTATGATCGGTTCTATTAACTACATCATCCATAAATCAAGTGGATACCCATCAAATGAGTGTCCAGAGATAAGATAGTAGAGAGTTATGAGTGTCTAGCTACGTTTTTTTTTTTTTAAAATTTTTTTTTTCTCGATTTTTTAATTAAAAATTTAAAAAATAAATATATTATTATTATATTACCGATCCGATCCGGGCGGTAAGTTTTCCATCGAAACCGGACCGATCCCAAAAAATTGAATCGAATCAAACCGGTCCCCTTGGGAACCACCGAATCCGATCCGATCCTGGGCGGTCCTGAGTTTTGCACACCCCTAATACAAACACGGGGGTCTAATTAATAAACAAACATAAATTTTAGATCAAGGGGGTCTAATTAAAAAAAAACATAAATTTTAGATCAAGGGACAATTCTGGTTCGAATTTTTTTTGCCCCATAAAAAAGCACAAACTTTAGATTGAGGGACAATTCTGGTCCGAACTCTTTTTTCTCCCGTAAAAAAGCACCAACTTTAGGTCGAGTAACAATTCTGGCTCCAATTTTTTTTTGTCTCATAAAAAATCACCAACTTTCATCATAATCCCAAATATGGCTCCCCATTGACTTTCATGAGAAAGAAGATTATGGTGGTGAGCTTGGTGAATCTCGTTCATGGCGTCTATCAACAGGCGATGGTTAGTTTCAGATTACGTTTGGCTAGAGAGGTTCAATCTGGAGATATTTTTAACTTGTCGGTGAAGTGAAGAAGATGAACAATTTCACCTTTATTCTTCAAATTGTAGCTTAGAGAATAAGATAATGAATATTGCTTTAAATTCAGTCAGCAAGCCACGTGGATTTATTACTAAGGTAGAATAGTCCAGTTATATAATTAATGGTTCTAAGTCAATGGGGGCTAGATTTGGGATTTAAATGAAAGTTATTACTTTTTTCGAGACAAAAAAAAAGTTAAAACCACCGCTGAGGCGGCTGCGTTGGCTTGCGCCTGGTCCCCCATGAAGGGATCGAGTTCGAACCCCAACCTAGTCAAGGGATTGTGTGCTTTTTCTTGCGCTAGGTCACTCGAGGAAAAGTCGTCATCAGCACAAAATATGTGAGTCATCGACTAAAAGTCAGTACATTTTATCGGAAAAAAAAAATTTAGAGCCAGAATTATCACTTGACTTAAAGTTGGTGCCTTTTTACTGGAAAAAAAAAAGTTCGTGCCAGAATTGTCTCTTGACCTAAAGTTGGTGCTTTTTTTTTTTGAATTAACCCCAAACGCGGGTGCTATTATAGAGGGATTCCATTGATTTCTGAGCAGTTGGACTCCTTTGCCATGGCGATTAAATCTGTCCATATTTCTTTTGTTCATTTTTATTCTTGTGTGGACATTTCATCCGGTTGCGTTCGTCTGTGAGGTGGTGACCCTAAACTTGTGATGCAAACGTTAATCTCTTCCGCTGGTTTGTTTACTGATCTCCCGCTATTTGCTTGTTTCAGTCGTGTTTTGGTTGTGCCCATAAATGTCGGAGGATTGGCAATCGGAATGGTGGCCGATGTGGTCCGGTGGCTAGTGCTAGTTAATGGTGAAATGTATCATTACGGGACCCGTGATCTTGAGTATTCTAGATGTGCTGAAGAAGACGACATTGAGGAGCAGTTCTGGGATTGGAAAATTGGTGATGGAGCGACCAAAAGTAGTGGACGTTGGGCTCATTTAGACTTAGTGAGCCTTGGGCTTGGATTGTTGTTTTGGTGGAATTTGGACTTAGTTCTATTGTAGGAGTAGTGAGTGTTGGGCTTAATTTGTCATGTTTGGGTTTGTTTTCGGCTGAGTAGGCTTGGATTTGATCTTGTAGTGGCCGAATTGGGCTTGATTTCATTGAGCCCATTCCTTTGTTTAGGCCTTTGGCGTCCAAGGCCCAACCCGAAGTCCCACGATCTAGCCCGTGTTCGAACTGGGCCTCAGAGGCCCAGCCCGGGTCCATATTATTATAATATTATAGTATTATTTTAATATTAGAAATTTGTTTTTATAAAAAAATATATTGAACATTTAAAAAGATTTCGAAAATTAAAAAACTGGAAATTGGGCTTTGGAATTGCCGTTTCTTACTCTTTTTTGTGTGATTAGTACCATGCTTGACTTCATGTTGTTTGATTCGCATGTTTTGAATTACGTGTTTAATTCGACCTTACATATGATCGATTAGAGGCATGTTAAGCCATTGTTTACGCACTTTTCATATATTGATTGTTGCTTCCCTTAACTTGGTTAGGGATGACACTTTAGGACTCATAATTGGTAAGATTGCTGCATGAACACTTTAGGTAATGATTGAACAAGTTTAGGTACTAAAATGGCACTAGTTGGTTAATTAGTGTAATTAAGTCCTTGAACTCATTGAATATCTGGTTCGTAGAAATAAAGCAATTCTCCCACGCTTTACTTCTAACGACTCCCAGATAAAATTGATTTGCATATTAAAAATTTAAGTTGCGAATTGATATGAGCTTTGGAGAGCTCGAGCTAAGTTTAAACTTAGTAATCCATTAGCCAAACCCTCTAAGTGGCGAGACCGGTTCGGGAAGGTCGTGACAATGACTTGGTTACAATGTCTGGCATTGTACTAAGTAAGCTTGGTTCCGAACCAACTGGTCTCGGTCCTGATTGTGCACTAGCAAAACTCTAGCGTGTTCCGATTGTGGACTGCTTGCTCATGTACAATGGTCTCGGACCACTGTCTTTGCGTACCACGTCTCCTAATCGCTAGGTTCACAATCCCTGACTGCCTGCTTTGATACCACTTGTTGGATGCACGCATCAAAAGTTCTGATTCTGCTTGTCGAGATAAATCGGGAACTCAATCAAAGAAAATATACCATTTTTTTTGTTAGAGACACTCGTTACAACAATGGTTGGGAGAATTTCTTGCACGCAGACAACAAATGAGAGCACTTGGCTACTTTTAGCCTTTATAAAAGTTTTTTTTTACTTCCCCTAGATCACTCTTAGAAATGAGTGGTTTACCCCTCCTTATATGATTCTAGAGTTAGTGGTTCACTCCCCCTAAAAACATTTTGAATTTATTGGAAAAGAGAGGAGGTGAATCTTCACTAAGAACCCAAGAGGTTGACATCCACGTGCTTCAGTGGGTGACTCCCAATCATCAAAAGAGGAGTCATAGACAGCATTGTAGACCCAAGATTAAACGGACGGTTCGACATAAGCTCGGCTTGGAAAGCTGTGGAGATAGCGACGTCATGTGTGCCACCATTTGCAAGTCGGAGGGCAGACATAAGTCACTTATTGGCTGAACTGAAGCAATGTTTGGCCATAGACGTGGCAAGCCAGAGAGTGGAAAATGGTGAGATGGAATTAAGCAGCTTCTTTGAAATGGCCACTCTGCGGCTTGACTGTGATAGTGTTCCCCTTGCAAGGTAAATGGGGAAATTCAAGACTTATCCCGTGACATTTCCATTCCCATGTGGAAAAAAGTGATGTTATTCATCCAATCAAAATGGTCATCACTTCTCCGTGCACATCGAACTGGTTGTTAAGACATGGTATATTCTTTTTTTTTTTTTTTTTTAGACATGGTATATTCTAAGACATGCTTAGCGAAGTTGGTCTGCTTGAACCATGGTAAGGTTCGTTGATATTGATGGTATGCTCAGTAGTTGTTGCAGATGATATAGAGATAGCAAAGAAATTTCGGAGCTAGAATTCTTGTCTACCATGAAAATATTGTTGTCAATCAATTATTTCTGGCCATGCCAAATGCTGAAATTGTGAGTTAAAACTCATCCTCCTATTAATTATTCTTTTTTATTATAATTTACCGTATTGGTTTTCATGGCAGATGCTCCCAACCGGAAAAAAATAGATGATTTCATGGTGTATGGCAATAATGATATAATGAAAAATAATTAGCACATGACATGATATATTGTTTCAGATTTACCGATGGTCAATATTTCATCAATCAAAAAAGCTGTGTGTTGACATTGGTTGTGGTCCTTAGACTTGGACACATGCTTAGGAAGACCTAGCTGCAAGTCTTGGTCTTCTTGTATTGTAGCCATGACTCGGTCAACATAAACTGAAGAAAATTCAGTGCGTGACTCCAATCACCGAAAGAGGAGACATAGACAGCATTGTAGACCCAAAGAATATACGAACAGCTCCAACATAAGCACGGCTTGGAAAGCTGTGAAGATAGGGATGTTATGTGTGCTTCACCATCTGCAATTGAGAGGCCAGACACAAGTCACATCTTAGCTAAACTGAAGGGGTGTTTGGCCGTAGACATGGCAATCCAAAGAGTGGAAAATGGTGGGATGGAATCAAGCGGCTTCATTGAAATGGCCGCTCTGAGGTTTGACTGTGACAGTGCTCCCCTTGCAAGGTAAATGTGGAAATTCAACACTTATCCCGTGACACCTCAAGCCTTGGGTGAAGTCCTATGATGTTTTAGGTAATATTTACCTCAAATGATCACTGCCTTGCGTGTTTACTCAGATTAATCTTTTGGAGGCTCAGCTTAGGTGTCATAAGATATGGTATATACTAAGAGGTACAAATAAGCCTAACTTCTTTTTTCCTTTTTTGGAACAACATGTGGGATGACCGGACCTTCCGTGAGCTTTCTTTTATCAGAACTTCTGTGTCCTCCTAAACTTTGCGGTTGAAGACATAAGTCTAATGTGTGAATCTTTAGCTGAAGCTGTAACTGTTCGTAAGCCGATAAGTGTACCGCTGCCATACTAAATAAGTAGTGTTAGAGATGAACACCCAATCATAATAATCTAATTCAACTTGTGATTTCCTCCTAAATGTTAAATAACAGCATCCCAGCAAGCTTAAGAGGATAGATAATTTCATGTTTGCTTGTGTAGGGACGTATCCCTTCATTGCTCTGTGTTATACCTTAATCAGGGAAAGGACACAAGAAGCGCTATAACTTTCGTATGACACGCATTTCATTGTAAAAAATTTTTGAGCGATCACTTGAGTGCCACTTTCATAAAAAAAAAAAAAAAGAAGCAATTACTGAAGTGTCATAAGTGATTTTCTTCACCGGAAAATCCAACGTAGCATTGATTTATTATATATCGGCTGACATGACTCACCAGAGAAATCCAATCAGTAAGAAATAACTCGTTGGACCTAGTTCTTGCCCCAAATTGACAAGTTGGGGTTAAATTTGGGCCAAGAAGCAATCCCTAACCCTAATCCCTTGAAATTACTATTAAAATTGCAGCTGATTGCCTGCAGAATTGTGAGCGAGAGCCCTAGTAAAAGCAGAGTTGAGGTCATTGAAGAAGAGGAGTTGCAAAACCTTGGATTGGATGAGGAAGATGGCGTAGAGAGGGGGGATGAGGGCAAGTGTTATTTGGGTGAAAAATCTTTCTCCAAGTGAGGATAATCTCGTGGGTCTCTCTAAATGCTAAAAAAACCTAAGAAATTGCAGTTTATGCTGGTCCCTGTCCTTGGTTTTTGCACAGAAAAATTAAGAATTGAGTGATTGGTGTTCTAATTCAACGTGATTCTTGAAATAGACCAAGCGGAGAGGGACTATGTATATAAAGCTTCCTATGGTTGTTGATGATGAGGTCATTGGGTGCGTATATTGTCCATCGACTGCGTCATGGTCCTCAAGATCTCAAGCATGAAACATTTGTTCGTGATCATCACCTCCAATAATCGACCCATGCGTTCAGCGCTTCCCACCTTCCAATTCGGGTCTAGCATGTCATAGCTCTCCTCCAGGTCTCACCCCACTCTCTGATTATTTTTTATTAAGAAAGTCACGCGAAATTAAAACTTCATTAAAAAAACCATGTAGGATTGAAATTTATCGCTGAAAACACTTAAGTGATCTTTTTTTCACTAATGTGCTATACAAGTGATCACTTGAAAAGTTTTGATCTTCAAGAAATCTTGGTATGAAAGTTATGACATTTTTAGACTCTATTTGTTTTTACATGGAAAATAAATGATTTTCAAAACATCTTTTTAAAATTAATCGTTTATATCATTTGAAATAATTAATTAGTGAAAAAAAGTTTTTGTTATCGACAACAATTTATAGTTAAATATTTTCATGGACTTTGAAAATATTTTTTTCGCTCATTTATTTTGTAAAGCAATATAAGTAATAATCTTTTAGAAAAATTTATTTTTGAAATCTTTTTTTTTTCGCAGAGCTTTAGTGTCTTTCTTTACCTTAATCTCTTGCTTGTTGATTTATATTAAAAACACCTTTCAAGCAAGATATTCCAATAGCCCTATAACATTTGGGTCTAAACTTTCTTATATAAGATGCTTCATTAAGAGTTTTCTTGCTCTGGTGACTGGTGTAACAATGTCAATCTTGAATTTGGCCGGATCGTACAAGTTCAGCAGTGACCGTTGATTACACTAGAGACATGTTTAGTATCGAGTCGGTCGTGCTGCCATAACTTTGTAGACAATGATACATGTGAGGTGATAGATGCATGGTCAACGAAGGTAATCGATCCGAACCATGTAATGTTCTTTGATACAGAGAGTTTGTGCGGTGGTCATTGGTAGCAACGACAAAATGGTCCATCTGCCATCAATTAAAAGCTGTCTATTGACATTGATTGTGGTCCTTAGACTTGGACACAAGCGGACGAAGAGCCAGCTGCAAGTCTTGGTCTTCTTGTACTGTAGCGATGACTTAGTCAACTATTAACTGAAGATGGGGTCGTGTATCCTCTTAGTATTTCCTATAGAAGAAGAAACTAATTTCCAATAATTGTCGTCTGAATAGGAGTCAATCCTATATGACTTCCAAAATCGATATAATCACCTTAGGATTTATATTGAGTTGGATTCAAATTTGTGAAACTTGTGATCATGTTCTCCAGCTATATCAAAGTCTTAATTACCGTCATTAGTGGAAACTGTTTTTCCTATATGAATATAAAGTGCACAAAAGGAAAACGAGGAAACAAAATACTTGGTAGCAATGAAATATACTGGCCATAGCCACTAAGATCAACTACAGCTTTCTCGTTTTCTTTGCTTGCTCCTTTAGCTTTAGGATTTGTCCTTGTGGTTCAAGCCCAACAAAATCCAGGTATATCTCTCTCCCTCTGGCGTCCGTGATGAGCAAAGTTTCTGAGTAACTGTATTTTACGTGTTATAAGAACATTACTCGATATAATATTTCCGTGATGAGCAAAGTTTCTGTGCTACCAGATTGAATGCTGGCAAAATATCAACTCACTCGATATATCAGACATCAAACCCGGGATACGTAGTCCGAAAAATCAGCTAGTAAGTTCAGAAAAGCGCGCATACATTAAGGGCTTTTGGCAGGAGTAGTCACTAAATCTGTAAATGGTCTGCTATGTTAGCATGCTGTGCTTGTATAAAAGGAGAGAAAACGGTGGGGCGAGAAAATTTGAGGGAATAATCGAGAACTATAATATTTCCATATTATAGATAATTTAACTTGTCGACATCCACGACCCCGATTTTCTTCTGCCCTTTCTCCCAAACACAGCGTGAGATTTTCCTATCTCGTGGTTTAAGCTTCGTACAATGTTATTGTCCCCATCCACGACGTCAAGAAATGTTAGCCATTAAGAATTGACTAGTTCAACGTGATTCTTGAAATAGACCAAGCGGAGAGGTATTATGCAAAGCTTCCTGTGGTTACCGACAATGGGGTCGTTGGACGCGTATATCATCCATCGACCGCGTTGTGGTCCTCCAAATCTCAAGCATGAAACATTTGTTCATGATCATCACCTCCAGGAATCGACCCACGCCTTCATTGCTGCCCACCATCCAATTCAGGTCCAGCATGTCATAACCCTCTCGAGGTCTTGTGCCACCTCCCTAATTAATTTTTGTTAAGAAAGCCATACGGAATTAAAATTTTATTAAAAAATGATTAATATTACAAAAAATTTCAAACTTATATACAGTAATAATAATGTGTAATAGAAATTAGTGTCTATCATTTTCGAATTTACCAATGGTCCATGTGTCATCAATTAAAAGCTGTCTATTGACATTGATCGTGGTCTGTAGACTTGGACACATATGCGGACGGCCCAGCTGCAAGTCTTGGTCTTGTTGTACTATAGCCATGACTCAGTCAACTGAGAACTGAAGATGGGGTCGTGTATCCTCTTAATATTTCCTATAGAAGAAGAGACGGGAAAAGTTTCAAAAAAGTTCTAAATTTTTAATATTTATGTCAATTTAGCCCTAAAATTTTTTTTTGTGTCAATTCAATGCGAAACCTTTTGCATTTGATGCTAATTTAATCCTAAACCTTTTTTTGGTGTCAATTCAGTCTTAATCATTTTGCATCGGTACCAATTCAGTCCTTTTGATTAATTTTAGCATAATTTTCTTGATGTGAATCTTGGTTCGGATAAATCATCGGCGTTGACGTGAACAACTTTAATAATATTTTTTCATTTTTTATTTTTTTTTTCTCCCTCCCTCCCTCCTTCCCTCAGATCAGTCGATTCCCTCCCCTCCCTCCTTCCTCCGGCCGAGTTCAGCAGCGACCAAAATTACACCAAAAGTAGGCAAGGTTGACCTTGGATGGGTACCAGAAACTGGACCTCGCTTCAAACTTGACGAGGTTGGGCCTGTAAGGACGACCCATGCTAGGAGCCTTCGATCGGTCCGAATCATGGTGAGGGCTCTGGCCTCGCCCTAAGCTTGCATAGTTTGGCGGTCGGGGCCCTCGCCTGGCCAACGACGAATGCTCAAGCCCCTTGCTATTAAAAAGCCTCCATGACCTCGGGGTCATGTATTGATTGTGAGGGCTCGAGCCCCGTCACCCATGGACCCCGAGCCAGCCACCGGATTTGGTCAAGATCCGATGACTTAGTTTGCTATTAACTGGCCAGGGTCGTGTATCCGGATCCCATAGAAGAATCTAGCCTCACCTGTGGTCGGCGAGGTCGACCTTGCCAATCCTTTTGGCTGATCGCCGATCCAGCCGACCAAATTTAGGAAGGAGGGAAGGGAGGGAAAATAAAATATTAAAATATTATTAAAGTGGTTCACGCCAACGCAAGGACCGGGCCACGATCCACGCCAAGAAATCAAGCCAAAATTAACCTAAGGACTAAATTGGCACAAAGATAAAACGTTTAGGATTGAATTGGCACAAATGCAAAAAGTTTATGACTAAATTAGCACAAAAAAAGGTATGATTAAATTGGCACTAATGCAAAAGGTTTTCGATTAAATTGGCACCAGTTGCAAGTCTTGGTCTTGTTGTACTGTAGCCATGACTTAGTCAACTCTGAACTAAAGATGGGGTCGTGTATCCTCTTAGTATTTCCTATAGAAGAAGAGACTGATTTCCAATAAAATTATCGTCTGAATACGAGTCAATCCTGTATATGCCTTCCAAAATTGATATAATCATGTTAGGATTTATGTTGAGTTGGATTCAAATTTATGAGATTTATGATCATGTTCTCTAGATATATCAAAATCTTAATTACCAGTCATTGGTGGAAACTGTTTTTCCTATATGAACATAAAGTGCACAAAAGGAAAACGAGGAAACAAAATACTTGGTAGCAATGAAATATACTGGGCCATAGCCACTAAGATGGGGTCGGTTGGTTGTATGGAGAGCTCGTGATATTAATATACTGCGACCAGGCATCTCTTCGTCGCACTTCTCTCTTCGACCATCTCCACTGCTCGATCACAATTGGAAGATCAGCTACAGCTTTCTTTTCTTTGCTTGCTCCTTTAGCTTTAGGATTTGTCCTTGTGGTTCAAGCCCAACAAAATCCAGGTATCTCTCTCTCTCTCTCTCGTCCGTGTTGAGCAAAGTTTCTGAGTAACTGTGTTTTACGTGTGATAAGAACAGTACAAGATTGAATGCTGGCAAAATATCGTCTCACTCGATATATCATATATCAAACCCGGGATTTGCAGTCCAAAAAAAGTAGTTAGTAAGCTCAGAAAAGTGCGGGGAAAAGTATCAGAAAAGTCCTAAACCTATTACATTATTACCATTTCAGTCCTAAACTTTTCAATTGGACTAATTTAGTCCTAAACAATTTCACATTTGTACCAATTCAGTCCATTCGGCCAATTTAGGCTGGAAATCGCTGACGTGGACATCAGCCGTCCCACGAGATACGACCGCCGCTAACTTAAACACTTTTTAATTTTTTTCAATATTTTTTTGAATTTTAATATTTTTTTCCTGCCTCCTCCTTCCTTGGGCTTATGGCCAGCTAGTGAGGGCCACGATGCCCTCGCTGGCCACAAGAGAGGGCGGCCCTCGTTGGCAAGGGCGAGGGCTGGACCCTCCCAACCTGGGCGAAGGTGGCCGGCCATGGCCACTGGCCACAAGCCCAAGGAAGGAGAAGGTAGGGAAAAAAAGGAAAAAAATTATTAAAAAATTATTTAAAATTGTTCGCGTTAGCATTGGTCGTGCCACGTAGGATGTCCGGCATCCACGTCAGACAGCCGGCGTCCATGCCAACGATTTACGATCTAAATTAGTCAGATGGATTGAATTGATACTAATGTGAAAAGGATTATGACTAAATTGATCAAATTGAAAGGTTTATGACTGAATTGGCACCAACGCAATAAGTTTAGGACTTTTTTGGTACTTTTCCCGAAAAGTGGGCATACATTAAGGACTTCTGGCATGAGGAGTTGCTAAATCTGTAAATGGTCTGCTATGTTAGCATGCTTTGCTTGGAAAAAAGGAGAGAAAATGGAGGGGGAAGAAAATTTGATTGAGAAATTGAGAACAATTTAATTTCCATATTATAAATAATTTGACTTATGGACATCCTCGACCCCTACTTTCTACTCCCCTTGCGTGATATTTTCCCTTTAAATCGTGGTTCAAGCTTCGTACGATGTTATTGTCCCCATCTATGACGTCAAGAAATGTTGGCCATTCCATCGTCCATAGCCATCCATTAGTTATGAGATTATAATGAAAGAAAATGGTGTCTTCTTTATATTCATTCTCATTTCATATAGCGTCATATCGTCGGTACCTTAGCGAACTTGTTCCAATGTTCCGATAGAAAAACCGCCGCTCCGTCTCGTTGATATTTTCTTCTCTATAATACAAGGTTTTATCAGCATTGATTGTGGGGCACCCAATGCATACACCGAAGAGCAAACCAACATTGCGTACGAAACAGATGAAGAGTTCACAGACTCCGGAAGGAGTATGCAAAATCCACAGAGGTCATATATGAAAATGATCTGCAGTTGTCGAAAAATGTAAGGAGTTTTCCCGATGGAATAAGGAATTGTTACACTTTAAGACCAAATCGAGGTAAGAACAACACCTATCTGATTCGAGCTTCATTTTGGTACGGGAACTATGATGGGAAAAACCAGACCCCTTCCTTCCTTCGACCTATACATCGATGTTAATTATTGGGCCACGGTGAGCTCTTCAAATTATTACTATGAAGAAATCATGTATGTGTCCCAAGCAGATGATATACAAGTTTGTCTTGTGAACACTGGCAAGGGAGTGCCCTTCATTTCAGCATTGGAATTAAGAAATCTTGGTGATGACATTTATCGATTGGGATCTGGATTCTTGCAACTCAATTGGCGGCACGACATTGGATTAAGCTTGAAGTCTTATATCAGGTAATCAATTGATTTTTTAAATACAAATGTATGGTAATAATCGTAAATAGAAAGATTCAGTTTGCACGAGTATCAAATTTAACCAATAAAATAAGGCCAACCATATTGGTAACAAGTCAAAAGTGTAAGGAAGACCAAAAGGGCCAAACATGTACACAAGACAAAATTGAAAAAGACAAAAACGGCCATGAAAAATCAACAAATTTCAAAACAAAAAGCACTTAAAATAATCAAGAAAGATAATTAAAAAAATAGATGTCTAAAAGTACAACAAAAATCACTAAATGATTAAAAAATAGCCATTAGGTACAGGAAAAAAATAGAATACAATTATTTGAAATATTGATATATAATCCAAATCACAATTTGAATTTCACATATAATATATATCAAAAACACCTTAGTCAATAATCCCGACCAAAAAAAATATCCATCATAACAAGAGAACTCATTGATAAAAAAAAAACTCAACGCTGTTGCAAAAATATTAGTATGTTTGTGATTATTTTTAGCCTTGCTATAAAAATAAAAAAATTATTAAAATAATTTGAATCATATACTATAGTAAAAATTTGAAATTAGTATTGACAATTACAACGCAATTTATAAATGACCCTATGTTATAAAAGATGGTCCATTTTTTTCACACAAGTTTTTGATATCAAATAAATGTATGGTCATGCAGTGATTTTGAGTTGCATATAGTTGTTTTTAAACAAGACAAAAACCACCATTAGATGATACGGTTGAGGGACAATTATTAGGGCAACACTGATAGATAAAATTTTATTTCAGAACTTTACTAAAACATTATAAAATTGAAAATTCTGTAATATGAGGAAATTCACTTATTATTGGTAGATTGTCCTGTCAACAAATGTAATTATATTCCGTACATATGTACTACTAGGCAATAGGCATGCATGATTCTAATATTTTCTGATTTAGTCACATACTAATCTAATAAAGCGTTTGACCAAAAAAAATCTAATAAAGCGAGTTAGGGTAATTTGTACATGTATTATCTCTAAATTCAAAAGAATTTTTTTCCATAACATAGGGTTTGCCAGATACTAGTTTTTGTAATATTTAGCTTCTTTCGATTGGCGATCACAAGTACATCTATATCTATACAATTATATAAAATAAAGAAAACCTCATAATTTAGATGGATCACAATCCTTTTATTCTTCTCCAAAAATTTTTTTAAGTGTTTTCTATAGATAGGCAGATCCATAAATTAACAATTTTATTTTATCTCCTGTGTATTTCCAATTTAAAATTTAAATGTTTTCCATCTTCTAAACAACCTTATAAAAATGTTCAAATGTAGAAACATTTTCGTCTTTCCATATAATTTCTTTAAATGGTGTCAATAATTTCTTTCTATCAGTTATTAAGAATGAAAATATTGTATAATAAAATTATTTTGCACAATCTTATAAATGTCAATTTCGCATACACACAATATGTGTTCACTTTTGCTAGTAAATATATGATAACAGTGTCTTTCTAATGGTCCCCTTTTGTCACGCCCGCACCCCCCCATCGAACACAACATCCCGTCATGGTCGATTATGGTGCAACGCCCTCCGTGAAGCGTCGCCGACCCACGCCCATACAGAGATCAAACACATGCGGAAGCAACGATATATAATTAATTATATACACCCGCATAATATAATACATGAGACCAAGGTAGAACAATCAAATAGCAGTCAAGCAACTCAATGATATATACATCGACATTACCAACGAAAACATTTTTACAAAGTTTACTACAATCAAAAAGGAAACACCAACAGTGACAAAAACCAAACAGCCACTTCACCATTCTCTCCTGTCTCCACCGAGGTGCATGCTCGACGACTCGCTGGATATAATGTGGTATTCCAAAAAAAAAGGTGGTGACCTCGGCATCCCACTTCTTTGGGGTCTGAAAATGTTTCGGTTTACACAACCGTGAGATAATCTCGATGAGTTCAACCCCTAAACCTAGGCTAGGCTAACATGCAATCTCCTCGACCGGAAAATAAAGATTTAAATCACCAAGCAATAATAACCAAATCATTATTAGACCCCGCAGGTTAGATAGTTCGATATATAACAACCACAAAGACATACGCTGCACTCATATTCACATATATGCCAATCACATGCTTATGCAATCGATTTTCACATTCTCGCATGCCGCCTATGTATGTTCATGTATGCAAATGTCATGGACTTGACACGTGCAACCCACCGCCCACACCGCACACCGCACACCGCCCAATTTATTATTATTACGACATGAGTCACCAATTTTTCACGGCCCAAGTAGCCTAGCCTCGCCGCTCAAAGTGCATGAGGTGCAGCAACCCGATCGCCCGTGTCTCTAACCTCGGGCTTCAAAGTGCATGAGGCGCAACACTTTCTTCCTTGCGAACCAGAGCCTGCTTCAAAGTGCATGAGGATGGTCGCCTTCCGGACGTTCTCAACATCGTCCCGCTCAAAGTGCATGAGGACCGATTTCGACCAAGGTCACGACCCGTAGGTCTTTAGGTGATCACACAAACATTATAATCTGGACCCGCCAGATAACGCCTGTGGGTAATTTAGGTGATCACACACTCATGGCGGATACGCATTCTCGCACAATATCGTCACATGCCACACTCTAGGCATACATAATGCGTGTCCATGTTATGCAATGCAATACCATGAGCACCAATGAAATTCAATCATAGCCAATCACAATGTACGTACAATCAATCAACCGGCTATACCGGTAATTTCTAATCTGCTCCTAAATTTATTAAATAATTCAATTTTTCTTACTAATAATTCCACAATGATTTACCATAATTTCCCGACACTAATTTTCACCCGTCAATTCTCAACCCGGTCAAAAATTATACCTGATTTACTATTTAATCCTAAACCGGTCTAGGATGTCCTAATCCGGGTTTAATACCTAAACACGACGACGGGGATGGCGGTCGATCACTAGTGCGAGAAAACCGACGGCGGAATTCGATCGAATAGTCCTAATCCGGGTTTATGTGAATTTTACTCACCTAATCAAATTTTGTGAATCACGGCAGCGGGGATGGCGGTCGATTTTCACTGAGTGCCGAGTGCGAGTGAAACCGGCGGGTCGGAATTCCGGCGATGGTGGTGTCGGTGTCGCCGTGTGAGCTCCCAAGACGTGAATAGTACCAAGAAAAACTGGAAAATGTGAAAAAATAGTAAAAAGGGAAAAAAAGGGGGGAAAAACCTGGCTGCCTTCGGTGATGTTGCTGGTGATCTTTGTCTCGGAGGGCTCCGGTACTGCTCCTAAGGTGAATAAGACTGAACAAAGGCTTAAACGCCCAAGGAAAACAGAAACGGAAGGGAAAAAGAGGAAGAAAAAACTGGAAGAAGGTGGCTGCTGAGTGTTCTGCGTAAGAGAGAGAGAGAGAGAGAGAGTTTATCTTGGTCAAACATTGAAGACTAAGAGTGCCAAGTGTCAAAATCTTACACAATTTCCCTTTTTACCCCTCATCCAAGGGCCCACAATTGATCTAATCCAATAATTTAGGGGCATTTTGGTCATTTGCCCTTAACCATGGGCTGACCAGACCTGGGTTAGCCTTAACTAACCTTGGTTAATCCCAAGATTTAATCCAAATTTCGGAATTAATTAAAAATGGCCTAGGGGCATTTTCGTAATTTTTCGATCCCGAATCGAAATTCTAATTTTTGCACATACGCGTTCCATATATGCGTACAACATAATATGGCGTCGAATCGAAAAATTCACTTTCTAAGCCCTCGAAAATCGATTGTGAAGTTCCGAGAATAAAATAATATTATTTTTTCAATTTTTGTCGAAATTCCACTTTTTGTCCGAAACGACTCCCGTATCGTGGCCACTCAAAAATGGTGTCGGCCTCGAAAAATAACCTCAAACGGCCTCAAAATTAAATACCGACACCCACGGGGGCAAAATCGTAATTTTCACCCCGGACCGAAATTCCAATTTTACTCGTACTAACCCCAAATGTCTGTGGCCAGCGTAATATGACGCCGATTTCCAAAATAGTCTCTTAAGCCTTCGAAAATCGACATTGAAATCCGGGTCCAATTTTGTGAATAAAACCCGCTTAACTTTCGCCTTCGGGTCTCTACTAACGGGCGGCTGTTTAGAAGTTACGTGTCGACCTAGGGTTATCCGTGTCGTCGAACGGTCTCGATCATTGGGAAAATGAGAAATTATTATTAGTTCCAAGGGTCACGATCGTTCGATTCGGGTTCGGGACCATGTTGGCCACGTGTACTTTCGCCTTGCGAGAATCACCGCGTCCCTCCTATTATACATCGTTGGCCTTGGCCAAACCCAATCCATTATCCTTTCCTATGATCGCCCACGCTGGCCCAAAATATTCTCTCGCGTCTCTCGTGATCGGTGTCCGTTTCATAATAGGGTCCCCGGTCCATGTACCGCTTTCGAGTTAGCCATGCCCCATTGGTTAGTATCCCAAGAGTGATCGGCTTCCCGAGCGAGGCCCAGCTAAAATGAAATGCGAATTAATATCAGTTTTATTGATCCCGAAATTACATCGAAATTCAGATCTATTACACCTTTAAGGTTGATGCATAAGATTCCAATTGTAAGGGATTGACCACTCTTATTGGAAGTAGTACTTTTCTTGCGGTCTCCACTCATTTTGCTACCCATTTATTACTCTTGTCCCTCTCCCTTCCTCTCTTTTCGTTATTTCGTTATTCTTATTATAGCTTTTTTGTTTTAAAGAAGTTTCCTAGCTAAATGTTAACATAATATTCTATTACTGTACAAGTATGTGTACTAAATTAAAATATATAAACTAAGTGTACTGAGACATAATAAGATTTTTTTTTTGGTCGAAACATCACAATAATTTCAATTTATAAGTAATTGATAATTTTTCTTAGATTGAATGTTTTTCTTGCACTCTCTACTCATTTTTATCACTCTTGCCTCTTTGTTTCCCTCTCTTCATTATTTCATTTTAATTGTACCTCCTTCGTATCGAAGAAGTTTCCTACCTTAAAGTCAACAAAATATTTTATATTAGTATACAAGTACGTTTACTAAATTATAATACATAAATTACGTGTACTATAGACATAGTAGGAACAAATGAAATATAGCAGATCAAAACATCATTTGACTATTTCCTTATATGAGTTCCTCAAAATGATTGATGTTATGTTAACATTAGAATCTCATACATTAACACAATACTTTTCTATGCTTAAATGTCTATATAACTTTTTATTATAAAAATGTACAACAAACCACTGAAATCGCGGATTATGTCTAGTAGAATAGAACTCAATGTCTACATATGAAGATAGAACTCTCTCTCTCTCTCTCTCTCTATATATATATATACAAGAGTGTTTCTAGGATACTTGTTAAAGGTTATTAATTATACTTTGAAAATATATTATTTATATTTAACCTATTCTACTTTCTTGAAGAATGTTGTTTTTCAATTTTTAAAATATGTTGGTATGCGTTTTTACTAATTTTAGCGGTCTTAACTAGTGTTTATGGGATACTTGTTTTGGTAATAATACTCATTTGACATAAAATACGTGATTAATATTTATTGCTAATTTGAAGTTCTTACATTCCCTCTAAGTAACATGCTAACACTAGACAGGTAGTTCCCAACTCCATCCAAACCGTTTTGACTCGGAAAAAAACACAATACAAAAGATTTCATCAAGGAAATGCTTCAAAACCGAAAAAATATTTCTTAAATTATGTAAATTGAACTATATGAAACTGATGTATCACTTGTACAGACAACGTGTTCCAAGTCCATGGCCATTGACTTCTGTTGTATATAGTAGCTAGTAACGTGTTGAATATAGTTGCTTCAACATTCCTGATTCGTATCCATTTGAATTGGTATTTGCTAGTTACTCAGTCAATTGCTTAATTGTTTGCTCTCAAACTGTTGTTGAAATGCCGCACACAGGCACCCTGTCGATGTTTACGATCGGATCTGGCATGCTCAAAACTATAATCTCTGGTTCTTACTGAACACCACATCCGCCATTGATTTATCTTACGATAATGATGTATATAAGTACAAGGTTCCTGGGGAAGTTCTTCGGACCGCTCAAAGATCAATGAATGCCAGTTCTCCCATGTATTTACAATGGGCACCTCTGATCTCCACAAAGAAATGGATTGCGTACTTCTATTTCGTGGAGATTGAGAGACTAACGGATGGCCTGCAGAGGGAGTTCACAATTTCCATGAATGATAATCAATTCACGAAGAGGGTGAGCCTTGAATACTTAAAACCAGTGGTTGTAGTTTCCACTCCAGTTAATGGGTCGCTCATGACCTTCTCAATTGAATCCACGAATAAGTCTGGAAATCCACCGATCCTCAATGCCGTGGAGTACTACAGCGTTGGTGATCTTCCATATGTACCCACAGCACAAGATGATGGTATGCTTTTATTCTTCTACATGTGTTTATTGTCTACATACATTTTGTACAGTTGTGCTACAATTGACATCAGTAATAATTATACTTGTACCGCTGTCAATAAGTCAGATTTAGGGAATCCTATGCTATATATACTAGTCTCGACAGTGGGTCTTAGGTTATCCGTGATCTCTGATCAATAGTTGCTTTGTTGGGATCAACAAATGTGGCAAAGTGTGTTGAGACAGAAATTATTATTGTGTTTCTTAATGCCCTGCTCTGGCTACTCTTTGCTTGGTAATTGCTGGAATGTCTCTTCAAGCTGAAGCCATGAAATGTTACAAGTCTTTTCAAAGCTGAAAGTCAGTATAATTCATGTGTGATCGCAACCACGTTTTAAATCTCTATCTTTCTCTTTAAGTAATAGATCTTTTTATTTTATTTAAACCACAGTGAAAACTATCAATGACATCAAAGTGACGTATCACATTCAAAGAGAAAGTTGGCGAGGTGATCCGTGCATACCAAGCAAAAACACATGGGATGGTCTAAATTGTAGCTATGGAAATCCTCCAAGGATTATATCGCTGTGAGTCTACTGGCATTATTTCTTTGATAATCTTGATTTTCTAGGTGAAACTTGAGAAGAATTCTCATTCGTCATGAAAAGAGGAAGTTTTATACATCAATGAGAAAGAACATTTAGGATGAATGCAACCTTCCAATGTGAATTCTCAGATAGATCGAGAAACTTTGTCATGCTTCTGTCAAGTTCTTAAAGTCTGAGATTTTCAAGATTGTAGTTATGTTACCCCCAAAATCTCACATGAAGTGGGACAGAACACATGAAGTGACTCAAAATTTGATGCCAGCCCCCAAAAATTACAATCTTGAGTAGCCATTTTGGGCTTCCACCACATGGATTTGACTAGAATATAAAACCAAACCTCCGGTGCTTATTTTTGGGCTATCACAAAAGGGTAATATTGTACTCGTCTTGGGATACAATTTTATATATTGCTACTTGGCTTGAAGAGGACGGAGAGTAATTGCTAGGGCACTCGTAGGGTTTCTAGGATTGCCAAGGGGTAGAAATGGACTAATTCACACAGAGAAAGGGGTGAGAGTGCTGCTAAGCTGTGGGGGCATGATGAGAACTTCAGTGTTTTAAAAGAGGGAGTTTTTGACACCCTAAGCTTCACATACTATTGGAGAGAGCTCATAAACCGACCCCCTAGATGGGGTGGGTTATGACAAGTTATATACTCATCGATTGACAGTAGATGCTCCCTTCTTCTCCTGTTCGAAAACAAACGCGGAAAAACAAATACAAAATACAAGGATTTACGTGGTTCGATCACAAGGTGATCTAAGTCCACGGGCGAGGCAAAACAAGATTCTACTATAATCAAAGAGAGTACAGTTTTCAGAAGTTAAAAAAACGACTTAACAAAACCTCACGGCTCACAAATATCTCCCAAAATGAAAATCTCTCTTAATCAATGAAAAAACCTAGCCATAGTATAAATAGGGCTCTCCAAAAAATTTCCTCAGGAGCGTAGTCCTCGAACCCCCAAGACATTTGTTCGTTTTCTTCAGCTTCAGCGGACCGCCATAGAGATTTGTTCACTTGCTCCGGGTTGGGCCTATCGGCTCTGCGTGACGAACTAAATCTCAATTTTTTCTCCACTTTTAGGTCGCACAAAAAATATGTCGGGTCAGGTGATGAACCGGACCGAGTACATAAAATTCAAGACATATTTAACATCTCCGATGTATATTTATCATTCTTGTGCAACTTTTTTCACCAATAGCCTACTTTTCCAATTTTTGACATAAGTTTTCCAAAATGCATTGTCTATGAGCAAGTGTTCGGTCCTCCAAAAATAATTGTTATGTACTCTAGGGCCAATAAGGAGTTAATTAGACACATGCAAGCAATGAGATTGACGATTATGAATGGTCTCTGGTACCTAAACCATTTACATCTGTAGTACCTACAATATTTTAATTCTAAAGAATTGATTGCACGAACTTTTCTTTATAGCACCAAAAAATGCTACCTTCATGAAGATGGCAATGACAGGTTCCTCACTTTTGATCTATGATGGTCAGGAAATTGAGCTCTAGCAATTTGATGGGCAAAATAGTCTCATCTCTTTCACGTCTATCAACGATGGAATACTTGTAAGTATCACCATGGCTGAATTAGTTATATCTGCGCGTCACTCATGATTAAGCACCCCCTAGGAGTCAACTCATGATTGAATGACTAAGGTTGTGGTTCAGGAGACGTAGGCTGTCAAAAATATTTCCCTGATGTGTAGAAACATCCTGCTTTTGTCTATGGATCTGGTTAACTTGTCATTAGGTGCTCTAAACTTGCTCTTTTCCAGAGATTTGTCCAACAATCAGCTTACAGGAGCAATACCAGAAACTCTGGCAAAATTACCAAATCTTAGATTTCTGTAAGTTAATTTGTCTAGGTGAAGCAGCAAAAGATTTAAAGTGGACAAATCTCTAATCAAAGCTATATATGCAGAAATTTAAGTGGAAACAACCTGAGTGGATCAATTCCTGAAGCTCTTAATAAAAGGGTTGTGGACAATACTTTAAGCATGAGGTGCTCTCTCTCTCTCTCTCTCTCTCTCTCTTGTTGAGTCGTATGCAATATTTTATAGTGTGGAAAGACTATCAACATGTTTTGTTTATTGTGATTAAACGCAAATAAGAAGGCCAACTCGTCATGAGCATTTGACAAATCAATCTGGACAAATTTTGATCGTTGAATTTAAGTTCGGCTCCTTCATTCTTTGTGGCAGTTTGACAGGAAACCCCAATCTTTGTCTAGCTGATCCTTGCCCGCAGAAGAAGAGACAAAATACCATCCTCGTTCCAGTTATAACATCAGTTTCAGGCTTCTTTGTAGTTCTCTTTGGTGCTTTGGCTACTATTTGGTTAGTTAAACGGAAACGAACAGCAGGTAAGTTTTCTTACTTGTCCTGCTCAGGCAATCCTACATTAAATTTGACAAGTCTTGACTTTGCTTTTCCTTCGGTACAGTTCTATCTGCAACAATGTCTTTTCTAGGATTTGAGAAAACACAACTCCGCAACTTGCTATCTCCTCAGCCACCCTAAGAGTATCATTTTATTTTTAAATTATCATCGACCTTGCAATCGGGGAATAAAGGAAACTTGGCTTTAGTTAAATTTCCCAATGTTAGCAATCTGAATTACATAGTGATCGCAAGAAATTGGAGATAAGAGAGACAGGGATCACCACAACATGGTCGCATCAGCATCACAAAGGGAATGTGCATTATTCAGCTTAACATATCGATGATAAAATGTCTGATTTTTTATTTTTCAGAAGTAACCGTGCTATGCACGGGAAGGACTTATTACAGCTTGAGAGTACAACTTGTCCTCAATATTCTAATGCTCCCTAAAATAAAGTTTGATTGTGCAATATCAATCTTATCGATATGTACTGAGCAAAGAAAAATTGTCTATTTGTTAGCATATTAAACGCAGGTGACACAGAATCCCTGCCCAAATCTATTGATTTTTGTCCTCTTCTCCATTAATATAGTTCTTGAAACGGGATGAGGAAACACCCTTCCTATGTCTTAAAATTGTTGAGGACGCAATTGGAGTTATCTGCCTTAAAAGTCTACTATCCAAATTGGTAGTCGCAATACTCAATGGAACCTTTTTGGTACAGAATCTAGTGAAAGGATGCTGAAATTTAAGAATCGACCTTTCAAGTATGGAGAGGTTTCAAGAATCACTGGCAACTTTGGACGAGTGATTGGTGAAGGTGGATTTGGAAAGGTATATCTTGGAACACTAGATAACGGTACTGTAGTTGCGGTGAAGATGCTCTCTGAATCATCAAAGCAAGGTTACAAGGAATTTCAAGCTGAGGTTAGATAGGATGATGCAATCACTCCGCCTTTTATAAACAACTTATGCTGACAATTATGCAGATGTTCGTTCAGAAACTTCCTCTTCGGCTAATGCCAGTATGCATTATGATAACGCACACTAGTGATACTGCAGGCGCAACTCTTAATGATTGTTCACCACGGAAACTTGGTTTCTCTGTTTGGATATTGCGATGATTCGAAGCACAAGGCATTAATATATGAATACATGGCTTATGGAAATTTGAGGCAACATTTATCTGGTGCGTATCTTACGTTCTGTTATATTATTTCTCCTCTAAAATAATCCTCTAAATTTTTTTTTTCTCACATGTAAAGTTAAGACGCATATAACAGAGGACCATCTGAAGGTCTTAACATGGAGTAAGAGACTACAGATAGCTGTGGATGCAGCACAAGGTACATGAATGACATATCCACAGTTGTAGGTTGTTTTCCGACATAGCTTTGGCATTGTTGACAAGTTTTTCGTGAGGATTTTAGGTTTGGATTATTTGCATAATGGCTGCAAGCCACCTGTCATCCACAGAGACTTGAAGACTACTAACATCTTGTTGAATGAAGATTTTCGAGCCAAAATAGCTGATTTTGGTCTGTCAAGAGCTTTTGCAGCTGAAAATGACTCTTATGTATCAACTTGTCCTGCGAGTACTCCTGGCTACCTCGACCCCGAGTAATGGCTAAACCTCAATGCTCTAGTTTAGTTTGGGATCTCTATTTGCATAGAAATATTGACATTGCCTAGGACTCTATCTTTGATATGAACAATGGTATTTGTTTTTTTTTCTTCTTTCCAGGTTTCAATCTTCTGGAAACTTAAACAAGAAGAGTGATGTTTATAGTTTTGGAATCATACTCTGTGAGTTAATCACGGGCCAACCCCCAATAATGAGAAGCCAGGATGGCAGCGCCTGCATGCACATACTTCAATGGTTGACTCCTATCGTTGAAACTGGTGATATACATAGGGTCATGGATCCAAGGTTACAAGGAGAATATAACATCAACTCGGCTTGGAAAGTAGTGGAGATTGCTGTGTCTTGTACACGACCAACGGCGATTCAAAGGCCGGACATAAATTATGCATTGACAGAGTTGAAGGAGTCTTTAGACTTGCAATTGGCATCTGGAAGAAGTCGGAGAATGGAGAGTAGAGTAAGCGAATCAAGTGGTTTTTTTGAAATGACCTCCTTGGAGCTCCATTCTGACAGTGCCCCTGCGCCAAGGTAGCAGAACTTTTCCAATCCAGAAAGGCCATCTTCTTTTTGGGCAGAAGATTTAACTTTTTGTCGCAAATTTGTACTGTTTTTTTCTTCTTGAATTCGTGATCACCATTTCCCTTTTCTTTTCTGTCATTGAATCTTTCAAACTCGCTGTCTAACAACAACATCCTTTCCTCGTTATTCGCTTCTTTCTCCATTCATAATATCAGTTCATGGCATTCCATGTAGAGTTTTTGGGGAGGTGATTCGAAGGTTGTTAACCATGGATGGGGTAATCAGCATTAACTCACGGCACGTTCTTGGAGTTCAGTTGAGAAAAAATGTTGGAGATAAAACCGTTGAGTAAATTGCAAATTTTTGAAATGTTGAGGGGTTGGATTGAGAAAATTTAAAATGAGGGACTGTCTTTTTTCTTTTTGGGATAGTCTCAAAATGTATATATATCATTGGGGTTGTCAATTATGGTGCCCGGAATTAAATTAACTTGTTATCAATAGAGAAGTTACATTTGACAGGTTTCCGGTACTTCTAAGTAGAAGTGTTAGTGACAGTATTTATACGGATATGATGTTCAGTTTGAGATGGAATTGCAATCAAAAACTCCTGAGGTAATGGTTACTAGCAAAGTGCTTATGGCGAAATGGAGCCTATAGAGCCAATATTGCTGTAACTGTTGATATTGACAAGATACCTATTTAATCTCCTGACATATATGTATACAACGATGATTTTGTTTTATTTGTGGTTAAGAAGGTTATGTCGGAAAATCCTTGTGAAGTAGTTAAAGGTGTAGATGAAGTTGATACTTTGATAAGGTCCATGGTTACAGCGAAGTTCAAGCACGGCTTCGACTTAGAAGATATTCGTGGTGGTTGAGCCCATTGGGGGCTTTGGGAGAATAATAGCGAAATTTTGATTTTTAGCGAAGAGATCGTGACTTAGCTCAAACGCTAAATACAAATGTTAAGCTAAGGTGGAGATTGTTAAAATATGTTTCAATTTTGAGTTTGATAGATGAAACTCGACACAGGATTAATTGTTATTTGTAGAGGTCTAAATATTCCGAATTAAATATTTTACGGACTTCAGAATCGAGCAATACAATTGCATCCGTGTTGGAATCAAGATCAAGAATGGAAGTCTTTACTTGAATTTTCATTGGGTGCAAGATTGTCTACGGAATCCACTTCCCTGATTGTTCCTGAAATTACGGTCAAGAAAAGGAAAGTTCCAGTTGGACTTTGTTGACTAATGCACTTTCCTGAGTTGGCAAGTTGGACTTTGTTGACTAATGCACTTTCCTGAGTTGGCAACCGGAACAAGAAAGTCCAATGCGTGAGTTTGTATTTGACCATGACTCGATCAAATTTGGCTTCATGTTATATATCATATGTTCTCTTTGGTCAGATTGTCGCAGTGTTGGTGCAGACACTTGTGAAAATCTTTTCACCTTTTGTCAATTGAATCCATTCAACTAATTTTGAACGGAGTTTATTGACGTGGAAGCTGACCAAGCCATGCGACACAGCCGGCGCTGATTTGGACAATCTGGCGAGGCCCGACCCATCGACCGATGGTGACCCTCGCTAGTTGTAGTCTCTAGCTGGTCAATAGCCGTCGCCCGAGGCTCGGCGACTGGCAAAGGAAGAAGGAGAAAAGAAAAAGAAAAAGAAAACAAAAGGAAAAAATATTAATAAATTATTAAAATTTGTTCTACATTGAATAAATTAAAAATACAAAGACACATCGAATATTAGGCGAAAGTTCATAGACTATATTGAACAAATCAAAAATTCATAAATCATATTACACATTAGATCAAAATTTAAAGACTGATTGTGTTATTATTCATTAAAATTTTGATACATTTGCAGACGAAGGCCTAGCTGCAAGTCTTCGTTTTCTTGTCCTGTGGCCATGTCTCCAGTCAATTCCAAGCACCGCATGGGGTCGTGTGCGTGGAGAGCTCACGAATAGAACCAAAAGGCAGGCGTCCATATCACCTTTCTAGAACACATCGACTATAACTGAGTAAAGCAGACTTCAGCGGACTTATGTCATGTTTCTAATAGATTTCTTTTGATATTATATTCTTCTTGAAAGCACCGTACTAGGGTGTCATACCGAATTGAGAAATCGAACCGAGATGCGAATTGAATCGAAAATTTCGTTCATTACAATTCGATTTCAATTTTGATTCGGATAATCAAAATTTTTCAATTTTTTTTTTCAATTCTGTTTATTTCAGTTCGGTTTGATCCGAACCGAACTGAAACAAACACATCGGTTTTAGCCCTAAAACTAAAAGCCCTATCTCGCCCTCGCGCTGCATATGCCATCTCCTGCGTCTACTCAAAGTAAGAAGCCATCTCCTGCGTTGACTCAAAGCTTTTAGGGCTTTCTCTCTCGGTGCTGACTCCTATGTCGCTCAAAGCAAGAAGCCTCCAACAATTTGTCCTCCTACGATGATGGAACTCGGGTTCAAAGCGAACATCGGCAATTCAAACCGAATCAAATTGGTTTTTCGGTTTGGTTCGAGTGAGTTTCGGTCCGATTCAAGGGGACACCCTGAATGGTTCGATTCGGTTCGATTTTTCAAGAAAATCGAACCGAACCAAACCAAACCATTTACACCCCTACATCGTACGACTTACAATTTCGCCCACTATCTAGACATAACCAAATAAATTTCTTAAGCAAAGTTTCTTTTTTTTTTTTTGGTTTTTTTTTGCGAACGATATTGTAATAATGATGCGTGAAAGAAATTAGCGTGTGACATGATGTATCCTTTTCGAATTTACCAATGGTCCATCTGTCATCAATCAAAAGCTGTACTAAGACTTGGATCCATATGTGGACGAAGCCCTAGCAGCACCACTTGGTCTTCTTGTGTTTTGGTAGACACTCGGTCTCAATTATAGACCGAAGAAAATTCAAGATGAGACTAACGCGCGGGCGACCAAGCACCATACGGGATCGTGTGTTATTTTTCTTCTTAGAATTTTCAATAAAAGAAGAAACTAATTTTTGACAATTATCATTTGTTAAACACAAAAATATAAGATACCAGAGGCGTTCGTGCATATCTTCCTCACACTTCTCTCTTCGACAGTCTCCACTCCTCGATGACAATGGCGAGATCAATTACAGCTTTCTCGTTTGCGTTGCTTGCTTCTTTAGCTTCAGCACTCGTCCTTGTGGTTCAAGCCCAACAAATTCCACGTACCTCTCTCTCTCTCTCTCTCGAAAAGTTTTGAGTTTGCATGAGATAGTTTGCATGCTCTCTCTCTCTCTCGTTGAGAAAAGTTTTTGAGTTTGCATGAGATAGTTTGCATGCTGTGCTTGGAGTAAGGAGAGAAAATGCAGGGGGAAATTTGAGTGAAAATTTCAGAACAAATTAGACTTTTTATAAGATGGGAGAGGAGGAGAAATTTAAGGCTTGGTTTGTTTTACGGAAAATAAATTATTTGGAAAATATTATTTTTAAATAATTGCTTATATTGCTAGAAATATTTAGTTAATATAAAAAAATTTCATTATTAACAAAACATTTTGTCTAAATATTTTTGTAAACAGTGAAATTTTTTTCATTTATTCATTTTTGTAAGTGATACAAGCAGTTTTTTTAGAAAAATAATTTTTAATTATTTATTTATGTGAAACAACGGAGCCTAAATTGTGGATATCCTCAACCCCAAACAGAGCATGACATTTTCCCTATCTTGTGGTTTAAGCTTCGTACAATGTAATTGTCCAAAGAGAAATTACTAGAAAATTTCCAAATCTATTGTTATTGTGCCAATTTAATTTAGTCCTAAAACTTTTAACATTTGTCAATTCCATCATTCCAATCAATTTTAGCTGGAAATTACTGATATGGATACTAGTCGCCCTACATAGCACGGCCGGCGTCGACATTGACAATTTTTGTAATTTTTAAAACAAGTTCTTTTGATTTTTTATGTTTCCTTTTTTCTTTGCTTTTTTTTTTCTTGTGCCAATGAGGGTCACCTACAATCGTCGCCGGCCATGAAGGCCTTGGGTGAGGCCATTGTGGCATCACTAGCCGTGGGCGAGGCAACCCTCCCCCATGTATGGTGAGGGCCTTCGCGCCCTCACCCGCGGCCAATGAAGCCGCGATGGCCCTAGGCAAGGCCTTCGTAGCCACCCCTGGCCATGGGCGAGGGCCACGATGGCCTTGCAGAGGGCCTCCGCGGCCCTGCCGGTCGAAAACGAGGCCTTCACAGCCAACGAGGCACAGACATAGAAAAAAAAAGCAAAGGAAAAAGGAAAAATACAAAATACACAAAAAATTCAAATTTTTTTGAAAAATATCAAAGATTGTCCACATCAGACCAAGCCGTTAGAGGTGAGCAAAGCAAGATAGACCGACCGAATTGATAACCACCCGGACCGAACCGAACTAGCTGGTTGGGTCTGGTTCCCGGGAGTGCCGGTCTAGTTCCTCGTTTGAAGGGGGAACCGAACTGACTCTATATGTATATATATATACATATATATATGTATGTATTATTTCTTCAAAAAATTAAGTCAATCATCAGTATGAGATAAATGACTACGTATAGCAGTCACCTCGCAACATGCTTGTACTGTATCCTTTCTTATTGTTGGCTAACCTCAGCCTTAGCAAAAAGTCCGATTCAACCGCAGCAAAACTACATCCTCTACATTCAAATCCGGAATTGCAGTTGTCAACAAATTCTGCATCTAAGAAGTTTAACCAAATGAGGACAAAGAGAAATAAGAATTTGAGAAAATACCTTAATGGGGTATTATTATATATTTTTTATTTCTTCAAAAAATCTCTTGCCCTTTGACTGGTTCCATTGGACCAGATTGAGAACTGATCACCCTTACCAACCGTGCCACATAAAACGATTGGCGGTGTCCATGTCAGAGATTTCCGATCAAAATTGGCCGCAAGAACTAAATTAGCAAATTGTCAAAGGATTTAGAACTAAATTTATTAAAAAGTTTAGAATTGAATTAGCACAAGTGCAACAAATTTAGGATTTTGTGGGTAATTTTCCTTATTGTCCCATATATGAAGTCAAGAAATGTTGGCTATTTTATTGTCTATAGCCCTGCATTAGTCATGACCTTCTAATGAAACAAAATGGTCTCTTCTTTATATCCATTCTCATTTGATCTAAGCGTCAAATCATTATTGAATTGTGCAAATGATCGCGATTCACCGAATTTGTTCCAGTGGTCCAACAAGATAAACTGTCATTCTATTTAAGTGAAGTTTTTTTTCTCTGTAAACTTACGAGTTTTTATTAGCATTGATTATGGGGCAACTAATGACTACACCAACGATTAGACCAACATAACATACACAACTAATGAAGGGTTCTTAGACTCCGGAAAGAACATGCAGGTATCCACGGAGGTCACATATAAAAATAATAAGCAATATTCGAAGGCTATGCTTCATGTGGCAATTGTACTTACAAATCTCTCTCTCTCTCAAACGGAGATGGTTTTGATATGCAATGAAAGATCCTGAAGATGTTGCATGTCTTGATTGGTTGTCTGGCTCTAGGAGTCGTCGCTTGCGGGCAACAAAATCCAGGTTCTCGCCTGCGTGCACGCGTAGTGATGATTTAATTGTGAGGAGTTGAGACATAAGGAAACCGGACTCTAAAAAAGGGCGCAGTGATGATTCTGTGTCTATCTCTCTTTCTGTTAGCGATCGACCTTTCAAGTAGAAATACGATATGTAGTCAAGCTACAATTTGATTTAAAAAAATGAGCGCCTAGTATTCAGGCAGAGTCGAGCTCAAGAAGTTTCGACCGTTTTAGAGCTACATGGAGCAATCTTTTGAGCTAAAATTTAGGAATTTAGCAAAGTTAAAGGCGGTTCGAGATTCTCTAAGAAACATTTACGAATCCTCCTAAATGATGGAGAGTTAGCAGTGTATCATCCTCTAGCTTACTTTTATTTTGCAAATGACATCTCTGTTTTCAGCTTTTCACAGATGCCTTTACCATCCGTACTCCATCGCAACTTCTTTTCAACTTACAATTATTAAGCCAATTATTACTGACATAATTTTCATTGCTAAAATATCTATCTAGTTGATACGGTTGTAAAAAAGTTAGATAAAAAAAAGTTGAAGGGACATCGCAAAGAATCAAAAAAATTTAGAACACTGTTTATATTTCGAATTCATGACACATAGTCAAAAGTAAGTGACAATCTCTTATTTGACCTCGATTTAGATTTCATAAGCATCGATTGTGGGGCACCTAGTGATTACCATGATGATCAGCTCGACATATACTACAAGGCCAATGCGGGGTTTGTAGATTCCGGAACAAACATGCAGGTGTCCACCCAGGTCATCCACCAAAACAACGAACAACAATAAAAAAAATCTCAGGATCTTCCCCAATGGAACAAGAAATTGTTACACATTAATGCCAAATGCAGGAATGGGCAACACATATTTGGTCAGGGCTGATTTTTGGTATGGGGATTATGATGGCAAGAATCAAACCCCCGCATTTGACCTCTATATTGATGTTAACTATTGGATCACGGTGAACTCTTCGTCTTGGATATACAAAGAGATTATTTACACTCCTCCAAGAGATTTTATACAAGTTTGCTTGGTGAATACCAGCTCGGCAGTTCCATTCATATCAGCTCTCGAGTTGCGGTTGCTGGATAACTCAACTTACCAAATTGACTCTGGTGCACTTTTAACCGAATGGAGATTTAATTTAGGGAGCACAAACACATACAGATGAGTTCTGTTATTACCCATCATTTTCGGACGTTGACCACATTCATCGGTTAGTAAATGACGTGCTACCCTATTTGCATTTTACTAAACATGCATTTCGGCATAATGCAACTGCACAAATAATTGAAAACACTCTGTTATTCACAAACTAATTTGTGTCAGCTTGTTCATCATTTTGCACTTACTATTATGATTATTTGATTGGCGTCGGCACTAATAGGCATCCAGAAGATGCATATGATCGCATCTGGGATGGTAAGACTTATAACTGGCCATCAGTCAGCAATACGACGGCTATCGTGACAAGTACAAGCAATGATGCCTATAAAGTTCCGCCTGAAGTTTTGATGACAGCCACACAAGTACAAAATGTCACTGTTCCTTTGGAACTGGTCTGGAACTCAACCAAATCCACTACCGTCTGGTCTATATACTTTCACTTTGTGGAATTGCAACTGCAAGAGAACGATATCAGAGAAGTCACGGTAAATGCACAAGAATTCAGCGAAAAAGTCAACCTCGAGAACCTAAAGCCGAGGACCATAGCCTCATCTCCCATAGCCGGACTATCTTTGGACATGACTATAGAAGCGACGGCCCGCTCTACTCTGCCACCTCTCCTCAATGCCGTCGAGATTTTCACCGTGGCACAGCTTCCAAATTCACCGACTTTACTTGATGACTGTATGTATACATCTATGCTCTCACTTTAATTTTTGGTTTCGGTACTCTTTGATTTATTTATGATTGTAGCTCTTTATGTGGTGGTTTAGTCAATGCTATGTATGATGTCAAGAAAATATATGGGGTGGTCAGAGCTAGCTGGCAGGGTGATCCATGCGTTCCTACACAGTACTCATGGAGCGGACTGAATTGTAGATACGATAGTTCTCCAAGAATCGTCTCATTGTAAGTCCACAAAAACATATTTTCTCTGACAACATGCGACAGTGGAACCCAACAAGTCTCGAAAGATAGGTTTCTTGACAATAACTATAGTACAGATTGGTAATACATCATGCAACGACAGGAATCATTTTGAAAATTAAGTCTCTACATTAATGCCTTCCATGTTAAAAGTTCTAAGCGGGGGATTTTACTCTAATCGTCTTAGCTGCCGATGTGCAGGAACCTGAGCTCTAGTGGACTGAAAGGACTGATAGATACATCGATCTCCAATTTGACAGCAGTTGTATCCCTGTATGTATTAGCAGTTTTTCTTCCATATTGTTTACTTAATTTGCACAGAAACAGAATAAACAACACTATATAAGCCCAAAAAAGCGACAGACTTCTTTATCATTAGCAAGGTGTTCATTATCTACCTTAACCCTGGGTTATGCATATCAATAAATATATGCATATGAAGTTTCTTAGTACTTTTTTGGCTTAATTACAGGGATTTGTCCAACAATTCACTAACTGGGTCCGTTCCCGACTTTGTAGCACAAATGCTGAGCTTGAAAGTTCTGTGAGTTACTGAGCATTTAATTGAAAGATTATGTGTGGTTATATAGCCTGAGTGAATGGCTATCAAATTCTAAATATGAAAACTTCCAGGGATTTAGGTGGAAACAACTTGAATGGTTCTGTTCCTCAAACTCTCTTGAAGAAGAAGGCAGATGGATCGCTGCAACTAAGGTTCGCTCATTGCCACACTATTGTAACACTACATATAATCGCTTATTATTATCTATACAATCTACTTCCTTTTTCTGTATGCTGCTGATCACACTGAAGAATGAACAGGATAAAAGTGAGGCTTGCTTTTTCAGTTTTCTCTTTGATCAACTTATGGATGGAATACGTACACAGGGTGGGATATCCAATAATTCACGTGCTAATCTTTTGGCATTGACACGTACTATCGACGGTTTTCTACAGCTTAGATGGAAATCCAAATCTTTGCCAGTCAGACAATTATCAGCCCAGCAATGTGCAGCCAAAGAAAAAGGGCATCTCTATTGCTCCAATCATTGCATCAGTTGCAGCCGTTCTGGTCTTGATTTTATTGGGAGCTCTTGCAGTATTGTGGATAATCAAAAGAAGACAAATCCAAAGTAAACTCTCTTGCGTATTGCATGTGCAAGAAAAATCAAAAGTTTTACATGTGATTTTCTCAATCGGGTCGAGTTTTGAACCCCAAACTGGTTAACGGGTCCAATTGCTCATGGCCATTTCGACAATCAGGCCAGAAAAAGTGAACATGACAAGCTTGCTTCTATGTGAAGGGATGTATCGAGAACCGAAATAGAACGATCACGGAAAAATAGAAAAATAGACGATGCACGAATTTACCCAGGTTCACCCTCGAATAGGGCTACGTCCTGCAAAGAGATTTCACTATAATTTCGGTTTACAGCCTCTCAACTCGTTACAATGATCAGAAAAACGAGCAAAATATATATATGCCCCAAACGGGCCCAAAACCTAAACCTACATGAAATCTCTTAATTTCGCACCATACGGACCAGCCCAAACCCGTTGAGGTTTCGGGGGCGCTGCCCCCAAGCCCCGCCCGCTCACCGGCGAGCGGGGCAGCCGTCCGACTGGACCGGGCAGCGGAACCCCCGTCGGGGGGCGCTGCCCCCGAACCCCGCCCGCTGACCGGGCAGCGGGGCACCCGTGTCGGGGGCGCTGCCCCCGAACCCCCGCATTCCGCACGCATGGGTCACATGTCATTGGACAACACTTCAGTTTCCCTAAGCTCACGTGGGCGTACCCGGTGTGAGAAACAAGGGTCCCCGAAGTATTCGCCAACTCCAACACTATGCATCATTGTTTCATTTTAAAAAACTATGCACACGTTATATGTTGATAATATCATAATCACATCAACGCGTACCCATGTCTCATGTAGATAAAGGCACGAATACTTCCTTATCTGGTTGAGGTACTCACTTTGCTCTTTCTGGTTCATTTTCACGACATGGTCTCTTCTTCATATAAGTCATTACATACTTCTTCAAGAAGGTTCTATTTGCAGTCAAGGCATATGATGTCAGACTAAAGATCATGATCCGCTTAACTCCGTTAAGGTTATATAATTTCCTTTTCATTTCTCCAGATGTTACTACTATTACTATGCCTACCAACTCTACCAGAGGATCTACTGGGACATCAAGGTTGTCAAAAAATCGAACTTTCACATCTACTGAGGTTACAAGAATTACTGATAACTTTAGAACAGTAATCGGAGAGGGAGGATTTGGGAAAGTTTACTTTGGTAGACTTGACAATGGCACTGAAGTCGCAGTAAAAATGTTATCTCACTCGTCAAAGCAAGGCTACAAGGAGTTTCACACAGAGGTTCGAAACATGAGTGCAACTAGAATCAATATGTCATGTTTTCGATTTTTTGGGTGTTCTACTTATGGCAAGCTCTTATAACTTGATGTGCAGGCGCAACTCCTGATGGTCGTTCACCATAGAAATCTGGTTTCACTTATCGGATATTGCGAAGAATTTGAAAACATGGCGCTGATTTATGAATTCATGTTCAATGGAAATGTTCAGCAACATTTGTCAGGTTTGTCTGATATTTCCTTCTCCAAATTCTAACCAGATAAGGCATGACTTAAACTCTCAGTATATGACGGCACGACATCTGTGGAGTTATATTTTATCTCAACTCTGTTCTTTGATAGTTCAGGCTTTTGGATTAATCGGTCAAGTAACATAGTCATTAATAGCACAACGGAAATGAAATTAACTTTCTCAGCGAATGAATAAGATGGTGAACAGGATTTTACATCTTTCATGATTGGAATACTCCTTAATCCTCTACTTTCAAGCAGCACAAAACCCAAATGTTTTGAGTTGGAGCCAGAGACTGCAAATCGCAATCGATGCCGCTCAAGGTACACAAAGTAGATTGATGAAATCTTTGTTCACATACCCACAAGTTGAGCAACACAATACATTTGATTAATTTTTTCTTTTTTGTTGGTGGTGCAGGGTTGGAGTACCTGCATAATGGCTGCAAACCTCCCATCGTCCATAGAGATTTAAAGACGCCCAATATTTTACTAAACAAAGACATGCAAGCGAAGATTGCTGATTTTGGATTATCGAAGGCATTTGTAACAGAGCATGATTCTCATATTTCAACTCGCCCATCAGGAACGCCTGGTTATCTCGATCCGGAGTAAGCGACTCGAACCTACAACTCTGAATACAAAGGCTCTTCCACTTGGGAAGCAGAATAACTGTACTAATTTAGACCAGCGCGGGAGGTCCATACATTTTATTTGTACATGTTTGTGTTGGATGCACGTATGTAGGTACGTTTTTGAAAGGCAGTTTCGGCTATTATTGTACTAATCAAAGCTACAATTCCTTTTGAATCCTCAGGTTTCATACCTCTGGAAACTTGAGCAGGAAGAGCGACGTGTATAGCTTCGGCGTAATTTTATTCGAGTTAATCACTGGCCACCCCGCCATTATAAGAAGTCCAGAGGGCAGCACGCACATACTTCACTGGGTGACTCCACTCATAGAAAGAGGGGACATCCACAGCATTGTCGACCCGAGGTTAAATGGCCAATTCAACATCGGTTCTGCATGGAATGCGGTGGAAATAGCCATGTCGTGTGTGCTGACAACAGCGGTCCAAAGGCCAGACATAAACCGTGTTCTGTGGGAACTAGAAGAATGCTTGACAGCAGAGATCGGCTCAGGAAGAAGCCAAAGAATGGGAAATAGTAAGAGAAGTGAGTCTTTTGAGATGACCTCACTTGACGTTGATATTATTCCGCGTGCTCGTTAACCATACTTCGTCTACAAGGTTATCAAGCCTATCTTCCCTGTATAAGTTGTTGATTATTACATCCAACAGATTTGAAAACTTTTGTACAAAGTATGAGCTTGGGACTTTAAATTGTGAGTGATGCATATTGGGGCTGTTGCTTTTCGAGCTTAGTGAATAAATGAGTGAATGTTGGGTTCAATTCACAGTTGGGCCCCTCTTTATAAGGTTACAAACTGTAAAGTTATGAACATGTTGATAGCTAGCCTTGCTCAGTCATCCATGTGAACCCTGTATGATGAAGCAGAGGAAAAATGAATTTCTTTCATTGTTATACCATCTGTTTTATAAACCAAAGCCATCCTTTGACGATCTTTGCCAACCCCAACCACCTAAATAGCCCGAAGAGTAGCACTCACGTCATCCAATCGGTGTCGCCTCTCATCGAACAAGAGGATATAGAGAGCATCATGGATCAGAGGCTGCAAGGGCAGTTCAGTGCCCGCATCTGCTTGGAAACTAGTCAAGGCAGCAATGTCGTGCGTGGCCGTGACTGCGAATGAGAGGCGGAAACATGAACCTGCATGCTGTTGGAGCTGATGGAATGCTCGACTCTTTCTAGGCGTGGTACCTGATGAACCAAGGGATTCTGTTCTGCTTCACCCTTCACGCTCGCTGTTTATGATTTTGATGCAGGTCTGTGAAAATGTCCCACGAGACAGTGCTCAATGTGCTCCAAAACCTTTTTATGGACTCATATACTGAGAGATGATAATGAAGAAAGGAAACTGCTGTTTTGCACTGAAAGGACAAAGATTAATTATATCTGTCGGCCAAGTAATCTAACAAATCTTTTACTACATGTTATGTAATCTAGTAAATGTGCGCACATGTTGCGTGTTCCAAAATATTAAATTAAGCCACCTTAATACGACAAATTTAAATCATCAAATAATAAACTCATACCAGTTTACAAAGATGTTGTTCAAATATAGAATGAAAGAGAAATATAGCATAAGATTTGCAAATATTTCGAGAAATTCTTTGAGAAGATTCAAATTTTCCGATGAAAATACATCAAAAATAAAATAGAATTATTAATCGACGCATCAGATGCGATATATTATGAAATAAGTAATGATGTGCATATAGAAAACAAAAAAACATTTAGGTCTTCTTTACTTTATATGATTTGTATGAGGGTTAATAGCATGAAAAACTCTAAACTGGTACATATATGATAAATTTACCTCAAACTAATTTTTTGACCACCAAAAACTCCCAACTGATACACTTGTGACAAATTTACTCTCCGTTAGTTTTTATTAAATTTTACCATTAAATTGCTGAGGTGGATCACATGTGGCAGTCGATGAATATACCGGTATGGGGTTATACCCCTCTGTTTGTCACAGATTTTTTAATTTGTGATTTTTCGTGATATTAATTCAATTTAATGGAGGGTAAATTTATCACAAGTGTATCATTTGCAGTTTTTTATGATAAAAAAAATTAGGTTGGGATAAATTTATCACATGTGTACTACTTTGAAGTTTTTTATTGTCAAAAAAATTAGTTTTTGATAAATTTATCACAGGTGTATCAATCTGGAGTTTTTCGTGGTATTAACCCTTTGTATAAATGAGACAACAAAACATGAATTGCAACGATAAAGTATGACACATCTCGAGACGAGATGACATAGTTTAAATTTTGAATTAGCAATTAACAAGTCTTTGGCATATTTCAATAATCTGACTCCATAATTAAATTCCTTTTTTTTTTTTGGGAAAACGAAGACACGAGCCCCGTCATGATGATCCTCTCTACTGAACCCGTCCGAAGCTTCCCTTGACCTTCACTTTTGAACTTCGCGAAGTTTTGTGTTGACTTCTTCGTCCTTCTCGCGCACCCTTTTCATGTCACGCAAGCATCAGAAATGAGAGCTTTGAGAACACCACTAAAGCCACATCCCTCGCTTTCTACCGCAGTATTCACTCCACAAATCACTGCCTTCTCTCGCAAAATCCAAGTCTCGCATCCTTGTCCTTGAGTTCTAAGTCAGAGACAAGCATCACTGCCCACACTATTGACAATGTCTACGACCCTACCACCCGCTGGGTCAGAAGCAGTGACAGAGAACCAACCATTCATGCTGATTATTCTGACACATTAGTAGTTACATTAATAAAAGAACAACTTGTGTCCCCGAAATTCCGTCGATTAAATGATCTCTTGGATGCTTGATATTTAGCTAAGGACCCCTTGGAGAGGAGGTTTCGAGAGTGCTAGGTGGTGGTCTCGTGCCAGGTTTGGCCTACTTTTTTTGTTGTATGGTCCGCATGAATCTGCAACTGCAGAACTTTCACCTGGGATATACGGAAGAATTCAATTCTATCAAAGCTATTGATTTTGCTGCATTGTGGCTCTAAGGTTCCTTAATCTTGGTGGGAGGTGATCCTGGTGTTGGCAAAAGTACCCTGTTCCTGCAGGTTGTTGTACTTAAAGGATACATTAGATAATCACCAGATATGATTAGTTATCTAATTATCTATTTCCTAATCTAACATTGTGCTCTACCTTGTCCACATCTCATGTATTGCATCTTTCTATTGGAAGATGGCTGCAATGACTGCTGAAGGGCATGGAAAGCTGTCGAGATAGCCATATTTTGCGTGCCTTTGAGAGCAATCCAAAGGCCGGATATAGGTTGTGTGCTGTCTGAACTAAAGGAGTGTTTGGCATCTGAAGTTGGTTCTGGGAGGAGCCAACCATTGGGAAATGGCAAGAGAAGTGATCCCTTTGAAGTAACTTCTCTTCAGAGAGATCTATTTACTCCAAACCCTCGGCAACTCGCTAGCGGAAACACATGACCCCTATAGAGAATTCCCACTTTTCTTTAAAATATTGAGTTAGGAATGCGCATGCATATGGAAACTTCTTCATGTTCCCTGTTTTATGGTTCCACCGAAGTTGACAAATTTGGCATGACAATCTCTTGGTCTTCACTTACATCACATAAGCAAATGCGGTTTTCAGTAATCCCTGTATAAGCTATTGACCAACAAATTCAGAACGTGATTACAAGAAATGGGACAGAGCGTTTTGAAATGGTAAGCTAATTCCTGTGAATTCTTTGTAAATTAATGATCTCTCGCAGTATCTTTTGATGTATTGGTGCCTCTTACGGGGTGTGTTTCTCTCTAATTGTTTTGTAGATCAAGTCTTTGCCATTATCAAAAGAAAAACGGGGAAAAAACAATTGACCTGGAAATTACAAATTTATAAACTTGGCCTATATACTCGGCAAAGCTGATGAGTGATTTGTTTTAAACGTGAAAAAGTATACACCACTTGTCATTGATTGTTTTTCTTTGGCTTTTTTCTAATTAGGTATTTCACAATATCTTGCGAGGAATATTCAGCAAATATTTCTTTTGAAAAAATGGAGAGGTAAAATCAAGTATCTCAATTTGTCCGTTGTGAATGTGAAGAAAGATTTGATGTGCCATGAAGATCTTGAAGATGTTGCATGTCTTGATTGGTTGTCTCGCTGTAGGAGTTGTCGCTCGCGGGCAGCAAAATCTAGGTTCTCTCTCGCGCGCGCGCAGCATTGATTGAATTGTGAAGAGTTGGGACATTAGATAAAAGGGATTCTAGAGAAGGGCACAGTGATGATTTTGTGGGTACCTTTTATTCTGTTACCGATCGACCTTTCAAGTTTAAGACAAGGAATGGTCATACTCAAATTTGATTTCAAAACTGAGCATTTAGTATCTAGGCAAAGTCGAACTTTAGAACTTTCAGTTGTTAATCTAATCACAAGAAACGGGACAGCTTTTTGACCAACAAATCAATGGCGAATTTAACAACCACCCTCTGATAACCGAGTTGCCCGATTTAGGAGTTTTAAACAACGAGGAATTCGGCCTGCAAACACTGGATGAGATGATATAGCGCTCGTCTTCTTCGTGGACTCCACCTCGCGCAGGACATCCAAGCCCGTGGACTCCATTAATGGAGGCATTCAAGAGACCTCAAACCTTCGTTGCGCGGCCTCGTATGGTCTCCAAGATCGGGGTGAAACTGGCCCAGAAGCCGAGGACAGCCAGCATTATGAGCTTGTAGAGCATGTCGGTGGTGATGAAGCGCAGATTCATTGCATGGATATCGTTCTTGGCGATGAGGTGGAAGGAGATGAAGACACACGGAAGAAGATGAATACTTGGAAAAGAATTGAAAAAAAATCAATTTAAATTTTTTTGAAATGATGTCGTTTTGATTCATTTCTTCAACAATTATTGCCAGCCAGCCGTACTATATAGGATAGCCGGCATTGACTAAACCTCTACAACAACATTGTATGGCCTAAATAGATTGAAAAGACTACATTGATAAATCATAAAAGGTTTAGGATTAAATTGTCTAAATTGAAAGTTTAGAACTGAATTGACAACTTACAATATGCTTAAAATTGACCGGCTATTTTCCCTTCATTTCAAGCTTCGGAATTCATTTATAGACTGTCCCAATTCCTCACCAGTATTTGGACAAAACACTCTATATGTTCTGTTTTTTTTTAATTTTTGTGAGAAACATCAATGCCTTTTCAATTCAAGTTAACCAAAAAGCTGTTAAATTGCTCTTTCGTCCAATTAGTTCCAAGGTAGGTATAGTTATTAATTGTTCGTCATTACCATGGACAAAATATTAACACCTCCAATAAGTTTGAGTTTGCACTTAATGCAATACTAAAATATTATTTAGTTTTGGGTGCGCCAAAAGGACACGAGAATTAGTAAATTTAATTTTAAAATAAAATTGTACCAACAAAACATGAACTTTTTAATAAGAGACCCTTTGGTCATGAGGAGCATACATGCACGAGAATATACACGCTGATATCACGTGTTGATCGAATGAAAATGTTATGTTATCACTATAAGTAGCCCTCACGCACCCGCATGACCTATCCTAACAAATGTTATGCTATCACTATATAGTAGCCCTCAAGCACCTACTATATAGCGATGGCATAACAATGTGTTTATAAATAAATAAATATATATTTATATATTTTGTGTGTGTGTGTGAAGTAGCCTTTGTTAGAATAGGTCATGCAGGCGTGAAAGCTACAATACGGTGATAGCATAACAATACATACATATATATATATATATATATATATATATATATATAAACAGCCCAATGTCCTTTTCATGTTTCATCCTCCTAATTGCTGTATAATGGAAGCTTTTAGAAACATTCGTGCTCCCATCAGCACGTGCAAGGATACCCAAGCAATGGGACATAATCATGACAAGGTCAAGCAAGTGCATAAGCCAATGGATGTGCAAGATAGCAAACCGAGTCTGCTGAGTTGACACTCTATATTAGTGGCTATAAGCTATGCTTCATGTGGCAATGTACTTACAAATCTCTCTCTCTCTCTCTCTCTCTCTCTCTCTCTCTCTCTGAAACGGAGATGATTTGATATGCCATGAAAGATGCTAGAGATTTTGCAGGTCTTGATCGGTTGTCTAGCTCTAGGAGTCATCGCTCGCGGGCAACAAAATCCAGGTTCTCTCCTTCTGTCTCTCTCGCGTGCGCACGTAGTGATGATTGAATTGTGAAGAGTTAAGCATTAGATAAGCAGGGTTCTGGAAAAGGGCACAGTGATGATCCAGTGTCTACCTTTCTTTCCGTTAGTGATCGACCTTTCAAGCAAAAGACAGAACGTAGTCATGCTCCAATTTTATTTCAAAAATGAGCGCCTAGTATTCAGGTAAAGTCGAGCTCTAGAAGTTTTAACGGTTTTAAAGCTACGTAGAGCAATCTTTTGAGCTAAAATTTAGGAATTTAGCAAAGTTAAGTCCCTTCGAGATTCTCTAGGAAACATTTATAAATCCTAGTGTAAAATCCTCTAGCATACTTTATTTTTGCAAATGACATCTCTGTTTTAAAGATTTTCATGGGAAAAGTTTCAGAAAGTCCTAACCTATTGTAATTATGCCAAATTATTTCTAAATTTTTTTATACCAATTTAGTCATAAACCTTTTGACCAAATACCAATTTAGTCCCTCCGGCTGATTTAAGATGGATATTGCTGACATGGATGTCGGGCGGCTTACGTGATATCGTTGGCGCTGACGTGGACAACTTTTAATAATATTTTAATATTTTTTCAAATTTTTTTATTTTTTATGAGGCCCACCCTCGCTAGATTTGGTGAGGGTCAAGCCTCACCAGCCATGGGCAAAGCACGACCTCACCAGATTTGGCAAGGTCAAACCTTGCCCTTGTCCTCGCCCTCACTAGTGACTGGACGAGGCACAACCTCACTGGATTTGGTTCCGGCGTGGCTCGACCATCGCCAGTCCAATGCAAGGCCACCCTCACCGGCCCTAGCCTCTAGCCGATTGCCTCTGCAATCAACTAGAGGAAGAAGAAAAGGAAGGAAAAATAAAGAAAATAAAAAAAAATAAATATCAAAAAATTATTAAAAGTTGCCCACGTTAAAGCCAGCACGACCACATAAATCGGCTGGTGTCCACATCAACAATTTCCAACCAAAATCAGCCTTAAGGATTAAATTGACACTAGTTCAAAAAATTTAGGACTAAATTGGCACCGATGTAATAGGTTTAGGACTTTTCCGATATTTTTCCCAACTTTTCACGTATGCCTTTACCATCCGTTATCCATTGCAACTTCTTTTCAACTTACAATTGTCAAGCCAATTATTATTGACTTAATTTTCATTGCTGAGATATCTATCTTGTTGATACGGTTGTAAAAAAGTTAGATAAAAAGGTTTACGGGACATCGCAAGGAATCAAAAATATTTAGAACATTGTTTATATTTCGAATTCATGATGCATAGTCAAAAGCAAGTGACAGTCTCTGATTTGAACTCCATTTAGGTTTCATAAGCATCGATTGCGGCGCACCCAGGGATTACCATATGACTATCAGCTTGACATATACTACAAGGCGGATGCAGGGTCTGTAGATTCCAGAACAAACATGCAGGTGTCCCCCCAGGTCATCTACCAATACAACCAACAACAATCAAAGAATCTCAGGGTCTTCCCCAATGGAACAAGGAATTGTTACACATTAATGCCAGATGAAGGAAAGGGCAACACATATTTGGTCAGGGCTTCATTTTGGTATGGGGATTATGATGGCAAGAATCAGACCCCGGCATTTGACCTCCATATTGATGTTAACTATTGGATCATGGTGAACTCTTCGTCTTATGTATATGAAGAGATTATTTACACTCCTCCAAGAAATTATATTCAAGTTTGCATGGTGAATACTGGCTCAGGTGTTCCATTCATATCAGCTCTCGAGTTGCGGTCGCTGGATAACTCGATTTACCATATCAATTCTAGTGCACTTGTAACTAAGTGGAGATTTAATTTGGGGAGCTTTAACACATAGAGGTGAATCGATATACTATTCGAAAAATCAATGACATCAAAGCAATGTATCACATTAAAAGAGAAAGCTGACAAGGTGATCCATGCGTACCAAGCAATTGCGCATGGGATGGTCTAAATTGTAACAATGAAAATCCTCCAAGGATTTTATTATTGTAAGACCTCCGGCACCGTTTCTCAGATAATACTGATTTTCTTGGTGACATCTGAGAAAAATTCTCATCCGTCATGAAAACCGGAAGTTTTTAATATCCACAGGAAAGAACATTTAGAATAAACGCAACCTTCCAAGGTGAATTCTCATATAGGCTAAGAACGTTGTCATGCTTTTATCAAGTTCAAGGGGACACGATGGCAATTTTAGTGCTTTAAAAAAGGAAGCTTTTGACAGCCGAAGCCTCCCATGGTATTGGAGAGAGCTCATAAACTAAATCTTAAGTTGACACCCAACCCCTAAAAGTCAACATCTTGATTATTTTATTGGGGGGTTGCTCCATTTGGAAGGGGTCGGTCATGACAAGCTATGTATTCATCAACCGGCAATACATGCTCCTCCTTCTCCGATGTGTAGTTATGTTGTTCGTGCAACTTCTTTCACCAATAGCCTACGTTTCCAATTTTAAACTTCAGTGTTCCAAATTGCATCGTTTATGAGCAAGGATTAGGTCCTCTGAAAATAATTTTTTAGGTACTCTAGGACCAATAATAACCACGAAATATAGAACAAGGAGTTAGGGAGACCCATGCAAGGAATGAGATGGGCGATTGTAAATGGTCCTCTTAAAACATTTACAGCAGGAGAACCTAAAATATTTTCGTTCTGAATAATTGATTGCACAAACTTTTCATTGTTGTACCCAAAATTGCTGCCCTCATAAAGATGTCAATGACAGCCTCTACTTTGATTTATTATGGTCAGGAAATTGAGCTCAAGCAATTTGACGGGCGACATAGTCTCATCATTTTCACATCTATCAAGATTGGAATACTTGTAAGTATCACCGTGGTTGAATTAGTTGTGTCTGCACGTCACTCATGATTAAGCACCCCCTGGGAGTCAACTCATGGTTTAATGACTAAGGTTGTGGTTTACGAGACATAGGCTGTTGAAATGTTGCCCTATTGTGTGTGGAAACATCCTGCTTTTGGCTATGGAGCTGGTTAACTTGATATTAGGAGTCCTAAACTTGCTCTTTTCCAGAGATTTGTCCAACAACCAGCTTAGAGGAGCAATACTAGAAACTCTGGCAGAGTTTCCAAATCTTAAATTTATGTAAGTTAATGTGTCTAAGTGAAGCTGCAAAGGATTTCAAGTGGACAAATCGCTAATCATGGCTATATTTGTAGAAATTTAAGCGGAAACAAGCTGATTAAAACGGTTCCTCTAGCACTCAAGAAAAGGATTGTGGACAATACTTTAAACATAAGGTTCTCTCTCTCTCTCTCTCTCTCTCTCTCTCTCTCTCTCTCTCTCTCTCTCTCTCTCTCTCATGCGACATTTATAGGTGGAAAGACAATTGGCACGTTTTATTTATTGTGATTAAAAGCAAATAAGAAGGTCAACTGTGACAGAATTTGGTCAATCAATCAGGACATTTTGTAGATAAGAAATATAGTTCAGCTCCTGCATTCTTCGTGACACTTTAGAATATGTGAATCTGTGCCAAGCCGATTCTTGCCTGCAGAAGAAGAAACAAAAAACCATCCTCGTTCCAGTTGTAACATCAGTTTCAGGCATCTTTGTGGTTCTCTTTGGTGCTTCGGCTACTATTTGGTTGATTCAACGCAAACGAACAGCAGGTAAGTTTTCTTACTTGTCCTGTTCAGGCAGTCATACATTACATTTGACGACTATCTTGACTATGCTTTTCCTTCTGTACAGTTCTATCTGCGACAATGTCTTTTCTATGATAATTTAGTTGAGAGTATACAACTCAGCAACTTTCTTTCTCTTCTCACCCACCCTAGGGATATCATTTTACAATCTCATTGATATTGCAATCAGGAATGAATGAAAGTTGGCTTTAATCAAAATTTTGACATGCGAGTAATATGAGTTCATAATGATCACAAGAAAATGAAGACAAGAGAGAGACAAGGATCACCACAGCATGGTCGCATCAATATCACAAAGAGAATGTGCGATATTCAGCTTAACTTATTGACAATAAAGTCTCTAATTTTTTTCTTCAAAAGTAATCGTGCCGTGCACGAGGACTTATAACAACTTGAGAGTACAACTTTGTCCTTAATATTATGATGGTCCCTACAAGAAAGTTTGATTGAGCAATCTCAAACTTATCTATATGTACTGAGCAAAGAAAAGTTATCTATTTGTCAGCATATTGAAAGCAGGTGACAGAGAATCCCTGCCCAGATATTTTGATTTTTGTCCTCTTCTCCACCAATTTAGCTCTTAAAACGGGATCAGAAAAACCTTTCCTACGTCTTTTAATCGTTGAAACGCAATTGGAGTTATTTACCTTGAAAGTCTATTATCCAAAGTGGTAGTTGCAATACTCATAGGAACCTTTTTGGTACAGAATCTAGTGAAAGGGCGCTGAGATTAAATAATCGACCTTTTAAGGATGGAGAGATTTCAAGAATCACTGGGAACTTTGGACGAGTGATTGGTGAAGGAAGATTTGGAAAGGTATATCTTGATATACTAGATAACGGCACCGTAATTGCTGTGAAGATGCTCTCTGAATCATCAAGGCAAGGGTACAAGGAATTTCAAGTGATGCAATCATGTTTCCTATTAAAATCAACTTATGCTAACACTTACGCAAATGTTCGTTCAGAAACTTCCTCTTAGACTCTTCTCCGTATTCGTTATTATAACGCACACTCTTTATTCTGCAGGTGCAACTCTTAATGATTCTTCACCACATAAACTTGGTCTCTCTGTTTGGATATTGCAATGAGTCCAAGCACATGGCATTAATATATGAATACATGGCTAATGGAAATTTATGGCAACATTTATCAGGTGCGTATTTATGTTCTTTTCTATTGTTTTCTTCTCTAAATAATCCTGTAGAACTCTATTTCTTGCTCATAGGTAAAGTTAAGATGCATCCAACATGGAGCAACAGACTACAAATAGTTGTGGATGCAGCACAAGGTACACGAATTAGATATCCTCAGTTGTAGGTTTTTTCCCATCATTGCTTTGGCATTGTTTACACGTTTTTTGTGAGGATTTCAGGTTTGGATTATTTGCATAATGGTTGCAAGCCATCCATCATCCACAGAGACTAGAAGTCTACTAACATCTCGTTGAACGAAAAACTCTAAGCCAAAGTAGCTGATTTTGGCTTGTCTAGAGCTTTTGCAACTGCAAAGGACTCTCACTGTCAACTTGTCCTACGGGCACTCCTGGCTACCTCCACCCTGAGTAATGGCTAAAACTCAATATTACTGTTATGGTTCAGTTCAGGATCTCAATTTGCATATACTGTCACGCCCGACTCAAATCCAATGCTTTCCACACCTCCCTTCCATGAGTCGAACGGTGCGACATCCTAGGAATACGTCGCCGACTCAACGGTCTCGCATCAGAGTCAATCGTAGCGGAAACAAATAATTAAACCCGGACAATAAATTGGAGAACACCAGAATTAAACTTGCACGCCCAACCGCCAACACTTACAAACCTTACATTATCCACATATGAACATACTTACACCTTCCCGATGTTTCTAGGTCCATAAATTTTACATGCACATCCACTGCGATTACGTAAAAAAATCATACATCAAAAGAGGCAAATTCCTTATCTACCAAAAGCGGTACTACACGAACACTAGCTCATCGCCTCCTCACTAGTCCTTGCGTCCTTGGTACGGCATCCATTCAGGGTGTACTCCACGAAATTATCCTCGGTGTGCATGATCTGTATCAAAACATTCTCGGTGGCGGTGGCGATGGTGACGATTCCTTGTTCAGGCAGGTTATCCAAATGGTTTGGTTTATACAAACATGAGACACTTCTCAATAAGTTGCAACTTAAACCCTACCTAGGCTATCACGCACCTCCGCACAATCGCACAAACACACACATTCACGCACATCAAATCATTACAACGCAGGTACATCAATTAATATGGTCAGGCTCAATCATGCGACACCCGTGCTCAATCACAATTACATCAGATGCAAACACACGCATGTACAATTCTCATTTCGCACACATTCTTTCCGTTCTCAATTCCTTTTTTCCTCACATCACTCGCCCATGACCTTCTGTAAATGTACACGCCTCGTGTACATCCGCGATCATTCACCACATCCGGCTCGCGTACCATTTCATGCCTCGGGTCCCAATTGTGACCTGAGCATCCTGCGCCCAGCTCGATCTCAACTCAGCCCGCGCCGTGCGACAGGCCTACATGATTGGAATCCGAGCTTAGGATGCCTCGGTCCAATCCCGGTCTCACCCGAGCTTATCGTGTCTCGGACCGATTCTCATTCTTGCTTTTTCAAGTCTTAGCCTGTGCCAAATGCAACAGACCTACGTGATCGCTGCCCGTGCTTATGATACTCTGACCGATCCCATTCTCGCACTTACACACCTTCACATAACTTCCACAATCACAAGCCACACCACTTTTCTTTCTTACCCATGCACATGCTCATCAAGCATTTACCACAATCAACTGGCCCATCACACGCGGCCCGTGCACGCATCAATTAACATTTAAAACATGCTCACTCAACATTCGACATGGTCAATTTCAACAATTAATTCAATCTGCCCACGCGGCATAACATAATCAAGCACATTTCAATCCATCAAATCATGGTTCAATAAACACACAAGGCCGCTTATGGGCCCACAAACACAGCCACGTTCATAGGCATAATTTCGACATTTCCAAGCCTATTAAACACCACAATCCAGCCATACTACCACACACCAAACCGACACCACTTGTCCTTAAATCGAGCCTTAAGCTCGCCAATTCTATCCCACAACATCCGACACTCTATTCAGTCTCACTCCAGCCTCGAAACATCCTCATTTCATCCTCAAGTTACCTCATATAACACACAAATAAACACTCAATTAAATCAACCCCATCCAGAATAATTCAAACATGCCCAAAACACGTAAATTGCCAATTTTCTCCAACCAAATGGCATCGGATTAATTCCGATCCTTCACGACACTTTCTCGCCATTAAATAATAGTTCTAAAAATCCAACTTGCATCCCTAACAAATCATCACATCCCCATGAATAGTAATTCGTAGCTCATGAACAGTAACTCGCAGCTTATAATTCACCTCAAATTGTCCTCCAAAATTTCAAAAATAATCCTCAAGACCCATCAAACATTTCCAATCATAAACCCCAATATTTCGCACCGCATATTGTAAATTTCACCATCCCAATTCAATTATAATTTCAATACACGAAAACACGGAAATTGCTTTTTTCTCTAACCAAATGGCCTCAAATCGATTCGGGTCCTTCACGAGACTTTCTACGCCATAAATTTTTGGTTCTAAAAATCCAACTTATGACCCGATCGGTCCATCACAGCCCCATGAACAGTAAATCACAGCTCGTGAACAGTAATTCGCAGCCCCTATTATTATGAATTTTACAATAAAAATTTTCTGGTTTTAATTCTAAGGCCCGCCACCTAATCCCACCTCTAAATCATGCCATTCCGCACCGGTTTCGCCCAAAATCGCTTTGTCGATACCGAAATCCTAAATTGGGTTTAGATTGTGACTTACCCGCGTTCTAGACTATCGCGGCTAGAACGGAGAGCGGCGGCACTTAATCGGGGAAGGCGGCGACGGTGTATGGCTCCCGGGTGGCGGCGATCGGCTTGGGCAACGGGCGCGGCTTGTGCGGCGATCGATACAGAGAAAGAGAGAGAGAGAGAGTCTACGGTGGAAAAGGGGAAGGGGTTCACGCAAGGGGAGGGCTGAACGTGAAGAAGAAAGGAGAATGGGGAGAGAAAAGAGGTGTTCTTGACCTAAATAGTGCCCTTGGACCAAAGGTGGAAATGACCATAATACCCTTTCTTCTTATTTTTAATCCGACGGTCCCGATTCGATCTTATCTTGATCCGACGGCCGAGATCGATTCTTGCACAAAAATATCCAAGGGTATACTTGTAATTTCCAAAATATCCAAGGGTAAAATTGTCCAATCAAAATTTTAGGGCAAAATTACCAAAATGCCATTTACCCTTAAAACATACCCTTTAATAAATCCTAGGGGTATTTTGGTCACTTTCTCCGTTTCTTGTCCAAATCGAATTTTTCTGAAGGATTTAAGAGCACCAAAAATTGACACGTGTCACGTGCAACGTCATCCTAACGTTCCGGCATGACTTCCTAATTTTTCGCTATCCAATTTGGGCAAAAATTCCATAATTAAATTCTATTAAACGCAACTCGAGCGTTTCTCGAGCTAACGGGCGGCTTGTTGGGGTAATTCGCAGAATTGACTCATGATTGATACTGAATCAAGTCACGTGCAAGTTCGTTCGGCACGTGATTTAATCGGTTGTCATTAAAATTGCGAAGATCAATCACTTGATCCAAGGGGTGCGATCGTTCGGTATAGGTTCAAGATTATTCATCAAGTCGTTTCGTAGTTCAGCAAAATCACCTGCGATCCGCTCTCTGTGACAGTGGTGAGCCAACCCCTAATTATCCTTGGATCGGCCAACAATGGCTCAAAATATCACTTCTGCAATTTAATGGTGAAATCCATTCACGATCGAATTTCCTTTAGTCGCGAATTTAATTTCCCCTATTAGCATTTCCCTAATGGTTAGCATTCTAGGAATGATCAGTTCTGGGCGGGAATTTATCTGAGAGCACATTTCATAAAACTCAGTTATTTCATAATTTCCAATTGGCGGAAATTTGAATGTCACATATACATATTGACATAGCCTTGGATTTTATCTTTGATATGAAGATCCATATTTTTTTTCCTCCCAGGATTCATTCTTCTAGAAACTTTAACAAGAAAAGCGATGTTTATAGTTTTGGAGTCGTACTATCTGAGTTGATCATAGGCCAACCTGCAGTAATGAGAAGTCAGGATGGCAGTGCCAGCATGCACATACTTGAATGGTTGATTCCAATTGTTGAAAGCGGTGATATACAGAGCATTATGAATCCAATGCTACAAGGAGAATTCGACTTCAACTTGGCTTGGAAACTAGTGGAGATTGCCATGTCTTGCACACAACCAACGGCAATTCAAAGGCCGGATATACATCAAGTATTGGCAGAGTTGGAGTCTTTGGTGAGCAAATCAAGTGTTTCCTTTGAAATGACCTCCTTGGAGCTCCCATCTCACGAGGTCCCTCTCGCAAGGTAGCAGAACTTTTCCATACCAGAAAGGCTAGCTTCTTTTTAGGTTAGAGATTAATTTTTGTTCTTTAATTGCATCACCCATTTCCCTTTTCTTTCCGTCATTGAATCTTCCAAACTCGCTGTCTAGCAATGATATCTTTTCGTCCTTCGTCGCTCCTTTCTCCACTTATTATGTCAGTTCATGGCATTCCTAGTACCGCGAAACTAGGAACTCCAAGTTGAGTCTTGGGGGAGGTGGTTGGGAGGTTGGGGCTATCCATGGATGGGGCAATCGGCATGAGCAGGCCCACCCTTATGGCACGTTCTTGGAGTTCAGCCAAGACTTCTATTTGAGTCAACACCATTGGGTGCTTAGCAACTTCTCGACAACTAAACTTTTGTGACCCATTGCATAAGAAAATTAGGGATTGACCCCAACTCAGGATAAAAGCGTAAAAAGTTCTAAACCTATCACATTTGTGCTAAATTAGTCCTAAACCTTTTAATGGTGCCGATTTAGCCTTAAACCTTTTGACCAGTGTCAATTTAGTCTTTCCAGCTAATTTTGGCTGGATATTGCTGACGTGGATGCCAATTGATTTAAGTGGTACCGCCCGGGCGCTAATGTAGACAATTTTAATAATTTTTTTCTTTCTTTTATTTTTTTCTTTTTACTTTCTTCTACCGCTTGTCGGTGGCCGGCTCAATGAAGAAGAAAATAAAATAAAAAGAAAGAAAATAAAATAAAATAATAAAAATTTTGGAAATATTTATAAAAAAATTATCCACGCCACCGCCAGCAACACAACGTAGGATGGTTGGCGCCAATTGGACCGCCACGTCAGCGATTTCCGATCAAAATTAGTCGGAAGGACTACATTGGCAATTCGTTAAAATATTAAGGACTAAATTGGCAAATCATCAAAAGATTTAGGACTAAATTGGCATAATTGAAAGGTTTATGACTGAATTTGCTAGTTGTCAAAAGGTTTAGGACTGAATTGGCAAAATTGAAATGTTTAGAACTGGATTGGCTGTTATATAATATGTTTAAGACTTTTTGGATAATTTTCCGTCACCGCCATTGTCCTCTTAATTTCGCATTTGAAGCCTCAACCTTTTGATGGTAGCCTATTGTCCCATAGGATCGATTTATCCCTCTTTAACTCGAAATCACTTTTATTGCATAACTATGTCTTACCTCTATGTTGAATGAGCATTTTCAGACCTTTTTCCATTAGTGTGAACAAGAAACAATGATATGTGTAAGGTGATAGATGCATGGCAAGCGAAGGTGATCGGTCCAAACCATGGTAATGTTTTTTGATACCGATAGTTTGTGCAGTGGTCATTGGTAGCAATGGAATTTTGAAGCTAGAAATTCTTGCCAACCGTGTAAATATCATATTCAATCAATTGTTTCTGGCCATGCCAAATGCTGAAAATATGAGTCAAAACTCATCCTTCTCATAATTTACCAGATTGATTTTCATGGTGGATGCCTTTAGCCGAAAAAAGAAGAAGAAGATAATTTGATGATGTACTGTAATAATGATATGTCCTATCGTTTTCGGATTTACCAGATGCAAGTCTTGGTCTTCTTGTACTGTTGCCATGACTCAGTCAACTGTGAACTGAAGATGGGGTAGCGGTGTATCCTCTTAGTCTTCTTTTTTTTTCGGGAGTATCCTCTTAGTCTTTCCTATAGAAAAGAGACTGATTTCCAATAAAATTGTCGCCTGAATACGAGTCGGTCCTGTATATGCCTTCCAAAATCGATATAACCACATTAGGATTTATGTTAAGTTGGATTCAAATTCATGAAACTTTTGATCATGTTCTTCAGATATATCAAGATCTTAATCACCAGTCATTGGTGCAAACTTTTTTTGCTATATGAATATAAAGTGCACAGAAGGAAAACGAGGAAACAAAATACTTGGTAGCAATGAAATATAGTGGGCCATAGCCACTAAGATGGGGTCGTTGGTTGTATGGAGAGCTCGCGATATTAACATACTGCTTCTTTGAAAATGGTGAGATGGAATCGAGCAACTTCTTCAAAATGGCCACTCTGGGGCTTGACTGTGATAGTGTTCCCCTTGCAAGGTAAATGGGGAAATTCAAGAATTATCCCGTAACATTTCAATTCCCACGTCGAAAAAAAAAGTGATGTCTTGTGATGTTATTCATGAGTAAGATCCAATCAAAATGGTCATCACTTTGTATGTCCACATTGAACCGGAGGCTCTGTCCACATTGAACTGGTCGTTAAGACATGGTATATTCTGGGAGGGACAAATAAGCCTAGCCTTCTTTTTTTTTTTTAATCTTTTGAATAACACGGGGGTGACTAGACCTTCTAGAAGCATAGCTATTTCCACAACACATTAACTATATTTGAATATGCAGCCTTATTCACTGATTTTAATGTTTCTAATAGACTTCTTCTGAAATATCATTTTCATTGAAATCAACGAATGCCTTATCGTTTCTCGAGTTACCCATGCATAACCAAATAGATTGCAAACTTTTTTTTTCCTGTGAATAATATTGACTAGAACAAATAACAAAATTAACCTTCGGTAATGACGCATGGCAAGCGAAGGCGGTCGGCTAGAACCATGGTAAGGTTTGTTGATATTGATGGTCTGGTCGGTGGTCGTCGCAGATGATATATAGATGGCAAAGAAATTTCGAGCTAGAAATTCTTGTCTACCCTGAAAACATTGTTATTAATCAATTATTTCTGGCCATGCCAAATGCTGAAACGTGAGTTAAAACTCATCCTCCAATTAATTATTCTTCCTTATTATAATTTACCTTACTGGTTTTTCCATGGCGGATGCCTCTAGCTCGAAAAAAAAAAAAGAAGATGATTTCATGGTAATAATGACATGGCAAAGAATAAATGAGCGCATAACTTGATATATTGTTTCAGATTAGCCGATGGTCAATATGTCATCAATCAAAAAGATGTGTATAAACATTGATTGTGGTCCTTAGACTTGGACAAATGCTGACAAAGACCTAGCTGCGAGTCTTGGACACATAAGTCATGGGCTTCACCATCTGCAATTAAGAGGCCAGACATAAGTCACATATTAGCTAAACAGGAGTATTTGGCCACAAACATGGCAAGCCAAAGAGTGGAAAATGGTGAGATGGAATTAAGCAGCTTCTTTGAAATGGCCACTTTGGGGCTTGACTGTGATAGTGTTCCCCTTGCAAGGTAAATGGGGAAATTCAAGACTTATCCCGCAACATTTCAATTCCCACATCGAAAAAAGTGACGCCTTGTGATGTTATTCATGAGTAAGATCCAATCAAAATGGCCATCACTTTGTATGTTCACTCGAAATACTTTTTCTTTGGAGGCTCTGTCCCCATTGAACTGGTTGTTAAGACATGGTATATTCTAAGAGGGACAAGTAAGCCTAGTGTTTTTTTTTTTCCCTTTTTGAATAACACGGGGTGACTGGACCTTCCAGAAGCATAGCTATTTCCACAACGCATTAACTATATTTGAATATGCAGCCTTCTTCACCGATTTTAATGTTTCTAATAGACTTTCTGAAATATCATCTTCATTGAAAGCAATGAATGCCTTATCGCTTATTGGGTTACCCATGCATAACCAAATAGATTGCAAAGTTTTTTTTTTTCCTATGAATGATATTGACTAGTACAGATAAAAAAATCAACCTTCGGTAATGACACATGGCAAGCGAAAAGTGGTCGGCTTGAACCATGGTAAGGTTTGTTGATATTGATGGTCTATTCGGTGGTCATTGCAGATGATATAAAGATAGCAAAGAAATTTCGGAGCTAGAAATTCTTGTCTACCCTGAAAACATTGTTGTTAATCAATTATTTCTGGCCATGCCAAATGCTGAAAAGGTGAGTTAAAAGTCATCCTCCAATTAATTACACTTCCTCATTATAATTTACCTTACTGGTTTTCCATGGCGGATGCCTCCAGCCGGAAAAAAAGAAGATGATGATTTCATGGTAATAATGATGTGGCAAAGAATAAATTAGCGCATAACATGATATACTTTGTTTCAGATTTACCGATGGTCAATATGTCATCAATCAAAAAAGATGTGTATTAACATTGATTGTGGTCCTTAGACTTGGACACATGCTGACGAACTGCAAGCCTTGGACACCTAAGTCGTGGACTTCACCATCTGCAATTAAGAGGCCAGACATAAGTCACATATTAGCTAAACAGGAGTATTTGGCCATAAACATGGCAAGCCAAAGAGTGGAAAATGGCAAGATGGAATTAAGCGGCTTCGTTGAAATGGCCGCTCTGGGATTTGACCGTGACACTGTTCCTCTTGCAAGGTATATGTGGAAATTGAACACTTACCCTGTGACACCTCCAGCCTCATATTAGTTGGGTGAGATCCTGTGATGTTTTAGGTAATATTTGCTCCAGATGATCACTGTCTTACGTGTTTACGCAGATCATTTCTTTTGGAAGCTTGGCTTACGTGCTTGCAAGACATGGTATATGCTAAGAGGTACAAATAAGCTTAAGTTTCTTTTACCCTTTTTGGAACGGTATGTAGGGTGACCAGACCTTCCATAAGCTTTCATTTATTAGAACTTCAAGGCCCCTCCTAAACTTTGTAATTGAAGACATAAGTCTCACGCTTGAATCTTTAGCTAAAGTTGTAACTGTTCATATGTTGATAAGTGTATGTTCACTTTGTATGTTCACATTGAACTGGAGGCTCTATCCACATTGAACCGGTTGTTAAGACATGGTATATTCAGAGAGGGGGACAAATAAGCCTAGCCTTCTTCTTTTTTCCTTTTTTAATAACACAGGGGGGGACTGGACCTTCCGTAAGCATAGCTATTTCCAGAAGACATTAACTATATTTGAATTTGCAGCCTTATTCACTGATTTTAATGTTTCTAAGACTTCTTCTGAAATATCATTTTCATTGAAAGCAATGAATGCCTTATCGTTTCTCGGGTTACCCATGCATAACCAAATAGATTGCAAAGTTTTTTTTTTTTCCTGTGAATAATATTGACTAGAACAGATAACAAAATTAACCTTCGTAATGATGCATGGCAAGCAAAAGGCGGTCAGCTAGAACCATGGTAAGGTTCGTTGATATTGATGGCCTGTTCGGTGGTCGTTGCGGATGATATAGAGATAGCAAAGAAATTTCGAGCTAGAAATTCTTGTCTACCCTGAAAACATTGTTGTTAATCAATTATTTCTGGCCATGCCAAATGCTGAAAACGTGAGTTAAAACTCATTCTCAAATTAATTACTCTTCCTTATTATAATTTACCTTACTGGTTTTCCATGTCGGACGCCTCTAGCTGGAAAAAAAAAAAAAAGATGATTTCATGGTAATAATGACATGGCAAAGAATAAATGAGCGCATAACATGATATATTGTCTTAGATTTACTGATGGTCAATATGTCATCAATAAAAAAGATGTGTATTAACATTGATCGTGGTCCTTATACTTGGACACATGCTGATGAAGACCTAGCTGCAAGTCTAGGACACATAAGTCATGGGCTTCACCATCTGCAATTAAGGGCCCATTTGGTAACGTGTCAAACAATAAAAATTTCTGTTCTTTTGTTCCCAGAAACAGTTTGAGAACAGAAATATGTTTGGTAAATTTTTTATTCCCCGGCACATTTTTACAAAAATTTATGCCCAGAAACAACTTTGGAGGAGAAACAAGAAACAAAAAAAAACTAGCTTCTTGTTTCTCGCACGTAAATAAGAAACAATTTTGAAATCACTTTTTACTCCTCTCTGCTTGAGCTCATTCCTCATTCTACTTTGCTCCTTCACCGCTTTGCTCCTTCACCCACGAGGCTGCTCCTTCAATCGACAATCGACGAGGCTGCTCCTTCTCGCTCGAGGGAAGTTCTTGGCGATGACTTGCCCTTCCGCCCTTCTGCTCGACGGGCGGTTGCTTGAGCAACCATCACCGCCCAGGCAAGGGCTCACTCGAGCCAGCCGCTGCCCCCCGCCGTCCGGGCGACGACAAGCTGGAGCGAAAGTGGCAGTGATACCACGCCGAGCTCGCCGCCACCTGCACTGGTGAGGGCGACGCCTGCCTGGCGGGAGCCCTGCCCAAATCGACGACATCGAGGCTCGAAGCGAAGTGGTGGCCTCACTTTATCCGGGCTCGCCTGCTAGGGAGCGACCGCCGCCCGTGAATCTAGGCGAGGCCACGTTGCTCGAGGGAGGCTGTGGTCGCTCAAGCTCCCCGCCGCCGCCAGATCGGGTGAGGGCTGTGCTCGCTTGAGCAAGCCCCGCCTGTGACGACGATGGCTACCCAAGTGAAAGACAGTCCGCGGCCTCGCCGATCCGGGGCGACGGCGAGGCTCAAACCGTGTTGCCGAGCTTCTACCATAGAATATAATACAAGGCCGGCGGCGCCAAAATTCGCTGAAAAGTGGGGAGCCGCAAAGAAAAAGGCGATTATACTGTTTCAGGCTCGATTTGCCTCGGTGAGCTTTTGTGCCATTTTTTGGGCTCGCTCGCTGGAGCGATCACCGGGTCCTTGCAAATGCAGGCGAAATACTTGGTGCCGAGCCCTGGCCCTTCACCCAAAGATCGGGCGAGGCCGGGTGGTCGCCAAAGCGAGGCTTCAAAAATCGACGACGGCTGCCCACAGTGAGCACGTCCGCGGCCCTCGCCTAGAAAAACAAAATCAAAGTGGCGAGGCTCGGCTCCTGCGCTACCTTGTATGGATTTGGGCTCCTTCTCGCTCGGCGACCGTCGCCCTCGCGAATTTGGGTGAGGCCATGCTTCCATAACCGAGGTTATTTTATGCAACTATAGTGATATGGTGTTGGTCATTGGTAATTGTCTCTCGTTAATTTTCTGTTGCTTTTCACAAAAACGATCCTTTTTTGCATTGGGGTGGTGATTATCATTTACTAAATGGTTATTCTGTTTTTTTTTTATCAGATTGAACAAGCTAATTGGTGATTAGTCAATTTGAGTAGAAGTTCGTTACGCCTAGATTCAGCTCCACGCTTCTGTCCAGTGCTTTCTATTATTTGTCCAAGTTGATTCGCAAAGGTAAAATCCTCACCTGTGGTTATCGCAAAGGCAGACTTTCTTGTGGTTATTCATGGTGGACAATCTATATTTGTTCTGTAGGTGCATTATATTGTGCAGTATGCGCATAAGAAGACCATTAGGAGTATTAACATTCTAGTGTCTAGGCAAGCATATTGAATTTGCACTGCTGTTTGGGTGTACTTTTCAATAGTTGTCAGTGAGCAAGCTTGTTGTACCTGAATTATCTTTACAGTGAGTTATATGTTGACAATAACATCGTTGGATCAAGAAAACTAGAATGCTGGAACTTTTTTCATCTCTTTCCATCATAGGAAGACATGGGTTGTACAAAAAGTTTCTTTGGCATTTTTCCATACTCTGTAATTCAAGGGCTTAAGAATCGGTCCACAAAGGAGTGGGTGAATCCAAAGTCCGTTTATTTTGCAATTTTGTCACTTTTTAGTCATGACTGTCTAAACCTATTTACAAGATAACAAAACGTAACATGGTGTTGTCTACAAAATGCATGTTTTACTGCTTTTGCAATGGCCATTTCAGAACGACAGTAGAGGTGAAAAATTTTGAAATTGCATTATTTATCCGTCTTAATGGTCATGTATTGGTGATATTATGTGTGAGCTTGTTAACAGGATTATCTTTTATAAGGTCCTAATATGCAATCCTCTGTCTTCATGCATCATATTCCAAGTGTTTTAATAATGGGTATCTTATGAAGCATGAGTGTTGTACTATTTTCTCGTGCTGCTACTTCTCTTGAGAATTGTTGCGTGTATTGCTTGTAACTTTTACATGACTATGTTATTGATTTAATGCATGACTCATATGATTCTCAACCTATCAAGGTTACATGGCATCTCAAAATAAGATATTCAATGCAAAGTGGACTAAGCCTTTAACCAACATGTTTGTAAGTTTGTTGGTTGAGGAGGTCAAAAGGGAAATCGATATCTTCTACTTACAACAAAGTTGGGTGGAATAATATACGGACTGAATTCATTAAACAGTCAGGATACCAATATACCCTAGTTCAGTTGAAGAACAAGGTGAACAAACTGAGGAAACAGTATGGTAGTTTTAAGAAGCTTCTTTCGCAATCCGGATTTGGCTGGGATAATGTGAATAAAACTATTGTTGTCGATTTATCCAAGTATTTGAGAATCTCACATCAAGGTATCTTTTAACTTTTGATTATTTTGATTTCATTGTACATGTAAGTTTTAAAATGTTTCATTATGTTTTTGACATGTCATTATTGTGAAAATTGTAGGATAATAGTGAGTGGACAAAATTCAAGAAGGATGGATTTCCCAAGTATCCTGAGCTGTATTGTATTTGGTGGTACATATGCTACTGAGGAGCATGCCATAGGAAATGCCGAAGATTTGACGGTGTCAGAGGAAGGTGACAATGGTGGTGGCGATGCAGACGGTGATCTAAAGGACTTGAGTGATCACCACATTGATGAGACAGTCTTTACATTCGCAATAGTGCTGATCCAGTTCATGTGAAGCACCATTTGGATAGGACTCCAAATGCCAAGAGGAGAAGAAAGAATACCTCATCTTGCATTGCTGACACTTGCAAAGCTATATAGGAGCTGATCAAAACTAAGACAAGTCAATCTGTGAGTGGCTCTACCACCTCACAGGGTCACAGAACCACCTATGGACCCTTACTCCGTATCCGCCGTCATTGATAGCCTACTTAGTATGCCCGACTTGGGACCAGAGCGTTATAGCAAAGCTATAGAACAAGCATGTGTTAGTGCCACATGGAGGGAGGCTTTTATCAAAACCCCAGCTGAATGGAAAAATGCACTTATTGAATCTCTTTACTAGATGTTGGGAAATGTACTGTGGATTGTGTGAGGTTTCATTTGATTGTATGACTTATGTTAGTACTTGATATTTGATTTTTAGAGATATTGATCTCGAGACTCTTGTACTTTTGTGGTGCTATGGGGTACGCCAAACTGTTTAGGTGCTATTTATATATTTGGTTTGCTTTCACTTTATGACTTATGTTATTGGTTGTGATTGGATTTTTTTTTTTTTTTTACATATCTATATTGATGTTCTTGTATTTGTGTGATAATATAGGTACTATGGAAGGGGGATCAAATAGTGTGTCTAATGGGCAGGTAGATCCAGATGAACAATTATTGGATGATGATGATGTATATATATTGATAGGATGGTCGTGCATCATTGCGGAGGACATGTCCATGCATACAAGAGAACCTATTAGGGACAGCAAACTATCAGGACCTGAATGGATAAGGGAGATTGTTTATGGACATTCAGATAGATGCTATGAAGCCTTCAGGATGGAGAGACATGTTTTTCTGAACCTATGTGAATTAATGAGGGCAAAAGGTTGGTTGAAAGATAGTCGGTTTATTAGGATAGATGAACAAGTTGGGATATTCTTATCTATGGTTTGTCACAATAACTCCAATAGAGATTTATGTGAGAGATTCCAACGCTTCAGATAAACAATTAGCAATTATTTCAATATAGTGTTGAAAGCAATTATCAAACTCTCAAAGGAAGTTATCAAACCACCGTCCTTTGATGTTGTCCCCAGGAAATTCTTATGAATCCCAATCATGAACGATATACTCAAGGTATGGTTTTTATTTTTGAATTTACATTATCAAATATATGTAGTTGATAATCTTGTATAACATTAGATTTTTATAAATGCACAGGGCTGCGTAGGGTGCTATTGATGGCACCCATATCAATGCTTCCATCCCCGTGTCCGAGCAGGTCCCTTATAGAGGTAGGAAAGGGAATACCACTCAGAATGTGCTGTGTGTTTTGTTCATTTGATATGAAGTTTACTTTCGTATTCTCTGGTGGGAAGGATCTGCCAACGATTGTCGAGTGCTTTTGGCAGCACTCGAGACTCCTCGACTGCAATTTCCTCGACCACCACTAGGTATTTGTTTTGTCTATAAGAAAAACTTTCTTTATAATTGTTATGATTGCATATTATAACAAATTTATATATACCATGTTATAGGCAAAATACTACGTGGTAAATTCTGGTTATGCATCACTTCTAGGATTTTTAACTCCGTTTAAAGGTGAACGGTATCATTTGAACGATTATAGGGGGCATGGAAGACGGCCAAGCACAGTAAGAGAATTGTTTAACCATAGGCACTCTTCACTAAGGAATGTCATTGAGAGGTCATTTGGGGCATTAAAGAATCGCTTCACCATTTTGAGACACATGCCCCCATTTACAATAAAAAGCAAGCACTTATTGTAATTGCATGTTGCGCTCTCCATAATTACATTTGTGAGGAAGACAAGATGGACAAAAAATTTTCCCATTATGGAGATCCGTACTACCCATTTGAGCTAGAGAAGTGGAGGTTGCGGATGATATACCACTTGAGCAAGCAACTGAGATAAACATGCTTAGAAAAAGTATTGCAAATAAAATGGCAAGGGATTACAATCTGCCCGAGTTTCCATGATTTGTGTTTCCGACTTTTGTAATATTATTTTTAAATACTACATGACGATGGGAGAGGATCCTTACATGTACTTTTGTCATTTCCTTTTGTTTTATTACATGTACTTTACTGATGGTATGACATGAGTCGATCAACGAAAAATCTAGTAACTCAAGGTGCAATTTTAGTCCAGTCAAAATTGTTTATACAAGATTGCTTAGGTAGTTGCTTAGGGGGAAGTTGGACTTACATAATTCCTGCCAGCACTTATTTGTGATACCTAAAGTTTTAACTAATAAAACATCCACAAAAATTTTTCTCCATAATGAAAAAAAGGAAAAGGATTTAGATGAGATTCATCTTAAAGTCTTCAATACAAGCACTCACCTAATATTTGGATTTGGAGTAATGTTTCCATTCTAATTCCAGGTTCTTCGATAGGAGCAAAAATACGGTAAAGTCAAAATACGGTATACACTGCTAGGAGTGATAGAGGGAAGAGTTTGTACCAACTATATACCATGTTTATACATATCACCATGTTTCCTTCACTTACAAGAAAAAAATAAAATTGGTAAGTGCTCCATGAGAATTAATACCAAGTTTTAAAAAGCACTTCAAAAAAATTTAGAATAGAAATTTTCTGCAGTTACCAAACGCATTTCTGTTCTTTTTCTATTCCAGGAATAGAAATTTTGGACAGTTACCAAACGCCTTCAAATGCTCAGAAATTGTTTTCGGGCACAGAATAAAAAAAATCATTTCTGAGTAGAAATAATTTCCGGGCATGGAATGGTTGTTATCGCACCCCTAAGAGGCCACACATAAGTCACATATTAGCTGAACAGGAGTATTTGGCCATAAACATGGCAAGCCAAAGAGTGGAAAATGGTGAGATGGAATTAAGCGGCTTCATTGAAATGGCCGCTCTGGGATTTGACCGTGATACTGTTCCCCTTGCAAGGTATATGTGGAAATTGAACACTTACCCCGTGACACTTCAAGTCTCATATTAGATGGGTGAGATCCTGTGATGTTTTAGGTAATATTTGCCCCAAATGATCATTGCCTTACGTGTTTACGTAGATTATTTCTTTTGGAAGCTTGGCTTAAGTGCTGTTAAGACATGGTATATGCTAAGAGGTACAAATAAGCCTAAGATTTTTTTGGTGTGAAATGTAAGTACCATTCATAAGTTGACGTACAAAAGCTTAGGGGCATACCCCAGCATTACAAAGAGGACTATGATCACGAAAAAATGGAGTGTGGGAGTCTCCATATATTAGCCAATATTACATTTGCCCTAGAAGGTCTACAAGTTTTGTGGTCAAAGCTCGCCCTCCGACATGATGGAGGCATCATGTGACTTGTGTTGGAAACGTCTATGATTACGCTCCATCCAGATGCAATAAATGGTCGCTAGGAAAGATACCTTGAGAAGTGTAGCTGCCAAATCCTTGCCTTTGGTAGCACTTATCATCCATTCGAGTTCTTCATTCCATCCTCCTATATACCGCAGGATCCCGTACAGTGCAAGGATAGTACGCCTAATACTTTTAGTCCAGGTGCACTGGAAAAATAGATGATCTCTACTTTCCATATCAAATGGAAAAAAATTGCTATGGCTATCTATTTCAAGCTTCCAACGTGATACAATCTCTGCTGTGGGTAGTCTATCCCTACATGCTAGCCAGCCGATAAAGTTGTGCTTGCTGATATCGCCTTTCTAGATCAACTGGCACCATTCCATAGTTGGTCCAACCGTCCTGGTTTCATCGTATATCTCTTGGCAACAATATGTTGGCTTAGATATGGCTGAAGCTAAAGCCAGTCGTAATTGAAGGATAAAACACCAACTCCATGCCATGGTACCCTTTGATTTCAAGCTGCATAATCGGGTTTTACCCTTTTTGGAACGAATGACCAACTCCATGCTTATGGAAGTTCTAAGTTTCTTTTACCCTTTTTGGAGCAGTATGTAGGGTGACCAGACCTTCCATAAGCTTTCATTTATTAGAACTTTTAAGTCCCTCCTAAACTTTTTAATTGAAGACATAAGTCTCATGCTTGAATCTTTAGCTAAAGTTGTAACTGTTCACATGTTGATAAGTATACCGCGGCCGCCATGCTAAATAAGTAGTGTTAGAGGTGAACACCCAATCACGATGATCTAATTCAACTTGTGATTTCCTTCTACATGTTAAATAACAGCATCCCGCAAGCTAAAGATGATAGATAATTTCATGTTTGATTGTGTGGTAACGTATCCCTTCACTACTCTCTGTTATACCTTCATCGTGAAAGAACACGAGAAGTGCTATAACTTTCATACGATACGCACTTCATTGTCAAAACTTTTCGAACGATCACTTAAATGCCATTTTAATAAAATAAAAAATGATTACATAAGTGTCATCGGCGATTTTTTTTTACCGGAAAATCTGACATAACATTAATTTATTATATATCCGCTGACGTGGCTTGTCGGAGAAATCCAATCAGCAAAAATAACTCGTTGGCCCTAGTTCTTGCCCAAAACTGACAAGATGGGGTTAAATTAGGGCGAAGAAGCAATCCCTAACCCTAATCCCTTTGAAATTACTATTAAAATTGCAGCTGGTTACCTGCAGAATAGTGAGCGAGAGCCTAGTAGAAGCAGAGTTGAGGTCACCGAAGAAGAGCAGATGCGAGACCTTGGATTGGGTGAGGAAGATGACATAGAGAGGGGGGATAATACTTGGGTGAAAAATCTTCCTCCAAGTGAGGATAATCTCGGAGGTCTCTATACATGCTAAAAACTCTAAGAAATTGCAGTTCATGCAGGTCTCTGTTCTCTGTCTTTGCAAAGAAATAGTAAGAATTGAGTGATTGGTATTCTAACTCAACATGATTCTTGAAATAGACCAAGCGGAGAGGTACTATGTAAAGCTTCCCATGGTTGCTGACGATGGGGTCATTGGGTGCGTATAACGTCCATCGACTGCGTCATGGTCCTCGAGATCTCAAGCATGAAACATTTGTTCGTGATCATCACTTCCAACACTTGACCCATGCGTGCATCTCTTCCCACCTTCCCATTCGGTTCTAGCATGTCATAGCTCTCCTCCTGGTCTCACGCCACTCCTGATTATTTTTATTAAGAAAGTAGTGCGAAATTAAAATTTCATTAAAAACCATGTAGGATTGAAATTTATCGCTGAAACACTTAAGTGATCATTTTTTTCATTGATGTACTATAAAAGTGATCACCGAAAAAGTTTTGATACATCAAGAAAACGCCATATGAAAAATTATGACATTTTTAGACTATTTATTTTACGGAAAATAAATGATTTTCAAAACATCTTCTTAAAATTAATCGCTTGTATCGCTTGAAATAATTAATTAGGGAAAAAAAGTTTCATTATCGATAACAAGTCATACTTAAATATTTTCGTGGACTTTGAAAATATTTTTTCGCTCATTTATTTTTGTAAGTAATATAAGCAATAATCTTTTAGAAAAAAATTATTTTTCAAATTATTTATTTTTGCAGAGCTTCAATGTCTTTCTCCTTACCTTAATCTCTTGCTTGTTGATTTATATTAAAACACCTTTCAAGCAAGATATTCCGATCGCCCTATAACGTTTGGGTCTAAACTTTCTTATATAAAATGCTTCATTAAGAGCTTTCATGCTCTAGTTGTCACGCCTGAACCCTCGTCAAGCCCGCGACATCCCACCTCTGGTCGAACAGTTGCGACGTCTCAGGTTATCGCCGACCTCATCTAAACATCAGAGTTTTAATCGCACAAACGGAAACCATAAAACACCCGGACAAATTAAACTAGGGAGAATTGGGAGAATATACATTTCCATTTCTTGTTCAAATTGTTCCACCATATATATAATAAAACAAACCTCTGTCTACCAAAGGCACACTTTTACTAAAACTACCAAATCAAAAAGGAGTCAATGACCTAACGTTCAACCTCAAAAATGGTTCGATTCCAAGGCAAGCTTTCCCACTTCTACAAACACGGTCGTCGTGTGTTTTATCCAGGTCATCTCGTCACCCATCGGAAACTCAGCTACCTCATACTCCGTATGCACTGATATTCCAAAACGTACTGGTGGCGGTGGTGGAGGGTTCATCGCTCAGGTCGAGGTTCTGAAAATTGTTGGTTTACACAACCATGAGATTATATCTCAGCAAGTACACCCCTAAACCCAACCTAGGCTATCACGTACCTCCAGACAATTACGCAATCACATACATTCACGTACATCAAGTAATCACAAAGCAGGCACATCAATTAATGTGGTCAGGCTCAATCATGCGCACACCCCACTCAACCACAATTACATCAGATGCAAACACGCGCATGTACCATTCTCATCCCACTGTTCCTTCCATCCTCATTCCTCTTTCATATTCCTCGCCAGTGATCTGCGTTGAAGTACACGCCTTAGGCACACTGCGATCATTCACCACATCCGGCCCGCATACCCATTCACGCCTCAGGCCCCAATCGCAACATGAGCATCACACGCCCCAAGCCCGATCCCAACTCAGCCCGCGCCAAATGCAACAGGCCTACATGATTGGAACCCGAGCTTATGATGCCTCGGTCCAATCCCGATCTCACCCGAGCTGATCATGCCTCGGACCGATTCTCATTCTTGCTTTTTCAAGCCTCAGCCTATGCCAAATGCAACAGACCTACGTGATCGCGGCCCAAGTTTATGATACTCGGCCCAATCTCAAACTCGCACTTTTATACACTTTTCCACCATCACTTGCCACACTACAATTTCCTTCTCACTCATGCCCACGCTCCACACGCATTTATCACACGCAACTGGTCCTTCACACGTGGCCTGCACACGCATAATTTTACACGTAGCTCATGCACATTCAGCATAGAACATGGCAATACCAATAATTAATTTAATCTAACTCACGTGTGCACCCAACAAGCATATACAGTCACCCAATTGCACAACAACATACTCAATTTAATCACCACAATTTATTTATAATTTAAATATACATCCAACACGTAAATTCTCATTTTTCTCCCACCAAACGGCATCGGATTAATTCCGATCCTTCACGGAACTTTCTCGCCATAAAATACCAATTCTAAAAATCCAACTTGCGTCCCGAACAAATCATCACAGCCCCATGAACAGTAAATCACAGCTCGTGAACAGTAATTCACAGCCCACTATTATTCTGAATTTTCCAATAAAAATTTTCTGGTTTCAATTCTAAGGCCCGCCACCTAATCCCACTTCTAAATCATGCCATTCCGCACCTAATCTATTCTCGGTTTCGCCCAAAATCGCCTGTCGATACCCGAAATCTTAAATTGGGTTTAGAGCGCGACTTACCCGCGTTCTAGACTATCGCGGCTAGAACGGGAAGCGGCGGCACTTAATCGGGAACGGCGGCGACGGTGTACGGCTCTCGGGTGGCGGCGATCGGCTTGGGTGGCGACGGCGCGGCTTGGGCGGTGGCCGGTGGGGCTCACGGCCAAAGGGGAGACCGAGAGGAAGAGAGAGAGAAACGGGAGATGGGGGGTGACGTGAGGGGTGGAGGTGGCGGGGCGTGGCGCTGGCGCGGCGCACGGCGACGATCCGGGCCGCGCGCCGGCGATGACGGGAGAGAGAGATGGCCGGAGGGGAGCTCACGGTGGGGGGAAAATTTCACGGGGAGAGAGAGAGAACCGAATGGGGGAATGAGAGAGAGAGGAGAGAGAGAAGAGTGGTCTAGACATGAATAGTAGCTTTGACCCAAAATATCTAAGGCACAAATGACCAAAATGCCCCTTGCCCCTAAAACTAATCCTTTATAAATCCTTAAGGGCAAAATCGTCACTTTCTCCATTTCTCGTCGAAATCAAATTTTTCCGAAGGATTCAAGCACACCAAAAATTGACACGTGTCACGTGCAACGTCGTCCTAACGTTCTGGCGTGACTTCCTAATTTTCCGATATCCAATTTGGGCAAAAATTCCATAATTAAATTCTATTAAACGCAACTCGAGCGTTTCTCGAGCTAGCGGGCGGCTTGTTGGGGAAATTCGTAAAATCGACTCACGACCAATACTGAATTGAGTCACGTGCAAGTCCATTCGGTTAACGTGACGACCTCGGTTGTCATTAAAATCGTGAAGATCAATTACTTGATCCGAGGGGCACAATCATTCGGTATAATTTCGAATCATTCGTCAAGTCGTTTCGTGGTCCAACGGAATCACCCGTGATCCACTACTAGGATAGTGGCAAACTGACCCCTAACTATCCTTGGATCGGCCAACAGTGGCTCAAAATATCACTTCCGCGATTTAATGGTCGAAATCCATTCACGATCGAATTTTCTTTAGTTGCGCGAATTTAATTCCCCTATTAGCCTTTCCCTAATGGTTAGCATTCCCAGGAATGATCAATTCCGGGCGAGAATTTACTGCAAGCACATCTCATAAAACTCAATTATTCAATAAATTCCAATTGGTGGAATTTCGGAATGTCACACTAGTGACTGGTGTAACAATGTTGATCTTGAATCTGGCTGGATCGTACAAGTTCAGCAGTGACCGTCGATTACACCAGAAACACGTGGAGGATCGAGCCTGTCGGGCTGCCATAACCTTATAGACAATGAAATGTGTAAGGTGATAGACGCATGGCAAGCGAAGGTGATCGGTCTGAACCATAGTAATGTTCTTTGATATCGATAGTTTGTGTGGTGGTCATTGGTAGAAACGAAATTTCAAAGCTAGAAATTCTTGCCAATCGTGTATATATCATCTTCGATCAATTGTTTCTGGCCACGCCAAATACTGAAAATATGAGTCAAAACTCATCCTCATAATTTACCGGATTGATTTTCATGGCAAATGCCTTTAGCTAAATAGAAGAAGAAGATAATTTCACGACGTATTGTAATAAACAAATTAGAGCGTGACATGATATATCGTTTTCGAATTTACTAATGGTCCATCTGCCATCAATTAAAAGTTGTCAATTGACATTGATTGTGGTACTAAGACTTGAGACAAGCGGACGAAGAGCCAGCTGCAAGTCTTGGTCTTCTTGTACTGTAGCGATGACTCAGTCAACTATTAACTGAAGATGGGGTCGTTTATCCTCTTAGTACTTCCTATAGAAGAAGAAACTAATTTCCAATAATTGTCGTCTGAATGCGAGTCAATCCTATATGACTTCCAAAATCAATATAATCACATTAGGATTTTTGTTGAGTTGGATTCAAATTTGTGAAACTTATGATCATGTTCTCCAGATATATCAAAATCTTAATTACCGTCATTGGTGGAAACTGTTTTTCGTATATGAATATAAAGGGCACAAAAGGAAAATGAGGAACCAAAATATTTAGTAGCAATGAAATATACTGGGCCACAGCCACTAAGATCAACTACAGCTTTCTCGTTTTCTTTGCTTGCTCCTTTAGCTTTAGGATTTGTCCTTGTGGTTCAAGCCCAACAAAATACAGGCAGCTCTCTCTCTCTCTCGCGTCCGTATCAAGAAAAGTTCCGAGTAACTGTGCTTTACGTGTGATAAGAACATTACAAGATTGAATGCTGGCAAAATATCCACTCATTCTATATATCAGATATCAAACCCGGGATTCGCAGTCCAAAAAATAGTTAGTGAGTTCAGAAAAGCGCGCATACATTAAGCACTTTTGGCAGGAGTAGTCACTAAATCTGTAAATGGTCTGCTATGTTAGCATGCTGTGCTTGTAAAAAAGGAGAGAAAACGGTGGGGCCGAGAAAATTTGAGGGAATAATTGAGACCTATAATATTTCCATATTATAGATAATTTAACTTGTCGACATCCTCGACCCCGATTTTCTTCTGTCCTTTCTCCCAAACACAGCGTGCGATTTTCCTGTCTCGTGGTTTAAGCTTCGTACAATGTTATTGTCCCCATTTATGACGTCAAGAAATGTCGGCCATTAAGAATTGACTATTTCAACGTGATTCTTGAAATAGACCAAGCGGAGAGGTATTGCGCAAAGCTTCCTGTGGTTACCGACAATGGGGTCGTTGGACGCGTATATCATCCATTGACTGCGTTGTGGCCCTCAAGATCTCAAGCATGAAACATTTGTTCATGATCATCACCTCCGGGAATCGACCCACGCCTTCACTGCTGCCCGTCTTCCAATTCAGGTCCAGCATCTCATAGCTCTCCTCGAGGTCTTGTGCCACCTACCTAATTAATTTTTGTTAAGAAAGTCGTATGGACACATATGCGGACGAAGACCCAGCTGCAAGTCTTGGTCTTGTTGTACTGTAGCCATGACTCAGTCAACTGTGAACTGAAGATGGGCTCGTGTATCCTCTTAATATTTCCTATAGAAGAAGAGACTGATTTCCAAAAAATTATCACCCAAATACGAGTCAATCCTGTATATGCCTTCCAAAATCAATATAATCACGTTAGGATTTATGTTGAGTTGGATCTAATTTCATGTAACTTTTGATCATGTTCTCTAGATATATCAAAATCTTAATTACTAGTCATTGGTGGAAACTGTTTTCCTCTATGAATATGAAATTATGAAGTGCACAGAAGGAAAACGAGGAAACAAAATACTTGGTAGCAATGAAATATACTGGTCCATAGCCACTAAGATGGGGTCGGTTGGTTGTATGGAGAGCTCGCGATACTAACATACTGCTTCTTTGAAAATGGTGAGATGGAATCAAGCAGCTTCTTTGAAATGGCCATTTTGGGGCTTGACTGTGACACTGGTCCCCTTGCAAGGTAAATGGGGAAATTCAAGAATTATCCCGTAACATTTCAATTCCCACATCGAAAAAAGTGATGTCTTGTGATGTTATTCATGAATAAGATCCAATCAAAATGGTCGTCACTTTGTATGTTCTCATTGAACTGAAGGCTTTGTCCACATCGAACTGGTTGCTAAGACATGGTATATTATGAGTGGGACAAATAAGCCTAGCCTTTTTTTTTTTTTTCCCCTTTTTGAATAACACAGGGGGTGACTGGACCTTCCAGAAGCATAGCTATTTCCACAACGCATTAACTATATTTGAATATGCAGCCTTATTCACTTATTTTAATGTTTCTAAGACACTTCTTTTGAAATATCATTTTCATTGAAAGCAATGAATGCCTTATCGTTTCTCGAGTTACCCATGCATAACCAAATAGATTGTAAAGTTTTTTTTTTTGTGAATGATATTGACTAGAAAAAATAACAAAATTAACCTTCGTAACGACGCATGGCAAGCGAAGGCGGTCGGCTAGAACCATGGTAAGGTTCGTTGATATTGATGGTCTGTTCAGTGGTTGTTGCAGATGATATAGAGATAGCAAAAGAAATTTCGAGACTAGAAATTCTTGTTTACCCTGAAAACATTGATGTTAATCAATTATTTCTGACCATGCCAAATGCTGAAAATGTGAGTTAAAACTCATCCTCCAATTAATTACTCTTCCTTATTATAATTTACCTTCTTTGGTTTTCCACGGCGGAGATGCCTCCAGCTGGAAAAAAAATAGATGATTTCATGGTAATAATGACATGGCAAAGAATAAATTAGCGCATAACATGATATATTGTTTCAGATTTACCGATGGTCAATATGTCATCAATGAAAAAAGATGTGTATTAACATTTGATTGTGGTCCTTAGACTTGGACACATGCTGACGAAGACCTAGCTGCAAGTCTAGGACACATAAGTCATGAGCTTCACCATCTGCAATTAAGAGGCCAAACATAAGTCACATATTAGCTGAACAGGAGTATTTGGCCATAAACATGGCAAGCCAAAGAGTGGAAAATGGTGAGATGGAATTAAGCGGCTTCATTGAAATGGCCGCTCTGGGATTTGACCGTGATACTGTTCCCTTGCAAGGTATATGTGGAAATTGAACACTTACCCTGTGACACCTCAAGTCTCATATTAGATGGGTGAGATCCTGTGATGTTTTAGGTAATATTTGCCCCAAATGATCACTGCCTTACGTGTTTACGCAGATTATTTCTTTTGGAAGCTTGGCTTACGTGCTGCAAGACATGGTATATGCTAAGAGGTACAAATAAGCCTAAGTTTCTTTTACCCTTTTTTGGAACAGTATGTAGGGTGACCAGAGCTTCCATAAGCTTTCATTTATTAGAACTTCTGTGTCCTCCTAAACTTTGTAATTGAAGACATAAGTCTCGTGCTTGAATCTTTAGCTAATGTTGTAACTGTTCACATGTTGATAAGTGTACCAAGCGGCCGCCATGCTAAATAAGTAGTGTTAGAGGTGAACACCCAATCATGATGATCTAATTCAACTTGTGATTTCCTCCTACATGTTAAATAACAGCATCCCGGCAAGCCAAAGATGATAGATAATTTCATGCTTGATTGTGTGGTGATGTATCCCTTCACTACTCTCTGTTATACCTTGACGACAGGAAAGAACACGAGAAGTGCTATAACTTTCTTATGATACGCACTTCATTATCAAAACTTTTCGAGCGATCACTTAAGTGCCATTTTAATAACATAAAAAATGATTACATAAGTGTCATCGGCGATTTTCTTTACTGGAAAATCTGATATAACATTAATTTATTATATATCCGCTGACGTGGCTTGCCGGAGAAATCCAATCAGCAAAAATAACTCGTTGGCCCTAGTTCTTGCCCAAAATTGACAAGTTGGGGTTAAATTAGGGCGAAGAAGCAATCCCTAACCCTAATCCCTTGAAATTACTATTAAAATTGCAGCTGATTACCTGCAGAATAGTGAGCGAGAGCCTAGTAGAAGCAGAGTTGAGGTCACCGAAGAAGAGGAGTTGCGAGACCTTGGATTGGGTGAGGAAGATGACATAGAGAGGAGGGATGAGGGCAAGTGTTATTTGGGTGAAAAGTCTTCCTCCAAGTGAGGATAATCTCGTATGTCTCTGTAAATGCTAAAAAACCTAAGAAATTGCAGTTTATGCTGGCTCTGTCCTTCGTTTTTGCACAGAAAAAATTAAAATTGAGTGATTGGTGTTCTAATTCAACGTGATTCTTGAAATAGACCAAGCGGAGAGGTACTATGTAAAAAGCTTCCCATGGTTGCTGACGATGGGGTCATTGGGTGCGTATAACGTCCATCGACTGCGTCATGGTCCTCGAGATCTCAAGCATGAAACATTTGTTCGTGATCATCACCTCCAATAATCGACCCATGCTTTCATCGCTTCCCACCTTCCAATTCAGGTCTGGCATGTCATATCTCTCCTCAAGGTCTCACGCCACTCCCTGATTATTTTTATTAAGAATGTTGTGTGAAATTAAAATTTCATTAAAAAAAACACGTGGGATTGAAATTTATCGCTGGAGACACTTAAGTGATCTTTTTTTCACTAATGTGCTATACAAGTGATCACTCGAAAAGTTTTGATACTGAAGTAAACGCCGTATGAAAGTTATGACATTTTTAGACTCTATTTATTTTACGGAAAATGAATAATTTTCAAAACATCTTTTTAAAATTAATCATTTATATCACTCGAAATAATTAATTAATGGAAAAAGTTTTTATTATCGACAACAATTTATACTTAAATATTTTCGTGGACTTTGAAAATATTTTTTCGTTCATTTATTTTTATAAGTAATATAAGCGATAATCTTTTAGAAAAAAATTAATTTTCAAATCTTTTATTTTTCGCAGAGCTTTAGTGTCTTTCTCCTTACTTTAATCTCTTGCTTGTTGATTTATATTACAGCCCTTTTCAAGCAAGATATTCGGATCACCCTATAACGTTTGGGTCTAAACTTTCTTATATGAGATGCTTCATTAAGAGCTTTCTTGCTCTAGTGACTGGTGTAACAACGTCGATCTTGAATCTGGTTGGATCGTACAAGTTCAGCAGCGACTGTCGATTACACCAGAGACACGTGGAGGATTGAGTCGGTCGTGCTACCATAACTTTATAGACAATGATATGTGTAAGGTGATAGACCCATGGCAAGCGAAGGTGATCAGTCTGAATCATGGTAATGTTCTTTGATACCGATAGTTTGTGCGGTGGTCATTGGTAGTAACGAAATTTCGAAACTAGAAATTCTTGCCAATCGTGTACATATCATCTTCAATCAATTGTTTCTGGCCATGCCAAATACTAAAAATATGAGTCAAAACACATCCTCATAATTTACCGGATTGATTTTCATCAGAGGTATTATGTAAAGCTTCCATGATTACCGACAATGGGGTCGTTGGACGCGTATATCATCCATCGACTGCATCGTGGTCCTCAAGATCTCAAGCATGAAACATTTGTTCCTGATCATCACCTCCGGGAATCGACCCACGCTTTCATCGTTGCCCACCTTCCAATTCGGATTCAGCATGTCATAGCTCTCCTCGAGGTCTCGCGCCACCGCCCTGATTAATTTTTGTTAAGAAAGCCGTACGAAATTAATATTTCATTAAAAAAATCACGTGGGACAAATCACTGAAATTTGTCGTTGAAAGTACTCAAGTGATCATTTTTTCACCGATGTATAATACAAGTGATCACTCAAAAAGTTTTGACACTGAAGTAAACACCATATGAAAGTTATGGCACTTTGAGGCTCCGTTTGTTTCATGAAAAATGAATAATTTTCCAAACATTTTCTTAAAATTAATCGCTTGTATCACTTGAAATAATTAATTAATGAAAAAAAATTTCATTATCGACAACAATTTATATCGAAATATTTTTGTGAACTATGAAAATATTTTTTACGTGTATTCATTTTTGTAAGTGATACAAGAGATTATTTTTTGAAAAAAAAAATATTTTTCAAATCATTCATTCTTGAGTGTCTTTCTCCTTACCTTAATCTCTTGTTTGTTGATGTCACACCCGAACCCTATCGAGGTCGCGACACCCTTACCTGGTCGATTTGTGCGACATCCTAGGGTTATCGCCAATCTCAATGATAACCATCGAGATTTAACGACGGCGGAAACCACAATTTAACCCGGACAATAAAAACTGGGGAAAGTCGGGGAGAATATACACATTTTCATTATCAAACTTATAAACTATTTACAATATACAACCACCACGAACATCTGCACACTTTGCACGTAAAACCGTCAATATACAAAAGATCGATGACTTGGCATTCCCTCCTCCAAAAATGGTGCTCTACAAAAACTTGCCCCGAACCCTATACTAATCCCTCGCCCCTTGCTCGGCGTCCATTCGAAGTCGACTCCTCTTCTTCCGAATCCGAACTCTCCCGATCGATCCCATTTGCTCACGAGGACTCCGGCTCAGCATTAATCTCAATCGGGTGATTGATGTCGCCCGACTCAGCTGGAGCTGCATTCTGATACTCCTCAGCTAGAAAATTGAAGAAGTTGAACTCGGGTACAAAATTGGGATCCGTATACTGCTCGTGACGAAAGTATGTAATCCGGGTCTCCCACAGGCTCTTCCGACTCCTCGGACTCATCGTTAGGGCTCTACCTCGGTTTTACTTGAGCTCCGCTTCCTCTGGTTTTCCTCGGGGATCGATTCCAAGTCTATGTCTATCGAATCATCTTCAGCATGCGATGCTTGAACTCGGGTTCATACTCGGCCTCCAAAGATCCCCCGAGCGGCGAAAATTTGGGTGCATCCTAGACTCGCGCCACGCTAACCTCCGTGCTAGTCAGCTCTCCATCAATCAAGGGGTACAACAGTCGGGTCTCAATGCCCAACTAAATCAAACGGAACATCGAAACCCCCTAACGGGCCCAAAATCATTCCCGGCTTGATCTCGGAAGAACCCGGGCAGTGTATTTCTGCTCCTCCTAAAGGGGTACACCCACGCCTACAAATCTGTAGAAGTGTGCTTAATCCAGGTCATTCCATCACCCATTGGAAACTCTAAAACGTCTAATCGGTATGCACCGCACTCCAAAACGTTCTGTGGCGGTGGCGGTGGGTTCATGTCTCATAATGGGGTTCTGAAAATGTTAGTTGAAATAATCATGAGAACACTTCTCAAGAAACACATCCTAAACCCCACCTAGGCTATCACGCACCTCCGCACAACTACACAAACACAAATCCCACACAAACGCCAAATCGTCACATAGCAGGCACATCAATTAGTTTACCTAGGCTTATCCTCGCTTGCATCCTGCACGTTAGTCGCAATCACATGCATGATTAATTCTCATTCTCATTCGATTTTTTGTTTGCCTCATCACATTCCTTTCCGTGCCACTCGCCAAATGACCAGCGTTACATTACACGCCTCAGGTCCACTGCGACTATCCCATCACAACACTCCAGGCCCGCGTTACAGTACACGCCTCAGGCCATGTTTCTTGCTCGCATAAACGTACACGCCTCGGGCTCAACATCTACTACCCACTGCACAACCCGCGTTGAAGTACAAGCCTCGGCTGGCGGTCTTCCGTAATACCGGGCATCGTCCTGCATTAAAGTACACGCCTCGGGGGGCGGCACAATTCCCACGATCTCACATACTGTACCACGCACAATTTCTCGTTCTCTCACACGTGCAACAATCACTAGCCACTTAACTGGTCAATCGCGACGTGACCCGTGCACGCAAACAATTATACATAAATCATGCTCACTCAGCAGTTGACACGGCCAATTTTAATAATTAAAACAATCTGACCCAAGCGTGCACCCAATAGACATAATTAAATTAACCAATTGCACAATCACATATTCAATTTCACCACCACAACCTAATTATATTTCAAACGACGTAAAACACAGAAATTGTTATTTTTCTCTAACCAAATGGCCTCAAATTGATTCAAGTCCTTCATGAGACTTTCTCGCCATTAATTCTTGGTTCTAAAAATCCAATTTGCATCCCGATCGCCCATCACAGCCCCATAAACAGTAGTCCACAGCTCACTGTTGTCCTCCAATTTCAATAAAAATTATCCAAATTCAATCCTAAAGCCCGCCACCTAATTCCACTCCTAAATCATGCAAAATCGCACTAAATTTAAACCCAATTTGGCCTAAAAATCATCCGTCAACACCAAATCCTAAATTGAGTTTACAGCGTGACTTATCGAAGTTCTAGACTCACGCCGGCTTAGAAACGGTGCGCAGCACTTAATCGAACGGCGGCGACGGTGTACAACTTCCGCGGGCGGCGATTGGTTTGGGCGGCGACGGCGCGGCTTGGGCGTGACCAACAAGGCCCACGACCACACGGGAAAGAGAGGACAGAGAGAGAGAGAGACGGGCGGTGAGGGGCTGGTGGTGGCGCTGAGCGGTGAGGGCGGGCGCAACACGGGCGGGCGTCCGGTGGGCGACGGATAGCGGCGATGATGCGGCGGCGAGCAGCGGTGGGAAAGGCGGCCGGGGGGCTCACAAGGGGGTTTTTCGGTGGGAGAGGGAGTGGAGGAGAGAGAAAGGGGAAATTGACTAAAATAGTCCAATTTTGACCAAAATTGCTAATTACCAAAACGCCATCGTCTAATCTTATCTTGAAACCGATAGTCCGGATCGAATCTCACCAAAAATATCCACGGGTATACTTGTAATTTCTCAAAAAGTCCAAGGGCAAAATATCTTTTCCAAATTTTAGGGCAAAATTACCAAAATGCTCTTGCCCTCTAAAACTAATCCTTTAATAAATTCCAAGAGTAAAATGGTCGGTTTTCTCATTTCTCATCGAAAATAAATTTTTTGAAGAATTCAGGCACATCCAAAATTGCACGTTACAAGCTGCAACGTCGTCCTAACGTCCCATTGTGACTTCCAAATTTTTCCGATGTCCGATTTTGGCTAAATTAGATAATTTAATTTTATTAAATGCAATTCGAAAGTTTCTCAAACTAATGGGTGGCTTGTTTGGGAAATTCGCATATTCGACTCGTGGATGATAATATATCGAGTCACGTGCAAATCCGTTCAGTTCATGACTATTTCGATTGTCATTAAAATCGCGATGATCAATCACTAGATCCGTGTAAGTGCGATCATTCGGCATAGATTCAAGATCATTCATCAATTCGTTTTAGGTGATCCGCGGAATCACCCGCGATTCACTACTATGACAAAGGGGCGAACCGATCCCGACTATCCTTTGATCGGTCAACAATGTTTCAAAATATCACCTCGACGATTTCATGGTCGAAATTAAATTCATGATCGAATTTTCTATTAGTCGTACAAATTTAGTTCCCTAATTTAGCCTTCCCCAATGGTCATATCCGGGAATGATTAGTTACAAGGCGAGAATCAGCTGCGAATACATTTATAAAACTCAATAATTTATAAATCCCAAATAGACAAATTTTCGGGATGTCACATGTTGATCTATATTAAAACACCTTTTAAGCAAGATATTCCGATCGCCCTATAACGTTTGGGTCTAAGCTTTCTTATATAAGGCGCTGTTTGTTTTACGGGGAGAAAATATTTTCCTCATTTTCTGGCTTATGCTTAAATTCAGGAAAATGATTTCTTTTTTGAACAACTATAACATATTCTCCAAAATATGACTAGGTATTAGCGCTTTGATCTGAAACTCTATGCTTGGGCACGGAAATCCCAACGCTAGTTCCTAGGTCCCCGGTGTTCATGAGCAGGTCTTCGGCACTTTGCAGGGGACAATCCAAGCGGTCTTGACGTACATCACGGGATCTGGTACTAATGATACATGGAAAATCATTAGCGCATAACATGATATATTATTTCGAATTTACCAACGGTTGATATGTCATCAATCAAAAGCTATCTATTGACGTTTCTTTTGGTTCATAGACTTTGATACATCTGCGAACGGAGACCTAGCAACAAGTCTTGGTCTTTCTTTTGGTTCTTAGACGTTGATACATCTGCAGACGAAGACCTAGCAGCAAGTCTTGGCCTTCATGTAATGTAGCCATTAATTACTCAATCAATGGAAAGAGTTAATTGGACCAAATTGATAAATTTTAGGACTTAATTACACTTTTTAAAAAGTTTTAGAATTCAATCGCACTCTCGTGACAAGTTTTAGGATTTCAAATGCACTTATTTCTACTATAAAAGTGAAGAAAAATTAATGGCTTTCTTACATAAATCCCACTCTAATGGGAGAATGAAGGGGTTGGTGGAACAAATAATGGTTAATTCGTAAAGCTATGTCCATATATCACCATAAATTGTTGGATTACAAATCCAATGTGGAGTCAATACGAATTACTCCCATATTGCTGAAGCCTGAAAATTACACGATATCTTACCTCTATGTTAAATGAGCATTTTCGGGCTTTTTCCATTAGTGTGCACATGATGTAATGATACATCTAAGGCGGTAACGCATGGCAAGCGAAGGTGGTCAGTCCAAATCATGGTAAGGTTCGCTGATACCAATGGTTCGATCAGTGGTCGTTGCAAATGATATAGAGGCAGCAACAATATTTCAAAGCAAGGATTTTATGCCAAATACTGAAAATGTGAGCCAAAATTCATCCTCCTATTAATCACTCTTCCTTCTCATTATCTACTATATGGTATTTCATGGCGTATGGTATTGTAATAATGAAAGATAGCGCATAACATGATGTATTGTTTCGAATTTACCAATGGATCATAAGTGATCAATCAAAAACTGTCCATTGACCTTGATTGTGCACTTACTTTGGTACATTTGCAGATGAAGACCTAGCTGCAAGTCTTGGTCTTCTGGCATTTGAGCCATGACTCAGTCAATTATAAACTGAAGAAAAATCAAGATGAGAGTAATGCGTGGGCGAACGAGCAGCACATGAGGTCGTGTGTTACTTCCTATTCTCTTGGTATTTTCAATAGAAGCAGAAAATAATTTTTGATAAATACCGTCTGAACACGAGTCAATCATGTGACGGGAAAATTACCATTTTTTGGCCAATTTTATCATAAACTTTTATAACAGAAAGTCAATTCAATCCATCCCGCCAATTTTGGCCGACTGGCTCTGACGGGCTGACATGGAATTATTTTTTTTCTTCAAATTATTTGTTTTTTTTTTCTTTTTTTTTTTTTTTTTTTTTTTTGTTTTTCCTTTTATTTTTATTTTATTCCTTCTTTTCTTTTTTTTTCCCACAGTGGCCAGCAAGGCTCCAACGAGGGCCATGAAGCCTTCGCCAGCCATCGGCGAGTCGGATTGATTGAATTGGCACAATTACAAATGGTATCAATGAAATATAATGGTCCATAGCCATTAAGATGATGTTGGTTGGTTGTAATGAGAGCTCACGCTATAAATACAAGGCGTGCATGCATATCCTCCTCGCACTTCTCTCTTCCACAATCTCCACTGCTCCATGACAATGGAAAGATCAATTACAGTTTTCACGTTTGCACTGGTTGCTTCTTTAGCTTCAGCACTTGCCCTTGTGGTTCAAGCCCAACAAAATCCAGGTCTCTCTCTCTCTCTCCTCCACGTTGAGAAAATTTTTGAGTTTGCATGAGATGCTAGAAGAAATTTTTTTGAGTTTCCATGAGTTTGCATGAGATGCTAAAAGATTTTGAGTTTGCATGCTTTGCTTGGACTAAGGATAGAAAATGGAGGGGGAAATTTGAGTGAAAATCTCAGAACAAATTAGACTTTTTATGAGATGGGAGAGGAGGAGAAATCTAAATTGTGGGCATCCACGACCCCAATTTTCATCTCCCCTTTCTCCCTCAACACAGCATGATATTTCCCCTGTCTTGTGATTTAAGCTTCGTACAATTTTATTGTCCCATCTATGACGTCAAGAAATGTTGGCCATTTTACTGTCTATAGCCCTATATTAGTCAATTACTCTCTAATTAAACAAAATGGTCTCTTCTTTATATTCAGTCTCATTTGATTTAAGTGTCAAATCATTGGTGCATTGGAAATGATACTACTGATTTGTGCAAATGATCGAGATTCACCGAACTTGTTCCAATGGTTCAATAAAATAAACTGTCATTCCATTTCATTGACCTTTTCTTTTCTCTGAACTTAGAAGGTTTTATCAACATCGATTGTGGGGCAACTAATGAATACGCTGACATTGACACCGGCATAATATACAAAACCGATGAAGGGTTCATAGACTCTGGAAAAACGTGCAGCTATCCGCGACGTCCTCCGATGAGCTGTCGAAGAATTTAAGGAGTTTTCCCAACGGAACGAGAAACTGTTATAGTTTAAAACCAGACCAAGGCAAGAACAACACCCTACGCGATTAGGGCAACATTTTTGTATGGGAACTATGATGGGAAGAATCAGGTTCCTTCATTCGACTTGTATGTCGATGTTAATTATTGGACCACGGTGGACTACACGGGTCACAGTTGGGAAGAAATCATGTACGTGTCCCAGGCAGATGATATACAAGTGTGTCTTGTGAATACTGGCAAAGGGGTGCCCTTCATTTCGGCATTGGAACTGAGAGCTTTTGATGATGATGGCATCTATCGATTAAGATCTGGATTCTTGGAACTCGATCAGCGATATGACATCAATCAAATCTCGAACTCTACCATCAGGTGATCAGTTAATTTTTGATATACAAATGAATAATAATCATAGTAGAGAGAGATTCAGTTTTCTTTTTATCGAATTTAGCCATTTTGCAAAGTATTGAAGACGCAAGTATCTAATTTAACCGAAAAAAATAGGGCCAACCGAATTGGTAACGAGTCAAATGTGTGAAAGATCCAAAGGGGCTACTAGGATAGGAAAAATAACAAGTACACAAGACAAAATTGAGCAAAGAAAAAAAAATTAAAGGCCGCGAAAAATCAAGAGAATACAAAACAAAAAAGAAAAGTTAAAATAATAATATAAAATGATAGTAGATGTCAAAGATTACAACAAAAAATCATTAGATGATTAAAAAATATGAAAAGAGAAACAGAAAAGCCATTAGGTCCAAGAAAAAAAAATAAAGTTATTTGAAAATTTTGAAATTATAATCCAAATCAAAATTAGAATTTCACATATGTAAAAAACACTTAAGTTACTCCAACATAACAAGCGAACTCATTGATTAATTTAGGAAAAAGATTCAACACCATTGCAAAAATATATCAGAATATAGTCACAATTATTTTTGGCCTTAATATGAAAATAAATATTCAATAAACTAATATGATTTTATTCTATATATATTTTTATTATATTAAATAAAGGGGAGCTCCTACTTTTAAGGGAATACAATCTTTTTTTTTCTTCTTCAAGAATTTAAGTAGACAAATCTTTCAATTAATAATTTTATTTCACCTCTTGCCAATCTGGACTATAAAATTTAAATCTTTTCTATCCTACAAAAATCTTTACAAAAAAATTTAAATATTGAAATATTTTTCTCTCTCGCACACACACATGAGTGTTCAATTTGCTTAAATGGTGTTAATAATTTCTGTATACTAATAATTAGTAGTTCAAATATTTCATTACAAAATGATAATACAAAATCTCACAAATGTCAATTCATCGCAGACACAAATGTGTGTGCATTTTTGCTAGGAAATATATAGTAACAGTGTTTTCCCCAAGGGTCACCTTTAAGGTTGACACATAGAATTTTAATTTGTAAGGGATTGATCATTCTGGTTGGAAGGAGTAATTTCTAGTACTCTCCATTCATTTTGCTACTTATTTATTGCTCCTGTCCTTCTCCTTCCTCCCTTCGTAATTTCTTTATTTTAATTGCACCTCTTTTGTATCAAAGAAGTTTCGTGCCTTGATGATGACATAATACTTTATATTAGTATACAAGTACGTTGACTAAATAAAAATACATAAATCAAGTGCACTTGAGACATAGTAAGAAGAAACGAAAAATAATAAGTCAGAACATCAAGTTGACTATTTCATTATATTAGTTTATCAAAATGATTAATCCTATGTTAACATTAGAATACAACAACCCGTGCAAAGCATGTCGAGTCTATTATAGAACTCAATGTCTACTCATGAAGAGGGGATTTTACATGTACATATACGAAAAATAGAAGTGCTCTCAGAACATTTATTAAGGGCTATTAGTTATATTTTGAAAATATTAATATTTCTATTTGAAGTATTAAAATTTCTTGAGATATGTTGTATTCCAATATTCAAAACATATATCAGTATGCGTTTTTATAATGTTAGTGATCTTAACTAGTGTCACTATGACACTTGTTAGTAATATGTATCTCTGAAGTTTGGTGCTAATGCTCATTTTACATAAAATACATGATTATATAGATTGCTATTTTGAAGTCCTTACATTCCATCCAAGAAATATTTCAGTTGTGGGAGAAATAGATCCCAACCTCGTCCGAACCCTTTTAGCCTGCAAAAAAGAAGAAAAATAATCCATTTGGGAAATGCTTCAAAACCAATAAATTTTTTGTTTAATTACGTAAATTGAGCTATATGAAACCGATGTATTTGTATGTACAGACGTGTTACAAGACCGTGGCCACTAACTTCTCTTGACAAATAAAATCAACTGCACATCATATTGCAATTTTCAAGTTTTGCATTGTATCACTAGTGAGATATTCTAATTTTCGAAACTAACCAAAGCATCGGCTCTTCGCTAGTAATGTGTTGAATATGTTAAATTCAATATCTGTGTCGCATATCCATATCAATTTGCATTTGCTAGTCCCTCAGTCAATTGCTTAATTATTTGCTCTTAAACTATTTGTGAACATGCCTCGCTCAGGTACCCTGTCGATATTTACGATCGGATCTGGACAACTATTAACATTGATGACTGGTTCTTTCTGGAAACCACATCTCCCACTAATTTATCTGACAACAACGATGCATTAAAGTACAAGGTTCCCTGGGAAGTTCTCCAGACTGCTCAAAGATCAATGAATGCCAGTTCTTCCTTGACTTTCCAGTGGCCACATTGGTACCACAGACAGAAATGGATTGTGTACTTTCATTTTGCGGAGATTGAGAGACTGGCGAGTGGCCTGCAGAGGGAGTTCACAATTTCCGTTAATGATTATCAATTCACGAAGACGGTGAGCCTTGAATACTTAAAGCCAGTGGTTGTAGTTTCCACTCCAGTCAACACGTCGCTCGTCGACTTCTCAATTGAATCGACAAATGAGTCTGGAAATCCACCGATCCTCAATGCTGTGGAGGTCTATGCCGTTCATGATCTTCCATATGTACCCACGGCACAAGATGATGGTAAGCTTTTATTCTTCTACATGTTTTTATTGTCTACATACACTTTGTACAGTTGTGCTACAATTGACATCAGTAATAATTAGATAGATGTTCCATTGTCAATAGGTAAGATTTAGGGAATCCTATACTAAATATACTAGTCTCCACTGTGGGTCTTTAGGTGTGGCTAAGTATTACTCTGCTATCTGCTTAATTCCCTGCTTTGGCTACTTTTTGTTTGGTAATTGCTGGAATGTCTCTTCAAGCTGAAGCCCTGAAATGTTACAAGTCTTTTGAAAGCTGAAAGTCTGTATAATTCATATGTGAGTTCAACCACATTTTGCGTCTCTATCCTTCTCCGTAAATGATAGATCATTTTTGTGATTTAAATTACAGTGAAAGCTGTCAATGACATCAAAGCTACATATCACATTAAGAGAGAAAGCTGGCAAGGTGATCCATGCGTACCGAGCAACTACACATGGAATGGTCTAAATTGTAGCTATGGAAATCCTCCAAGGATAATATCGCTGTGAGTCCCCAGATATCGTTTATTAGATGCTGATTTTTAGGTGAAACTTAAAAAGAAATTTTATTCATCGTGAAAACTAGAAGTTTTATGTATCAACGAGAAAGAACATTTAAGGTCAATGCAACCTCCCAAAGTGAATTCCCACATAGGATGGTGACTTTTTGGGGTGGGTGTGAAATTAGTTATCAATGTATGAGCTCTCTCCAATATCATGTGAGATTCCCCAATAGCCTACTTTTCCAATTTTTGACATTAATGTTCCAAGTTGCATTGTGTATGAGCAAGTATTGGGTCCTCCGAAAATAATTTTTAGGTACTCTAGGTCCAAAAATAACCATAAATTATAGAACAAGGAGATAGTGAGACCCATGCAAGGAATGAAATTGACGATTATTAGTTGTCTTCCAGTACCTAAAACATTCACACCAGGAGGACCTAAAATATCTTCATTCTGAAGAATTGATTGCACAGACTTTTCTATATCGTACCAAAAATGCTGCCTTCATGAAGATGGCAATGACAACATCCTCTATTTTGATCTTCGATGGTCAGGAAATTGAGCTCAAGCAATTTGATGGGCGAGATAGTCTCATCACTTTCACATCTGTCAAGATTGGAATACTTGTAAGTATCATCGTGGTTGATCTAGTTGTTTCTGCACATCACTCATGATTAAGCACCCCTGGGAGTAACTCATGACTGAATGACTAAGGTTGTGCTTTAGGAGACATAGGCTGTTGAAATATTGCCCTAATGTGTGGAACTATACTGCCTTTGGCTATGGACCTGGTTAACTTGATATTAGGTGTTCTAAACTTGCTCTTTCCCAGAGATTTGTCCGACAATCAGCTTATGGGAGCAATACCAGAAACTCTGGCAGAATTACCAAATCTTAAATTTCTGTAAGTTAATGTGCTAAGTGAAGCAGCAAAGGATTTCAAGTGGACAAATCTCTAATCATAGCTATATATGCAGAAATTTAAGTGGAAATAACCTGATTGAATCAGTTCCTGAAGCTCTTAAGAAAAGGGTTGTGGACAATACTTTAAACATGAGGTTCTCTCTCTCTCTCTCTCTCTCTCTCTCTCTCTCTCTCTCTCTCTCTCTCTCTTGTTATGCAACTTTTTACAGGCTAGTGATCAGCATTTGGCAAATCAATCTGGACATATGAGTTCAGCTCCTTCATTCTTTGTGGTAGTTTGACAGGAAACCCGAATCTTTGCCAAGCTGATCCTTGCCCACAGAAGAAGAAACAAAATACCATCCTCGTTCCAGTTGTTGCATCAGTTTCAGGCTTCTTTGTAGTTCTCTTTGGTGCTTTGGCTACTATTTGGTTAATTAAATGGAAACGGAAAGCAGGTGAGTTTCTTACTTGTCTTGCTCAGGCAATCTACACTACATTTGACAACAATCTTAACTTTGGTTTTCCATTGGTACAGTTCTAACTGCAACAGTGTCTTTTCTAGGATAATTTAGTTGAGAAAATACAACTCAGCAACAGCAAACCCCACCCCCCACCGACCCGCCCCCGCCCCAGCCCGCCCCCAGAGTATCATTTTACAATCTCATCAACCTCAGGAATAAAGGAAAGTGGGCATTAATCCAAATTCCCCAATGCTAGTAATCTGAGTTACATAGTTGTCACAAAAAAATGGAGAAAAAGAGAGACAAAAGATCACCACAGCATGGTCGCATCAGCATCACAAAGAGTATCTGCATTATTCGGCTTAACTTAATAAAATTTCTAATTTTTTCCTTTTCAAAAGTAACCGAGCTATGCATGGGAAGGACTTCTAACGATTTGAGAGAAAAACTGTCCTTAATAATCTGAGGCTCCCTAAAAGAAAGTTCGATTGTGTGATCGCAAACTTATCTTTGTGTATTGAGCAAAGAACAATTATCCATTTGATAGCATATTGAAGGCAGGTGACAGAGAATCCCTGCCCAGATCTTTCGATTATTGTCCTCTGCTCCATTAATATAGCTCTTGAAACGGGATCAGAAAAACTCTTCCTATGTCCTTTAATTGTTGTGGACGCAATTACCATGGGAAGTTATTTGCCTTGAAAGTCTACTATGCAAAGGGGTAGTCACAATATTTATAGCAACCTTTTTCGTACAGAATCTAGTGAAAGGATGCTGAGATTAAAGAATCGGCCTTTCAAGTATGGAGAAGTTTCAAGAATCACAGGGAACTTTGGACGAGTGATTGGTGAAGTTGGATTTGGAAAGGTTTATCTTGGCACACTAGATAACGGCACCATGGTTGCTGTGAAGATTCTCTCTAAATCATCAAAGCAAGGGTACAAGGAATTTCAAGCCGAGGTTAGATAGGATGATGCTATCACTTTTCCTTTTTAAATCAACTTATGCTGACACTTACGCAGACGTTTGTTCGGAAACTTCCTCTTAGACTATCGTCAGTATGCATTACAATAATGCACACTTGTGACACTGCAGGCGCAACTCTTAACGATTATTCACCACGGAAACTTGGTTTCTCTGTTCGGATATTGCTGTGATTCCAAGCACATGGCTTTAATATATGAATACATGGCCAATGGAAATTTAAGGCAACATTTATCCGGTACGTGTTTATGTTCTTTTCTGTTGTTTACTTCTCTAAAATAATCCTATAAAACTCTATTTCTTGCTCATAGGTAAAGTTAAGATGCATCCATCAGAGGACCATCCGAAGGCCTTGACATGGAGTAAGAGACTACACATAGCTGTAGATTCAGCAAAAGGTACATGTTGAGATATCCACAGTTATAGGTTCTTTCCCGACATTGCTTTGGCATTGTTGACATGATTTTTGCGAGGAGTTATAGGTTTGGATTATTTGCATAATGGTTGCAAAGCCACCCATCATCCACAGAGACTTGAAGACGACAAACATCTTGTTGAACGAAGACTTCCGAGCAAAAATAGCTGATTTTGGCCTGTCAAGAGCTTTTTATGACTGAAAATGACTCTTATGTGTCAACTTGTCCTGCGGGCACTCCCGCTACCTTGACCCCGAGTAATAGCTAAAACTTAATATCATCAATCTGGTTCAGTTCAGGATCTCTATTTTTATAGAAATATTGACATTACCTAGGATTCATCTTTGATTTAAAGATCCGTTATTTGTTTTTTATTTTCCTCTCAGGTTTCAATCTTCAGGAAACTTAAATAAGAAGAGTGATGTTTATAGTTTTGGAATCATACTCTTTGAGTTGATCACGGGCCGACCTGCAATAATGAGAAGCCAGGATGGCAACACCAGCATGCACATACTTCAATGGGTGATTCCAATAGTTAAAAATGGTGATATACAAAGGATTATGGATCCAAGTTTACAAGGAGAATTTGATATCAACTCGGCTTGGAGAGTAGTGGAGATTGCTATGTCTTGTACGCGATCGACGGCGATTCATCAAAGGCCGGACATAAATGATGTATTAGCAGAGTTGAAGGAATCTTCGGTGAGCAAATCGAGTGGTTCTTTTGAAATGACCTCCCTGGAGCTCCATTCTGAGAATGCCCCTGTGGCAAGGTAGCAGAACTCCAATCCAGAAAGGCTATTTTCTTTTTAGGTAAAAGATTAACTTTTGTCCGCAAATTTGTACTTTTTTTTATTTATTTTCGATTGCATCATCCATTTCCCTTTTCTTTTCTGTGATTGAATCTTCGAAACTCGCTTTATAACAATGATATCCTTTCGTCCTTTGTCCCTCCCTTCTCCATTCATAGTGTCAGCTCATGGCACTCCTAATACTGCGAAATTAGGAATTCCATGTTGAGTTTGTGGGGAGGTAATTTTGGAGAAAATATTAGGTACCACTGTGATTCCACGGTGGCAAAAAACAAGCATCCCTCCGTGCAACACTTGTCAGGGGCCCACCCGGTCAACAACTCTAATTTTGAAAATATAGCACCTCTCTCTCTCATCTCTCGTCACTCTCGCGCCCCAACCCCTCTGTCTACTACCGGCTCAGAATTTTGACTCCGTCCGACTCCTCCAACGCCTCCGCCTCCACCTCCTACGCCAACGCCCGATGCCGACGACAACGTGGTTGCGCTCCCAACCTCTCTCTCCTCCCAACCAGAACGACTTTTACAAGCAGCTCATTAAACCAATTTCTGCTTTTTGTTCTTTCAAGAAGCCTAAACCGTCTGCATTTTTTTTTTTAGATAATTCTTTGACACATGGCCAGTGTCGTTTCAAGTCTACTTGTATTTCCACGCTGGTCTCTTTTTCATGTCTTCTCATATTTCCACACGGCTGCATTCTTAGGTGTACCTACTACTTGAAATGAGCCTCCTTTAGCTCTTTTTGGAACAATGACACGAGCATTTCTTGAAGAACACTCAGCTTCTTTTTTGGCTGAAGGAAGCCACCTAAAGCACACTAAGTTCTTTGTATGCGTTCAGCAAGGCTAGGATCACCATCAACACCCTGTCCCATCTCCACCCCCATGCACCATCTCTACCAATTTGCCCCATTTTTGCTATTCGCCAAAAGGTAAATCTAACACAAATGAAAGATCTTGATCAAGATTATCTCAACTCAAATTTCAGCTTAAAGGTTATCCTTCTCAAGACGGTTAACTTAGTAATAACAGTATAAATCTAACAAAAACCCGTGTTGCCAAATTTTCTAATATTGAACAAAAATTTAAGCCGATAGGCATTCTTGAGATGAGTGATAAACTAGTAATAATAATAGCAAAGACAAACAATGAGGGATAACTTAATTAGTCTACAAAAAAAAGAAAACAAAGAAAGCCTAAGTAATGCAAGGTGAGACGCTGCCATTTGGGTTTCAGAATCCCACAAAAATCAGTCTCAGCAACTTCAATCGGGATGGGTGTTTGCCACATGAATACATACTTGAACATCACCTTGCTAGCTGATTGTTTATAAGGTACCTAGCTACCTCAAACTGTCTATTAACCATGATGAATCCTACATCAAACAACTTCTTGCCAAGGAAGATCAACTTTTCTAGATATTTGTGCGGGCTTTATAGCCTCGTAAAAATAGAAAACCATAAAGTTTCTGCACACCGTATAGTAGCCTCATAACATAACACCTATAAATTTCTATAAAAAAAAAGACAAGATTAAACCAGGATAGTCAAGATATATATTATGGCCAATATACATGTACATATATTATGGCCATGTCAAACTCATTAATTAACACAATTACAAATACAAGAAAAGTAATGCCAGAGCTCCAAAAAGTATGTGCAAAAACCAATTAATTCGTTATTACGACCAAACTTCAAGCGGAGCAAATTGAGTGCTCATAGAGAAAAGCGAAACCTTGGTTAATTGCCCTTTGCGAAAAAAGTTCAGGCCTCTACCAGAGAGGAAGCCCCGACTAGCTCCTTCAATGTATCTTTGACATTTTCAAGAGCTTCAATGTCATCAAATGTGACTCCTATGTCAACATACCTAATGACATCGAGAAGAAGCCTTTTCTCAAATTATTTTCGATTCTGAGATCTTGTACAGAAAAAAAAAAGAACCCACAGCTAGATAATTTGTGATTCTTAACACGGTATTCCGGCTACACAAAATTTAGTAGCCAAATAAATATGATAACCTTGAGTGACTTTTTCAAGCTCTTAGACTCGCTTCTAAATAGCCCGCAAGATCCCAATGCCATATTGGATAACGCCAAACATTTCAAAATGGTTTTGCTAATTTTAACCCAAAGATTGCAGCCGATAAAACATGCATCCCGACAGAGAAAAGGAACGATTCCTTACCTCTCATTGTGCAGAACAAGCCCCGAATCAAAGATTAGATTCGTGGATTCTGCATTAAATGATGGCTTAGAGCCCATCCAATGACCTTTTCAACACCTGCCAATATAAAATTAAATTTTAACACCATGTTAAGGAAACATAGTGAGCAACCTCACTTAAATGGATCAATGGTAATGTACATACTCTCGGTGGTAAGTGTTTGGTCCTTGATGCATATCGTATCAAGTCCTTCACATTCCACTCCGCATCGACCAAGAACCTGCACATAAGGATAAGAAACTATAACATTGTCTCCTCTGCTGCATAAGACCGCCAAACTTAATCGATTTTTGATCGGACAGATTGATCACTATTCAACAAGCACTCGAAGGTTACCAAATAATAATCGATTTTTGAGGCCACAGTCCTCAAAATGGAGTACCTCTAAGTCCTCTAGTGAGATGAATACACAAGCAAGCATAAAATTCCTCACAGCCATACCCTATTTCCTACACTACTTGAGATCAGCAGCTTATCTGAAAAAAGCTTGTGCGACTCCACTTCCATTCACCAACTAATATTGATATAAAGATAAGTTAACTTTGGATTGGCATTTGACTAAGGGATTATAGTACAATAACACTATGTATGGCAGAGGAATTTCGAGGGAAGAGAAAGGATTTTAAATGCGAAGTCTTGTTTGGATGGACAAAAAGAGATGCACAGGAGAAGAAAGGAAGGGATTGGAGAATAAATGCATATGTTCTACAAGAATAACCTATAAGATATTAAGCATATGGTAAAATTATGAGCTCATTTATAACACCTAAGAATGAAATACCATCAATGACTAATCAACCCAACCATCCTAAAAATGAAATACTAGAGGAATCCTAAAAATGTCCTGACTAATCATAATGCTTTGACTAATCCAGAGGAATTTATCGGCATTCAGCGTAGCTCAATCAAATACCATCACCCAAAAGCAGAGATGGAAACCAGCATTTTTGTACTCCTCCGAGCCAAACCTCACAGGATAAAGAGAATATTTAAACCCTACAAATCCACACGCACCAAACTTGCACAAAACCAAACTGCGGTCAACCCAACATCTGCTTAGACCTATGAACGCCGCACTCGCAATCCTTTAAACCTCCAAAAATTCAACACCCACGCCACTTTACCCGAGCACAACCTAGCAAAAACAATCATAGATATCCACTGGCGCTAACTGAAACAGCAAACAGAGAAACAGGAGGCCTTTGAAGTACCGGTAAGAGAGAGAAGGCCAGAGGAGGTTGTGGTTGGCAAGCCAGTCGTAGAGGACGGGGACGAGGGACTTCCACCAGGCGTACTTCTCGTCGACCGCGTGCTGCTACTGCGACCTCTTCTCATTGGCCACCGCCGACGACGACGACGAAGACTTGGCCGCTGCCGCCGCCGGCTGCGGCTGCTGGTGGTGGAGCTCCTCCTTTGGCTACGGCTTCACCTTCCGCCATCGCTTCTTCGGGGCTTGCGGACGCAGAGAGTTGAGGCGGAGGCTAGGGCTAGGGCATGGCCGACGCGGAGGCGGAGGCAAGGGCTGGGAGCGCGAGCGTGACGTCGTCGTCGTCGGACGTCGGCCTCGTCGTCGGACGTCGGCGTCGGCGTCGGAGGTGGAGGCGGAGGCGGAGGCGGAGGCGGAGGAGGAGTCGGACGGACTGCAAGTTGTGAGCCGGGAGGAGAGACAGAGGGGTTGGGGCGCGGGAGTGAAAAAGATGAGAGAGAGAGAGAGAGAGAGAGAGAGGCGCTATTTTTTCAAAATTGGAGTTGCTGACCGGGTGGGCCCCGCGACACGTGTCGCACGGAGGGATGCTTTTTTTGCCACAGTGGAATCACAGTGGTACCTAATATTTTCTTGTAATTTTGAGGTTGAGGCTGTCCACGGATTGGGTAATTCGCGTTAGCAGGCCCTGGCATTATGTTCTTGCGGTTCGGCTGAGATTTCAGTTGGGAACAAAGCCATTGATTAAGTAGCAACAATTTCACAATTTCGACGGGGTAGATTGAGAATATTTAAAGATGAGGGACTAATGTACCTGATAATTGCCTTAAAAATGAGGGACTGATGTACCTGATAAGCTCAAATTATATACGTATCTTGGTGGTCCTAATGTAGTATTTCTCACAAGCAACCAGGGATATACACATAAGCATCTTCAACAAATTATGGACACCAGACTTGAGCTTGGATTTTGATAATGTACACTTTTATAAAATGTTTAGATCAAGATAGAAGGCAATCCCCATCTCATATAATTCTTAGAATTCAGGATGGACCTGCTGTCTTGGGGTTCCAATGCAACAACCAGTACCATTGACGAGACGAGAGATACTTGGCCAGAGAAGATGCGCTCCATCGGCGTAAAAATTCCATTGCTTGATTCGTCAAAAAGGATCCATCGACATGCCACAGAATAGTCCCGTCCACAGCGATCAATGGCGGGATTCAGAAAAAATGAGGGCTCATCCTTAGCGATCAAGCCTATAAAACGAACCTGTTAATGACCTTAGACTAGCAGGAATTTTCGCATACCACGGCACAAGTATGTGATGTCCCTTCTGGGTACGGGGGACTTTGATCAAACACCACATGCACCAACAGAACCACAGAGCCAAAACACTTGTGGTATACAAAGTGTGTCCTGAACTCGAGTGCCTTATCGTCAATTCTCTTGTGACTTTTGTTGGTCTACCATGAGAATTGACAAAAGCTTTACTGATCTAGTTAAAAGCGAGGAAAGAGTCGAGTCACTTTTAGTGACTGTGGATTCATCATTTGTGACAGAATAATTGAGACCATAAGAAGAGAGAAGCCAAGGAAATTAGAGTCTGAATAGCTGTCATCTATTTTACGCAAATAGAATGTTCGCCAAGTTGTCGACTTCCGCCGGCCGCTAATCAAAGAGAATCTAAATCAAAGCTAAGATTACACTCGTGATTAGACCACCATCATCACTCAGAATAACCAAATACTGTAATAGAGATATGGTTCGATATAAACATCGCAAAGAAGAATGGAAATCTTGGGGAAATGAGTATATATCAACAGACGGTTTAATTTTTTATTTTAATAATGTGGGACTATTGCGTGTAGAAAGTTTGTGGAACAATACTGACCGTTTTTAAAGTCTTCAAGTGTTGCATTTAGACATAGTTTACTGTTGCGGAAGCCAAGCGATCGAACAATAAAATTGACAGAATAAGAAAATAAATCGGATACAGATTTCGTGGTTGGTCGTAATGACCTCGTCCACGGGAAGAAGCGACCGCGAATTCCACTATAGATCAAACGATACAACGGAGATTACAACCACACTCGAGTCACTCAAACACTCTCGGTGTTTCTCAAGCCCCAATTACACCCAATAACTCACACAGTGTTTAGCCCCACAATTCCTCACGAAATAATCTCTCAATCTCGCAAAAGAATTGTACACAAATCTTAGCACAAGATTTAATCGCTACGAACACTTGAATTCTTGGTGTAATTCCACGAACAAAAAAAATCCCAAGGAGATAAACCCACGCCAAGCACTCGACGTCAACCGCGGCGCTTCAATACTTCTCTGGACATGGGCGACGCAAAGACCAGCTCTGCACGCATCAACAATTTGCCACGGTACACAAGCACTCACGAAAAGGTGCTTTTTTTTTTTTTAAGCCAGAAGTCCAACTTCAACAGGAGACTTATATATAGAAACTCCATGCATGTCCGAATCAAGGTCAAATTCAAAGTCCACGTGGACTTTCCAATTTAAGACTTTTCAGACTTCTCAATGGCCGAACTCCAACACCAATTAGAAAGAATATTTGTTTTCTCCGGCAGATATTTGGAAATAAATTTCTAATATTTTCTTTTTGCTCAATTTCAGAGATCCGCAAAATATCCAATTCGAAATATTTAGATTTCCGTTTCGGGCTTAAACTCGAGACATATATTCAACATTTACTATTTAAATGTCGTGTTGAAATATCGCTACATCATTTTTTTTGAGGGGTTTATGTGCTCTTTATATACATATAGTTTCAAATCCACCAATAAATTTTATCTTTTGAGTTGAACATTCTAACATGGTATCAAAGCCGATCTACGCCAATTTACTTCACATTTGCCGCCCCGTTGGTCAATTTATTTCACATGTGTAGCCCCCCATGCTTTGGTCGGCGAGGGCGTTGGGTCCCTTGGTCGGCCGGCTCTAGAACAGGGCCAGCAAGGGTTGGCCGCCACCCTCATCGGCCAACTCCAAAACCCAAAAAAAAAAAAAAATAGAAAAAGAAAAAAATAAAAAAACCATAAAAATTTCAAATTATTATTTTAAAATATCAACTTCAAAGCCAAGTGGATGACCAACGTCCATGTCAATGATTTCCTATCAAAATTGGCAAGATGGACTCAATTGATAAGAAGTATAAAGGTTTAAGACTCAATTGGCAAGAAGTGTAAAGGTTTAAGACTCAATTGGTAAACTTAAAAAATTTAGGACTGAATTGATAAAAGTGCAATTGGTTTAGGAATTTTTGGACAATTTTCTCAGGTATTAAAGTATATGCTCTTTGTATGCATGTGAGCTCTCTCAAATATGAATCACGATATATATGAAGCTTGGTGTAAAAACAAGAGATAGCCCAAAGTTTAAACCTATCAGCTATACTTGACCAGACGAAATTTAACTGACTAGTCAACTTGAATGAATTATCATATATCCAATGTGAACAGCTCCTATTCCACCACCTCTGATCCTAGGTACTAGCATAGAGCTAATATTAATATGGGTTGCATGTTATATCTTCAATTATGTATATTGGCAAGGGAACTTTCTGTGTCTTCAGGACCCCCGAAAATGGGAAGATCAACGTTGCTCCTCCTCTAGTGTGCTTCCATTGCTTCTTTATTTGCTATGGGACTGAAGCTGCAGGCTCTAGCCCAACAAATTCCAGGTCTCTCTCTCTCTCTCTCTCTCTGTGAGAATATTTAGTTACTTGTAAAACATCCCGGAATATTTGAACTAACCGATCTAGCAGCTTTCGTTGCTGAACTCCCCAATTTTCCAACAGAGCCCAGAGGGTCTTTCCCGTTCTTCAACATGTTTTTCTAGTGCCGATTCAAATGTTGCGCTACCAGAAGTCTTCTAAAGTCGACACGAAAAACAAAGGGATTGCAAAAAAAAAAAAATTATCATATATCTGATCGTATAGGTTGAATTCAGTAAACATTATCGCCACATCTGGTCAATCTCCACAGTGTTGTCTCGTATTCTTAAATTAGTCAAAAGGATGTTAGACGGTTTTAGTGATTAATTGTTGCATTGATTTCCGTTCATCTCAAACTCAACTTTGAAAGATGCTTCTCGCATGATCTAACTTGACTTATGCATTTTCACACGGCTAATGGAAGTAAAACATGACAAATTAACATGGGTTTGCTGATAAGATTGATGTCTCCAGTTGATGAAGAGTACCATCTCAGTAATCTAGGACATCTTAAAGCTCACTCCCCTACGATACCTCACAAGCTCTCAGAAGGTAATTAATTAGATTCACTTGCCTTGGTTGCTCCATCGGAAGAGAAGTGATGCTCGATTGAATGAGTAATTATTGGTGGTGAAATATTTGGTAGGTAAAGATTGAGGTGACGAAAAGGTTATGAGCTAAGTTTTCTCAAATTTACGGTGACAATTGAGCTTTAAGAAGCTTGTTGTGAAGAATCTAAGAGGAATATGATAGAGTTTTCTTCAATGAGATCTAGAAGATGCAATTTTATTGGTTAGTAGGGATGCGAATGATAACATTTTTGTTCTAGAAATCAATTTCTAGCAAGAAATTGATTTTTCTATTTCTATTCCATAGACGAGTTTTTGAGCAAAAAAGCGCGTTTGATAACGACACAATTTCTATTTCCGAAATAGAAATTTGTTTGATAATGACACAAAAATTTCTCCCTTCCGGACAGCTGCATGGAGGACCTGCGGGGTGGCGGCGGGGGGTGGAGGATGGTGGCCGGTGGTGGGAGGCGGCCTGCCGCCACGGTGAAGGAGGCGCCGGTGGCGGGAGGTCGGGTCGGCAGCGGAAGCAAAGGCGGGAGGTAGGTGGCAACGGCGGGTGGCCAAAGGCCGAAAGCAATGGAGCACCGCGGGTCGGCGGCGAAGAATAAAGAACCGGGCGGCCAACGTCGGGAGGTGGAGCACGGCGGTCAACGGCCGGGAGGACAACGGCGGTGGTAGTTAGCGCCATCATTAAGGTGGCCCGTAGTGGGAGGGGGCGGCAAAAGGCGGCGGCGTCAAGCGGTGGAGCATGGCGGCGGCGGCCGAGGAGAATGGCGTTCCTACGGCCCGGGTGGCGACCGTGTTAAGCCGGCAGAGGATAGTGGTTTGCAGCAAGAGGCAGCCCGGCGGTGATGGAGCATGGCGGTGGGCGGCGAGGATGGCGGCTTCTGGCCCGTGGCGGCCGGCGTTAAAAGCGGCAAGGACAATGGTCGGTGGCAAGGGCGGTCGGCGATGGACTCTGACCGGCGACGGGCCCCATGGCCGGCGGGAAGAAGGCGATCGATGGGTGGCGGCGAAGGATGGTGAGGCGGCGGGGGGAGGGTTGTGGCGGTGTTGGGTGATGGCGAGCAGCGGAGGATGGCGATGGAAGGAGGTGGTCGGCGAAGGATGCGGCGGAAGGCGGTGGCGGCAATAACAAGCGGCAAGGGGTGGCGGCTAGTATCGAGGGCAAGTAATGAGAAAATTTTTATTTCTCATTTTTGTTCTAGAAATAGAAAAGTAGATTTTTTATCTTCCGATTTACGTTACAAACCTATTTCTGAAATATAAATTTGTTTTAGAAATAAAAAATGAAATTGTGTTCTCCAAAGCGGTTTATTCCAAATATGTTCTTGGAACAGAAAAATAAAAAAATTGAGAAATAGAAATGATTTCATGCACGCCCTAGGCCACTCTTCACTTAGTTTATCCCCAAAAAGTAAAAAGGCTACACTTTGCCCCGACATATTCATTTCTGGAAATCACTTCAAATTGAACATATATAGTGTTTTGTGTATTTTCACAACATTACAATTCTTGATAAAAAAAAAAAAAAACTGATGTTGTTGTGGTATAAATTAATGAAATCTATGAATCGATACCCAGGCAACATATTGCCCAAATAAAGAAAGCTGGTAAGGTGATCCCCGTGTCCCAAACAACTATAATATATGGTCTAAATTGCGGTTATGTGAAGACAAGCAACATTTTAGTTGTAACGACCTGATCCAACAAAGGCGAAAAGTAGTCACCGGTACGGATGTGCAACGGGAACTATCGAGCCAAAAACCGGCTAGCCGATTTTTGGCAATTCCTAGGGGCGCTTGTCCGGTTCCCGTTTCATAAAATTGAAATCGATAATGAGTAGTCCGGTTTCAGGTTCAAAGGTGGAAATCGAACCAACCGGACTTGATTTTTTTTTGTTTATTTCTTAAAGAACAATAATGTGTAAAGTGTAAACCTAACAAAACAATCAACTCTTTCCCTATTTGCCTCCTAGTGTCGCATACCTCCTCTTTCCCTTTCGGCTCCGCTTACTCCTTACAGTCACCCTCTTTCCCTCTCTTTCCTTCTCGGCTCCTCCTCACAACATTGAGGGAACACATAAACATCCTCTCGCTTAGTCATGGCCACGAGCGGTTTTGGCTAGAACTGGCCCGGTCAAACCCGGCCCCGGCGGTTCGAACCGAAATCGCCCATGGCCTCACGGGCCCAGCCCCAGTTCAACAATTTTGGAACCGCCCGAATCACCTTGTTCAAATTATTTTTAAAAAAATAATAATAATGAAATTTAAAAAAATCATTATTTAATTTTTTTATAAAACAATTTGAACTCTAATTGCCATGCATTATAAGTGCATTGATCTCTAATTACAATACTTGGCTTGGGTGTATTGAACTCTAATTACAAGGCTTGGCTTGGATTTTATACACAATGATTCTAATGCCTCTTCGTTCGCATTCGATGTGGGACTCTCGGCTTGCCTTGAACACCTTCAATGTGAGACTCTTGGCTTGTCTTCATGCAAATGCCAAGAGTCCCACATCGAATAGGAATGAAGAGACCATCAAAGGAGTTGTGTATAAAACCCAAGCCAAGCCATGAGTATGTGAAGTTGTATGCCTTTTGTGGCTACGATCCTTTGCTAGTTAAGAGCAAAGGGTTCCATTGGACCGCCTAGAATTAGACCGGGCCAATGGTCCGGTTCCCGATTCTATGATTTGCCGATCCGGTTCCTAGTTCTAAAATTAAGGGACCGGTCTTACCGGTTTGATTCCCGATTCGAGCGGAACCGGACCGAACCGGGAACCAATCACCCCTACAATTTACATTTTGATTACAATTTATATTGAATAATTCATTATTTCATAATTTTATAATTCATTATTTTTTATTTCATAATTTATTTTTAAAATTTTTAAATTATTTACTTGAACCGCCGGTTCAAAATCGGAACCAGAACCGCCGGTTTCAACCGAACAGAACTTAACGGGTCAATTCCGAACCGAACCGAACCGCCCGATTCTCAATCATGGCCATGACTACTCTCGTTGGTCTCTTTTGTTTGCAGATTCCTTTCATCGATTTCAAGTTGTCATAGCCACCTTCGCCACTACCATTCATTGATCCGAGTCACGCAGAACTACTCCATCCCGCTCTATTTATTGCTTGAAGTGTGCGAAGAGTTATGCTCCAACTCGATTCCTTTTCGCTGCCTCCAATTCTGGCCAATTGACACTTTTTGAAGTTCCTATCACCGATTAAGTCGATGTTCGTGGCCTTCAATTGCATTTTCAAGGTAAGCATTAGTGCTTTGTCTCTACTCTTTTACACGCAAAATAGAGGCCAAGAGCTATGGTGGCATTTATGTGAAAGTCGACTACGTCTAAAGCCTTATTAATGATCCGAGATTGTATTGTTGTTGGTTGTTATGATTTGAAATGTTAGTTGTACATTTACATCTAAGATCTATGGCTGAGTCGCCCATTACATGTTCGATGATATTCCTTAATGACATTTAAACTCATGTTTGTTAAAAGAATGGAGTTCAATAATCATTCCTTTTAAGGCATGAATGACAACATTTTTCTTCTCCGGTCCTATTTTTGTCTTGAAATTAAAAAATCTATTTCTCTTTCCCGAACAAGTTTCGAGCTAAAGGTAATGTTTGATAACGATACAAAATTTATGTTTCCAAAATAGAAATTCATTTGATAATGACGCAAAATTTCTATTCCCGCCATCCAATGAGTGACGGTGGTGGCGGACACCGGAAAGCGGGTGGTGGCAACGGTGGCAACAAAGCGACGATGACCAATCGGCCAGCGATCGGGCGGTAGGGGGAGGGAAGGCGATGGGTGGCACCGGCGAGCTGGTAGTGGTGGACGCCCAACGAGCGGCGGGGGCGGTGGCGGACAATCGGCCTGCGCGAGCGGGGAGTGACGATGGACGGCCCGTGAGAAATGAAAGGGGCGGCGGTGGGTGGTAAGGGTGAGCAATAAAAGAGAGTTGTTATTTCTATTTCTATTTCTATTTCTATTCCAAAAATAGAAAAGTAAAAAAAAAATTTAACTTTTTATTTTAGTTCCAAATCTATTTTCGGGCCAAAATTTGTCCCAAAATTAAAAAAAAAAAATTATTTTACCAAATGAATTTCTGTTCCAAACATGTTTACGGGAACAAAAAAAAGAAAAACAGGAAAACATAATAGTTATCATTCGTGCCCTTAGTATCTAATCTTATATGATCTAAACATACATGAATTTAATGTGTTTAACATATTTGAAGAACATGAATTATTGTGAATCCATTGGTTCCATCGGACTGCTCGAGAACACACCGAAACCAATCACCCTTAGCCACCAAGGCCAAAGAGCTTAGGCAAGGTGCAACTCTGCAAGGTCTATGATGGCGAAGGGGTTAGGAAATCAAATTGCACACTGAACTGAGAGAGAGAGAGAGCGTGCCTAAAATGTGTGTGTGTGTGTGTGTGTGTGAGAGAGAGAGAGAGAGAGAGAGAGAGAGAGAGAGAGAGATGAATTAACTCAAAGCGACACATTTTGACATAATGAAAAATTTTGCTTTGGAACTATAAAGTTAAGCCCTAACTCAGGCTAGAGCATTATCGGGATAGGTTACCTCCTAGGAAAATACTTGCCTGTCCGTGAAATGACAAAATCATGAGGTTCGGTATGGAACGACCCAAACAATACCTCAAGTTAATTAATTCATAATAGTCACATTAGTGACCAAGAACTTTAGAGTGAAATTATCCGATTTTGGGTTGTCTAGAGATTTGGTCGTGGAAGATAGGAGTCACGTGATGTAGCGGATACATAGATTAATTTCTCATCTATGTTTTACTGAGTAGTAAGTATCTTAAGCATAAAAATTCATATTGCACAAGCATCGACTGTGAAACCACCAACATCTATCTTGATCACGACATATATCATCAGATGGATGACGCAATTCGTTAATTCCAGAAGGAACATGCAAGTGTCTAGCGAGAACTTTGGCATGAAATACGACATGAGATCGAAGAATTTGAGGAGTTTCCCGAATGGAGAACCGCACCAAGGCAGGGGCCACGAGAACTTGATTAGGGCCTCCTTTGGTATGGAAACGATGAACGCACCGCCCCCGCGAAGTTGAAATTTTGGGCTCTTCATGATGCTGGACAAAACCTGTCATGTCTTGTCCTATCCCGAAGAATTCATATTTCACGCTGTCTAACCCGTCAATCAATGCATCTCGACCCTCAGATCACGGGGCAAAATGCTTCCCTTTTGTCCTTTTTATCTCTTGAGAGTCAAAACACATGCCACATGCGTCATGAATGAGGTCTATGATCAAATTTAGTGAACATTGCCTCATGCGTCCATCAGGTGCCCAAAGGCTGTCTACGATTGAATATGGACAGGTGGAGTAGCCATTCACAGGGATACAAGGAATTTCATGCGGAGGTCATATGCGATAATCACATCTCATACTATTGTTTGGTCTAGTCTTGTAATGTTATTAACTAGTAAGATTCATCTCAAATAGCCACCACCTTTTGTGTTTACTCGGATTACTTCTTTTGGAGACTCCGTGTCCACGTTGAACATTCTAGGAGTGACAAATAAGCTTAGATTTTTTTTTTTCCTTATTTTGAGTAACACGTGGGGTGACCCGTCCTTCCGAAAGCAAAGCTATTTCCTCTGTACAAGTTAAAAAAAGTAATATTATTAAGGGTTAATACCACGAAAAACCTCAAATTGGTACACTTATAACAGATTTACCCCAAACTATTTTTTTTTTTTTTTACAAAAAATCCTAAACTGGTACATTTGTGATAATTTTACCCCGAATTATTTTTTTGACCGCCAAAAATCCCAAATTGGCTCACATGTAACAACTTTACTCCAAACTAATTTTTAATATTTTTTTTTTTTTTTGAATTTTTTCAGTTTTTCTTTTCTTTTCTTTATCCTTTCATTTTCTTTTTTTTTAGTTTTTTTTATTTAACCGGGTGAGGGGTCGCCCTTGTTGTCCGGGCGAGGTTCGACCTCGCCGCTTCTAGGCGGTGGCCGAGCTCACCACGCCAATTGTCGGCGAGGCCGAGCCTCGCCAAACGACGATGAGGATGACCCCTTGCCGGCAATTGGCGGTCGGTCGAACCTCCCGGGGTCCGGCAAGGTGACCTCGCCAATTGCTAGCGAGGTTAGCCTCACCCAACAACGGCGAGGTCGACTTCGCCATCGGGCGGCATGGCCGACCTCGCCGATCCTCGCCTCGCCGGTCCCCGCCGGAGGTTGAAGAAGGAAAAAAAAAAAAAAGAAAAGGAAAGGAAAAAGATAAGATAAGAAAAACTAAAAAACTTTGAAAAAATAAAATTAAAAAATTAGTTAGGGGAAAAATTGTTACTGGATGTACCAATTTGGAGTTTTTGTGGTCATAAAATAGTTCGGGGTAAAATTATCATAGATGTAACAGTTTAGGGTTTTTATGGTCAAAAAAAATTTTGGGATAAATCTGTCACAAATGTACCAGTTTAGGGTTTTCATGATATTAACTCTATTATTAAAAGGCAACAACCCATGAGGACAAATAAATTTAGTAATTTAGACAACTTATAAAACAAGATAGAGATGTGACTATCATATCACCTTTCCACAACACATCACCTATATTTAAATGGACAGGCTAATTCACATTAAATTATTAAGGTGGGAAATCTTCCCGCAAGTCCATGATAAAAGGTCCTTTTTAATATTTCTAATAGATTTCTTTGGAAATATCATTTTCATTTGAAAGCAACGCGCGGACTTACGGATTCCGTTGTCAGCCATTCTAAATTCAATAAATTTTCTTATGCAAAGTACCCTTTTTTCAAAGAATTATATTGAGTAGTACAAAGATAAAAATTAGTTTTTGGAGATGACACATAGAAAGCAAAGGTGGTCAGTCTAAACCATGGTAAGCTTGTAATGAATCTGAATTTTCGATCCTTTTCCCGGGATTTAAGAAATGAAATTGATCAATGCACTATAGTGAGATCTCTCCCGGGACCAAGCATTCTCGGATGCTAACCTTAGGGGTAAGGCCAAGACGGGATTGAGTTCGCACGACCAAAGAACTTGACCTTGGTTCGATCTTCACCATGTATCGATTGATTTAGGAATGTTTTGAGCCAACCGAGACCGGTCTATTTGATTGATCGTGTCCAAAGGGTACTAGTGATGCCCTGCAATTATATGACAATCGAGGTCTCCTTGGTTCGAGCAAACTTAAACGTGATTTGACTTAGTGTCGGTCGGGGATCGAGAGCGCGTAATCCTAATGAGCCACCCGTTAGCCGAGATAAGCTAAAGTCGCGATTGGTCAATTTTAGTCATTTCTTGGAATTTGGGCCCCGAATCGAGAATTTTGAAAGTGACAATTTTGGGCGGCCGATGGCGTTTTTTGGCTTGGCCAACCTTGGGGCCACCCATTTCCGCAAAAAAAAGATTTCGGTCCCGAGGAAAAAATTACAGTTTTGCCCCAGGTACCGGGCCGGATTCGGAGGCCGTTTGAGGTTATTTTTCGCCAAGATCATTTTGGGGTGGCCACGCACATTTAGAGTGGTTTTGGACAAAAGCGGAATTTCGACAAAAATTGAAAAATAATATTATTTTATTCCCGGAACTTAGCAATCGATTTTCGAGAGAGCTTAAAAAGTGAATTTCGCGATTCCGACACCATATTAGGTTGGCCACGCATATATGGAACGCGTATGTGCGAAAATTGAAATTTCACCCCGGGACCGGAAAATTACCATTTTGCCCCTAGGCCATTTTTTATTAATTCCGAAAATTAGATTTTATTTTGGGATTAACCAAGGTTAGTTAAGGCTAAACTAGGTCTGGTCAATCATGGTTAAGGACAAATGACCAAAAATGCCCTTGAATTATTGGATTTGGATGAATTTGGGCCTTTGGATTAGGGGCAAAAGTGTCCAAGGCTTGGATTTTTGACACTTGGCACCCCTAAGCCTATATTTTGACCAATTGACCGACTTTTCTCTCTCCTCTCCCACTCCCACGATCAGACCAGCAGCTCTTCAGAAAATTTTTCTCCTTCTTCTTCTCCATTTCTATTACATTTTGTGCATTTACCGGTTCCGTTCACCACGTTCACGGCATAAGAGCGGCCGAAGTAGGGCCCCCGCCCAAGCCCAGCACCACCAAAGAACCATTCCCACCTCCCACCGGTTTGGGTTTTGAACCAAAACCAGCATTTTCTCTCATTTTTCTCTTTCCCGGTCCATGGAATGTGGCGCCGGAGCTTCACCGGGCTCCGATCGCCATTACCACCACCCGACGTCAAACATCTCCATCGTCGTCGTTGCACCAGTCGATCACGATGTCCGTCTGGAAGTTACTGCTCACGTCGTGCGGTTTCTTGTTCATCGCCGTGTGGACCGTCTCGCCCTTATCGGGTGCGTCTCCCGCCACCATTTTCCCGGCTGTCCGCATGTTCCGTACGAGGGGAGGTACCGCTCATCATCCAGATCTTGTTTATCCCAGATTGCTCATCCCGTCCGTCGGGTTTGGCGACGTCGGCTGTTCTTCTTCTTTGCCGCCTGCTCCCGGCCCGCTATTTTGTCTCGCTTTTTAGGGTAAGTGTTTTCCCCAAATGTCATTTAGGACCTCGGGTATTTCTAGGCTCGTTTAGGACCCGTTTAGGCGAATTTGTGAATATTTTGTGACTGATTTGGTGGCTGTTTAGGATTGAATTAGGGGCTGGATAATTGATGGTTATGGACTGATTGACGAGGGAAATTCGAGGTTTAGGAGGCTCGGTTAGGACTGTGATATTGAGGATCGATCGGGGTTGAATGGTATGATTAATTGGAATTGTATTAGCTTGATCGGGTCTATTGATTAAATATTTTGTGTGCTGTGGTTGGTTGGTTCTAATTATGCATGGGACTGAATGTGATGCAGTGGTGTGCCATGTGTGTGGCCGTGAGGTGTGAGGCGTGGAAATGTGAATGTGCATTGAATTGTGTGATAAGCGATATGTGGGTCGTGGAATGTGTTCGTGTGATGAGAATATGTACATTTGTGATGTGTATGGGAGGTGTGAGGTTGTGTGTGATAGCGTGTTCGAGTGGCCGTGGTGGTACGTGTGGTATGAGTGGAACGGGGCGCAATGGATGTGTAGGATTGATTGGAGAAAAGTGGATCCGCCCTGCGCGCAGACGCTTGCGCCGGGACGATGCCGCCCTCGATGAGGTGACGATGCCCTACCGACGAGGTGTCGATGCCCGACGTGGTCAAGACCGCTGGGTCGATGCGCTTTACGCGGGCGCGTAGAAGGAAAGTGTGTGTAGGATTCCGCCCCGGGCGCAGGACGCTTACGCGGGGACGATGCCGCCCCGACGAGGTGACGATGCCCGCCCGATGGGGTGACGATGCCCGACGTGGTCGTAAGACCGCTGGCTCGATGCGCTTTACGCGGGCGCGGTAGTGGTGGAAAGGTTGAGAATGAGCAAGAATTGGCGGGACGAGTGAAATTAAGAAAGTGACGTGTGGTGTGAGTTCGTATGCGAGTGTGTTTGTATCGCATGATGTGATGCTTAATTATGGGGTAAAAAACTGCTAGGGCACGGTATGGGGCGTGCCCAAGTGGGTTTTATTTTATAATTGAGACACGTCTTGCCGTCCGCGATTCATTGCTGCAATAAATTGGCTGTGTTATTGTCTAACGTGCAGGGGCGTGTATGTTGGATTCGAGGTAGGGTCGTGTGTGGTTGTTAGTTTAATTGATGGTCGTGTGTTACGCGTGTTTTCGTCTGGCGGTACGTGAGTGCCTACGTGGGGTTTGGGGTTGTACACTTATTGAGATTCGTCTCACGGTTGTATAACCGACACTTTCAGACCCCCAATCGTAAACCCGGAAGTGCGCCTTTTCTTTTTGGAAGTTCGGGGAAACGCTTTTGGTGCCCGGTGGAATTGCAGGCGATCGTCTAAAGATCCAAGCCAGGGAAACAGGAGCGGATTGGATAGGAGGCGATTAGTAGGCTTTCCCTAGGGTATTTTAGGGGTTGTATAGCTTGGGTTATCCGATAGTGAAGTTAAGATAACCAAGCCCCTGATATTTTGTTATAACGGTGATTTCTGATGCTAGCTTGCTAAATATGTCTGTAATACAATGTTTGTATATATTTGGTGTAGTGACTGTATAAAATGTTGTAGTTGGTGGTTTGATTGTCTTGGTGTTCTACCCCGTTGTCGTCATCTTTCTGTCCGGGGTTTTTATATCCGCTTCCGCATGTGACTCTGATTTTTGGGTTGGGTCGGCGACGTTCCTGGGACATCGCATCATTTCGACCAGAGCGGGGGATGTCGCGAGCTCGATGGGGGTTCGGGCGTGACAAAGCTTCGTTGATATCAATGGTTTGGCAAGCAAAGGTGATCGGTCTGAACCATGATAATGTTCTTTGATATTGATAGTTTTGTGCAGTGGTCATTGGTAACAACGAAATTTCAAGCTAGAGATTCTTGCCAATTATGTAAATATCATCTTGGATCAATTGTTTCTGGCCATGCCAAATGCTGAAAATATGAGTCAAAATTCAACCTTATCATAATTTACTGAATTGATTTTCATGCCGAATGCCTCTAATCAAATCGGAGAAAATATTAGGTGGTCCCGCACTCCATGTAGGCATGGTCTCTAACCATTCATGAAATGCCACATGGATCCACGTGGCATTGTGGGGGCTGGCGAAATTTATGCCACAAAAAGAAAATACTCTTTCTCTCTCATTAGCCCTTTATGCTAGGCTAGCCCTGCGCCCCTCTCTCTCTCTCTCTCTCTCTCTCTCTCTCTCTCTCTCTCTCTCTCTCTCTCTCTCTCTCTCTCCTCATTTATCTCTTCCACATTCTTTCCTTTGAAGAAGAAAACCCAACGCACCTCCTCTCTCTCTCTCTCAAATTTTTTGAATCCGTGAGATTGCTCTCAAATTTCGCTCGGTGTTCCTAGTTGCTTCGGCACACGCTCCGTTGCCATGTTGCTGCTTCGGCTTTCCTTGCCCCCACCATTGCCGAGGAAGCACACCGCCTGCTCTAATGAAGCAAAGCCCTTGTCCTCGACTCTCTCCCATCGACACTCGCTCGCTCGCTTGCTCCGTCTCTGCTTCGGCGCAGCTTTCCTTCATTAGGGTGGCCGAGATCCGGGATCCCATTTTAACTTAATTCAGGTAGGGATGATGAAACTTGCATTACTCTTTTTTTTTCCTTGAATCTACATCTCTACCATGCCCAATCAAACACTGAGATATGTTTGTCCATCTAATTCAATTGAATAGGAGTGGCTAATTCACTTTTTAGAGAGTAAATTCAGACATTTTCAACTAGTTAGAAGTTTAAATGTGGCATGGAATGTTCTCGTTCCTATGCATTGTGATTTGGTCTTATTTTGGTCACTTGGAAACAGAGAAAGATGTCATCAAGTGAGACTAGCATTGACTGATGATATTTTTCTACTCGAATGAATATAATAATGCCCGAATGCGTTGCCAGATGCCGTGAAAATCCTCGCCCACTCCATTCCTAACACTTCCAAGTTCTAACTACAGAAAAATTTAGCTATTCTTACCCGATATTCCTTTCTTTTTGACGGTGCTTTTATCAGTTTATGAATAATAAGTGGTACATAGACATAAAGAAAAGTTCTTCAATATCGTTACCCAAGTGTTACCCAAGCGTCACGAAGGAGCTATGCACATCGAAGAACGTCATTCTCATTTAAACTTAACAATGATAAACAACAAACAAGAACAGTACAGCAATTCTTCCTAAGGCGAAACCAATGGGTAAAAGAAATCAAGACTTCAAATATATCTCAGTGTTTGATTGGGCATGACAGAGATGTAGATTCAAGGAAAAAAAAAAGAGTAATGCAAGTTTCATCATCCCTACCTGAATTAAGTCAAAATGGGATCCTCGGATCTCGCCATCCCAAATAAGGAAAGCTGCGTCGGAGCAAAGACGGAGTGAGCGAGCGAGCGCCAGTGGGAGAGAGTCGAGGACGAGGGCTTTGCTTCGTTGGAGCGAGGCGGTGTGCTTCCTCGGCGATGGCGAGGGAGCAAAAAGCCGAAGCAGCTGTTGTTCACATTAGTGTGTTTGTATGTGCAAAATAAAGTAAAGTTGTTTGACAAACCTGAAATGAATGATCCAAATTTGACGATTGATCCGACCCCAACAAATTCATGTTGTGTCCTTAAGACAATTTGTCCCCTCTACCAGTATTCAAAGGTTGTTGAACAATTGCCTCCCAGGATAGAACCGATCGTTTTTCCTATGAAGCGGTACTTCTTCAAAGGAAACCTTCAAACACAATTTCGTAGAATAATCGCACAAAAAAATGACAATGATGAAGAATGAGTGCGCAGCAGAATGGCGCGAAAGAAAAAATGAATATGCGAAGAGAGACAACACCGAAAAAATGTTCAATTTGGTTTAGTCTTAATAATTATAAAGAGTCACCGAAAATGAAGAGTTGCGGTTCCCTTCCGTTTATGAACAGTAGCGAAGGTTCACTCGAACCGGTTCGGTTCGTGAACAGTCGCGAAGGCTCACTTGAACCGGTTCGGTTCATGAGCGATCGCGAAGGGCTTCGGTTTTTCATTCGGGCGAACCGAACCTCACGAATAGACATGTTTGTTTATCCAAAAATAATAATAACAATATTATTATTATTAATTTCTAACAACGTGTTTGTTCGAAAAATAAAATATAAAAACCGATAGAGAATAGACCCGACCCAAACCTAGCCACGGACGGGACGGCGACGACGGCCATGAGGAGGGGGGGAACCAACCTAACTTGGCGTAAGTCCTCTCCCTTCCATTAAAAGTAAGACTTTGGGACCCAAACTCATTTCATGGCGCCAACTATTTCAACCCATCTCCCATCTCTCTTCTATTCTATGTGACACTTTCATCCACACATTTTTCATTCAATTTTATGGGAGTTGGAAGCCAAAATCCCAACAGCAGCAACATCACAACGGGCCGTGCGTCGGAGTAGCTAGGAACACCGAGCGAAATTTGAGAGCGAAATCACAGATTCAAAATAATTTGAGAGCATCAGAAGAGGTGTGTTGGGTTTTCTTCTTCAAAGGAAAGAACGCAGAAGAGATAAATGCGGAGAGAGAGAGTGAGGGGGGGCATAGGGCTGGCTTAGCATGTAGGGCTAATGAGAGAAAAGAGTATTATTTTTTGTGGCATAAATTTTGCCGGCTTCACAGGGCCATGTGGATCCACGTGATGCTTCATGAATGGTCAGGGACCACGCCTACGTGAAGCGTCGGAATCACCTAATATTTTTTCATCGAGTAGAAGAAGAAGATAATTTCATGACGTATTGTAATAAAAAAAATGAGCGCGTGATATGATGCAACATTTTCGAATTTTACCAATAGTCCATCTCATCTCTCTTCTATTATATGTGGGACACTTTCATCCATACACTTTTCATTCAATTTTATGGGAGTTGGGCCAAAATCCCAACAATCCCCCACATGAATGAAAAGTTCGATATCATGACTCTTCGTGTATGTATGAGATGCAAAGTATGATTATTCCATAAGAAAATGTTGCATTAGGATAAATAGTCCGAGACTTTGAACTTTCCTTAGTGAAACCTATCGGACTTACTTTCGGTCAATCAGTGACTTGATATCTTTGAACTGTTGACCTTTGGTATAAGCCTAGACAATAGAATTCACACAACATTTTCTCGAACAAAATTGGTTCTCACTTGTTGTGTTCGTTTTGGCCATAAACACCGCCTGGTCTCATGAGTGTTTTAGAGAATTCGGCCTTTTCAATTCTCACATAAGTGGCCCTCACTTCACACTCACATAGGTGATTTCTGAACATATAGTATATCGCATATTCAATTCGGAATCATTAAAAGCTTTTGCTTAACCTTCACATATTAGTATTGTCTTTATCCGGAATAAGTAAAAAATTTGACAAAGACTCTATCTGTCTTCATAACTTAGTTGTCCCTTTAAACCTAAATCTTGGGATCTCCAAATCAACTAGGTAAGGTTTCCGCTATGATGACTTGTTTATAGGCCTTAAATCCATTCCCTTGATGTTTTTGTAATCATCTCTCTAGTTAGGCCTTTTATCAATGAATCCGCAACATTATCTTTTGACTTCACATAGTCAATGGTGATAATTCCACTAGAAAGAAGTTGTCATCTTGTGGTCGTGTCTTCGACATTGTCACAACCTTCCCGAACCAATCGGATTAGGCCAAGAGGTATTTGTCAATGGATGTGAATGTTAATTGATTCGTTCGAATGAGGAATCATATAGTTCATTAATCCAAAGACCGAGGCGCTCCCCCGCCTCATAACTCATGTGACGAGAATTTTCTAAACTAAATATTCGATCGAGTCGCCACTAGCCATAATTAAAGGTCGGCTAGAAACCCTAATCGAGACGCGGGAGTGTCGTCTCGATCGTCAAAAACCGAGAGATTCTAAAATTCGGGGACTTGATTACACCCAGCGATCTACTAATGCCCTTTCGGTACCTAAACTTGAACGTTCGCAAACTAACATACCGAAAGCGACCCATCGAAAAGCCTAAAACTCGTCCTAACCATGCTAAAATGGAAAATAACAACCAATGTATTTAAAGCGCACAACCAAAATTAACAACTAGCGACCTATCATCATTTCTAGAAAAGAAAAGGCAATCAAAAGCCTCAGGGTAAAGCCCTAAGGGCTTGTCCGATTTTTTTTTTATTTTTTTAAAAGATTTTCTTAATTTTTACGAATTTTAAACTAAGCCCGAATGAAATTAAAACTAACATCTAGTAAAATAAAGCCCAAAAAGTGATTTTTGAACATTTCCTAATTTTTGGATTTTTTTTTTGAATTTTTCCGGATTTTTCTGAATTTTTTTTAATATTTTTGAATTTTCTGAATTTTTAAATTTTTTTTGAATTTTTCTAGATTTTTGGGTTTTAAAACATTTTTGAATTTTTTTTTTGAAATTTTAATTTTTTTAATATTTTAATATTTTTTGAATTTTGAATACTTTTATTAATAAAATAAAGATTTTGGACTAGGTCCCTGACCCGATCCGCCCAAATTCTGACTTGACCTTCCGACCCGCCCGGGACCCCATTTTCATTTATTTTCTTTTGATTTTCCTTTTTTTTTTTTTTTTCCTTTTTGTTTCTTTACTTTTTCTATTTGTTTATTACTTTTCCTCCCCTCCTCTCTTCTGCCATGCACTTCTGCCATGCACGCTCTTTTCTTTCCCAGAACCCCCTCTCCCCGATAGCTTCCCTCTTGCACCCGGAGTTTCACCTCCAGCCACCGAACACCACCGCCAGCCGTCGACCTCCAACGTCGACGGCCACCCCTCGTCGGTTGTCACGCCACCGCCGACGGCCACTACCCGACTATCACTGAAGCGATCCCGGCGACACCGTTATCACCGAAGAGACATACCAACTTAAACACCGCTCTAGCAAAATAAACAGCCAAAAACCAACACATGCATGCTAAAGATGAGGAGGAACACGCTGGCTAAGGCGGCCTCGAGCCGTGGGCTTCGTCGATGCGGGAAAATCTCTCCGGCGGGAGGATGCGTATGTGAGACCAACTCGGACGATGCACGAACAGTGGCATAAAAACACAAGAAAAATACCAGATTAGGCACGAAATATCAATCCAAGCTCGAACAAAGCATAAAATGAAGATTACATAGACGGATCTTGGTGATATTGGTCACGGCCTTCGTTCAGACATCTTATCAAACAAGTGGTAGGCGAGTTTGGATAAAGGCTTAAAACTGGTCGTGAACGTGGTTTTTGGCTCAAATGTGATATGTAAAGTTCTAAACAACATATTACACCAAAGAGCTATTTTATTTTACAAAAAGACTTTAAAAAAAATCAACACGACCAGATTTTACATTGCAACCTCATAAGGTTTTGGTGAGGTATTTTATCGAACGTGGGAGGCGACTGAGAAACAGAACTACAAGTTCGATTTTGAGAGAGCTCAGGGCCTATTTTCAACCTATAATGTTTAAATCAACTTGTTCGAGCATGAAACAAGTGTAAGCCTCCATGGACAAAGCTGGGCGACCACCGAATAGGCGCGGTGTGCTCGGCATCCGAAAGGCAGGGGAAAGGGGCGAAAACAGGGAAGACAAGGATGAGAACCAACTTGGTTCGGGGCTGACCGAAGCGAGGCGCGACCGCTGAACGGTTCGGCAGCTGCTCGGGCCGCGCTCCGGTGAGCGGGCGAAGCTCTGTCTCTGATCTCACCCTCAAGTTCTCTCCGATGTTCTCTCCAGTTCTCTTGCACTATCCGGCTCACTTTCTCCCCGAGAACTCTCAGTTTTTCAGACTCACCCCTGCCACTCTGCGTTTGTTCTGGTTTCTGATCTGTTTCTGCTTCTGCTTCGTCTTTTTCTTAGTATGTGGAGAACGTCCCCTTTTGATGAATGGACTGCACGGTCAAAGAGAGAGAGCCCTTCATGTCAGTCAAAGAAAGAAAAAGGCTTCTTCTTTTTTTATCATTTTCTCTTTGAAATCCTTTCCCTTCCTTTTTGCTCTTCCCGTAGCTCCCCTTCTGGACGTGCATTCTCTGAGAGAAAGCAGATGGCTTTCCACTCTTTTGTCTTCTTCCGCTCTTCTTTTGAAGGAGATGTTCAGCTCCCCTTTTTTGTCCTTTCCCCCTTTTTCTTCTTTTCTGTTAGCGTGCCCAGAGGGAGACCCCTCTTTTGTCTTCTCTCTCTTTTTTCTTTTCTTTTTTTTTTATTATCATTATCAATTTTTTAATTTTATAATGATGATTTTTTTACATAAAATAAAAAAAAAATATGTTTCCTTAAATTCTACTAATGTAAATGCGCCTACCATCTATATGACATGTAATTTAATGAAAATATTTTTTGTTTAGGGGTTAAAAATTAATTCCTAATTTTCTATGCAATTACACCCTGAATGAATAAAAGAAAATTTAGGTGTCAACAGACGATATGTCGATATTTCACCGTTATACATGACATTCCTTACCCTTCTTATTGCCGCTTGACTATCACAATGTATACATACAGCAGGCCTTTGGTTTAGGCCAATTAGGAATATCTTCCAAGAAATTTCAAGCCACTCTACTTCTTCACCGGCTTTATCCAAAGCAATAAATTCTGATTCAATAGTGGATCTAGCAATACAAAGCAATAAATTCTGATTTAATAGTGGATCTAGCAATACAAGTTTGTTTGGATGATTTCCCGGACACTTTGCCGCCCCACCAAGTGTGAATACATATTCACTTGTCGATTTTGTGTCTTTAGTTCCTGGTTATCCAGTTTGCATCACAATATCCTTCAAGTACTTCTTTGAATATTCTGTGTAGTGCAAAGCATAATCTTGAGTATGCTTTAAGTAGCCCAATAAACATTTCATAGCTTTCCAATGATTTTCATTTGGACTAATCAGAATCGATTTAGCTTGCTAACCGCACAAGCTATGTCCAGCCTAGTACAGTTCATGACATACATTAAACTGCTTAGTATACTAGCATACTCATTTTGAGCTTTGCTTTCACCAGTATTTTTTGAAAGATATAAATAAACATCTATCGAAATCTTTACTAATACAATATCTAAATTCTTGCATTTTCCAAGAATCGTCTCAATATAATGGGATTGTGATAGAGCTAATCCTCTAGATGTCTTATGGATTTTAACTCCTAAAATAACATTTACAACCCCTATATCTTTCATATCAAATTACTTATGAGCATGCGTTTGGTCGCCTTAACAACCTCACTATCGCTGCCCATTATAATCATATCGCCTACATATAAGCACAAAATGGTAAAACCATTATGAGTATTCTTAACATATACACATTTATCACACTCATTAATCTTAAAACCATTCGACAACATGACTTGGTCGAATTTAGCATGACATTGTTTCGGTGTTTATTTCAATCTATAGAATGACTTGATAAGTTTACATACTTTCTTCTTCTTTGTCTCGAACAATGAACCCTTCGGATTGTTCCAAATATATTTCTTCTTCCATATCCCCGTTTAAGAAGGCCGTTTTCACATCCATTTGATGGATTTCAAGCTTATACACCATCGCTATAGTAATTAGCATCCTTATAGATGTAATTCTAATAACAGGTGAATAAGTATCAAAATAATCAAGACCTTCTCTCATTACTTGTATCCTTTTACTATAAGCCTAGCCTCATATTTATTAATAGCATCATCCGCTTTCATTTTTCTCTTGAAAATCCACTTACATTGTAGTGGTTTATTACCAGGAGGAAGTTCAACCAATTTCCGTGTATGATTTGACAAGATGGATTCAACTTCACTATTGATAGCTTTTTTTCTAGAACGGGGCTTCCGGAGAAGTCACAGCTTCTTTGAATGTCCGAGACTCTTTCTCTAACAGATACGTTAAGAAATCGGTTCAAAAGACGTGGAAGTCCTTTGTCTTTTACTACGCCTAGGTTCATTCTCCATTGGATCACTTCTAGATATAATATCTCAAGGCCTCTTATTATTTTCAATTGGCTCATATACTATGTTATACGAAAATATATTTTCAAAGAACGAAGTGTCCATTGATTCAATGATCGTATTAACATGTATATCTAGGATCTCTGACTTTTGAACAAGAAAACGATATGCATTGCTATTCTGAGCATATTCGATAAAAAACACAATCAACAGTCTTTGGTCCTATCTTAACTTTTTAGGCTTAGGAACCGCAACCTTAGCCAAACACCCCACACTTTGAGATAATTCAAGTTAGGCATTTTGCCTTTCCATTTCTCATAGGGAGTTTGTTGTGTCTTTCGCTGGGGTACTCTATTTAAAATAAAATTCGCCATTAAGACAGCTTCCCCCACAAATTCTGCAGAAAAACTGAACTGCTCAACAATGCATTCATTGTTTCCTTTAGGGATCGATTTTTCCTTTCCGCCACACCATTTGATTGTGGTGTATAAGGAGCAGTTATTTGGTGAACAATACCAAACTAAGTACAAATTTCCTCAAAAAGAAATTATATTCACCTCCTCTGTCACTCCTTATTATTTAAATTTTCTTATTCAACTGAGTTTCAACTTCGGACTTATAAGTTCTAAAAGCATTCACAGCCTCATTTTTTGCTACTAAGCAAATAAACATAATAATACCTAGAGCAATCATCTATAAATGTGATAAAATACTTATTACCACCTCTTGACGGTATTGATTTCCTATCGCATATATCTATGTGTATTAAAAATAAAGGTTTTGTAACTCTATTATCTACAGAATGGAAATGAGGTTTAGAAAATTTAGATTCAACACACACTTAGCACTTTTCACTTGAACAATCGACCGCAATAACCCCATGTTCATTAATTTTTTTTTTGACTTATAATTAACGTGTCCTAATCTAGCATGCCATAAATTAGGAGACTCAAGCACATAAGCATAAATAAATTTATTCATAATATCATTAGGTATAACATCATTACATTCAACTTGAAAAGACCATCACTAAGGTAACCCTTTCCTACATACATCAAATTCTTAGAGAGTACAAACTTATCGAGACACAAACACCAACTTGAAACCATTCTTGCTAAAAAGAGATCCGAACACTAAATTCTTGCGTATGTCTGGCACATGCAGCACATTGTTTAGTGTCACAACTTCCCCAGGGGTCATCTTTAGAGCAACCCTTCCAACACATTCAACCTTAGAGGTCGATGAATTACCCATATGGAGTTTTTCATCACCTTCCATAGGCATGTAAGATGAGAACATTGATTTATTGGCGCAAATATGACGAGTTGCTCCAGTATCAATCCACCATTCCTTGGGGTTCCCGCCATATTGCACTCGAATATCATAGCAAAGAAGATTGATATCATCAAGACCATTGGAAATCTATTCCACCACATTCGCCTTTGAGTCACCTTCATTTTCTTGGCTCTACAGTCTTTTTGCACGCTATCCAGACTTTCTACAATTGTAGCATTTGCCAATGAATTTTTTCAGGCCTTGGGTGGATCCCTGTCCATAGTTTTTCCTCTTCTTGTTGGTTTTTGATCCTTCTTCAACAACGTTGGCCCTTGAGACCGCCAGATTGTTGCCAACTTTCTTCTCGAATTCCTATTGTCTTCCTCTATCATCAATCGAACAATTAAGTCTTCAAGTGATAATTCATTTCTCTTGTGTTTGAGATAATTCTTGAAATTTTTCCAAGACGGTGGTAACTTTTCAATGAAAGCAGCCACTTGAAATGATTCACTAATCATTATACCTTCAGCATGAATGTCATGCGTGATCACTTGAAGTTCTTGAACTTGACTTAAGACGGTTTTAGAATCTACCATCTTGAAGTCCAGAAATTTGCCGATGATGAATTTTTTCAATCCAGCAACTTCCGTTTTGTATTTCTTGTCCAAACTTTTCTACAATTCCTTAGCCGTTTTTAGCGGACTATAAACATTATAGAGGGAATTGTCCAGACCATTGAGGATGTAGTTGCGACACAGAAAAATCAGAATGCTTTCATGCATCTATAGCAGCAACTTTTTCCTTATTTGTCTCTCCTTCATCCAATTTCGAACATCCTCCGTGAGGAACCTTGCCAAGTTCAATTTAGTGAAGTAGAACAACATCTTCTGTTGCCATCTCTTAAAATCAGCCCCATTGAACTTTTCCCGGCTTCGCTCCATGAGTTGGAACAGACGCAATAGGCGTCGTCGATGTTGTAGCCATTTCTCGACACGAAGATGAAATGATTGAGAATGTAACTATACACACACAATAATAAGAAATTGTCTTAAGATTGTTGTTCACATTCGTGTGTTTATATGTGCAAAATAAAGTAAAGTTGTTTGACAAACCCGAAATGAGTGATCCGAATTTGATTTATTGATCCGACCCCAACGAATTCATGTTGTGTCCTCAAGATAATTTGTCCCCTCTACTAGTACCCAAAGGTTGTTGAACAATTGCCTCCCAAAATAGAACGGATCGCTTTTCCTATGAAGCGGTACTTCTTCAAAGGAAACCTTCAAACGCAATTTCGCGAGAATAATCGCACAAAAATGACAATGATGAAGAATGAGTGCGTAGTAGAATGGCGCGAAAGAAAAAAAATGAATATGTGGAGAGAGACAATACCGACAAAATGTTCAATTCGGTTTAGTCTTAATATTTATGAAGAGTAACCGAAAATGAAGAGTTACCAAAAATGAAGAGTTGTGGTTCCCTTCCGGTTCGTGAATAGTAGCGAAGGTTCACTCGAACCGGTTCGGTTCGTGGAACAATCGCGAAGGCTCACTTGAACCGGTTCGGTTTGTGAGCAATCGCGAAGGGCTTTGGTTTTTCGCTCGGGCGAACCGAACCTCACGAATGATATGTTTGTTTATCCAAATAATAATAATAATATTATTATTATTAATTTCTAACAAAAATCAACCTAGTTTGGCGTAGGTCCCTCCCTTCACAAAAGTGGGGACTTTTTGACCAAAACCCATTTAATGAGGCTTTCAACTATTTAAACTCATCCCCATCTCTCTCTATTTTATGTAAGACACTTTCATCCACACACTTTTTATTTAATTTTATGAGATTTAGAAGCCAAAATCCCAACAGCAGCAACATGGCAACGGGCCGTGCGTCGGAGTAGCTAGGAACACCGAGCGAAATTTGAGAGCGAAATCACGAATTCAAAAAAAAAAATTTGAGAGTGTCAGAAGAGGTATATTGGGTTTTCTTCTTCAAAGGAAAGAACACAGAAGAGATAAATGTGAAGAGAGAGAGAGCGAGGGGGGGCACAGGGCTAGCCTAGCGTGTAGGGCTAATGAGAGAGAAAGAGTATTATTTTTGTGGCATAAATTTCGCCGGCTCCACAGTACCATGTGGATCTATGTGGTGCTTCATGAATAATCGGGGACCACGCCTCCGTGAAGCATCGAAATTACCTAATATTTTTTCATCGAGTAAAAAAAAAAAAGATAATTTCATGACGCATTGTAATAAAAAATGAGCGCGTGATATGATGCGTCGTTTCGAATTTTACCAATAGTCCATCTCTCATCAATCAATAGCTGTCTATCGACATTGATTGCAATGCTTTTTTTTTTATCGAAATGATTGTGGTTGTTTTTTTTTGTCTCATTTTTCCTGAATTCTTTTGTCCATGATTGCGGTAATTTTTTTTTTTTGGGGTCAAAGATTGCGGTACCTTTTTTTTTTTCAAAGATTGTGGTACTTGACTTGGACACAAAGGCGGACGAAGACCCAGATGCAACTCTTGGTCTTCTAGCCAACTGTGAACTGAAGATGGAGTGATCCTCTTAGTATTTCCCAGAGAAGAAGAAACTAATTTTCAATAATTGTCATCTGAATATGAGTCAATCCTGTATATGTCTTTCAAATCACGTTAGGATTTATGTTGACTTAAATTCAAATTCATGAAACTTATGATCATGTTCTTCAGTTATATCAAAATCTTAATTATCGTCATTGATGGAAACTATTTTTCTATATAAATACAAAGTGCACAAAAGAAAAACAAGGAAACAAAATACTTAATAGCAATGAAATATACTGGGCCAAAGCCACTAAGATCAACTACAGCTTTCTCGTTTTCTTTGCTTGCTCCTTTAGCTTTAGGATTTGTCCTTGTGGCTCAAGCCCAACAAAATACAGCATCTCTCTCTCTCTCACGTCCGTATCAAGCAAAGTTTCTGAGTAACTGTGCTTTACTTGTGATAAGAACATTATAAGATTGAATGCTGGCAAAATATCGACTCACTCGATATATCGGACATCAAACCTAGGATTCGCAGTTTGAAAAATAGTTAGTAAGTTCACAAAAGAGCGCACACATTGAGGACTTTTGGCATTAGTAGTCACTAAATCTGTAAAAGGTCTGCTATGTTAGCATGCAGTGCTTGAAAAAAAGAGAGAAAACGGTGGGGGAGAAAATTTGAGGGAAAAATTGAGAACTGTAATGTTTTCATATTATAAATAATTAGTTAATATCACAAAAAAATCTCAAATTGATATATTTATGATAGATTTATCACAAACTAATTTTTTTTTTGATCGAAAACTCTAAATTAATACATCTATAATAAATTTACCCTAAATTAATTTTTTATCACAAAAACCCTAAACTGGTATACTTGTGATAAATTTACCATTAGTTAAATTGGATTAATACTACAAAAAATCACAAATTGATAAACATGTGATAAACAGAGAGAGGTAAAACTCTAAACCGATATACCTTTCAACTATCACGCATCATCCAACTCAATAACTTGACAGAAAAATTTAACTAAAAATAATAAAAATAAATTTATCAAATATGTATTAAGTTAAAATTTTTTATAATCAAAAAATTAATTTATATTAAAATATATTTCGAATTTAAATCCGTTAAATGGATATGATCCATTAGTGGCCGCATAAGTCCAAAGCTGAAATATTCATTCTGCGTGGGCGTGGGCGTTGGACGCCAAAAGAAGATCCAAAAGAAATCAGAGAAAGCAACAAACACACAAGCTAGCATTTAATGAAGCAAGTCATGGGAGTTGGCGTGCATGGAGAAAAGTGCAATGATAGGCACACATTGTAAGGGTCAAAGAAAGAGGAAAGAAGGTCCATGTTCGTCCATTTTTCAGCTCCTTCATTAATGCATGCACATGGTCATATGCATACATGGAACGGAGGAAAGAGTACAACGGCCCACCTTGCATCAAATGTAATATGTTCACTTCTTGCCTTTTGTCTTCTTTGACGAAGGCCATGTGAACGAAGTTGTTTGATTTGTCTTCGCACATATTCTATTCCTCATTAAATGACGCAGACTTTTGGAGAGGAGATAAGAAGTGGATTGATGACCGGACTTATATGAATGGAGCTCATGGAAGCGAGAAAGGCAGAGCTTTCTTGAAGAAACGCAGGAGCTCTTGGCAGAAGGATATTTGTTCGTTGTAATTATACCGAGTGATTTTAGCCAATTAAATTTTTGTAAGCAGAATTTATTTAATTTCTTGAGTGAGATTTTACTAGAAATTATGAGGGGCTAACTACTCGAGTGAATTATTTAGTGTAATTGAAAGCTGAAAAACATTGAAAGAGTATTTGAATCTTTCGGTGATTGTAAATTCCATTGTACGCTTTATTTTTATAATGAAATTCGTGTTGTTGTTCCTCCTCAGAACGTAAATTCCGATATTCGAATCGAATTACGTAAAATCTAATATCCGATTTCCTTTCCTTCCTTCCAACTTATTTTATCTTATTCGCTTGCACTATTATTTGCAACAGTTTGGGGTAAATTTATTATAAATATATCGTTTAGGATTTTTTGTGATATTAACCCTAAATAATTTAACTTGTCGACATCCTCTACCTCGATTTTCTTTTGCCCTTTCTCCCAAACACAGCGTGAGATTTTTCTGTCTCGTGGTTTAAGCTTCGTCCAATGTTATTGTCCCCATCCATGACGTCAAGAAATGTCGGCCATTAAGAATTGCGTGATTGGTGTTCTAGTTCAATGTGATTCTTGAAATAGACCAAGGGAGAGGTATTATGTAAAGCTTCCCGTGTTTACTGACGATGGGGTTGTTGGACGCGTGTATCGTCCATCGACTGCAGCATGGTCCTCAAGATCTCAAGCATGAGACAATTGTTCGTGATCATCACCTCGAGGAATCGACCCACGCCTTCATCGCTGCCCACCTTCAAATTCAAGTCCAGCATGTCGTAGCTCTCCCCGAGGTCTCACGCCACCTCCCTGATTATTTTTGTTGAGAAAGCGTGCGGAATTAAAATTTCATTAGAAAAAAAAACACGTGGGACAAATCGCTAAAATTTGTCACTAGAAGTACTTAAGTAATCATTTTTACCGTTTGTGCTATACAAGTGATCACTGAAAAAGTTTTAACATTAAAGTAAACGCTATATAAAAGTTATGGCGCTTTTAAATTCCGTTTGTTTCACTAAAAATAAAAAGATTTTCAAAATATTTTATTAAGATTAATCGCATGTATCACTTGAAATAATTAATTAATAAAAAAAAATTTATTATCGAAAATAATTTATGTAGAAATATTTTCGTAAACGATGAAAATATTTTCATATTCATCTATTTTTATAAGTAATATAAACGATCATTCAAAAATATATTTTTCAACCCATTCATGCTTCAGTGTCCGTCTCCTTACCTTAATCTCTTGCTTGTTGATCTATATTCAAACATCTTTCAAGCGAGATCTTCCGATCGCCCCTATCACGTTTGGGTCTAAACTTTCTTATATGAGATGCTTCATTAAGTGCTTTCTTATATGATGTAACAATGTCGATCTGTCCGACCAAAAAAAAAGAATAACAATGTCCATCTGGAACCAGGCTAGATCGTACAAGTTCAGCGCCAACCAAACAATCCTTGATTACATCAGAGACACGCGGAGGACTGAGCTGGTCGTACTGCCATAATTTATTGTGTGGGTTCCACTATTAAAGTGATGAAAAATTAATGACTTTCTTGCATAAATCCCACTCTATTGGGAGAATGAAGGGGTTGGTGGAACAAAGAGTGGTTAATTCGTAAAAGCTATGTCCATATATTACCGTAAATTGTTGCATTACAAATCCAATGAGGAGACAGTACGAATTACTCCCAGGTGGCTGAAGCCTGAATGAGCATTTTCAGGGCTTTTTCCATTAGCGTGGACAAGATGTAATGATACATATAAGGGTATGACTCATGACAAGTAAAGATGGTCAGTACAAACCATAATTGGGTTCGTTGATACCAATGATTCGGTCACAAAATTTCGAAGCAAGAATTTCTGGGAAAATTGTTAGAAAAGTCTTAAACTTATCGTATTGATACCAATTTGGTCTAAAATCTTTTTTGGTGCGCTAATTTAGTAATAAACCTTTTGATATAGTATCAATTTAGTCATTCCTACTAATTTGGCGGGATATTCTTGACGTGGATGTCGACCAGAACTTACATGCATGCAAGGTCGGGCGTTGACATGGATAACTTTTAATAATATTTTTAATTTTTTTGAATTATTTTAATTTTTAATTCTTTTCTTTTTTTTTTTTTTTTCCTCTCCCTCCTTCTTCCTCCGACCGGGCTGTCAAACCTTACGGGATGGCCAAGAGGGTGGCCTCGTGCTAGGCTAGCAAGGCTTGAGTCCTCATGGGAGGCCTCGAGGTCGAAGGCCAGCGACCTCGTGACCATTAGCGAGGTTGGGCCTTGCCCACCGCTGGCAAGGCTCGAGCCCTAATTGGATATGACGAGGTCAAGCCTCACTCATGGTCAACGAAGCTCAACCCTCACCAAATCTAGCAAGGCGAACCTCACTAGCCTAGTGCGAGGCCCGCCCTCATAGCCATTAGATGAGGGCAAGCCTTGCCGGCCCCGGCCTTTGGTTGGTTAGTGCCATTTCCAAAAAAAAAAAAAAAAAAAAAAAAAAAAAAAAAATATTCAAAATATTATAAAAAGTTGTCTATGTCGATGGTCAATAGTGTCACGTAAAGCCACTCAAAGATCCACATTAGCAATATCCCGTCAAAAATTAGCGGTGATTGAATTGGCATTATATAAAAAATTTTATGACTAAATTTGTACCAAAAAAAATTTAGAACTAAATTGGCACCAATTCAATAATTTTAGGACTTTTGACATTTTTCACGTAAATTCTTGCCAACCATGAAAATGTGAGCCAAACAAAACTCATCCTCCTGTTAATTACTCTTCCTTCTCATCATTTACCGTCACGGTTTTCATGGCGGATGCCTCTAGCTGGACAAAAATAGTCAATTTCACGGTGTAACATGATAATGATGCGTGTAAAAAAAAAATTTAGCGCACAATGTGATGTATTTTATTCGAATTCACAATTGACAATATGTGATCAATCAAAAGCTGTCTATTGATGTTTCTATTGGTTCTTAGACTTTGATACATTTGCAGACAAAGACCTAGCTGCAACTCTTGGTCTTCTGGCATTTGTGCCATGACTCAGTTAACTATAAACTGAAGAAGATTCAAGATGAGAGCACTGCGTGGGCGAACGACCAGCACATGAGGTCGTGTGTTACTTCCTATCCTCTTGGAATTTTCAATAGAAGCAGAAACTAATTTTCTGATAAATATCATCGGAACCCGAATCAATCCAGCGACAGCATGAAGTGCACAAAAGGAGAATGAGGATACAAAATACTTCGTAGCAATGAAAAATACTGGTCCATAGCCATTACGATGATGCCAGTCGGTCGTACGAAGAGCTCACGATATAAATATAAGACGTGCTTGCATATTATCTTCCTCACACTTCTCTCTTCAACAATCTCCACTTCTCGATGACAATGGCAAGATCGTAGCTGAAATGAAAAGGTACTCCACTTCCCGTATTGACAACACACACACCTGTATATAATCTGCTTGGGAGGCATACATGATTTCCTCTTACCAAAACTTAGGGTAGTAGATAGTGACCCAATACGTAACATCGATGTATACATCAAATGCGGGTGACTCATCTTCCCCATCATGTTGCCATAGAAAAAATGCCCCTGATCAGTTCTGGCAAGTTTGCAGTGGTGGTTGGTAGTTTTTTCTCTATGGAGGGGGATGATGGATGGCGGGTAGCGAACGGCGGATGGTGGTGTCGTTTAGTCTCGAGTGAGCGACGGTGTGCATTGAACAACGGCATTTTTGTCTTGGAGTGGCGCGATATCATTTTTAGACAACCCAACCACATGGATGTCCACGTGGACTGTTTTTTTTTTTTTAAATGCCAACTATATAAAAGTTTTAATTATAAAAGTCATGCAATATTTTTCACCGAAGGAACTAAAATGATCTTTTTTTCTCCAATTTGACTCTTAAGTAAGCCGGCAAAAACTTTTAGCATTAAGGTAAGCGTACTGTATGAAACTTTTGATACTTCTAATGTCTTTATACTAAATTTTGGCAATATTTTAGTGCTGTATAATGGAAACTTAGAAACATTCGTGATCCTATCAGCATCAGCGAGGATACCCAAGCAATGTGACGTAATTATTACCAGGTCTAGCGTGTGTATAAGTGCAAGATAGCAAACCAAGTCTACTGAGTTAACATTCTATATTAATGGCTCTAGCTACGCTTCATGTGGCAGTGTATTTAGGAATCTCTCTCTCTCTCTCTCTCTGAAACGGCGATGGTTTTGATATGCCCGGAAAGATCCTGAAGATGTTGCAGGTCTTGATTGGTTGTCTAGCTGTAGGAGTCATCGCTCGCGGGCAACAAAATCCAGGTTCTCTCCTCCTCCTCCTCCTCCTTCTTCTTCTTCTTCTTCTTCTTCTCTCTCTCTCTCTCGTGTGCGCGCATAGTGATGATTGAATTGTGAAGAGTTGAGACATAAAGGGCAGAGTGATGATTCAATGTCTACCTCTCTTTCCGTTTGCGATTCACCTTTGGAAAAGAAGACAAGATGTAGTCATGCTCCAATTTGATTTCAAAATTGAGATTCTCTAGGAAACATCTACGAATCCTCCTATATAATGAAGAGTTAGCAGCGTATCATCCTCTAGCTTGCTTAATTTTTGCAAATGACATCTCTGTTTTCAAGCTTTTCACAGATGTCTTTACCATCCGTTCTCCATCGCAACTTCTTTCAACTTACAATTATCAGGCCAATTATTACTGACGTAATTTTCATTGCCGAAATATCTATCTAGTTGATACGGTTGTAAAGAAGTTAGATAAAAAAAAAGTTTAAAGGACATCGCAAGGAATCAAAAATATTTAGAACATTCTTTACATTTTGAATTCATGATGCATAGTCAAAAACAAGTGACAATCTCTGATTTGAACTCGATTTAGATTTCATAAGCATCGATTGCGGGGCACCTGATGATTACCATGACGATCGGCTCGACACATACTACAAGGCGGATGTAGGTCTTGTAGATTCCGGAACAAATGTGCTGGCGTCTACCCAAGTCAACCAACAAATTCAGAATCTTGGGGTCTTCCCCGATGGAAAGTGTTGTCATTGACACAAAATTTTCTTGCAAATTATTTGGGGTTTTATCGCATAAAAATTAGGGCTTAATCCTTTTAATCCCTAAACCAAAAATATCTTCATTAAAACTGCATGGCGTATAGTTATTAGGCGCATTTACATTAATGTAGCCTATTAGAGCATATTTTCCTTGTTCATTTTCAAAATTAATTATTCTAAAAAAAAAAAAAGAAAAAAAGGGGGCGGAAAGGACGAGGTCAGCGTTATTCAACGCTGACCCACTTTTCCTTTCCCCAGACGCCTGCAATCCCTCTCCCCCCCCAACGCCTTCAACGTTCTGGAAGTGGAAGGAGCAGCAGGCCGGTCATGGAGGCTAGAACGCCACAGGAACACGAAAGAGGAAGCGGCCATTCGGAAGTAACGAAGCAGCAGTAGATAGGCGCAACGCTTCCGACTGAGAGTCCTGCAAGCGTTTGCTAAAAATAGGTCTAGTTGGTCCCGAGAAGCAGGACCGGCTGCGGACGCTTGACGGAGCCAGGGGAAGCACACTGACCCACAACCCCTTGAGCTGGAAATGGAGATCGAGCATCGCGAGGCGAGGGAAGGAGGGGCAGAGCTTCCTCCTTCTCTGGATTTTAAAAGGGAGCTCGGCGAGAGAGAGACGAGAGAGGGGGCGAGCGGGAGAAATCGGAGAGGGAGAGAGTGAAATAGAGAGTGAGTGAGAGGGAGAGAGTAAAACAGAGAGTGAGGGAGAGGGAGAGAAATCAGAGAGAGAAATCGGCCGCATCCTCCGGCACTCGCGGTGTCGGTGTACCGACCGAGAATCCACCCGCGTCGATTTTTGGTAAGTTTAGGTCCGAGTCTGTTTGGCTTGCGTTTTTGCTCGATTCGGGGTAGTTTTCCCGAGGATCCCGGCTCGTGGGTGTGCGAGGCGTGCGAGTGTGACTCGATCTGCCGCGGTCGCCTTCGATTCGCCATTCGCCGAGTCGGGTAGGGACTAAAACCACCGCCCCTGCTGCCGTTCATACTCTGTCTTTGGGGGGTCGTTGGCCGGGGCTCGCGGCCGTCCGGCTTGCGCGAGTTCCGGCCCGCGGCACCCCGGGGTCGGTTCTATTGTTCTGCACATTGTAGTGTGCGAGATGCGAGCGTGTATGAGTCTCGATCGCGCCAAAATCCTTCGTCTCCATCGACGCTCGCAAGGTGTTTGACGTAATGCCCGAACCGAGTCTTCTCTGCCTCTGTTTGTTGCGTTTTCTGTCTGGGCGCTGGAAAATCAGGTGGCCCCGGCGCGTCGCCAATAGCCACGGCAGGCCGGGCGTGACTGCCGGCGGAGGCGGTCGGCCGGTCCCTCGTCGGGGCCTGGCCGGTCTGTGGCTGTCCAGTCCCTCGCCGGGACTCGGACAGCTTCATTCCCACGGCGATCACCACGGCGGTGACTCGGGGGAAAGACAACCGCCGCCCCTCGTCGGGGTTGTGCCGCGGGCAGGTGAGGCGCCGGCCACCGACGTGCGCGCCGGCCACCGACGTGAGCGTCGGCCACGGACGCCGGAGCTCGGGGAGCTCGGTATTCGCGTGCGTAGGGGCGACTGCGAACCGCAACACCGGGTCGGGTCTGGGTCGCGAACCGGGTAGGGTTTCCGGTGAATAGGGTCGCGGGTCTGATCAGATGGGCTTTCCTTTGGTGTGTGGGCTGAAGTGTTTTTTTTTAGTGTTTTTTTTAAGTGGGCTGGGCCTTTCTTTCAAAAAAATTTTCAAAAATTTTAACCGGGCTCAACATATGAGCCCGGTTCGTGGACCCGGGCCGGCGAGCCCGGGTCAACCCCGATCCGGGTCGGACGTGGAGGTCCGACCCGGATCCGATTTATTTTATTTTAATATTTTAAAAAATTAATTTTTAAAAAAAAAAATTTTAAAAATTTTTCAAAAAAAATTCAAAAATTTATCCCAAAAAAAAAATCAAAATTCAAAAAATTTTCGAAAATTTCAAAAAAAATTTTAAAACAAAAATTTCGAAAAAAAATTTTCAGAAAATCCAAAAAAAATATTTTATTTTATTTTTTACTTTTTTTTTTAAAAAAAAAATCTCAAAAAAAAAAAATCAAAAGTTTAATTCAGCTTATCTTGCCTTTTCCACATGTTTAGTATTATGCTTAAGCCCACGTCGCACGGTTCACACACTTTAAGTTGCACATTTAACTTAAACTCGTATGTAGTTGATTATGCATGTTTAGGCTTAGACATTAATTGTTGCTTCCTTTAGTTTAGTTGGAAATGGAATTTCGAGATCCCCAATTAGCGAGAACATGTTAGGTGGTGAAATTGAGCAAGTTTAGGTACCGAAAGGGCACTAATTAGTTGATTAGTGTAATCAAGTCCCCGCACTGGGCTGAATCTCCTGGTTTGTAGAAGTGAAGTTATTCTCCCGTGCTTCGCTTAGGTGTCTAATCGACCTATCAAAAACCGATTAGTGGCGACTCCTAAATGAAATTGATTTGCATGTTAACAACCTAAACTCAAGTCGCGAATTGGTATGGGTTTGGGAGAGCTCGAGTTAGGTTTAACTTAGTAATCCATTAGCCACACCCCGTAGGCGGCGGGGCCGTTTCGGGGAGGTCGCGACAACAAGGAATTGTTACACATTAACGCCAGATGAAGGCAAGGGCAACAAATACTTGGTCGGGGCTATATTTTGGTATGGGGATTATGATGGCAAGAATCACACCCGGCATTTGACCTCGATATTGATGTTAACTATTGGATCACGGTGAACTCTTCTTCTTGGATATACGAAGAGATTATCTACACTCCTCCAAGAGATTATATTCAAGTTTGCTTGGTGAATACCGGCTTGGGAATTCCATTCATATCAGCTCTCAAGTTGCAATTGCTGGATAACTCGACTTACCAGATCAATTCTGGTGCACTTGTAACCAACTGGAGATATAATTTAGGGAGCATAAACACATACAGGTGATTTTCTTTGTTATTGCGCATCATTTTTTAACGTTGACCACATTCATCGGTCAGTAAATGACGTGTTACCTTGTTTGCATTTTACTAAACATGCATTTTGGCATAATGCAACTGCACAAATAATAGAAAACACTCTGTTATACACAAACTCACAAACTAATTTGTGTCGGCTTGTTCATCATTTTGCACTGACTATTATGATTATTTGATTGGCGTCGGCACTAATAGGCATCCAGAAGATGCATATGATCGCATCTGGGCCGGTACGACTTATGACTGGCCGTCAGTCAGCAACACGACGGCCATCGTGACAAGTACAAGCAATGATGCCTATAAAGTTCCACCTGAAGTTTTGATGACCGCCACACAAACACAAAACGTCACTGATCCTTTGAGTCTGCTCTGGCCCTCAGCCAACTCCACTAATGACTGGTCTATATACTTTCACTTTGTGGAATTGCAAATGCAAATGGGCCAATTCAGAGAACTCACAGTATATGTACAAGACAACTCCGTGGAAACCGTCATGCTCGAGAACCTAAAGCCAGTGACGGTAGCCTCATCGCCCATAAGTGGACATCGTTTGAAATTGACTGTTAATGCGACGACCGCTCTAGTCTGCCACCTCTCCTCAATGCCGTCGAGTTTTTCACCGTGGCGCAGCTTCCAAATACACCGACTTTTCTTGATGACTGTATGTACATATCTATGCTCTCCTCTCTTTTTTCTGTTTTGTTTCAATACTCTTCCACTTCCTTATGATTGTAGCTCTTTATGGGGTGGTATAGTCAATGCCATGTATGATGTCAAGAAAACATATGGGTGATCGGAGATAGCTGGCAGGGTGATCCATGCATTCCTGAGCTGTACTTGTGGAGCGGACTGAATTGTAGCTACGATAGTTCTCCAAGAATCGTCTCACTGCAAGTCCACGACTGCATATTTTCTCTGAAAACATGCTGCATAGGAACATAAGTCTCTGAAAGATAAGTTTTCTCGACAATGAATATAGTACAGACTGGAAATACATCACGTGACTAAAGAAATGATTTTGAAAATGAAAAGTCTATATACTGGTGCCTTCCATGTCAAAAGTTTTAAGCGGTGGGATTTTACATTTATCGAGTTAGCTGCGGATGTGCAGGAACCTGAGCTCTAGCGGACTGAAAGGACTGATAGCTACGTCGATCTCCAATTTGACAGCAGTTGTGGCCCTGTATGCATTAGCAGTTTTTCTTCCACATTGTTCACTTAATTTGCGCTGAAACAGAATGGACAACAATAACCCCAAACAAAACAACAGACTTCTTTATCATTAGCTTGATGTTCATTATCTACCTTATCCTGTTTTATGCATTTCAATAAGTATATGCATATGAAGTTTCTTAGTACTTTTTGACTTATTTTCAGGGATTTATCCAACAATTTATTAATCGGGTCCGTGCCTGACTTTTTAGCACAAATGCCGAGCTTGAAAGTTCTGTGAGTTACTGTGCTTTTAGTAGAAAGATCATTTGTGATTATCTGGCCCGAGTCATATCAACTTTTAATAGAAATTTGTAGTACTTTTTAGGCATAATATCAGGGATATCAACTTCTAAATGTGAAACCTTGCAGGAATTTAAGTGGAAACAACTTGAATGGCTCTGTTCCTCAAACTCTCTTGAAGAAGAAGGCAGATGGATCGTTGCTACTAAGGTTTGCTCATTGCCACATTACTGTAACACTACATTATTCGCATATTATCATCTATACAATCTGCTGCTTTTTTTTTCTGTACGTTTCTGGTCACACTGAAGAATGAAAAAGATGAAAGCGATACTTGCTTTGTTAGTTTTCTGTTTGATCAACTTATGTATGTAATACATACACTGGGTGGGATATCCATGAATTCATGTGCTAATCTTTTGGCATTGACGTGTACTATCGACGTTTTTTGACAGCTTAGATGGAAATCCAAATCTTTGCCAATCAGACAATTGTAAGACCAGCAATGTGCAGCCAAAGAAAAAGGGCGTCTCTATTGCTCCAATCATTGCTTCAGTTGCAGCGGTTCTGTTCTTGATTTTATTGGGAGCTCTTGCAGTATTGTGGATAATCAAAAGAAGACAAATCCAAAGTAACTCTCTTGCGTATTGCATGTGCAAGAAAAATCAAAAGTTTTACACGTCATTTTCTCAATCCGGGTCAGGTTTTGAACCCCAAACTAGTTAACTGGTCCAATTGCTCATATCCCTTTCAACAATCGGGCCCGGAAAAAGTGAACATGATAATGTTGCTTCTATGCATCATTGTTTCATGTTAAAAAACTATGCACGCGCGTTGTATGTTGATAATAACCTAATCGCATCAATGCGTACCCACATCTCATGTAGATAAAGGCATGAATACTTCCTCATTTGGTTGAGGTAACTCGCTTTGCTCTTTCTGGTTTATTTTTTTCACGACATGGTCTCTTCTTTATGTAAGTCATTACATACTTCTTCAAGAAAGTTCTGTTTGTAGTGAAGTCATAAGATATCGGACTGAGGATCATGATCCACTCAACTCTGTTGAGATTATATAATTTCCTTTTTATTTCTCCAGATGTTACTACTATTACTACAACTACCAACTCTAACGGAGGATCTATGGGACATCAAGGTTGCCAAAAAAATCGACCTTTTACATCCACTGAGCTTACCAGAATTACTAAAAACTTTGTAACTGTAATTGGAGAGGGAGGACTTGGGAAAGTCTACCTTGGCAGACTTGACGATGGCAGTCAAGTCGCCCGTAAAAATGTTATCTCCATCGTCAAAGCAAGGCTACCAGGAGTTTCACACAGAGGTTTGAGACATAAGTGCAACTAGAATCGATGTGGCATGTTTTCGGTTTATTAGGTGTTCTACTAATAGCAAGCTCTCATACCTTAATGTGCAGGCACAACTCCTGATGGTCGTTCATCATAGAAACCTGGTTTTACTTATCGGATATTGCGAAGAATTTGAAAACATGGCGCTAATTTACGAATTCATGTCCAATGGAAATGTTCGCAACATTTGTCAGGTTTGTCTGATATTTCCTTTTACAAATTCTAGACAGATAAAGCATCTCTTAGGCTCTCACTATATGACAGCACGTGTCGAGATACATTTTATCTCAACGTTGTTCTTTGATAGTTCAGGCTTTTGCATTAATCGGTCAAGTCACATATTCATTAATAGCACCATGGAGATGAAATTAACTTTCTCAGCGAATGAACACAATAGTGAACAGGCTTTTACAGCTTTCATGATTGGAATACTCCTTATTTCTCTACTTTCGAGCAGCAAACAATTCTAATGTTTTGAGATGGAGCCAGAGACTACAAATCGCAATCGATGCAGCTCAAGGTACATAGAGCAAATCAATGTAATCTTTGCTCACATATCCACAAGTTGAGCAACACAATTCATTTTCATTAGGTTTTTTTTTTTTGCTGGTGGTGCAGGGTTGGAGTACCTGCATAATGGCTGCAAACCTCCCATTGTCCATAGAGATTTAAAGACGCCCAATATTTTACTAAACGAAAACATGCAAGCGAAGATTGCTGATTTTGGAGTATCAAAGGCATTTGTAACAGAGCATGATTCTCATATTTCGACTCGCCCATCGGGAACGCCTGGTTATCTCGATCCGGAGTAAGCAACTCGAATTAACAACTCTGAATACAAAGACTACTCCACCTAGGAAGCAAAATAACTGTACTTATTTAGACCAGCGTGAGAGGCCCATATATTTTATTCGTACATGTTTATGTTGGATACACGTATGTAGGTACGTTTTTGTAAAGGCTGTTTCAGCAATTATTGTTCTAACCAAAGCAACAATTCCTTTTGAATGCTCAGGTTTCATACATCTGGAAACTTGAGCAAGAAGAGCGATGTGTTATAGCTTCGGGCGTGGTTTTATTCGAGTTAATCACGGGCCGCCCTGCCATTATGAGAAGTCCAGAGGGCAGCAGCATGCACATACTTCACTGGGTGACTCCACTCATAAAAAGAGGGACATCAAAGCATTGTCGATCCGAGGTTAAATGGTCAATTCAGCATCAATTCTGCATGGAAAGCGGTGGAAATAGCCATGTCGTGTGTGCCGATGATGGCAGTCAAAAGGCCAGACATGAACCTCGTTCTGTCGGAACTAAAAGAAAGCTTGATGGCAGAGATCGGTTCAGGAAGAAGCCAAAGAATCGGAAATAGTAAGAGAAGTGAGTCCTTTGAGATGACCTTAATTGACGATGATATTGCTCCGAGTGCTCGTTAACCATACTTCGTCTATAAGGTTATCATGTCCATCTTCCTCGTATAAGTTATTGATTATTACATCTTCCTCGTATAAGTTATTGATTATTACATCGAACAGACTTGAAAATTTCAGTACGAAGTCTGCGCTTGTGACTTTAAATTGTGAGTGATGCATATTGGGGTCGTTGCTCTTCTAGCTTAGTGAATAAATGAGTGAATGTTGAGTTCAACTCACGGTTGGGCCCCTCTTTACAAGGCTACAAACCGTACGGTTATGAAGATGTTGATAGCTAGCCTTGCTCAGACATCCATGTGAACCCCCGTATAATGAAGCAGAGGAAAAATGAATTTCTTTCATTGTTATACCCTGTCTTATAAACCAAAGTTTTCTTTTGACAATCTTTGCCAACCGCAACCACCCAAGTAGCTCGAAGAGCAGCACTCACGTCATCCAATTGGTATCGCCTCTCATTGAACAAGAGGATATAGAGGTTGTCATGGATCAGAGGCTACAAGGGCGGTTCAGCACCTGCATCTGCTTGGAAACTAGTCGAGGCAGCAGTGCCGTGCGTGGCCGTGACTGCGAACGAGAGGCCAAACATGAACCCCGCATGCTGTCGGAGCCGAAGGAATGTCCGACTCTTTCTAGGTGAGGTGCCTAACGAACCATGGGATTCTGTTCTGCTTCACCCTTCACGCTCTCTGCTTATGATGTGGCAACTTGTCTGGGAAAATGCCCCGCGAGACGGTGCTTATAATGTGCTCCAAAACCTTCATGTGGGTCTGTAATTGTGGACGATGTGGACGATGGGATTTTCTTCTGATGATATGATAGAATTTCAAGGTTTTGCATGTGACATATCCTTCTATGAACTCATATAGTGAGAGATGATCTTGAAGAAAGGAAATTGCTGTTTTTGCACTGAAAGAACAAAAATTACTGATGTCTGTCGGCCAAGTAATCTAACAAATCTTTTACCACACGTGTTGCAATCTAGTAAAATGTGCGCACGTGTTGCGTGTTTCCCAAAAATAAGGAGAAAGAACTCTCTAAATATTAAAGTAAACCAACTTAATACGAGAAACTTAAATCATCAAATGATGAATTCATAAGAGCGCACAAAGTTATTGTTTAAATATAGAATGAAAGAGAAATATAGTGCAAGATTTGCAATTCTTTTAAGAAAGTGGATGAGAAGATTCAAATTTTCCGATGAAAAATCATCGGAAACAAAATTGAATCATTGATTGACTCATCAATATGATATGTTATGAAATAAAAAATGAAGTGTATGTTGAGATCTTCTCTGCTTTATATAATTAGTTTAGATGAGACAACAAAATGAGAATTGCAATGGGAAAATTCGAGTATGATACGGCATGACTCGATCAATTAGCAATCGACAAGTCTTTGGCATAATTCAATAATATAACTCCTTAGTTTTTCTTTTGGTTAACACCACCAAAAATCATAAATAAGTACATATGTAATAAATTTACCAAAAATTAATCTCAAATTAGTATATTTATGATAAATTTTTCTAAAAATAATATTTTGATCACTAAAATTTGAAACGATATATTTATGATAAATTTACCGTCCGTTAATTTTCGTTAAATTGAATTAACATTACGAATAATTATAAATCAATACATCCGTGATAAGTGAAGGATAAAACTCTAGATTGGTAGATTCATTAATTATTGCATATTATTTAATTTAATAATTTGATAGTAAAATTTAACGAATATTAATAGATAATAAATTTGTGAAAGGTATATCGATTTATCACGCTTCCTCGCTCCTGATGATCCTCTCTACTTCTTACCTGTCCGAAGCTCCGCTTGTCTTTTGAACTTCGCGGGGTTTCGTGCTGACTTCGTCGTCCTCCTCTCGCTCTGAACTCTGCTAATAAGCCCTAAAGACTCCACCTTTCCGAGATTCTCGCGCACCCTTTTTCATGTCATGCAAGCATCAGACATGAGAGCTCTGAGAACGCTCTGCACCCACAAGCGCCTCCTCCATCCCACCTCGAACCCCGCATCCCTCGCCTCCTTCTTCAAGCCCCTCCAGAACCCCCGTTTCCACCGCGGTGTCCACTCCACGAACCACCGCCTCCTCTCCCAGGACCCCAGCCTCGCGGCCCTGTCCTCGGGCTCCGAGTCGGAGACCAGCGACACCGCCGCCCGATGGGTCAGGAGCAGCGGCGGGGAAGCAGGGTCGGGCCCTGAGAGCGGAGCGAGAAGTGGGAATGGCGAGATTTCCGAAGAAAGGAGCTATTTTGGGGGCGGGAGGAGTTCTTATGCTGGGAGTGGGAAGAAGGGGAAGAAGAAAGGTTGTTGGGTTTGTTCGGATTGCGGGTACACGGATGGACAGTGGTGGGGTTCTTGCAGGTCGTGCCGCAGCGCCGGGACGATGAAGCAGTTCGCGGTGGAGGAGAACGGCGGCGGGAGCGAGAAAGTGAGGGGTTTCGAGGTGTCGGAGAATGTGGTGAGGTCGTGGATGCCGCAGCGGGCTGACGAGGTGCGGCCACTGCGGTTGACGGATGTGAATAGGGGGGTGAATCAGTTAGAGTAGCGGATTCCTCTGTAAGTCTGTTCTGATCATGGAAATTAATAACTGGTTAGCTTTGGATCCTATATCGCAGCTGCTAAAGAAATAGAAGAAAGTTGTTGTTTAGTTCATTTTATTGTCTTATCTACATTTGACATGATTTATCTCGAAACATCTTTCCAGGAGTTGGATCATAGAGCGTTGTGTGGTGGTTTTGAAATTTTCTAATAAAATTTTGCTGGAATGATAGTATATATCTTTTTTTTTTTTTAGTAATATGGGAATGATGATATGACTTTTGATCCTGATGACAATCTGTTGTCCACCTTGATGAAACCATTCATGCTGGTTATTCCAACACATTAGCATTTCTAATAATTAATTTTGGAAGAAACACGTGTGTCACTCAAATTCCATAATGTAAACGTTCTCTTGGGGTGCTTGATATTCAGGTATGGACCCTTTGGAGAGGAGGTTTCCAGAGTGCTAGGTGGTGGTCTCGTGCCAGGTTTGACCTACTTTTTTGCTGTATGGTCTGCTTGAACCTGCTGCTCTACTAGAACTCTCACTTGAGATATATGGAAGTTTTGAAGAATTTAATTTCGTCAAAGCTATTGATTTTGCTGCATTGTGGCTTTAAAGGTTCCTTAATTTTGGTGGGAGGTGATCCTGGTGTTGGCAAGAGTACCCTGTTGCTGCAGGTAATGTTATTAAAGGATACATTAAATATTCATAAAATATGTTTAATTCTCTGTATATCTATCTCCATGTACAACCATTGTGCTCTACCTTGTTCATCTTGTAATGTTAATATTTTTCTATTGGAAGATGGCTACAATGATTGCTGAAGGCCGGGATCTTGGCAGATCAGCTCTAGTAGTATATGTCTCTGGGGAAGAGGTAAATGGAGTTCTCATGTTAGCCTGCTGCTGGTCTTTGCTGTCATGCATATTCATTCTTGTTGCCAGATCAAATTTGTTTTTGCTTCTTGGACGGTTTTTCTTGTTTGTAAATATAGGCTCTTCCACATTTTCTGCCTTAGGCTTTCTCTGGCTTGTACCATATCATTTAGCCATGAGATAATTTTACTCGAGGAGTCTTGATAGAAAGCTACACCACATAATGAAGATACAGATTTCCTCTGATAGGCATCTGCTGTATTCGTTCCTTTTATTTTTTCTGGCCAACCTGTATGCGTCATTATCATATCACAATTACAATCTACCTTTTCCCCTTCTGAGGACTCTCTTTGATTTTGTGGTAGAGTGTGGAGCAAATTGGAAGCAGAGCTGACCGTCTAAGCATTGGAACTGAAGAACTGTATTTGTACTCGAGCACTGATATTGAGGTGAGTGCAAAGTCAGGAATTTTGCATCAACCAATTATTTGTACCTCTCGAATTGCTTTCACAATTTTGTCCTGATTTTTCATGTGTAAATCGGATTGGATCCTTGAGCTGCCATTAGTAACCTAATAGACCCAAATTCCAATGGAGATGATAATTACTTAGAAAACAATTGAAGGATGTGCTTGTTAAAGGAACCGTTTTATGGGTTGTCTACAGTAAAAATTTCTCTGTTTGGTATAGAGAGTCCAGATCGTTTGCAAATTCAAAAGTGCTGGTTATGCATTTGCTCTGTGTGAGCCTTGACATGTGTTTTGTTCTGCAGGACATACTGGAAAAAATTCAAGTTCTTTCACCTCGAGCTTTGATTATCGATTCAATTCAGACAGTTTATCTAAAAGGAGTGGCTGGAAGCGCTGGAGGTCTCTCACAGGTAACATCTTTGCAATCTCTCCGCTTGCAAGAGGCAAAAATGGATCTGAATTCAGGAGATTAGTGATTGAGTTTAGGGCACTCTAATTTGTTAAAGTGATCTCGTGTTGCCTAAAGTTTTTTGCCTAAAGTTTTTTACTCTTTGTGAGATTGACCCGGTATTACTAGCATGTAGCCATCGCCACATATTCAAGTGAGCTTTTCTGAACAATTCTATTGGTTAACCAAGCAACTTTACCCAATATTTAAGAGTGCTGATATCGGTTTGCTTCATCTTGACTATCTTTATAAATGCACCGAGGACAAATGTATGATTGATCTTGACATTGATGTGTGGCAGGTGAAAGAATGTACATCAGTATTGCTTCGTTTTGCAAAGAAGACCAACATTCCTGTTCTATTGTTATTCAAAATTTATTATTCTCATCGTTTGTTTTGTATGTGATAAATCGCCTACAAATTTGGACTATTCCTATATGATGTTATAGCATTTATGTCAGCCCATACATCTTTAGCATCTTGGTGATATTGGAGTTGCTGTGACAACCAATCTTTCTAGAAGATTTTGCTTATTTGAGTCCACTCTTGTTGATTGTATATTTCAGATTGAACATGTGACAAAATCTGGAGAAATAGCTGGTCCCAGAGTTTTGGAGCACATTGTGGATGTCGTTTTGTATCTGGAAGTTGGTACCTTTATCAACATTTCTTTTGTTGTATTGATAGTGGATTTGCTGAAGCTGTGGCATAACTGTAGCATCTCATTTTAGGTCTTCTAGAGTCACTCAATGCATTCTTTTACTGTCATTGAAGTTGTTTGATTCCAACTTAGCAATTCAAGTTTTCTTTGCATACGATGGGTCAATTAGTTGGGGTAATCTAAAAGAATTATCCAGCAGCTATTTCTAGATTGATTTTGTGTCTTAGGGATTGCGATGGTTCATTACAACAAACGGTTCTTGTTATGATCTCGTATATTTCATCCAATAATAGCTGCAGAACTTTTCTCTTTGACGCATCATACTTAGTTTAGGTATGCTACATGCATGAGCTTCTTGACAAGTTAGTGCTTTTTGTCGACTAGTGTTTCATCGACAAAGTTCACTGCATGTTTAACATGCTTTCGATCATTCTCTTTCAAAAAGTTTTCGTGTTTCATACCAATGGAAGTCAACGAAAACATATCATAATAAGCTTGTCCTATCATTCTTTCTTTGATAGCAAACTTTAAACCATTAAACGCAAACTCAGCAAACGTCTTTTCAGGTAAAGGTACGAAACACCTATTCCTTGCCTTTCTAAATCGAAACATGAACTGATCAACTGACTTATTATTGTATTGTTTCATTGCTAACAAATCCGCCACAAACATATCCGGTGCAGCTCTTTTGAAACTCACTATGAAACATCATTTCTATTTGATCCCAAGAAAATATAGAATGAGGTGGTAGTGATGTGTACCGGTAAAAGCAATTTTGGAAAATGATAATGGAAATAACCGCAGCTTCCAATGATCTCTATATGTAACATCTCCACACAAAGCAACAAGTCGATTGATGTGTTCTTGTTGCGATTGATCATCCTCACCAGTAAACAGTTAAATTCTAGTATCTTAAACCCCCTTAGGTATGAAATTGCATCTATCCATTCCGAGTATGGTTTTCTATATACTTGCCTAAAACCTCCCCTTCACCACTATATTGCTTTAGTCTTGGATCGACTACGCATTGATTTTGTCTTATTGGGATCACAATTGGTGGTGTGATTGCTTGAGCCGCCTGCACAACCTGAGGCATCATTTGAGGTATGTTTTGTTGCAAAGGTTGAATGCATTTGGTATTGGGGTACTGGGGACTGTGGTATTAGCTGCGGCAATGGATACTATGATACTGGTTGCGGATATTGTGGAATCAGGTTTTGTGGTAATGGCTATGGATATTGCGAAACCAGGTTTTGTAGTAATGGCTATGGATATTGCTGAACCGGGTTTTGTGGTAATGGCTGTGGATATTGTGGCACTTGGTACTGCAGTACTGGCTATGGTGGTGTTAAAATCCTTCTCGGGATCTTTGTATTATTTGGCCTAAACAAAGTTTGAGGGAGACTAGGTTGGGTAGCAACACCACCAAGCAACGCATTGTCATGTGATTGGTATAGAGTAGCATGATGAGGAACCAAATTTGCATTAATTGGTCCAGACAAATGAACCTCGTTAGCTGCTGTCTGACCCATGTTGGTATTTTCATTCCTCTGTGATAAATTAACCACGTTACCTTCACTGTCGCTGCTTGGTCGTGCGCTTGACCTACCAACGTGTTTTATCCTCTCTCAAGAATCCTTACCGTGCAAGAGGCATGAGTTGTCCTGCGGTTCCACCACCCGGGGCGTAACGATGAGCTGTCCAAGAATTCCAACTATGCCGGGAGGAACAATAGGAACAATTTGTGACTAGGTAGAACTCATCGATGAGCTTTGCCTGCCAGTAATCTCCTAGACCGTATTAATAAACAATGGCCTAACAATATCAGCCACACATCTAGTAACTAGATTAGTTAGATCGTTGTGTTGTTGTTCCATAATTCTTCTCATAGTAGTACGCGTAATCGGATTTGGTTCCAATTGCTTTTTCTGTTCTTCAATAAGGTGTCTAGGAATATCTATCTCCCCTACTTGTCTTTGTTCCGCCACTGTCTGTCCATTCGATGATTCCGCACGTGTCACCCGCTCCATAGCAGGATTTGGGGGTACACTGCTCCCTGCAACATTGTTATTTTGATCCAATTAGCTCTAACTCCTCGTTCATGCCATTGTTACTCCTCCAATTGACCAAATAGGTCTCACCTAGCGTGCCAAAATTATGTTTTGCCAGAAATGGTTCCTACGATAAAATATAATTCACTGAAAGTCGTTTTTTGATTTTTAATGAGAGGAGACCGGGTTCTAAGTCTAATTTTCGATAGGGGTGATCCAGGCGTGAACAAAGAATCTGATTGTCCTGATTGATAATACAAATTTCACACAATGACGAAATTTGACTTAAATTTATCTAGGACTTAGACAAATCCGTCCAATTATTGGTAGCGTCCGAAGTTCATCAATGTGATATTACAAAGTTACTGACTTGGAACATAAATAGCTATAGCTACGGAAACTAAACTAAAGGTGCGATACTGAAAAGTAAAGATAAAAAGACGGCATTTTGGTTTTAATCAAAGTTTTTCAATGCTAGTAATATGAGTTCATAATGATCACGAGAAAATGAAGACGAGAGAGACAGGGATCACCACAGCATGGTCGCATCATTATCACAAAGAGAACGTGCGATGTTCAGCTTAACTTATTGACAATAAAGTCTCTGATTTTTTTTCTTCAAAAGTAATCGTGCCATGCACGAGGACTTATAACAACTTGAGAGTACAGCTTTGTCCTAAATATTCTGATGGTCACTAAAAGAAAGTTTGATTGTGCAATCTCAAACTTATCATGTGTACTGAGCAAAGAAAAATTATCTATTTGTTAGCATATTGAAAGCAGGTGACAGAATCCTTGCCCAGATCTTTTGATTTTTGTCCTTTTCTCCACCAAAACGAGATCAGAAAAACCTTCCCTACGACTTTTAATTGTTGAAACGCAAATGGAGTTATTTGCCTCGAAAGTCTATTATCCAAAGTGGTAGTTGCAATATTCATAGGAACCTTTTTGGTACAGAATCTAGTGAAAGGATGCTGAGATTAAAGAACCGACCTTTTAAGTATGGAGAGATTTCAACAATCACTGGGAACTTTGGACGAGTGATTGGTAAAGGTGGCTTTGGAAAGGTATATCTTGGTACACTAGATAATGGCACCGCAGTTGCTGTGAAGATGATCTCTGAATCATCAAGGCAAGGGTACAAGGAATTTCAAGCGGAGGTTAGATACGATGATGCAATCATATTTCCTATTAAAATCAATTTATGCTGACAATTACACAGATGTTCGTTCATAAACTTCCTCTTTGACTCTTCTCTGTATTCGTTATAGTAACACACACTCTTTATGCTGCACGCGCAGCTCTCAATGATTCTTCACAACAGAAACTTGGTTTCTCTGTTTGGATATTGCAACAAGTCCAAGCACATGGCATTAATATATGAATACATGGCTAATGGAAATTTATGGCAACATTTATCAGGTGCGTATTTATCTTCTTTTCTATTGTTTTCTTCTATAAATTAATCCTGTAGAACTCTGTTTCTTGCTCATAGGTAAAGTTACGATGCATCCAACAGGGGACCATCCGAAGGTTTTGACATGAAGTAACAGACTACAAATATCTCTGGATGCAGCACAAGGTACACAAATGAGATATCCTCAGTTGTAGGTTTTTTCCCATCATTGCTTTGGCATTGTTTTTACAAGTTTTTTGCGAGGATTTCAGGTTTGGATTATTTGCATAATGGTTGCAAGCCATCCATCATCCATAGAGACATGAAGACTACTAACGTCTTGTTGAACGAAGAACTCCAAGCCAGAGTAGCTGATTATTGCCTGTCTAGCGCTTTTGCAATTGAAAATGACTCTCATGTGTCAACTTTTCCTGTGGGCACTCCTGGCTACCTCGACCCTGAGTAATGGCTAAAACTTCATATTACTGTTCTGGTTCAATTCGGGATCTCAATATGCATATACATATTGAAATAGCTTAGGATTTCATCTTTGATATGAAGATCCGTATTTTTTTTCCTCCCAGGATTCATTCTTCTAGGAACTTTAACAAGAAGAGCAATGTTTATAGTTTTGGGTTTTGGAGTCGTACTATCTAAGTTGATCACGGGCTGACCCGCAATAATGAGAAGTCAGGATGGCAGTGCCAGCATGCACATACTTGAATGGTTGATTCCAATCGTTGAAAGCGGTGATACACAGAGCATTATGGATCCAAGGCTACAAGGAGAATTCGACTTCAACTCGGCTTGGAAACTAGTGGAGATTGCCATGTCTTGTACACAACCAACGGCAATTCAAAGGCCGGATATACATCAAGTATTGGCAGAGTTGGAGTCTTTGGTGAGCAAATCAAGTGGTCCCTTTGAAATGACCTCCTTGGAGCTCCCATCTCACGAGGTCCCTGGTAGCAGAACTTTTCCATACCAGGAAGGCTCGCTTCTTTTTAGGTTAGAGATTTTTTTTTGTTCTTTAATTAATTTTTGTTCTTTAATTGCATCACCCATTTCCCTTTTCTTTCTGTCATTGAATCTTCCAAACTCGCTGTCTAGCAATGATATCCTGTCGTCCTTTGAGGTTCCTTTCTCCATTTATTATGTCAGTTCATGGCATTCCTAATACCGCGAAAGTAGGAACCCCATGTTGAGTTTTGGGGGAGGTGGATGGATAGTTGGGGCTATCCATGGATGGGGTAATCGGCTTGAGCAGGCCCACCCTCACGGCACGTTCTTGGAGTTCAGCCGAGACTTCAGTTTGAGTCCACACCATTGGATAATTAGCAACTTGTGGACACCTAAATTTTTGCAACCCATTGCATAAAAAATTAGGGATTAATCCTGACTCGGGACAAGTGTCAAAAAAGTCCTAAACCTATTTCATTTATGCTAATTTAGTCATAAACTTTTTAATGGTGCCAATTTAGTCTTAAACCTTTTGACCTAATTCCAATTTAGTCTTTATTACTAACGTGGATGTCGACCGATCTACATTCCACTATTGACGTTACTGTAGACAACTTTCAATAATAATGTAATATTTTTTTCTTTTTTTTCTCTTTCTTTTCCTTTTTATTTTCTTCTACCTTTTGCTAGTGGACAGCTCAATTAAGAAGAAAATAAAAAAGAATAAAAAATCAATAAAATAATAAATTTTTTGGAAATATTTATAAAAAGTAAAAAAAAAATTATTTACGTTACCGCCGGCCGCACCACGTAGGATGGTTGACGCCGATTGGACCGCCAAGTTAGCGATGTCCAATCAAAATTAGCCGGAATGAATACATTGGCAATTTGTTAAAAAGTTTATAGCTAAATTATCAAATTATTAAAAGATTTAGGACTAAATTGGCACAATTAAAAATTTTATAACTAAATTTGCTAGTTGTCAAAAGATTTAGAATTGAATTGATAAAATTGAAAGGTTTAGGATTTGATTGGCCGTTGTACAATATGTTTATGATTTTTTGACAATTTTCCCTCACCCCCATTACCTTCTTAATTTCGCATTTGAAGCCCCGACCTTTCGATGGTAGCCTATTGTCCCATAGGATCGATTTATCCCTCTTTAACTCGAAATCACTTTTATTGCATAACTATGTCTTACCTCTATGCTGAATGAGCATTTTCAGGCCTTTTTCAATTAGTGTGAACAAGAAACAATGATATGTATAAGGTGATAGATGCATGGCAAGCGAAGGTGATCGGTCCGAACCATGATAATGTTCTTTGATATCGATAATTTGTGTGGTGGTCATTGGTAGCAACGAAATTTTGAAGCTAGAAATTCTTGCCAACCATGTATAAATCATCTTGGATCAATTGTTTCTGGCCATGCCAAATACTGAAAATATGAGTCAAAACTCATCATTATCATAATTTACCGAATTGATTTTTACGGCGGTGCCTCTAGCCGAATGGAAGAAGTTAATTTCACGACGTATAATAATAAATAAATCAGCGTGTGACAGGATGTATAGTTTTCAAATTTATCAATGGTCCACCTGTCATCAATCAAAAGCAGTCTATCGACATTGATTGCGGTACTAGTTTTTTGTCCCATTTTACTAAATTCTTTTGTCCCATGATTGCGGTACCTTTTTTTTTTGTCAAAGATTGCGGTACTTGACTTGACACATATGCGGACGAAGACCTAGCTGCAAGTCTTAGTCTTCTTGTATTATAGCGATGACTCAGTCAACTCTGAACCGAAGATGGGGTCGTGTAACCTCTTAGTATTTCCCATAGAAGAAGAAACTAATATCCAATAATTGTCATGTTCAAATTGGATTCAAATTCATGGAACTTATGGTCATGTTCTCCAGATATATCAAAATCCTATTTACCGTCATTGGTGGAAACTGTTTTTCTATATGAATATAAAGTGCACAAACGGAAAAAGGAGGAAACGAAATACTTAGTAGCAATGAAATATACTGGGCCAAAGCCACTAAGATCAACTACAGCCTTCTCGTTTTCTTTGCTTGCTTTTTAGCCTTAGGATTTGTCCTTGTGGTTCAAAGCCCGACAAAATACAGGCATCTCTCTCTCTCTCTCTCTCTCTTATCCGTATCAAGCAAAGTTTCTGAGTAACTGTGCTTTGCGTGTGATAAGAACATTATAAGATTGAATGCTAACAAAATATTGACTCACTCAATATACCAGACATCGAATTGGCACTATATAAAAAAGTTTAGGACTAAATTTGTATAAAAAAAATTTATGATTAAATTGGCATCAATACAATAATTTTAGGACCTTTTGACAGTTTTCCCGTAAATTCTTGCCAACCATGAAAATGTGAGCCAAACAAAACTCATCCTCCTGTTAATTACTCTTCCTTCTCATCATTTACCGTACGATTTTTCATGGCGGATGCCTCTAGCCGACAAAAAATAGTCAATTTCATGGTGTATCATGATAATGATGTCTGTAAAAAAAAAAAAAAAAGCGCAACGTGATGTGTTTTTTTTTTTCAAATTTATAATTGACAATATGTGATCAATCAAAAGCTGTCTATTGATGTTTCTATTGGTTCTTAGACTTTGATCCATTTGCAGACGAAGACCTAGCTGCAAGTCTTGGTCTTCTGGCATTTGAGCCATGACTCAGTAAACTATAAACTAAAGAAGCTTCAAGATGAGAGTACTGCGCGGGCGAACGAGTAGCACATGAGGTCGTGTGTTACTTCCTATCCTCTTGGAATTTTCAATAGAAGCAGAAAATAATTTTTTGATAAATATCGCCTGAACCCGGGTCAATCCAGCGATAGTATGAAGAGCACAAAAGAAAAATGAGTATACAAAATACTTCGTAGGAATGAAAAGTCCTGGTCCATAGCCATTAAGATGATGTCGGTTGGTCGTACGGAGAGCTCACAATATAAATATAAGTCGTGCATACATATTATCTTCCTCACACTTCTCTCTTCGACAATCTCCACTTCTCGATGACAATGGCAAGATCGTAGCTGAAATAAAAGGTACTCCACTTCCCGTATTGACAACACACACCTGTATATAATCTGCTTGGGAGGCATACATGATCTCCTCGTACCAAAACTTAGGGTAGTAGATAGTGACCCAATATGTAACATCGATGTATACGTCAAATGTGGGTGATTCATCTTCCCCATCATGTTGCCATATGTCGCGACCTACCCGTCCTGATCGGGTTAGGCCAAGAGATATTTGTCAAGGACCGAGGCACTCCCGAGCCTCATACCTCACGTGACGAGAATTGTCTAATTTATTCATTCGATTGGAGTCGTCACTAACCATGATCAAGGGTCGGCTAGAGACCCTACCCTAATCGAGACACGGGAGTGTCGTCTTGACATGGGCGAAAATCAGAGATTTCAAAATTCGGAGACTTGATTACACTAACGATCTACTAGTGCCTTTTTGGTACCTAAACTTAATCACTCACAAACTAACGTACCGGACAACCCTATCGTAAAAGTTAAGATTCCACCTAACCGTTCTAAAAATAGAAAATAACAATCAATGTATTAAAATTACACAATCAGATAATCATAAAGAAAATAAACAACCAGCCACCTAGCATCATCTCTAGAAAAAAAAAAAAAAAAAAAAGGCAATCAATAGCCCTAAGGTAAAGCTCTAATGGCTTATCCGATTTTTGAAAATTTTTTTTAAAAGGTTTTCTCAATTTTTATGAATTTTAAACTAAGCCCATAATGAAATTAAACACTAAGATCTAGTGAAATTAGGCCCAAAAATGATTTCAGAATATTTCTTAATTTTCTGATTTTTTTGGAATTTTTCCAAATTTTTCTGAATTTTTAATTTTTTAATATTTTCTGATTTTTTAACATTTAATTAATTTTTTTGGGATTTTTAAACATTTTTGAATTTTTTAGAATTTTTAATATTTTAATATTTTAAAATTTTCGAATATTTATATTAATCAAAGAAAAAACCGGACCGGGTCTCCAGACCCGGCTTCCCGACCGGGGTTACCGACCCGCCCGAGTTTCCAAAATTTGTTTTTATATTTTCTTTTCCTTTTCCTTTTCTTTTCTCTCTTGTTTCTTTTTCTTTTTCTATTTTTTTCTTCTTTTCTTCATCCCCTCCTTTGCGTGACCTTCTGCCCAGAATGCTTCTTCCCTTTGCTTCTTCCCCAGGGGCTCACCGAGATCTCCTTTCCCGGCCATTGTCACCATTTCCGACCGCCCCCATGGCCACGCTAAGCACCACGTCCACTACCAATCCACCGTGTACATCCAAGCACCGACCATCACAACCGCGGCCACCAAATCCACCGAACCATCGGCTAACTCCCACCACAAAACGACACCAGCAACCAAAACTCACTCTCCGCCACCAACCTCACCGCCACTAAAAAAACATTATGCCTAAACAACCGGGCACACACGCCATAGAATAGAAATTAGTGAACTGACAGTGGCGGCCTCCAACCGCGGGCGTCACCAGCGACGAAAAACTTTCCGACTGAGGGGAGATGCAAGCGCGGCCAACTCGGACAATGTGCGAATCCCGACAAAACCACATGAAAGACAAAGGAGACTTGAAGTCAGTGGCAATAACAGAGCAAATCGTGCATAAATCAACACTCTAGAGTATCGACTTTCATGGAGTTCATCTCGGATCTCACTTGGGCATTTTACCGAGCAAGTGCTGTGCGACTAAAACTACGGATTTCTAGGTCGATTTCAGTGGGGTTTAAAGGTTCTTCTTGGTAGAGATTGGTCAAGAACGCATCATGGAGGTGCAAAGAAACATTTTCCTCATCTTGTGGTACTGGGCGATCACCGAATAGACTCGGTGTGCCCGGCACACGAGAGGCAGGGGAGGGAAAGCCAAAACAGGGGAAGGCTGAGAGAGACCCACCTGGTTCACGGCCAACCTAAGCGAGGTGCGACGGTTGGGGGGTCCGGCGTCGGTTTGAGCGGCCCTCCGGCGAGCAGGCGAGACTCGGACCTCTCCGATTCCCCTCAACTCTCTCCCTGTCTCCTCTTTCTCTCCTCTCGTTCTCCCTCTTCTTGCTCACTCTCCAACTCTTCTTTCTTCTCTGTTTCTTCCCCTTCGTGCCTCTCTCAGACTTTCCCAAAAACTCACTCTGTTCCGGCCCCCCCAAAAACGTCTCCTTTCTCTCCTCTCAAAACTCTCGGTTTTTGCTCTCTGTGTTTCTGCCTTCTCTTCCTGTTGGCTTCTGATCTCTCCCCCTTAGCTCTCTCGAGCTCTCTCTCGGAACTCTCTCCCTCGAAACTCCCTCTCTCCCTCGGAACTCTCTCCCTTCCGTGCCTCTGCCCCTCTACTTTTGTTCTGGCTTCTGATCTGTTTCTGCTTCTGCTTCCTTTGCTTCCTCTCCCGTACGCCCAGAAGTGCTGACTGAAGGGGGAAGGTGAACAGCGCGTGGGCCGAGCCCGGGAGAAATGGGCCGGCCTGCGCGAAAATTAAAAGGAGAAGGGAAAAGGGCCGCGCGCAATAAAAGGAAAGAGAGAGAAAAAGAATGGACCGATTGACCTGACCCGGAAAAACTTTTTTTTTTACACGAATATTTCCTAATAGGCCTTATTAATGTAAATGTGCCTAATGTCTATATGCCATAGAATTTAATGAGAAAATTTTTTGTTTAGGGGTTAAAAATTAAATCCAAATTTTTTTATGCAATAAGACTCTAAATGATTGAGCAAAATTTAGATGTTAACACCATAGAAAAAATGCCCCTAATCAGTTCTAGCAAGTTTGCAAGTAGCAAACAGCGGATGGTGGTGTCGATCGGTTCGCGAGCGACAAATGGTGACGATGGCATTTTTCACCTAGGAATGGTGCGATATAATTTTTAGACAACCCAACCACATGGATGTCCACGTGGACTTTTTTTTTTTTAATTGTAAAATGACATCTCATATAAAAGTTTTAATTATAAAAATCACGTAATATTTTTTTGTCGGAATTTTTCGCCAAAGACACTAAAGTGATCGTTTTTTCTTGAGTTTTGGGGGAGGTGGTTGGGAGGTTGGGACTATCCATGGATGGGGTGATTGGCATGAGCAGGTCCGCCCTCACCGCATGTTCTTGGAGTTCAACTGAGACTTCAGTTTGAGTCCACACCATTAGGTAATTAACAACTTCTCAATACCTAAATTTTTGCAATCCATTGCATAAGAAAATTAGGAATTGACCCTGACTCAAGATAATTGTAAAAAAGATCCTAAACCTAGTGCATTTGTGCTAATTTAGTCATAAACCTTTTAATGGTGCCAATTTAATCTTAAACCTTTTGACTTAGCACCAATTTAGTCTTTCCAGCTAATTTTGGCTAGATATTGCTGACGTGAATGTCGGCCGGTCTACGTGTCACCACCCATGCTAACGTGGACAATTTTTAATAATATTTTAATATTTTGTTCTTTCTTTTTTTTCTTTCTTTTCTTTCTTTTCCTTTTTATTTTGTTTTACCTTTTGTCGGTGGCTGGCTCTATGAAGAAGAAAAGAAAAAAAAAAGAAAAGAAAAAAAAAAATAAAAAAAAAAAAATCAATAAAATAATAAAAATTTTGGAATATTTATAAAAAAAATAAAAACTTATTCACATCACCACCGACCGTATCAAGTAGGATGGTTGGCGCCGATTGGACCACCATGTCAGTGATTTTTTACCAAAGCCGAAAAGACTACATTGGCAATTTATTAAAAGGTTTAGAACTAAATTGGCAAATCATTAAAAGATTTAGAATTAAATTGGGACAATTGAAATGTTTAGGAATGAATTTGCTAGTTGTCAACAAGTTTAGGACTGAATTGACAAAATTCAAAGGTTTAGATTGGATTGGACACTATACAATATGTTTAAGACTTTTTGGACAATTTTCTCCCACCCCCATTGTCCTCTTAATTTCACATTTGAAGCCCTAACTTGACTCGGACACATATGCGGACAAAGACCTAGTTGCAAGTTTTAGTCTTCTTGTATTGTAGCGATGACTCAATCAACTTTGAACTGAAGATGGGGTCGTGTATCCTCTTAGTATTTCCCATAGAAGAAGAAACTAATTTCCAATAATTGTCGTCTGAATACGAGTCAGTCCTGTATATGCCTTCCAAATCACATTAGGATTTATGTGGAGTTGGATTCAAATTCATGGAACTTATGATCATGTTCTCCAGACATATCAAAATCGTAATTACCGTCATTGATGGAAACTGCCTTTCCTATAGGCTATATGAATATAAAGTGCACAAAAGGAAAACGAGGAAACAAAATACTTAGTAGCAATGAAATATACTGGGCCACAGCCACTAAAGATCAACTACAGCTTTCTCGTTTTCTTTGCTTGCTCCTTTAGCTTTAGGATTTGTCCTTTTGGTTCAAGCCCAACAAAATACACATCTCTCTCTCTCTCTCTCTCTCTCTCTCTCTCTCTCTCTCTCTCTCTCTCTCTCTCTCTCTCTCTCTCTCTCTCTCTCTCTCTCTCTCTCTCTCTCTCTCTCGGGTCTGTGTCGAGCAAAGTTTCTGAGTAACTGTGTTTTACGTGTGATAAGAACATTACAAGATTGAATGCTGGAAAAATATCGACTTACTCAAAATATCATATATCAAATCCGGGATCGCGTCCGAAAAAATAGTAAGTAAGTTCAGGAAAGCGTGCATACATTAAGGACTTTTGGCATGAGTAGTCACTAAATCTGTAAATGGTCTGCTATGTTAGCATGCTGTGCTTGTAAAAAAAGAAGAGAAAATGGAGGGAGCAAGAAAATTTGAGGGAAAAATTGAGAACTATAATATTTCCATATTATAGATAATTTAACTTGTCGACATACTCGACCCGGATTTTCTTCTGCCCTTTCTCCCAAACACAGCGTGAGATTTCCTGTCTGGTGGTTTAAGCTTCGCACAAGAAATGTTGGCCATTAAGAATGAGTAATTGGTGCTCTAGTTTAATCCGATTCTTGAAATGGACCAAGCGGAGAGGTATTATGTAAAGCTTTCCGTGGCTGCTTACAACGGGGTCGTTGGATGTGTATATTGTCCATCGACTGCGTCATGGTCCTCAAGATCTCAAGCATGAAACATTTGTTCGAATCGATCCATGCCTTCATCGCTGCCCACCTTCCAATTCAGGTCCAGCATGTCATAGCTCTCCTCGTGGTCTAACGCTGCCTCCCTAATTAATTTTTGTTAAGAAAGCCGTACGAAATTAAAATTTCATTAAAAAACACAACGTAGGACAAATCACTGAAATTTGTCACTGAAAGCACTGAAGTGATCGTTTTTTCACCGATGTACTACACAATTGATCACTCGAAAAGTTTTGACACTAAAGAAAATGCCATACAAAAGTTATAGCACTTTTAGACTCCGTTTATTCACGGAAAATGAATGATTTTCAAAACAATTTCTTAAAATTAATCACTTGTATCATTTGAAATAATTAAATAATGAAAAAAATTCATTATCAACAACATTTTATATTGAAATATTTTTGTGGACGATGAAAATATTTTTACATTTATTCATTTTTGTAAGCAATACAAGCAATCATTTTTTAGAAACTTTTTTTTTCAAATCATTCATGCTTCAATTTTCTTCTTATGACCTTAATGTCTTGCTTGTTGATCTATATTAAATCACCTTTTAAGCAAGATATTCCAATTGCCCTATAACGTTTGGGTCTAAGCTTTCCTATATAAGGCTTCCTTTGTTTCACAAGAAAAAAATATTTTCTTCATTTTGTGACGTTTGGCCAGCATAGGAAAATAAGTCAACGGAAAGCTTAGGTTTAAATTCATAAAAATGATTTCCTCTTTGAACAACCAGAAAATATTTTTCAAAATATGATTAAGTATCGGCGCTTGAACCCGAAACTATATGCTTTGGCACGGAAACTCCAACGCTGGTTTTCGGATCCCCAGAATTCATGACCAGGACTCCGGCACTTTGCAGGGGACAAGCCAAACAGTCTTGATGTACATCACGAGATCTTGTACTAATGATACATGGAAAATCATTAGCCCATAGCATGATATATTATTTAGAATTTACCAATGGTCGATATGTCATCAATCGAGAGCTGTCTATTGACGTTTCTTTTGGTTCATAGACTTTGATGCATCTGCGAACGGAGACCTAGCAGCAAGTCTTGGTCTTTCTTTTGGTTCTTACACGTTGATACATTTGCAGATGAAGACCTAGCAGCAAGTCTTGGCCTTCTGGTAACGTAGCCATGACTCAATCAACGTAAGGATTGAGCAAATCAAGTGGTTCCTTTGAAATGACCTCCTTGGAGCTCCCATCTAACGAGGTCCCTCTCGCTAGGTAGCAGAACTTTTCCATACCAGGAAGGCTCGCTTCTTTTTAGGTTTAGAGATTAATTTTTGTTCTTTAATTGCATCACCCATTTCCCTTTTCTTTCTGTCATTGAATCTTGCAAACTCGCTGTCTAGCAATGATATCCTTTCGTCCTTTGAGGTTCCCTCTCAATTTATTATGTCAGCTCATGGCTAGGGGTGTCAATGGGTCGGGTCGGGTCGGATTTTCATGATACCCGACCCGATCCGAAATAATGAATATATGTGCTTGGCCCGACCCGAAACAAGACCCGAACATTATATAGCTGCACAATTGGGTCGTGTTCGGTTTGGGTCGGTTTGGGTCGGGTTCGTGTTTAGAGGTTTACTAATCATTTAAAAGTTCAGTATCCATGATTTCTCGTGAGATCCTTCGCATTCTTAATACACATAGCACAATTAAGGATGTGATTTCTAGTATTGGGTTAAGATTAACTGCCAAGAACATGGCCTCTCGAGGTGGCGTACGTTCTTTAGTTCAATCATGTATTGAAGGGCCATGTAAATTCAAGCGACATCACATTAGAATCAGTGAATAAAGAGAAGGTTCGCATCCAACTTCGGGCCAGTCCCATTCATTGATTCCAAAAACTTCAATCCTTTTCGTTTCTTTTCTCAGCCTGCCCATTTGTTCCTTGCAAATTTCGAGACTATTTATTTAGTATCTGTCTCGACATCACCGGGAATGTTGGGACGGCGGAAGGATCACCGGGGATCGCGGGTGGAGGAGAGCGCCAGAGGCGGGAGCGGAATCCGGAGCGCCCGATGAATCGGCGGAGAGGATCGGCAAATCGCCCGAGGAGAATGGTAGTCGCCGCGGCCGTCGATCTCGGCGACGCCGCTGAGGGTGATGTTACCGGTGGTGGCGGCGTGGCAGAACTCGAGGAAGAAGAAGTCGGCGGCAAGGTCCTGGAAGAAGGAGCATTTTTAATGGTTTTGGTTGTTGTTTGGGTTGGCTTATTGTTTGGATTGGGTTTGGGTACCCAAGCCCAATAGATCCAAACAATACCCAATTCTTTTTATTGTTACCCAAACAAGTTGAGATCCAACCCGACCTGATAAGAAAATTTCGTGTTCGGGTCGGGTCGGTTTGTGTTTCGGTTTGGGTATTATGTTTGGTTTTGACACCCCTACTCATGGCATTCCTAGTACCGCGAAAGTAGGAACCCCATGTTGAGTTTTGGGGGAGGTGGTTGGGAAGTTGGGGCTATCCACGGATGGGGTAATCGGCATGAGCAGGCCCACCATCACGGCATGTTCTTGGAGTTCAGCCGAGACTTCAGTTTGAGTCGACGCTAATGGGTAATTGTAGCTTGTTGATACCTAAATTTTTGCGACCCATTGCATAAGAATTAGGGATAGACCCCGATGATAATAAGTGTCAAAAAAATCTTAAACCTAATCAATTTAGTCATAAATTTTTTACTGGTGCTAATTTAGTCTTAAATCTTTTGACCTAGTGCCAATTTAGTATTTTCGGCTAATTTTGGCTTGATATTGCTGACATGAATGCCGGTCGATCTATGTGGCCGATACTAATGTGGACAATTTTAATATTTTTTTTCTTTTTCTTTTGATTTTTTTCTTTCTTTTCCTTTTTCTTTTCTTCTACCTTTTGCTGGTGGCCGGCTCAATGAAGGAGAAAAGAACTAAAATAAAATAAAATAAAATAAAAGAATAAAAAATCAATATAATAATAAATTTGGAAATATTTATAATAAAATAAAAATTATCCATGTACTGCTGGCCGCATCACGTAAGATAGCTAGCTCTAACTGGATTGCCACGTTAGTGATTTCCGACCAAAATTAGTCGGAAGGAATACATTGGCAATTTATTAAAAAGTTTAGAACTAAATTGGTACAATTGAAAGGTTGAGGATTGAATTTGCAAGTTGTTAAAAGGTTTAAGATTGAATTGGCAAAATTAAAAGGTTTAGGATTGGATTAGCCGCTGTATAATAGGTTTATGACTTTTTCAATGGTTTGTCCACACCCCATTGTCCTCTTAATTTCGCATTTGAAGCCTTGACCTTTCGATGGTAGCCTATTGTCCCATAGGATCAATTATCCCTCTTTAACTCGAAATCACTTTTATTGCATAACTATGTCTTACCTATATGTTGAATGAGCATTTTTGGGCCTTTTTTCCATTAGTGTGAACAAGAAACAATGATATGGATAAGGTGATAGGGGCATGGCAAGTGAAGGTGATAGGTATGAACCATGGTAATGTTCTTTGATGCCGATAGTTTATGTGGACTCATTGGTAGCAACGAAATTTCGAAGCTAGAAATTCTTGCCAACTGTGTAAATATCATCTTCGATCAATTGTTTCTGGCCCTACCAAATGCTGAAAATATGAGCCCAAGCTCTTTCTTGTCATAATTTACTAGATTAATTTCATGGCGGATGCCTCTACCCGAAAGAAGAAGAAGATAATTTGACGACGTTTTGTAATAATGATACGTGTAATGAAATTAGCGCGTGACATGCTATATTGTTTTCGAATTTACCAATGTCCATCTGCCATCAATCAAAAGCTGTCTATTGACATTGATCGTGGTCCTTAGACTTGGACACATATGCGGACGAAGACCCAGCTGCAAGTCTTGGTTTTCTTGTACTGTAGTCATGACTCAGTCAACTTTGAACTAAAGATGGGGTCGTGTATCCTCTTAGAATTCCCTATAGAAAAAGAAACTAATTTCCAATAATTTTCGTCTGAATACGGGTCAATCCAGTATATGCCTTCCAAAATCGATATAATCACATTAGGATTTGTGTTGAGTTGGATCCAAATTCATGAAACTTTTGATCATGTTCTCTAGATATATCAAGATCTTAATTACTAGTCATTGGTGGAAACTGTTTTTCCTATATGAATATGAAGTGCACAGAAGGCAAACGAGGAAACAAAATACTTGGTAGCAATGAAATATACTGGGCCATAACCACTAAGATGGCGTCGGTTGGTTGTATGGAGAGCTCGCGATACTAACATACTGCTTCTTTGAAAATGGTGAGAATGGAATCAAGCAGCTTCTTCGAAATGGCCATTCTGGGGCTTGACTATGACACTGTTCCCCTCGCAAGGTAAATGGGGAAATTCAAGACTTATCCCGTAACATTTCAATTCCCACTTCGAAAAAAAGTGATGTCTTGTGATGTTATTCATGAATAAGATCCAATCAAAATGGTCGTCACTTTGTATGTTCACATTGAACTAGAGGCTCTGTCCACATTGAACTGGTTGTTAAGACATGGTATATTCTGAGAGCGACAAATAAGCCTAGCCTTCTTTTTTTTTTTTTTTTTTCCTTTTTGAATAACACGGGGGGTGACTAGACCTTCCAAAAGCATAGCTAGTTCCACAACGCATTAACTATATTTGAATATGCAGCCTTATTCACTAATTTTAATGTTTCTAATAGACTTCTTCTTAAATATCATTTTCATTGAAAGCAACGAATGCCTTATCGTTTCTCAGGTTACCCATGCATAACCAAATAGATTGCAAAGTTTTTTTTTCCTTTATGAATGATATTGACTAGTATAGATAACAAAATTAACCTTCAGTAATGACGCATGGCAAGCGAAGGCGGTCGGCTAGAACCATGGTAAGGTTCGTTGATATTGATGGTCTGTTCGATGGCCGTTGCAGATGATATAGAGATAGCAAAGAAATTTCGTAGCTAGAAATTCTTGTCTACCCTGAAAACATTGTTGTTAATCAATTATTTCTGGCCATGCCAAATGCTGAAAACATGAGTTAAAACTCATCCTCCAATTAATTACTCTTCCTTATTATAATTTACCTTACTAGTTTTCCATGGCGGATGCCTCCAGCTGGAAAAACGAAGAAGATGATTTCATGGTAATAATGACATGGCAAAGAATAAATTAGCGCATAACATGATATATTGTTTCAGATTTACCGATGGTTAATATGTCATCAATCAAAAAAGATGTGTATTAACATCGATTGTGGTCCTTAGACTTGGACACATGCTGACGAAGACCTAGCTGCAAGTCTTCGACACATAAGTCATGGGCTTCACCATCTGCAATTAAGAGGCCAGACATAAGTGACATATTAGCTAAACAGGAGTATTTGGCCATAAACATGGCAAGCCAAAGAGTGGAAAATGGTGAGATGGAATTAAGCGGCTTCATTGAAATGGCCGCTCTGGGATCTGACCATGCTACTGTTCCCCTTGCAAGGTATTTGTGGAAATTGAACACTTACCCTGTGACACCTCAAGTCGCATATTAGATGGGTGAGCTCCTATGATGTTTTAGGTAATATTTGCCCCAGATGATCACCGCTTTACGCGTTTACGTAGGTTATTTCTTTTGGAAGCTTGGCATACCTGCCGCAAGACATGGTATATGCCAAGAGGTACAAATAAGCCTAACTTTCTTTTACCCTTTTTTGGAACAGTATGTGGGGGTGACCGGACCTTCCGTAAGCTTTCATTTATTAGAACTTCTGTGTCCTCCTAAACTTTGTGGTTGAAGACATAAGTCTAATGTTTGAATCTTTAGCTGAAGTTGTAACTGTCCATCTGCTGATAAGTGTACCGCCCGCCATGCTACATAAGTAGTGTTTAGAGATGAACACCCAATCACGATGATCTAATTCGACTTTGTGATTTCCTTGTACATGTTAAATAACAGTATCCCAGCAAGCTTAAGATGATAGATAATTTCGTGTTTCATTGTGTGGTGACGTATCCCTTCATTGCTCCATGTTATACCTTAATTGGGGAAAGGATACAAGAAGTGTCAACTTTTGTACGACACATATTTCATTTTCAAAATTTTTTGAGCGATTACTTGAGTGCCATTATGATTAAAAAAACAATTAGCTGCGTGTCATTGGAGATTTTTTTTGCCGAAAAATCAGACATGGCATTAATTTTGTATAAATCGGCTAATGTGGCTCGCCAAAGAAATCCAATCAGCAAAAAACAACTCGTTGGCCATTGTTCTTGCCCCAAATTGAAAAGTTGGGGTTAAACTAGGTCCAAGAAGCAATCCCTAACTCTAATCCCTTGAAATTACTATTAAAATTGCAGGTTATTACCTGCAGAATTGTGAGCGAGAGCCCTGGCAGAAGCAGAGTTGAGGTCATTAAAGAAGAGGAGTTACGTGACCTTGGAGTGGGTGAGGAAGATAAAGAGAGGGGAGATAAGGGCAAGTGTGATTTGGGTGAAAAGACTTCCTCCAAGTGAGGATGATCTTGTAGGACTCTATAAACGCTACCAAGCCCAAGAATTTGCAGTTTATGTTGGTTTCTGTCATTTTGTTTGCATAGAAAAATCAAGAATTGAGTGATTGATGTTCTAATTCAACGTAATTATTGAAGCAGACCAAGCGAAAAGGTATTATGTAAAGCTTCCCGTGGTTGATGACGAGGGGGTCGTTGGGCATGTATATTGTCCATCAATTGCATCAGGGAAAATTATTCAAAAAGTCTTAAATTTATTATACTTTTGCCAATTCAATCATAAATATTTTAATTGTGTCAATTGAGTCCTAAACATTTTCAAGTTTTGCTATTTGAGTCTATCTAGCTAATTTTGGCTAGAAATCACTGATATGGATACCGGTCGTCCTACGTAACACGGCTGATGCTAACATAAACAAATTTTAATAATATTTTTTTTGAATTTTTTAAAATTGTTTCCTTTTCTTTTATTTTCTTTATTTTCTTTCTTTACTTTTTTTCTTTTTTAATTGTTCAGGGCCGACAGAGGGCCATCAGCCACTGGTCGAGGCCTTGCGACCCCCGCCGGCCATTGGGCAAGGGCCTAGGCCCTCGCTGGCCGTGAGGCAAGGGCTACAAAGCCCTTGCCAACGGCTGGCAAGGGTCGCAACCCTCGCTCACAGTTGGACAATACAAACAATCATTTTTTAGAAAAAATATTTTTCAAAGAATTTATTTTCCATAAAATAAATAGAGCTTTAGTGTCTTTCTCCTTCCCCTAATATCTTGCTTGTCAATCTATATTAAAACACTTTTAAGCAAAAATATTCCGATCGCCCTATAAGTTTTGGGTCTAAACTTTCTTGTATGAGATGCTTTGTGACTGCCATAAAAATGTCGATCCTGAACCGGTCGTACTGCCATAACTTGATAGTATGTATTCCACTATTAAAGTGAAGAAATTAATGGCCTTCTTGCATAAATCCCCCTCTAATAGGAGAATGAAAGGGGTTGGTGGAACAAAGAGAGAATGGTTTGATTGGGGGTCGTTGCAATTGACATAGAGGTAGCAACGAAATTTCAAAGCAAGAAATTCTTTGTCAATCATGAAAGCATCGTGGTCGATCAATTACTTTTTGGCCATTCCAAATGCTGAAAAGTCGAGACAAAACTCATCTTCCTATTAATTACTCTTTCTTCTCATTATTTACTGTATGGGTTGTCACGACGGATGCCTCTAGCCGGAAAAAAAGAGAGTCAATTTTCACGGTGTATTTTAATATTGATACATGTAGAAAAATTAGCGCATAAGATGATGTATTGTTTCTGATTTACCAATGGACCGTATGTGATCAATTAAAAGCTCTCTATTTGACATTTATTGGGGCAGTTGATTTGGTACATTTGTAGACGAAGACCTAGGACTCGGTCAATTATAAACTGAAGAAAATTCAAGATGAGAGAAATGCGTGGGAGAACAAGCACCGCCTGAGGTGGTGTGTTACTTCCTATCCTCTCAGTATTTTCAACAGAAGCAGAAAATAATTTTAGATAAATATCGCCTGAATCCGAGTCAATTGACTCAATTCCGCGACAGTGAGATGATGTCCGTTGGTTGCACGGAGAGCTCATGCTATTAATGTCCCGCGTGCATGCATATCTTCCTCAAGCTTCTCTCTTCGACAAATCTCCACTGCTCCATGGCAATGGAAAGATCCATCACAGCTTTCTCATTTGCACTGCTTGCTTCCTTGGCTTCAGCAATAATAGTCCTTGCGGTTCAAGCCAAACAAATTCCAGGTCTCTCTCTCTCTCTCTCTCTCTCTCTCTCTCTCTCTCGTTGAGAAAAGTTTTTGAGTTTGCATGATGTAGTTTGCATGCTTTGCTTGGAGTAAGGAGAGAAGATGGAGGGGGAAATTTGAGTGAAAATTTCAGAACAAATTAGACTTTTATAAGATGGGACTCAAGGAGAAATTTAAGAATTTGTTTGTTTTACAAAAATAAATTATTTGAAAAACATTATTTTTAAATAACCGCTTATATCGCTTGAACTATTTAGTCAATATAAAAGATTTTCATTATCAATAAAAAAATTTGTCTAAATATTTTTGTGAACCATGTAATTTTTTCATTTATTTATTTTTGTAAGTGATACAAGTGGTCTTTTTAGAAAAATTATTTTTTTCTGCGAAACAACGAAGCCTGAATTGTGGATATCCTCGACCCCAATTTTCTTCTCCCCTTTCTCCCAAACAAAGCATGGCATTTTCCCTGTCTTGTGGTTTTAGCTTCGTACAATGTAATTGTCCAAAGAGAAATTACCAAAAAAGTCCTGAATCTATTACACTTATCTCAGATTCAATTCTAAACTTTTTAATTTACCTAATTTAATCATAAAACTTTTGACAATTGTCAATTCAGTCTTCCAGTCAATTTTAGCAAGAAATTGCTAACATAGATGCTGGTCGTCATATGTGGCACGGTCGATGCTAACGTGGATAATTTTTGTAATTTTTGAAAAAAGTTCTTGATTCTTTTATATTTCCTTTTTTCTTTACTTTTTTTTCCTATGCCAACGAGGGTCACCTGCAACCCTCGTCAGCCGCAAAGGCCTTGGGTTAGGCCATCACTGGCTACGGGCGAGGCAACCCTCCCTAGATATGGCGAGGGCTTCGCACCATCACTCACGCCCAATAAAGCTGCGATGGCCCTAGGTGAGGCCTTCGTGGCTGCTGTTGGTAGCGAGCGAGGGCCGCGATGGCCTTGCATAGGGCCTTTGCGGCCCGCCAGTCGCGCGTGAGGCCTTCACGGCTAGCGAGGCACAAACAAAGAAAAAAAAAAAGCAAAGGCAAAATAAAAATACAAAATACAAATAAATTCAATTTTTTTTTGAAAAATTACAAAAATTATCTACGTCGGGCCAAGCCGTTAAGGGTGAGCAAGACAAACCGACCAAACCGATAACCGCCTGGACCGGACCAAACCAGCCGGTTGGATCCGGTTCCAGGAAGTGTCAATCCGGTTCCCGATTTCAAGGGGGAACTGGATTGAATAGGACCAACCGGATTGGACCAACTGTGTGTGTATAAATATATATATTCAAAAAATTAAGTCAATCATCATCAGTCTGAGATAAATGAGTAGGTATAGCGGTCACCTTAGAACATGCTTGTAGTGTATCCTTTCTTATTGTTGGCTAACCTCAGCCTTAGCAAAAAGTCCGATTCAACCGCAGCAAAACGACTTCCTCTGCATTAAATCCGAAATTGCATGTGTCATCTGCATCTAAGAGGTTTAACCAAATGAGGACAAAGAGAAATAAGAATTTGAGAAAATACCTTAATGGACTATGACTAAATATTTTTATTCCTTCAAAAAATCTCTCAGCCTTTGACCGGTTCCATTGGACCGGACCGGGAACCGATCACCCCTACCGGCCTTGTCACATAAGACGATTGGTGTCCACGTCAGAGATTTCCAGTCTAAATTGGCCGCAAGAACTAAATTGGCAAATTGTCAAAGGGTTTAGGACTAAATTGGTTAGAAGGTTTAGAATTGAATTGACATAAGTACAATAAGTTTAGAATTTTTGGGTAATTTTCCTTATTGTCCCATATATGACATCAAGAAATGTTGGCCATTTTATTGTCTATAGCCCTCCATTAGTCATGACCTTCTAATGAAACAAAATGGTCTCTTCTTTATATCCCTTCTCATTTGATCTAGGCGTCAAATCATTGATGCATTAAAAACAACACTATTGAATTGTACGAATGATCGAGATTCACCGAACTTGTTCCAATGGTACAACAAGATAAACCGTCATTCCATTTAATTGCAGTTTCTTTTTTTTTTCTGTAAACTTACAAGGTTTTATCAGCATCGATTGTGGGGCAACTAATTAATACACCAATGATGAGACCAACATAACATACACAACCGATGAAGGGTTCTTAGACTCTGGAAAGAACATGCAGGTATCCACGGAGGTCATATATAAAAATAATAAGCAATATTCGAAGGCTATGCTTCATATGGCAATTGTACATACAAATCTCTCTCTCTCTCTCTCTCTCTCTCTCTCTCTCTCTCTCTCTCTCTCTCTCTCTCTCTCTGTAGAAACGGAGATGGTTTTGATATGCCATGAAAGATCCTGAAGATGTTGCATGTCTTGATTGGTTGTCTGGCTCTAGGAGTCATCGCTCGCGGGCAACAAAATCAAGGTTCTCTCCCGCATGTGCGCATAGTGATGATTTAATTGTGAAGAGTTGAGAAATAAGGGAACGCGACTCTAAAAAAGGATACAGTCATGATTCTGTGTCTACCTCTCTTTCCATTAGCGATCGACCTTTCAAGTAGAAATACGATATGTAGTCATGCTCCAATTTGATTTAAAAAATGAGAGGCGGAGTCGAGCTCAAGAAGTTTTAACGGTTTTAGAGCTAACATCGAGCAATCTTTTGAGCTAAAATTTAGGAATTTAGCAAAGTAAAGGCCGTTTGAGATTCTCTAAGGAAACATTTTAGGAATCCTCCTAAATATTGGAGAGTTGGCAGTGTATCATCCTCTAGCGTACTCTATCTTTGCAAATGACATCCCTGTTTTCGGGCTTTTCACAAATGCCTGCATCATCCGATTATCCATCAGAACTTCTTTTCAGACTTCCAATTATCGAGCCAATTCTTACACTGTAGTTTTCAGTGCTGGAATTTCTATCTAGTTGATGCGGTGAGATTTATAATGCTGTTTATATTTCGAATTCATGATGCATAGTGAAAAGCAAGTGACGATATCTTAATTTCACCTCGATTTAGGTTTCATTAGCATTGATTGCGGGGCACCTAACAATTACACAGACTATAAGACCGGCATATACTATGAGCCTGATGCGGGGTTTGTAGATTCCGGAACAGACATGCAGGTGTCTACCGTGGTCATCGACATACCCTACCTACAGCAATCAAAGAATCTCAGGGCCTTCCCCAATGGAACAAGGAATTGTTACACATTAAAGCCAGATGCAGGAAAGGGCAACACATATTTGGTCAGGGCTGATTTTTGGTATGCAAATTATGATGACAAGAATCAAATCCCAGCATTTGACCTCCATATTGATGTTAACTACTGGACCACGGTGAACTCTTCTTCTTGGATATACAAAGAGATTATCTACACTCCTCCAAGAGATTATATTCAAGTTTGCTTGGTGAATACCGGCTTAGGAGTTCCATTCATATCAGCTCTCGAGTTGCGATTGCTGGATAACTCGATTTACTGGATTGACTCTGGTGCACTTTTAACCGAATGGAGATTTAATTTAGGAAGCACAGACACAGACAGATACAAGTGAGTTTCTTTGTTACTGCCCATCATTTTCGGTCGTTGACTACATTCATCGGTTAGTAAATGACGTGTTACCTTGTTTGCATTTTACTAAACATGCATTTTGGCATAATGCAAATTAACTGCACAAATAATTGAAAACACTCTGTTATTCACAAACTAATTTGTGTCGGCTTGTTCATCATTTTGCACTTACTATTATGATTATTTGATTGGCGTCGGCAGTAATAGGTATCCAGAAGATGTATATGATCGCATCTGGGAAGATAAGACTTATGACTGGACATCAGTCAGCAACACGACAGCCATCGTGACAAGTACAAGCAATGATGCCTATAAAGTTCCGCCTGAAGTTTTGATGACCGCCACCCAAGTACAAAATGTCACTGATCCTTTGAGTCTGAACTGGACCTCCAACAACTCCACTGTTGTTTGGTATATATACTTTCACTTTGTGGAATTGCAACTGCAAATGGGCCAATTTAGAGAACTCGCAGTATATGTACAAGACGAATTCGTGAAAACCATCATGCTCAAGAACCGAACGCCAGTGACGGTAGCCTCATTGCCCATAAGTGGACATGATTTGAACTTGACTGTTAATGCGACAGCCCGCTCTAGTCTGCCACCTCTCCTCAATGCCGTCGAGTTTTTCACCGTGGTGCGGCTTCCACATACACCGACTTTTCTTGATGACTGTATGTACATATCTATGCTCTTCTCTCTTTTTTTGTTTTGTTTCAATACTCTTCCACTTCCTTATGATTGTAGCTCTTTATGGGGTGGTATAGTCAATGCCATGTATGATGTCAAGAAAAAATATGGGGTGATAGGAGATAGCTGGCAAGGTGATCCCTGCGTTCCTGCGCAACACTTATGGAGCGGATTGAATTGTAGCTATGATAGTTCTCCAAGAATCGTCTCACTGTAAGTCCACAACTACATATTTTCTCTGAAAACATGCTGCATAGGAACACAAGTCTCTGAAAGATAAGTTTTCTCGACAATGAATATAGTACAGATTGGTAATACATCACGTGACTAAAGAAATGATTTTGAAAATCAATAGTCTATATATATATATATTTTTGGTAAGGTAAGATGTATATATATACTTTTCAACACGAATCGTACAAGATATGGACGATCTCCATGTCAAAAGTTTTTTTTTTTTTGAAAATCAATAGTCTATATATTAGTGCCTTCCATGTCAAAAGTTTTAAGCGGAGGGATTTTACATTTATCAAGTTAGCTGCGGATGTGCAGGAACCTGAGCTCTAGTAGACTGGAAGGACCGATAGCTACGTCGATCTCCAATTTGACAGAAGTTGTGGCCCTGTATGTATTAGCAGTTTTTCTTCCACATTGTTCACTTAATTTGCACAGAAACAGAATGGACAACAATAAGCCCAAACAAAACAACAGACTTCTTTATCATTAGCTTGATGTTCATTATCTACATTATCCTGTTTTATGCATTTCAATAAGTATATGCATATAAAGTTTCTTAGTACTTTTTTCGCTTATTTTCAGGGATTTATCCAACAATTTATTAATCGGGTCCGTGCCTGACTTTTTAGCACAAATGCCGAGCTTGAAAGTTCTGTGAGTTACTGTGCTTTTAGTAGAAAGATCATTTGTGATTATCTGGCCCGAGTCATATCAACTTTTAATAGAAATTTGTAGTACTTTTTAGGCATAATATCAGGGATATCAACTTCTAAATGTGAAATCTTGCAGGAATTTAAGTGGAAACAACTTGAATGGCTCTGTTCCTCAAACTCTCTTGAAGAAGAAGGCAGATGGATCGTTGCTACTAAGGTTTGCTCATTGCCACATTACTGTAACACTACATTATTCGCATATTATCATCTATACAATCTGCTGCTTTTTTTTTTCTGTACGTTTCTGGTCACACTGAAGAATGAAAAAGACGAATGCGATACTTGCTTTGTTAGTTTTCTGTTTGATCAACTTATGTATGTAATACATACACTGGGTGGGATGTCCATGAATTCATGTGCTAATCTTTTGGCATTGACGTGTACTATCGACGTTTTTTGACAGCTTAGATGGAAATCCAAATCTTTGCCAATCAGACAATTGTCAGACCAGCAATGTGCAGCCAAAGAAAAAGGGCGTCTCTATTGCTCCAATCATTGCTCCAGTTGCAGCCGTTCTGTTCTTGATTTTATTGGGAGCTCTTGCAGTATTGTGGATAATCAAAAGAAGACAAATCCAAAGTAACTCTCTTGCGTACTGCATGTGCAAGAAAAATCAAAAGTTTTACACGTCATTTTCTCAATCCGGGTCGGGTTTTGAACCCCAAACTAGTTAACTGGTCCAATTGCTCATATCCCTATCGACAATCGGACCCGGAAAAAGTGAACATGATAATCTTGCTTCTATGCATCATTGTTTCATGTTAAAAAAACTATGCACGCGTTATATGTTGATAATATCCTAATCGCATCAATGCGTACCCACATCTCATGTAGATAAAGGCATGAATACTTCCTCATTTGGTTGAGGTAACTCGCTTTGCTCTTTCTGGATTATTTTTCACGACATGGTCTCTTCTTTATATAAGTCATTACATACTTCTTCAAGAAGGTTCTGTTTGTGGTGAAGTCATAAGATATCGGACTGAGGATCATGATCCACTTAACTCTGTTGAGATTATATAATTTCCTTTTTATTTCTCCAGATGTTACTACTATTACTACAACTACCAACTCTAACGGAGGATCTATTGGGACATCAAGGTTGTCAAAAAATCGACCTTTTACATCCACTGAGCTTGCCAGAATTACTAATAACTTTATAACAGTAATTGGAGAGGGAGGATTTGGGAAAGTCTACTTTGGCAGACTTGACAATGGCAGTCAAGTCGCGGTAAAAAAGTTATCTCCATCGTCAAAGCAAGGCTACAAGGAGTTTCACGCAGAGGTTTGAGACATAAGTGCAACTAGAATCGAAGAGGCATGTTTTCGGTTATTGGGTGTTCTACTAATAGCAAGCTCTGATACCTTAATGTGCAGGCACAACTCCTGATGGTCGTTCACCATAGAAACCTGGTTTCACTTATCGGATATTGCGAAGAATTTGAAAACATGGGCTAATATACGAATTCATGTCCAATGGAAATGTTCGTCAACATTTGTCAGGTTTGCCTGATCTTTCCTTTTACAAATTCTAAGCAGATAAAGCATCTCTTAGGCTCTCACTATATGACAGCAAATGTGTCGAGATACATTTTTTCTCAACGTTGTTCTTTGATAGTTCAGGCTTTTGCATTAATCGGTCAAGTTACATATTCATTAATAGCACCATGGAGATGAAATTAACTTTCTCAGCGAATGAACACAATAGCGAACAGGCTTTTACATCTTTCATGATTGGAATACTCCTTATTTCTCTACTTTCGAGCAGCAAACAATTCTAATGTTTTGAGTTGGAGCCAGAGACTACATATCGCAATCGATGCAGCTCAAGGTACATAAAGTAGATTGATGAAATCTTTGTTCACATATCCACAAGTTGAGCAACACAATACATTTCATTAAGTTTTCTTTTTTGTGGGTGGTGCAGGGTTGGATTACCTGCATAATGGGTGCAAACCTCCCATTGTCCATAGAGATTTAAAGCCGTGCAATATTTTACTAAACGAAAACATGCAAGCGAAGATTGCTGATTTTGGATTCTCAAAGGCATTTGTAACAGAGCATGATTCTCATATTTCGACTTGCCCATTGGGGACACCTGGTTATCTCGATCCGGAGTAAGCAACTCGAATCAACAACTCTGAATACAAAGACTACTCCACCTAGGAAGCAAAATAACTGTACTTATTTAGACCAGCGTGAGAGGCCCATATATTTTATTCGTACATGTTTATGTTGGATACACGTCTGTAGGTACGTTTTTGTAAAGGCTGTTTCGGCAATTATTGTTCTAATAAAAGCAACAATTCCTTTTGAATGCTCAGGTTTCACACATCTGGAAACTTGAGCAAGAAGAGCGACCTATATAGCTTCGGCGTAGTTTTATTCGAGTTAATCTCTGGCCGCCCTGCCATTATGAGAAGTCCAGAAGGCAGCAGCATGCACATACTTCACTGGGTGACTCCACTCATAAAAAGAGGGGACATCCAAAGCATTGTCGATCCGAGGTTAAATGGTCAATTCAGCATCAATTCTGCATGGAAAGCGGTGGAAATAGCCATGTCGTGTGTGCCGATGATGGCAGTCCAAAGGCCAGACATGAACCTCGTTCTGTCGGAACTAAAAGAAAGCTTGATGGCAGAGATCGGTTCAGGAAGAAGCCAAAGAATCGGAAATAGTAAGAGCCGTGAGTCATTTGAGATGACCTTAATTGACGATGATATTGCTCCGAGTGCTCGTTAACCATACTTCGTCTATAAGGTTATCATGTCCATCTTCCTTGTATAAGTTATTGATTATTACATCTTCCCTGTATAAGTTGTTGATTATTACATCGAACAGATTAGAAAACTTTTGTACAAAGTCTGAGTGAATGTCGAGTTCAATTCACAGTTGGGACACTTTTTATAAGGTTACAAACTGTACAGTTATGAAGATGTTGATAGCTAGCATTGCTCAGTCATCCATGTGAACTCCTGTCTAATGAAGCAGAGGAAAAAATGAATTTCTTTCATTTTTATACCATCTGTTTTATAAAACAAAGTCATCTTTTGACAAACTTTGCCAACCACAACCACCTAAGTAGCCCGAAGAGCAGCACTCACGTCATCCAATCGGTGTTGCCTCTCATCGAGCAAGAGTGTGACAGTCCGGATTTTGGCCCATTTTTGGGATGTATAAAACGTGTAATTCGTCAGTGCGCTTATAATGAAATTTCGCCCGAGAACTAATCACTCCCGGGTTCTTGTTTTTTAAAAATAGAAATTTTGCTAGAATCGCACTCGATCGAATTTGGCCGTTATTTATACCCTGAACTTGGCAGTCGATTTCCGGGAGTTTCGGGACGAAATAAATTGGACAGTGTCGATATTATTGTGGCCAGCATCGAGATTGTCAGGAATAGTGGAAAAGTGGATTTTTGACCGGGTGCGAATTTGGACTGGTAGACCTCCCTCGTAGTGTGGTTTGGGTTGTTTTATTTTGGCCGTGTGCCCTAGAATATTGTTGGGATTTTTCGGGGATCGTTGAGCCATTTTCCGTATTTAAATCGGGACCGATAGATCGATTTTTTTTTTAGCTCGGACCGTGTCCTTTGGTTCGCGCTTAAATTTTGAATTTGCTCTTCTCTCCTCTCTTTCTCTCTCCTCTCTCTCTCCTCTGCCAGTTCCCCTTCCCCGCACGTGTCCCCCCTCTCTCTCTTCCTTTTTCCCTTCTCTCTCTCTCTCTCTCTCTCTCTCTTTTTCCCCCCGGTTGCCGTGCACGCCATCTCCCCCCTTCTTCCCCATGCACGTCCCCCCCCCCTCCTGCATGCATGCCCCCCCTGTCAGGCCTCTCTCTCTCTCTCTCTCTCTCTCTCTCTCTCTCTCTCTCTCTCTCTCTCTCCCTCCCTCTCTCTCTCCTCTCTTCTCTCTCTCCTCCTCCTCCTTCTTCTTCCTCCTCCTCCTCCTTCTTCATCTACAAATGTCGGTGTATATATATATATATATATATATATATATATATATATATACGTCGTTCCAGCTTCTGAACTGTTTTCTGTTTTGGATAATCGGGTCTCGTGGCCCGGCGCAATCCCAGGGCGTCGCGCCGTTTAACCTAGGCGGATGTTCATGCCTCACGTTGGGTGCGGGCGTGACAACTTTTGTACAAAGTCCGAGTGAATGTCGAGTTCAATTCCCAAGTTGGGACACTTTTATAAGGTTACAAAGCTATACGATTATGAAGATGTTGATAGCTAGCATTGCTCGATCATCCATGTGAACTCATCTAATGAAGCAAAGGAAAAAATGAATTTCTTTCATTTTATACCATCTGTTTTATAAAACAAAGTCATCTTTTGACAAACTTTGCCAACCACACCACCTAAGTAGCCCGAAGAGCAAAGTACTCGGGTCATCAATCGGTGTTGCCTCTCCTTCGAGCAAGTGTGACAGTCCGGATTTTGGCCCATTTTTGGGATGTATAAAACGTGTAATTAAGTCGATAAACATAATAATGAAATTTCGCCGGGAACCCATCACTCCCGGGTTCTTATTTTTAAAAATAGAAATTGTGCTAGAATCGCTCGATCGAATTTAGCGTTATTTATACCCTGAACTTGGCGGTCGATTTCCGGGTTTTTGGACGAAATAAATTGGACGATGTCGATATTATTGTGGCCGGCATCGAAGTTATCGGGAATAGTGGAAAAGTGGATTTTTGACGGTGTGAATTTGGACTGTAGACCTCCCTCGTAGTGTGGTTTGGGTTGTTTATTTTGGCCGTGTGCCCTAGAATATTGTTGGGATTTTTTAGGGATCGTTGAGCCATTTTCCGTGTTAAAATCGGGACCGATGGGTCGATTTTTTTTGCTCGGACCGTGTCCTTTGGTTCGCTTAAATTTTAATTTAACTTCTCTCCTCTCTTTCTCTCCTCCTCTCTCCTCTCCTCTGTTCCCTTTCCCTTGCGTGTCCTCCTCTCTCTCTTCCTTTTCCCTTCTCTCTCTCTCTTTTTCCCCGGTTGCCGTGCCTCTCATCTCCCCCCTTCTTCCCATGCCGTCCCCCCGCCCCTGCCATTGCCACCGATCGGCCATTGTGCCCACTTTGGCCAGTCGTGCCCGTGTTTGGCGCCCACGCCTGCCAAGACTTCTCACCGGGCCATTTTTTGAGCCGAGCCGACTTTTCCCGCCAAAATTTGGTAGCGACTCCTCAAACCCTACTTAGTATTTTGGGTATTTAATTGACCGATTCGGGCTAGAATGGCTAGGGCGTGTATTTAGTTTAATTATTTTATGATTAAATTAGATTATGTGGTGTTTTAATTTAGTTAAATTAGACTGATTAGAGTGGAGTGCTTAAGTGAATAATTGTGCGTGACCGACTTGAACGTCGGGTTTTGTGAATTGAGGTGGCGGAGTGTGAATTGAACTGAGTTGAATTGAGTGTGGTGGCCTGTCAGTGTGACATTGGTGGAATATAATGTGGTGAGCATGATCGAGTTTGATTTGTACGATGTGTTGATTGGCGGTTGTGTTGTGGTGTATGTGCATGAAAAGAAAGTTCAATCAATCGGAGGGTCACCAACCCGAGGCGAGGTTACGCGGGTGTGGCTAATAAGGCATGACTAGACCTGAGGCGTAGGTTACGCGGGTCATTGGAATGGGAAAATGTCCTGAGGCGTGGTTACGCGAGACGGAGCCCGGCTTGATCTGAGGGCTAAGCCTGAGGCGCAGCGGGCGCTGGGCCGTGAGGTTAGGCCCCGAGGCGCAGGCGGGCGGGTAGTGAGAATGGACCGAGGCGCAGCGGGCGGGTCGTGGAGAAAGATGTTCGACCACGATGCTGATTGAGGTGACCGATTGACCGTTGAGCGCGTGGTGTTGATCGAACTGACTGATGGTGCGTGTGGATGATTGGTTGGATGGGTTGGGTGCTTGTTTGGATTGACTGATTTCGAGTGGAAGTGTGTGTGCTGGTGATCGTGATGTGGCCGTGATTTATTCTTGCATTATTATGCTTGAACTAATATGCAGGATTAGCACGTGGTTCGAGGCGAGGTAAGCCTTTCATGTGAAATGGATTGTATGACTGGTAGTGCGCATGTTCGATTGGTCTGGGTACGCATTAGCCTAGGTTAGGCTTAGGTTGTTGCTTATTGAGACTCTATCTCACGGTTATTACATAACCACTTTCAGATCCGCGACCGTGATGGATTCGGAGAGACCGCCGGAGTACCACAGGGATTGAAGGATAGATCAATTACCCTTTATTTTGAGTACCTTTTTGTAGAGAAGATAGGCTTGTTAACCACCGTCCTCTTTTGAAAATTGTGGTTGATTTTGGAAGCCGGGTCATCATTTGTAATATTGAAGGCTTTAAAATGTTTGGGTGTTTATTAAATTTCGATGTCTATTCCTTAGTCATGTTTTTATTGTCTGGGTTATTTTACATGCTTCCGCTTGCGCATTTCTTTTGGGTCGGCGACGCGTCCTGGGACGTCGCGTTTTAATAATCGACCATGGTCGGGGTGTCGCGGGCTCGGTGGGGTCCGGGGCGTGACAAAGAGGATATAGAGGTTGTCATGGATCAGAGGCTACAAGGGCGGGTTCAGCGCCTGCATCTGCTCGGAAACTAGTCGAGGCAGCAATGCCGTGCGTGGCCACAACTGCGAACGAGAGGCCAAACATGAACCCCGCATGCTGTCGGAGCCGAAGGAATGTCCGACACTTTCTAGGTGAGGTGCCTAACGAACTATGGGATTCTGTTCTGCTTCACCCTTCACGCTCGCTGCTTATGATTTGGCAACATGTCTGGGAAAATGTCCCGCGAGACGGTGCTTATAATGTGCTCCAAAACCATCCGTTGGGTCTGTAATTGTGGACGATGTGGACGATGGGATTTTCTTCCGATGATATGATAGAATTTCAAGATTTTGCATGTAACATACCCTCCTATGAACTCATATAGTGAGAGATGATCTTGAAGAAAGGAAACTGTTGTTTTTGCACTGAAAGAACAAAAGTTACTTATGTCTGTTGGCCGAGTAATCTAACAAATCTTTTACCACATGTCACGCAATCTAGTAAATGCGCGCACTTGTTGTGTGTTTCGCCAAAAAAAAAGAGAAAGAACTCTCTAAATATTAAAGTAAACCAACTTAATACGAGAAACTTAAATCATCGAATGATGAATTCATAACAGTATACAAAGCTATTGTTTAAATGTAGAATGAAAGAGAAATAGAGTGCAAGAATTGCAATTCTTTTAAGAAAGTGGCTGAGAAGATTCAAATTTTCCAATGAAAAATAAGTGGAAATAAAATTGAATCATTAGTTGACTCATCAGATATGATAAGCTAAGAAATAAAAAATGAAGTGTATATTGAGATCTTCTCTACTTCATATAATTAGTATAGACGAGACAACAAAGTGGGAACTGCAATGGGAAAATTAGAGTATGACACGGCACAACTCAATCAATTAGCAATTGACAAGCCTTCGGCATAATTCAATACTCTAACTCCTTAATTTTTCTTTGAGTTAATATCATGAAAAATCACAAATAAATATATATGTAATAAATTTATCAAAAATTAATTTTTTTGATCATAAAAAACCTCAAATTAATATATTTGCGATAAATTTACTTAAAAATAATACTTTGATCACTAAAATTTCGAAATTGGTACATTTATGATAAATTTACCGTCCATTAATTTTTGTTAAATTGAATTAATATCACGAATAATTACAAATTAAAGTAAAAGATAAAATTCTAAACTGGTAAACTCGTTAATTATTATGTATCATCTAAATTAATAATTTAATAGTAAAATTTGATAAAAATTAACAAAGTATAAATTTATGACACGTTTATCAATTTTTCGCGCTTCCTCACTTCCTGATCATCTTGTCTACTTCTTACCTGTCCGAAGCTCCCCTTTGTCTTTTGAACTTCGCGGGGTATCGCGCTGGCTTCTTCGTCCTCCTCTCGCTCTGGACTCTGCTAAATAAGCCCTAAAGATTCCACCTTTTCTGAGATTTCTCGCGCACCCTCTTTCATGTCATGCAAGCATCAGACATGAGAGCTCTGAGAACGCTCTGCACCCACAAGCGCCTCCTCCATCCCACCTCAAACCCCGCATCCCTCGCCTCCTTCTTCAAGCCCCTCCAGAACCCCCGTTTCCACCGCGGTGTCCACTCCACGAATCACCGCCTCCTCTCCCAGGACCCCAGCCTCGCGGCCCTGTCCTCGGGCTCCGAGTCGGAGACCAGCGACACCGCCGCCCGATGGGTCAGGAGCAGCGGCGGGGAAGCAGGGTCGGGCCCTGAGAGCGGAGCGAGAAGTGGGAATGGCGAGATTTCCGAAGAAAGGAGCTATTTTGGGGGCGGGAGGAGTTCTTATGCTGGGAGTGGGAAGAAGGGGAAGAAGAAAGGTTGTTGGGTTTGTTCGGATTGCGGGTACACGGATGGACAGTGGTGGGGTTCTTGCAGGTCGTGCCGCAGCGCCGGGACGATGAAGCAGTTCGCGGTGGAGGAGAACGGCGGCGGGAGCGAGAAAGTGAGGGGTTTCGAGGTGTCGGAGAATGTGGTGAGGTCGTGGATGCCGCAGCGGGCTGGCGAGGTGCGGCCGCTGCGGTTGACGGATGTGAATAGGGGGTTGAATCAGTTAGAGTGGCGGATTCCTCTGTAAGTCTGTTCTGTTCTTGGAAATTAATAACTGGTTAGCTTTGGACCCTATATGCAGCTGCTACGGAAATAGAGGAGAGTTGTTGTTTAGTTTATTTTATTGTCTTATCTACATTTGACATGGTTTATCTCGAAACATCTTTCCAGGAGTTGGATCATAGAGCGTCATGTGGTGATTTTGAAATTTCTTGATGACATTTTGCTGGAATGATAGTATATCTCTTTTTTTTAGTAATATGAGTGATGCTATGACTTTTGGTCCTGATGACAATCTGTTGTCCACCTTGATGAAACCATTCATACTGGTTCTGATAATTAATTTTGAAAGAAACACGTGTGTTGCCCAAATTCCGTAGAGTAAATGTTCTCTTGGGGTGCTTGATATTCAGGTATGGACCCTTTGGAGAAGAGGTTTCGAGAGTGCTAGGTGGTGGTCTTGTGCCAGGTTTGACCTACTTTTTTGATGTGTGGTCCGCTTGAATCTGCTGCTGTACTAGAACTTTCACTTAAGATATACAGAAGTTTTGAAGAATTTAATTTCATCAAAGCTATTGATTTTGCTGCATTGTGGCTCTAAAGGTTCCTTAATTTTGGTGGGAGGTGATCCTGGTGTTGGCAAGAGTACCCTGTTGTTGCAGGTAATGTACTTAAAGGATACATTAAATATTCATAAAATATGTTTAGTTCTCTATATATCTATTTCTCTGTCTAACCGTTGTGCTCTACCTTGTCCATCTCGTATATTAATATGTTTCTATTGGAAGATGGCTGCAATGATTGCTGAAGGGCGCGATCTTGGCAGATCAGCTCCAGTAGTATATGTCTCTGGGGAAGAGGTAAATGGAGTTTTCATGTTAGCCTTCTGCTGGTCTTTGCTGTCGTGCATATTCATTCTTGTTGCCAGATCAAATTTGTTTTCGCTTCTCGGACAGTTTTTCTTGTTTGTCAAAATAGGCTCTTCCACATTTTCTGCCTTAGGCTTTCTCTGGCTTGTACCATATCATTTAGCCATGAGATAATTTCACTCGAGGAGTCTTTATAGAAAGCTACACCACATCACATAATGAAGATATAGATTTTCTCTGATAGGCATCTGCTGTATGTGTTCCTTGTCTTTTTTTCTGGCCAACCTGTATGTGTCATTACCGTATCACAATTACAATCTACCTTTTCGCCTTCTTGAGGACTCTCTTTGATTTTGTGGTAGAGTGTGGAGCAAATTGGAAGCAGAGCTGACCGTCTAAGCATTGGAACTGAAGAACTGTATTTGTACTCGAGCACTGATATTGAGGTGGGTGCAAAGTCAGGAATTTTGCATTGACCAATTATTTGTACGTCTCGAATTGCTTTCACAATTTCGTCCTGATTTTTCATGTGTAGATCGGATTGGATCCTTGAGCTGCCATTAGTAACCTGATATACCCAAAGTTCAATGGAGATGATAATTACTTAGAAAACTGTTGAAGCATGTGCTTGTTAAAGGAACTGTTTTATGGGTTGTCTACTTTCAAAAATTTCTCTCTGTTTGGATATAGAGAGTCCAGATCTTTTGCAAATTCAAAAGTGCTGATTATGCATTTGCTCTGTGTGAGCCTTGACATGTGTTTTGTTCTGCAGGACATACTAGAAAAAATTCAAGTTCTTTCACCTCGAGCTTTGATTATCGATTCAATTCAGACAGTTTATCTAAAAGGAGTGGCTGGAAGTGCTGGAGGTCTCTCACAGGTAACATCTTTGCAATCGCTTCCCTTGCAAGAGGCAAAAATGGATCTGAATTCAGGAGATTAGTGATTGAGTTTATGGCACGCTAATTTGTTAAGTGATCTCTTGTTGCCAAAAGTCCTTTTGCCTAAAGTTTTTTTCACTTCTCTTGTGAGATTGACCGGTATTACTAGCATGTGGTCATCGCCACATATTCAAGTGAGCTTTTCTGAACAATTCTATTGGTTAACCAAGCAACTTTACCCAATATTTAAGAGTGCTGATATTGATTGCTTCATCTTGACTATCTTTATAAATGCACTGAGGACAAATGTATGATTGATCTTGACATTGATGTGTGGCAGGTGAAAGAATGTACATCAGCATTGCTTCGTTTTGCAAAGAAGACAAACATCCCTGTTCTATTGGTATTCAAAATTTATTAGTCTCATCGTTTATTTTGTACATGATAAATCGACTAAAAATTTGGACTATTCCTATATGACATTGTAGCATTTATGTCAGCTCATACATCTTAAGCATCTTGGTGATATTCGAGTTGCTGTAACAACCAATCTTTCTAGAAAATTTTGCTTATGTGAGTCCACTCTTGTTGATTGTATGTTTCAGATTGGACATGTGACAAAATCTGGAGAAATTGCTGGTCCCAGAGTTTTGGAGCACATTGTGGATGTCGTTTTGTATCTGGAAGTTGGTACCTTTATCAACATCTCTTTTGTTGTATTGATAGTGGATTTGCTGAAGCTGTGGCATAACTGTAGCATCTCATTTTAGGTGTTCTAGAGTCACTTAATGCATTCTTTTACTGTCATTGAAGTGATTTGATTCCAACTTAGCAATTCAAGTTTTCTTTGCATACGATGGGTCAATTAGTTGGGGTAATCTAAAAGAATTATCCAGCAGTTATTTCTAGATTGATTTGGTGTCTTAGGGATTGCGATGGTTCATTACAACAAACAGTTCTTGTTATGATCTTGTATATTTCATTCAATAATAACTGCAGAACTTTTCTCTTTGATGCATCATACTTAGTTTAGGTATGCTATGTGTATGAGCTTCTTGACAAGTTAGTGCTTTGCACTATCTTATTAAAACCTCTCTTGATTTCTTAGGGAGAGAAGCACTCTACGCATCGTCTGCTGCGATCCGTGAAAAATCGCTTTGGGTCCACCGATGAGGTATGCATTCCACTAATGTGTTGTGTTAGCACATGGACCAGTATCAATGCTGTTTTCTTTTCTTTGTTCATGCAGTTTTGTGTATATTTGACTTGTTCTTTTGTTTGGAATGCTGTTTTATTTAGATATCTTTAACATTGAATCTTTGCTTTATATGTTTGCTTTGGCACACATCTAGATCATGATTACCAAAGTTGATCTCTAAGACTTTCCAGTCATCTTGATACAATTGTGGATAGAAGAAACATATGTGTGCTTGAAAGTGTCTGCTGTGGGCGACTGTTGCTCCATTTTGGAGCTTCCTTTTGTACGGTTCATTAAATTGTTGCACTCCCTCTTTTTCATCCCTCTCACTCTAGATGCAAGTTTTCTCTCTCTGTCTCTGTCTCTGTCTCTCTCTCTCTCTCTCTCTCTCTCTCTCTCTCTCTCTCTCTCATATACACTGCATGCTAATTTCAACCATGTACATGCTTAAAGATTTTTGGCATTATAAAATATCCCTATATCATAGAGCAGAGGTGAACTTTCAAGGTGTTGGAACACTTAGATCTTCTTTTCCCCTAATGTAGCTTGGCGTATTTGAAATGTCACAATTGGGACTGGAAGTTGTCTTGAATCCCAGTGAGATCTTATTAAGTGAAGATCATTCTGAATCAGAAGTCATGGCTGGATTAGCTGTTGCTGTTGTGATGGATGGATCTCGAACCTTTCTTCTCGAAATTCAGGTAGAATTTCCGCAATCAGTTTTCTTTGTCGTACAACAGTCATCATTCACACAAGAAGTTACTAATCCGATAATTAAAAAGGATCTCAGGGTACATCTTTCCAAATTTACTTTAGGTTAGCAACTCTACTTTGGGGAGATCTGAACTTTTCAGAGTCATTTATTTTGGAGAGGCATTATGTATATCTTCTCTTCAGCCACGATGCTAATACCTGTTCTAGCATGATCCTTGCTGTTGACTCTGCCATGTGTGGTGTTATCTCGTCTTTTTCATTCTGACTCTTGTAACTTTGCTGTAGGCCTTATGTTTATCAAGCTCTACAGTTTCAAGGCAGGTCAATGGCATCCAAGGAAGCAGAGCAGACATGATTATTTCGGTTAGTTACGCTCGTTTTACCAAACATATAACTCTATTATGCCAGGCCAAGAAATGAGGCTATATTTTTTGTATGTGCTTGTATGCACATTAATTTTAAAGGTGTCCTGTTTGCAACTTGGTAAATGGCTGGAGAATCAAGCATGAAAGTGTGGTAATTGGCCATTTGGCCTAATTTATTGAGCTGAGCTGAAAGTTTCTGTCTTCTACATGGAGAAATCTGGAAGTAAAAACTAATTATTGTTGTGTGCGCTCTTCGTAGGTTTTAGTGAAGCAAGCTGGTTTGAAGCTTCAGGAAAATGTGAGATCATTTACACTTTGTCGACCTTATTTTCTAGTTGTTTATGCCTTCACTACTTAAACACTATCTCCCCTCTTATACATATTACTTGAGCATCTGACTTAATATGCCGTACTCATACAGCTTCTAAAAAATGTGAGCTACAAAAGTAAGGATTCTGAGTTTCTTGTGTAATTGTATGTGATATTTCCTCCTCTAGGCCATCTTTTTAAATGTGGTGAGTGGAGTGACACTAACAGAGACGTCTGGTGATCTTGCCATAGCAGCAGCAATCTGCAGCAGGTGCGCTCTCTGTCATGTTGTTGATGTCCGTTATTCGCATGAATGAAAAGTGCAATGCCACTAAAGCTTTTGTGGCATTGATTTCGTTCTCCTAGCACTGATCAATTTAGTGCATTGATGAGTTGTTCATGAACTTAAAATGTTCTCTTTCCTTCCCTTTTCCCTTGTCATTCTCTTTCTTTAGCTTTCTTGAGTTTCCCATTCCCTCTGGCGTTGCTTTTATTGGAGAGATTGGCCTCGGTGGCGAGCTTCGCGTGGTAAGGTCGAGTTTTCCAAATTTTTTAGTCAACTTAAGTCATCACCACTAAGGCAACTGCAATTGTCCCCTCTGCCTTTGCAATTTGATTTTGCCATGTCAATAAGTTCGATTGACTTTCTAGGTTCCTAGAATTGAGAAGAGGGTGCACACTGTGGCAAAGCTCGGATATAAAATGTGTATTGTCCCAAGGTCAGCTGAGAAAGCTCTCGCGAGTTCATCCTTTGGTGACATGGTCATCTTAGGGTGTCGGAATTTGAAGGAAGTCATAAACACCGTGTTTACCACATAGATTGACTGAGGCAAGATTGGTTTGTGATCAATCATTACATATTCAGAGGGATTTGACAATTACAGATCACATTGAAGTCTCTACAGTCACATGATCGAAAAGTTCAGGTCTGTTAAGAGCTTGAAAAGGGGTTTATGATATGCAGGCTGCACTGGTCTACATCAGAAGGTAAAAAAACTTAGGCTGTGAAGTTAAAATCGTAAGTATCTCTTTGATATCTTTAATGTCTTATTACCGGTGTAGATCTTTGTATTTAACTTGCGCCATGTAAAATGACTGAGGGACATTGTCAAAATGCTTGTTTTGAAACGTAATGCGTAATTTGTTAAAATTTTTTACTGCACGTTCATGTGTTCAAAAGTGGCAGATGAGATCACATTTTCGATTTCAATTTCGTGCCTCACTGCTTCTACATGTTTGGTACTGGTCATCATGCTCTCTACCTTTTCTAACGTCTCGTGAATCCCTAAATCTCAACGTGAATGATCTGGTCTTTGGGCGGACTAACCAAGCAAACTTAGTTTTGACCCCCAAGAGGTGGTCTATGGATACCATGGGACTGCAATGAATAATGAGTATTCTGTAATTGCACACGAGTAAGCAGAATTAAAGGGAGTGTTTTTAAGGATTCTAGGCAAGTGGATCTCCAATTCGTTGGTGACCGTTGGATTCAAAAGAAGAGTAAATGTCAAATGTTGTATTATGATATATATATATATATATATATATATGTAAGCGTCGTGAAAAAATATAGGAATAAATGTATTGAAAGTTATAAAACTTATCACGTAAGTGTAATTGAGATTTAAAATTTTAAAAAGTGTAATTAAGTTTTAAAATTTGTTAAGAAAGTATAATTGAGTCTTAAAATTTTCAAAAAGTGCAGTATAGTCTTAAAACTTATCATGTTAGTACAATCAAGTTTTTTATTAATTCATTTTAACTTGACGAATGGAAATTGCTAATAAATTTTAGAATTTGATTACACTAATTTTACAAGTTTTGAGATTTGATTGCGCTAACTTAACAAGTTTTAAAATTTGATTGCCCTTATTGAAAGTTTTAGAATTCAATTGAAAGGATTTAATTACACTTTCGTGACGAGTTTTAAAATTTTCATTACTCTTATCTCAAAGAGATATTATGACCCATTATGATTTGACTATCCATCCATCCATGGGTAAATTATAGGATTTCACGCAGGTGAAATGCATGACAAAGGACAAAAGGCATGAACAAAAAGTTCTCCTTATCAGATTGAATTGAGGTTGGATGCTTTTTTTCTTTGATTTTTTTTTTTTTAAATTAAAGCAGATATAATTGGACCTTTTGTCATTGAAGATTAGGGAACGATCGTGACCGTTTCACGAATAAAACGTGTCCCAAAAAGCATGGCTGAAAATCATTAGAAGTCCCTGTAGAGACCTATCTGTAAAACGTTAACAAAAGTAGTATTAAAAAATTAAGAAAAAGGTGGGAATGGGGTCCGAAGGCAAAAGTTACAGAAAAATCCAAAATTATGTACACTGTGACACATTTATTTTAAATTTTTTAATGACATTAAAAATCTCAAATTTGTACTTGTATAATACATTTACCCTCCATCAAAGTTACATTAAGTAAGGTTCATTAAAAATCTACCAACATATACGCTGAACAACCCAAGTGACCTAAGTAAAATAAAAACGATACGATAGAACATTGATGGAGGGTAAATCTCTCACATAAGTACAAGTTTGGGAATTTTTATATCAAATGAAAAAATTTAGGGTAAATATGTTATGGCATAGTTTGGGGTTTGTGATGACACGAAGAAAAAGTTCAAGGTTAATTTATTACGGTGAGCATAATTTAGGGGTTTTTTGTGGCTTTTTTCCTTAATTAAATATTTCCAGATTTTCGAGTAATGTTAGAAACGTGATTAATGTCCGAATTTCTCGACTTTGTTATTTAATAATTTAAATCAATAACGCAGATGTTCTTTAATCTACATAAGCCAGAGGATTGTGCATGTCCCTGGTGAAATTTAAAGACATTTGGACGGTGAAGAGGTGAAGGCAGGAACTTTTATACGTGTGGATATGCTAGAGGATATTCTTACAAGTTCATAGGAGATTCTTTTTTCCCTATTCATGTCGTAAGTGTCTTATTCATTTATTGTTTGCCTTAATAGTTTCATAATACTTAATTAGTAGTGATCCCACAAAATTTTAACATTGTGTCAGGGCAAGCAGTCTTAAATTCAAATACTACCGAACCCATATTTTCCTCTCCTATTATATATTTCCAAACTTCAATCTTAGGCCAAAGTTCTAGTGTATACGTGAGAGAAAAATCACGTCTTAATCTAATAATTTAATCTTTTAGAATAGTGAGAGTGATTCTGCAATATCTTAGATGACATCAAATCAGAAGATTTTGAACTCAAATCTTTTTACTCTTTATTATATTTCTCAACGCTTTAATCTTAGGGAAAGGGGTGTTTAAAGAAATATATATATATATATATATATATATATATATGTTAAACCAGCTCAAAACGGTTGATAGTGATTCTACAACATTTACAATAATTGTTGTGCCCTTTGTTTTCCCTCAATGTTAGTATCATGCTAGAATATTGCCATACTTTTCTCATCTCTTTGTCATAAAGAAAACACAATCCTAGTTCTATGGAGAAATTACCAAAAAAATCATAACCCTATTGTACTTGTGTCAATTCGATCATAAACCTTTTAATTGTGTCAATTTAATCCTAAACATTTTCACGTTTTGCCAATTGAGTCTATCCAGCCAATTTTGGCTAAAAATCCCTAATGTGGACATCGAGTGTCTTTTGTGACACGGCCAGCTCTGACATGGGTATATTTTAATAGTTTTTTTTTAGATTTTTTATAAATTTTTTGGATTCCCTCAATCCAAAAAGAAAAGAAACAAAAAAAACCATTAAAATATTGTTTAAAAAGTCCACATCAACGCCAGCATTGCCCTATGTTAGCAATTTCAAGTCAAATTTCGCCGGATGGACTCAATTAGCAAAACTGAAAAAATGTTTAGAATTAAATTTGCACAATTAAAAGACTCAAGATTGAATCAACACAATTGCAATAGGTTTAGATTTTTTTTTGTAACTACTCCATACTTCTACCCTCAAACTCTTTGGTCTAGAAAATTTATCATGAGATTCATGTAAATCTCTCTCATTGCTAGATTCCAAATTTAAAGACTCCGTTTGTTTCACGAGAAACGAATAATTTGGAAGACATTTTCCTAAAAAAGACTGCTTGTATCGCTTGGAATAATTAGTCAATGGAAAATGTTTTCATCATCGACAACAATTTATGTCTATTCATGGACGATGCAAATAATTTTCGTTCGATCATTTCTGTAAAGCGATACAAGCGATCGTTTTTAAATCATTCATTTTTCGCGAAGCATACAGAGCGTAAATCTTCCGCATTCTCAATAATTTAAATTTATCTCCTAGAATAAGACAAATCACATATCGTTCTCCTTTTACTATTTTTTTTTCTTTATCATCTAATTTGCCCAAGTCTGTTTGTCCCCTTTTTGCTGGTATTTGAAGAAAAGGATTCATAAAATTATAACAAAATATGCGATGAAAAGTAGGAAGTGCTGTGCATTATTAAAACAAAACAAACGATAAGATAGGCCCGTGTGTTCACAATGATTGTTGGATGCACGTGAAACGTGGATCAGCACATGTATACAGTGAAGATTGATCAGCTATTCGTAACCAGGTTTAAAATAGGAGTCGCTCTTGACAGGATCTGGCCTATTTAAAGGGCAACCAATTCTTGCATGCATGCAAGTCATTAAGCAGAGCCTTTTGCCTAATAATTCAGCTTCAAGATTAAGAGAGAGAGAGAGAGTATGAAGCCGACAAGCCTTGTCCTCCTCGTCCTCGCCATCATGATCCCGGCATCGTTGGCCCTCGCCAGCGAAACGCCCGACAAGATCCACCCGCTCCAGCCGCAGGCTGGCTCCGGTGGCCACCGCATCCCGGGCGTCTCCTGTCTGAGCTGGCGGCTTGCGGTGGAGACCGACAACATCCGGGACTGGGACCTGGTCCCCTGGGCATGCGAGAACTACGTCGGGCACTACATGCTCGGCCACCAGTACCGCAAGGACTGCAACGCTGCAGCGTGGGCGGCGTACAACTACGCCAAGGGGATGACGCTCAAGAAGGACGGGAAGGACGTCTGGATCTTCGACATCGACGAGACCGCCCTCTCCAACCTTCCTTACTATGCCCGCCCCGACAATGCATTTGGGTAACTTAAGGGTCTAAGGCAGACATGAATGTGTACAGTTCAGATGTACTTACGAACTAAACGAAAACATCTAGCGTTTTTAACGATATTCGATGATCCAGGGCAAAGGAGTACAACGAGACGACGTTTAAGGAATGGGAGCTGGAGGGCAAAGCACCAGCTGTGCCAGCGATACTGGGCCTGTACAAGAGGCTGCTGAAATTGGGGTTCAAGATCGTGTTCATCTCCGGCAAGTCCGAGAGCTTGAGGTCGATCACTGTCTACAACATGAAGAAGGTGGGCTACCACACTTGGGAGAAGCTCATCCTCAAGTAAGCAGAAGCAACCTCACCATCCAATCTTCGACGATTTTTCTACTTACTCCTTCCGACCTAAACTAAAACAGCAAAACACTCATCGACGCAGGCAAACATCAGAATCCGGGACGACAGCAATGGTGTACAAGTCGAAGCAGAGGAAGGAGCTTGAAGAGGCAGGCTACAGAATCCTAGGGAACATGGGAGACCAGTGGAGCGATCTGCTGGGGACTCACGTCGGGAACCGCACCTTCAAAGTCCCAAATCCTATGTTCTACATCGCCTGAACCTCGGATCACTTTTTCAAATCATTCAGCTTCGATCATCGTATGTCGGAGTCTATGCCCCGCTAAATTTGTGGTATTGGAAAAGGTCAATAAGAGCTTAAAAGGTAGATTCCCTCGTAATGCTTCAATGTCTTGTCCTTATTGTGGAGGATGGTTCAACTACCACTCTTTTATCTAGGACTATGATGGATATGGCTTGTCTCTATGTCCAATTAGATGTGCAATAATTGTGAGGTACATTTGCTTAAGTCCATGCCTCTAACTCTTTCACTCTCAACAAAGCCTTTGAACTTCGAACCCGTTTGAATACTCGGCTAATCTCCATCAAATATGACAACAACTGATCCTACACGTGTAAAATAATTACCGAAGGACACTAAGCTTCGTCCTCTTGAGAGTGGCTTCGAGAGAATCCATGAATAAGACAATTGGAAACTAAGCCTTCATCAAAATGAACGCACGTATATCGCTTGAGCAACAAAAGCGGAATCGATAGATATCGCTGGATATGTGGACAAGAGACCTCGGCATCATCCTTTGGTTGAGGGGATAAAAGGGGGACTATGTAAGCCTTTTGTGAATTAAACAAGGGATCGATTTGTAGATTCATGGAATTTTTACGTAAATCTCTAACTCCATCGATTGCAAAGCGTTAGGTCAATTACTCAAACAAGGACTCAAAATCCAATTATGTACATTCGTTGATTCTGATCCATTTATTAAGCCTAAAGGAGTTTCGGACTACGTTCATATATGCGGTATACATGTGTATCGAGTTTTTCTTTGATCCAACGGTGGAGGACATTGGACTACATTCATATATGCAGTATACATGTTTCCATGAAATAATGTGGAGGGACGAGGCCACACACAAAGTAGAATTTGACGAATAGCGTGACTGTACACTTGAAATAAACTGGGTAGAACCCAAATTTGATAATATGTTAAAAAGTCTAATCCAAAAGTTTAAACCGATAGGTGAAGGGAGACCGCGTTATACGCTTTGGGATACTTTAACATGATCAATCATGGGCGGATGAATAATTTGGATGATTTAAGAACAGCTCGAGTTAATCAAGATGACCGCCTCTTTTCCGCTTCATATGTTAGTATCTAATCGACTATGTTGAGCTATCCCGGTCAAGATGTAATATTTAAATGTACATCATTGTACGAGATTTGTCTCGAGGCTAATTAATAATTATAAGTTGATTAAAAAAATTTAACCTGTGTCCCTTTCAAATTAAGGTGGACTTGCATTTGTTTTCTGGACGGTAGGAAAACGAGACAAATAAATTATCTCGTGCACGTTTCATGTGCTTAATATTACGATTGTATTTTAATTAATTATGAAAAGCATCAAAGATTAGAGCTAGCATATTCCATTTTTCATCTTCCGGTCAAACTATTCAATTTTAATAGTAAAAGACCGAAAAAATATAGTAATTATGGCATTCTCTATAGGAATAATGACACAAATAATTTATGAACTTTGACCTAATGTGCCACGTGATCCCTAACCTTTAGCCCAATGTGCAATGTGGTCCATGAACTTTTGGTACATGTTTAACTTAGTCCCTAAATTATATAAAAATGTTCTACGTTGCCCTTCCGTTAATTCAAGTTCAAGGACTACATTGAACATTTTCATATAATTCGCATATAATTTATAGACTAAACTCAATATGTACTAAAAGTCCAAAGACCGCATTGAGCAAATTAAAAGTTCAAAGACAACATTTCATATTGGGCTAAAGTTCATGGATCATTTATGTCATTTTCTCTTTTCTAGATGGGAAGACTATGGCTTCTCTCTTCGTCTATAATATTTTTGGTAACTGTGAGATTTTCCATTTTCATGGAATATTTCTATGAACTATTTTTTTGTCTAAGTTGGTTTTTGTAATCATTTTTTTGTAAAAATAAAAACAGACCCTTAAGCAAGCACGATTTTATGAATGGAACTATACATTATTAACCTTAAATTTGCATTCTATAATGATTATTTTACATCGAATCAAGTCAAAGATTCACATTTCTCAGCTCTGGCACATGGGGCACCTTTTCTTTCTTCGGCAAGCAATTATAGGCCTCGAAAATAAAAAGCAATCATTTGGTTGGATAATACTTTTTTGACCAATTCCTTCCATTATATCTAATTTCTTGAAATTGACTAAAAGCTAAGTTCTGCTTTTCAAATGACAATCACATGGGACTTGGCAGATTTCCCCATCTTTCTTCCTCCCTTTTTTTCGGTTAAGTAGATCACTTACTAGATCCGAAAAGAAGTGTTTATTAACGGTCGCAATGCATGTCTATTTTGTAGGAACCTTAAGCATCTCCAAAATTGATTTTTTTTTGTTGCAAATAAACGGTATATGCCGTAGCAATTGGAGTAGGAACGGAAGAAACAGAAACAACTTTCAAAACCGGAAGATATGAAAATTGGATTCGTGTACCGGTAGACAGATTTCCCACTACTTAGCTGCGAAAATATATGGCAGTGAAATAGGGATTAAGTAGAAAATGAGTGACTAAGTGGTAGAATTGGTAGCTAGAATTTCCCCACTACATCTTCTTCCAAATTTGGACCTTAAGCTCCATTTGAGTTGCACTTCTATCGATCATGTACGAATTAGGTTTAAGCTCCCTAGCCTCTTCTCGTCAACGGGAACCAGGCGAAGTATTAGATATTCACGGACAAGTTTGAGGTGATGGAATGGGTACATTAGATATCGAAAAGATCCAATTACCCTCTACTTTTTTTTTAATCGGGACCATGTTAATTAACAAGTCAAATTGTGAAAAAATATAGTTTCAACACCATTTGATAACCAATTGAACGCGACAAGTATCTTGTATGCAGTGATTATGAGCGAAAGTGTCTTTGCTGGTTCAAACTATTGCACTGCTAAACTAGACAAGAAGCTGGTTAGTCTTTATTAGACCGTTGGATCTTAGGGGTGCTCCAAACCAATCACTCATAAATCGTTGCGAAAGAATGTTCCTGTAGAGGGAGCAATGCACAGTATTGTGATAAGGCCCGTACATCTAGAAATATTCAAAGGTGTATATATATGTATATATATTATAGTCGGTCCAACAAATTTTATGGCATGACTATAAACAGTAGCAAACAAAAGGAGGATCGACCGGTCAGTTTTGAGAAGACAATGCGAAGCACCTGCCAACAATTTTGTCAGACGGATAGCGTGATCTTCAAATGTCGTGCTTTTCCATGCTACGATTCTCGTTTCAACTACCAACGATTACATTAATCCTTCCTTTAAAACGAGGACATTATTGAGATCTCCGCCACGGATTTGATAGGCTTATAATAATAAACGTCTATCTCAAAGTTTGTATCTTATGTCGTAAACCCGAAGGGAAAAGGAAAAACAAAAAAGCTACGTAGCATGAAGTTATTGACAAATAATTCTAAGTTCTTATCATGTAGAGGTGATGTAGAGCCTATTTAAAGTAGCGCCCTCGTGATATAGCAAACCAGAGATTATACCTACATACCTCTCTCTTGAGGCAAAAACAGGAAAAAAAAGAATGTGGGCACTCCTTATCTTCGTGGCCACGATCCAAGGCTCGCTCGCCGGAATCCCCCACGAGATCCACATCCTCCGGCCGCAGTCGGGAGCCACCGGAGAGCGCGTGCACGGCTTGTCTTGCCTGAGTTGGAGGTTAGGCGTGGAGACTAACAACATCAAGAACTGGGACACGGTCCCACGAGAGTGTGAAGGCTATGTGGGTCACTACATGCTGGGGCATCAGTATAGGGAGGACTCGAAGGTGGTGGCACGAGAGGCCGTGCTCTACGCGAGGAGCCTGAGGCTTGCCGGAGACGGCAAAGACGTGTGGGTGTTCGACATCGACGAGACCTCGCTCTCTAATCTCCCTTATTATGCGAAGCATGGATTCGGGTATGTCACAAATGCATTAAGCTTTCGTTTTCTTTGTTTCCTCCTTCATCTTATCAGTCCAAAAAGGAAAAGAAAGTGATTTCACAAGTCCTGTTGAAGACCAAAACATGTGTGTATTTTTTTCAAAGTTGAAACCGAGTGGCCGAATAAATTTCTTCGAAGATGTCACGTTTGGTTGATTGGATCGGCGGTTTTTCGCTGTCGAAAGACGGTTATAGGGGTAAAAACTAAAAAGCACCATGGGATTACCATCTTAACTACAATTAGTCTATCTGAACTTACTTTGTATAGATTTTTAAAGCGAAGACTCTTTTCTCTCGATCCACAAATAGATTATGTTTCAATGATAATGCGGGTTTCGTCGATTGCTCAGCCTTGTTCACGTGCCGGTATTGGGTACTTGGAATGAGTTCGTATATTACAATTGGCCGTCCTCAGGAATATGGTGGTCATTCAACAAAGGATATGTATCATCTATGTTCATCTCGTGGGACACAGTCAAAGTATCGTAAAGAAAAGATAAAAGAGGAGATCCATATGGAGATAGATGGTAAATGCTTTATGTTTTAAGAAAGCATACTCTAGCAAAATAATGTGGTCGACATCTTTTCTTTTTAACCTTTCTTCCCCTTTAGATTCCGCGATGATATAGATGCAAAAATAAGTTGTTGGACCTACCCGAGTAGCAGAAGCTTCAAGAAGCCTAATAAATCAATGCAGAAAGGAGATTTTGCCAAAGTTGTGTCCTTTCTTGCGATCTTTGAAAATCAACGTGGAAGGCAAAATACATATGATATTGCTCTGTAGTTTGTTGTGATGTCACGAGTCACAATGACAAGCAAAGAATAAAATAAGAGAATACCTGTTAAATAGCTAGCACGGGTCACCTAGAGGGGGGTGAATAGGTGATCCTTAACAAAATTTATAAATTTGCGCGAAAATAAGATGAGTAACAGAAGAGTCTGAATAAAATTCAGATTCAAGTTAGAAGTGCAGAATATAAAGTAAGGGATAAGGAAAGAGAATCTGCACACAAGTTTATAGTGGTTCGACTTATGATAAGCCTACGTCCACTCTCCCACGCTTACAGCCTACCGGCTGGATTTCACTATATAATCAAGAGGAATCTACAGACTTTGAGTCTCAGAACTATTGTGTATGATAGGACTCTCTATCTCACACAATCACTCTTTACAAAGTAATCCTCAAGATCTTGATCTTAAGTTCAGAACGACAAGAGAATAGATGGAATAAACTCAGACTTTGGACTTGTTGAATCTTGAATCTATCTTCCTTCTGCTGCTCATGTTCTCCTTAAATACTCCTCTTCGTCCACACTAGCCGTTGGACAACTCGCAGAGGATTATCTTCCAATCTTCACCTTGGACAGATTTGTAAACTAAGGATTGAGTAGCCGTTAGTTGACAGATTCTAAATCCCGCTGATTCTGGTCGCCCATACAATCAGAATCTTGGTTTCCATAAGTAGAGTTTTTGTCCGTTGTAAAGCATTCTTGTCTTAGTATTTGATTGTCAATCAATTTGAATAAGATTGAACTAATCAACACTTTCCTTTTGTGAAATCCATGCCATGAAATCCATGCCAGATCACTAACTGTTATTCTTTGTTCTGAGTTTTGCTTCAAGAATTATTCTTTTTAATTTCTGCGTTTCAAATGGCATACGAAAATTTCAAACCTGCGTCTGCTTACGAAAAATTTTAGCTTCTACTTCGAATTTTTCTGAATCTCGAGAACTTTAGCTTTTGTGGGTCTTCAAGAACTTGTAAAGTCTGAATTATTTTTTCCGTCTGGAAAAATATCTCAGAACTTAAATAATTCTTCTTAATCTGAAAAACTTCATTCTTAACTTCCGAACATGTATTCACGAAATAAGAAGGTTCAGAATAAGCATTAGATTTACAAACATTATGGAAGGTTTTATCAACTTAAAATCAATAGGAATTTTCCTCAACAACCTGCTCGTTCACTTCATATCTTGTCTTAACTGGTGCGTGTATGTCTCGAAAGTTACGTTGGAGATTAATTTGAATGAGCCCTCACAAGAAACTGCGCCAAGATCGACGATGAATATGTTATGCATGTGATAGTATGTTTTCTCTCTCGTTGAAGAAGCTCAATATCCAAGATGATTTGCCCTTCCCGGGTCGGAAACATAAGATTGATGATGTCGGATTAAAGCTGTAAACGGGCTGTCCTTGTCATTGCCTACATGATTTCCGGGACACTCTGAGAAAAGAGAGACAGCTTTCACTGTTCATGACAGGACATAAAGAACTAAAAGTAATCTTGTTCCATTTCTAGGGTCTTTTCTTCCAAGCCTGATATGGTTGAACGCAGAGGAACGCAACCATATCTATCTCTGATTTGCCACGTAGAAGTTGTGCTTTGGTGGGTATTGTAATTCGTTTTCATGTATAAAGTAACCGGTTTAATCACTGAATATGCAGAGTGGAGCCCTACAATGCAACGTCGTTTAATCAGTGGGTCCTGAAAGGCAAAGCACCAGCGCTCCCAGAGACGCTGAAGCTGTACCAGGAAGTGTTGAAACTGGGGATCAAGCCCATCTTCCTTACCGGAAGAAGCGAGGACCAGAGGAAGATCACTTCCTCCAATCTCAGGAATGCTGGGTTTCACAAGTGGGAGATGCTCATCTTGAAGTAAGCACACACCTTCCCACTTCTTATCCACCCAAAACACAACGAAAAAGCAAGAAAACTCTACAAAATCATCGTTCAATCTCAACACTTGACGTGATTAATTAAGTCATAGCATCTGCACTTCATCCATCGAAGCATCCCATCCCTCAAAACAAAGCACACAACCTCATGCCTTACGGCATTCACCAGTCATTCCGTATCAGAACCGCATTCACTGGTCATTCGGGTTGCAGGGGATCGGATTACTCGGGGACAACAGCCGTGGTGTACAAATCAAACGACAGGAGGAAGGTGGTAGAGAGCGGGTACAGAATCATTGGCAACATCGGAGACCAATGGAGCGACGTGCTCGGAACCCAGGCTGGCAACCGGACCTTCAAGTTGCCTGACCCCTTGTATTACATTAGTTGATCACTTTCCATCTGATTCTCTTCGTTGATCAAGGGCCCATTTTAGCTAATAAATCTCTTGAGAGGAGCGGGAATATGCATTAAACTTGTCAAAATAGGTCATACATCCATTTTTTAATTAATATTTTATGGGTTGAGTTGTCATATAAATTATTTATATTCAATAAATGAATTATAAATGGGTTTAGAATAGTAAAACTCAAAATAATATACGTGTTAAATGGATTCACAACTTACCCAGCTCACCTTTATGGCTCTCTCTTTACTCTCTCTCTCCCTCACTAAATTTCACGCTCGCTCACTTCGCACTCTCACCTTAATTTGGGTATGAATTTTCCAAAATTTGATTAAATATGGAAGTATTTTAGTAATATGGTTCGAAATGTGTTGGGTTAAGTATGGGTCACTAAATTTACATTGCATAAAAATTCGCCGCTTTGGGTCAAACCATTTTCAATCCAATCCAACCCACCCGTTTAATGAATCTAATATGCATTGATTAGATGTACCTAAAAGCAATAACAAAAAATTTTGATAGCGAAAGTTGATTAGCCTTAATCGGTTTTATTAATAGAAACGTTCAAACATTTACAGGTTATATTTGCTTCATTTTATTCACCCACCCAATAGAAAAATTTGGGTGGTGTCCCTACTTAATAAGTAATCAAGTTATATTATATATTTTTCAATTTATTGACTCATTTCGTGTTATGTATGACTATGATGGTGGAAGTAATACCAGGTAACATCGCATTATATTATATTGAACAAAGCTCATTAAATACTTTGGAGTCACTTATTCCATGAGAACCATTCATAACATCAATTTCAACAAATTTTTTTTTATTATTATTAAAGGTATTGAAAATTTCAAACTAGATTATTAAATAATATTTTAATAATATTTTGAATTATTTAATTTTTTTTTTTTTTTTGTATTTCACTTATTCCATGATGATAACAAATAGTTGCTGGTTACATCGGATTATATTATATTGAAAACAAGAAGCAACTTTTTTTTCTTCTTGTTTCTCTTCCAAAACCGTTTCTCGGCATTTTTTGCAAAAATGTGCCCGGGCACAAGTCGTTTACCAAACGCGATTGCTCCCAAACTATTTCTTATTTGGCACGTTGCCAAACGCACCTTTTATTCCATGAGATAACAAATAGTCGGAATTACGGATTACAAATATATTGATATTCACTTTCCATTACGGAAAAGTTGCTGGTCACCTCTAAAAACCATTTACGAGAGATATTTATATATGAAAGTTCACTACTGCATGAATATGTTACCACATACAAATTCTTGCTTTTGTACGTGAAAAAACGTGAATAGTAATTTTTCTATGTGCTTAACATTTGAAAAAAATTTCTAAAAAAATGAATAATTTGAAAATATTTTTCAAAAATGATTATTTGTATCGCTTGAAATAATTAGTCAATTGAAAATGTTTTATTTTCGACAACAATTTATGTCAATGGAAGCCCACATCTCCGTTGTACTCGGCAAGAGTCTAACGTGAAAAAAAGAAAGGTATATTTTCCATTATGGACTATCAACAAATTTAGGAAACTGACTCCGAAAATGAAGACCACCCCCAAATTTTGAGCAATGATGTCTCTCTACACGAAATTTCTGTTCTTCTTTTTGCCTCAAAACTTTTGCATGCTTCAACGAACATTTCGGCTTAAATTAACCTTGTTCGGAACTAGAGAGATTAGATCGGAAAAGTTATGCAAAATAGGAGCATGATCAAGCCGAGCCGAGTCGATACACTATCAAGTTCGAGCTCGACTTGCATAGGCGAAACATAAACTCGATTCCATCTCGATCGAGTGTGAAAACCTATGCTCGAATAATCGAATAGTATTGGTAGAAATATTGGTATTTCATTGATATAAAAGTAAAAGTTTATATCCATTTTATTTATTTTTTATTTTTGTTTTTGTTTCCATATAAAATATATATTTCTTATTATTATTTTTTTTGTTATCAAATAAAATATTAATTGAAAATATTTATCGGGGGTAGGTCTTAAAAAAAATTAAACGGGCCAAGCACGAATTTTGGGAATAAGATCTTTTAGATCTCTTTCCTTTTTTTTTTTTTTAACAATTCCCTAATATCATGTAGAGGCAATGTGTAGAGCCTATTCAAAGAAGCGCCCTCGTGGTATCGCAAACCAGAGATCAAACGGCAAATACAGGAAAAACAGAATGTGGGCACTCCTCATCTTTGTGGCCACCATCCAAGGCTCGCTCGCCGGAATCCCCCACGAGATCCACGTCCTCCGGCCGCAGTCGGGAGCCGCCGGTGAGCGCGTACACGGCTTGTCTTGCCTGAGCTGGAGGTTGGGAGTGGAGACTAACAACGTCAAGAATTGGAAAACGGTGCCGCGGGAGTGCGAAGGCTATGTGGGTCACTACATGCTGGGGCATCAGTATAGGGCGGACTCGAATGTGGTGGCGCGCGAGGCCGTGCTCTACGCGAGGAGCCTGAAGCTCGCCGGAGACGGCAAGGACGTGTGGGTGTTCGATGTCGACGAGACCTCGCTCTCCAATCTCCCTTATTACGCGAAGCATGGATTCGGGTATGTCGCAAATGCAGTAGGCTTTCGTTTTCTTTGTTTCCTCTTTCATTTTAAAGGTCCTAAAAGCATAAGAAAGTGATCTCACAATTCGTGTTAAAGACCAAAGCATGTGTTCATTTTGGCTAGATCGAAACCGAGTGGCTGAATGAATTTCTTCAAATATGTCTTGCTTGGTCAATTGGATCGCCGTCTGTTATAGGGGTCAAAACTAAAAGGCACCCAGTGATTACCATCTTAACTACAATTAGTCTATCTGAACTTACTTTGTATAGATTTTTACAGCGAATGCTCTTTTCTCTCGATCCGCTAAAAGATTATGTTTCAATGATAACGTGGGTTTCATCGATTGCTCGGTCTTGTTCACGTGCCGGTATCGGGTACTTGGAATGAGTTCGTATATTACAACTGGCCGTCCTCAGGAATATGGTGGTCATTGAACAAAGGATATGCATCATCTATGTTCATCTCATGAGATTCAGTCAAAGTATATAGTAAAGAAAAGACAGAGGAGATCCATATGGAGATAGATGGTAAATGCTTTATGTTTTTAGAAAGCATACTCTTGCCAAATTATGTGGTCGACGTCTTATCTATTTAACCTTTTTGCCCTTTGGATTCCGCGATGATTGAGATGCAGATGAGTAGTTGGACCTACCCCGAGTAGCAGAAAGGAGATTTTGCCAAAGTTCAGTCCTTTCTTGCGATTTTGAAAATCAACGTGGGAGGCAAAACACATACGACATTGCTCTGTAGTTTGTCTGTGATGTCACAAATCACAACGACATGCATGCTCGTTCACTTCATAACTTGTCTTTACTGATGTATGTATGTATGTCTCGAAAGTTACGTTGGAGATTTATTTGAACGAGCTCTCATTAGAAACTGCACGATGACATGCATGTGATAATATGGTTTTTTCTCTCGCTGAAGAAGCTCAATGTCCAAGATGATAGATTTATGATGTCGGATTAAAGCTGCAAACCGGCTGTCCTTGTCATTGCCCACATGATTTCCGGGACACTCTGAGCAAAGAGAGACAGCTTTCACTGTTCATGACAGCTTTCACTGTTTTTTCTTTCACTGTTCATTGCCCAATATGGTTGAAAGCAGAGAAACGCAATCATATCTATCTCTGATTTGCCGCATAGAAGTTGTTGTGCTTTGGTGGGTATTGTAATTCGTTTTCATGTATAAAGTAACAGGTTTAATCACTGAATATGCAGAGTGGAGCCTTACAATGCAACGTCGTTTAAACAGTGGGTCCTGAAAGGCAAAGCACCAGCGCTCCCAGAGACGCTGAAGCTGTACCAGGAAGTGTTGAAACTGGGGATCAAGCCCATCTTCCTCACCGGAAGAAGCGAGGACCAGAGGAAGATCACTTCCTCCAATCTCAGGAATGCCGGGTTTCACAAGTGGGAGATGCTCATCTTGAAGTAGGCACACACCTTCCAACTTCTTATCCACCCAAAACACAACGAAAAAGCAAGAAAACCATACAAAATCATCGTTTAATCTCTACACTTAACATGATTGATTAGGTCTTAGCATCTATGCTTCATCCATGGAAGCATCCCATCCCTCGAAACAAAGCATACAAGCTCATGCCTTACTGCATTCGCTAGTCATTCCGTAATCAGAACCGCATTCACCGGTCATTCTAGTTGCAGGGGATCGGCTTACTCGGGGACAAAAGCGGTCGTGTACAAATCAAACGAGAGGAGGAAGGTGGAAGAGAGTGGGTACAGGATCATCGGCAACATCGGAGACCAATGGAGCGACGTGCTCGGAACCCATGCCGGCAGTCGGACCTTCAAGTTGCCTGACCCCTTGTATTACATTAGTTGATCACTTTCCATCTGTTTCTCTTCATTGATCGGGGCCCATTCAAATTCCTGGTCAAGTCACTACCAATAAATCTCGTGAGAGGTACTGGGGTGTACATTAGATCTTTTTAAATGGATCATACGCTTATTTTTTAAGCCGTATTTGATGGGCTGAGTTATTATATAAATCAGTTATATTCAGTAAATATATCATAAATAAGTTTAGAATGATAAAATAAAAAATAATATGATTATTAAATAGATTCACAACTTATTTAAACTTAACGCTTTATGTCTCTCTTTCCACTCTCTCTTGCCTTTGGTTGATCTTGCACTTGCTCGCTCCAGGCTTTCATCTTAATCTAGGTATGAGTTTTCTTAGATTTGATTAATTACGGAAGTGCTTTAGCAATATCACTACAAAAAAACTTGTTTTTTGCGACGGAATTTGCGAAGGAAATTTCGGAAAAATCCGTCACGAATCGAATTTGCGACGGAAAAAATTAAGTTTGTTTGTCGCAAATTTGCGAAAAAAAAAATTGCCGCAAAATTGGAAAAAATCCGGGTCAAAATTCAATTGAATCAATTTTCGAAAATTAAATCGCAAAAATCTTCGTCAAAATTCGCCACCGAAATTTGGTCGCAAATTGTCGCAAATTTCGCCGCAAACCGTCAACAAATCCGGTCGCAAATTTAGTCGTAAAATTAAATCAGCAAATTTAAGCGAAAAAAATTGTCGCAAATTAGCCACTTAACTTTATTCGTCGAAAAAATTATTTCGAAATTTAGTCACAAAATTAAATATAATTTGCGACGGAAAAAAATTGTCATAAAATTCATCGCAAAATTAATCGCAAATTTAAATATCGACAAAAATTTCACTACAAAAATGAGGTTTTAGCGACGAATTTTGTGATTTAAAAAAAAAAAAATACCAATCGCTAATTTGGCATCGCAAAATTTAGCGACGAAAAAAAATATTTGCCAATTCTTTTTTTGGGTCCGTAATTTTTTTTTTTTGTCAATAATAGCAACGAATTTTTATTAATTATTTAGCGATGAATTTTTATTAATTCTTTAGTGACGAACTCTGCGATTTAATATTGTTTAGGGATGACTTCGATTTTAAATCTAATTAATAGCAAAATTAATTCCTACAATTTATATTTAACATTGATTAAGCACTTAATAACATCAAAATATTATAATAATATGAAAATGAAATACATTCATCTGCATTTTCCACAAGAATGACATACATATTTTTCTTCATAGTACACATAATGAGAGAATAAATAATATTGAGCACTTTAAAGCACTTGCTTAAACAACCTCAGGGTGGCAATTCTTTCCAGGGCAAGAACATATGATGCTGAAGCAAAGCTTATCCCCGATATGTATGAAAAGATACTTCCAATCTTGCGCCCACTCTGCTTTCTCCTATAAGGTTTGCATGAAGTGCTTCATCACCTCCTCCAAAGAAGTGACATTGCCGAGAACTGCTTTTGCATTATTACATCGCCTATAATTTTGGAGGAAAGCTCGAAAATCAATGAACCGAAACTTAGAATGTACGACAGAATGAACTAAAGTGACATCTATTTTGGTTGAATTTAACATGAAAGTTGCCATCATAGCGACTCGTAAGAGTAGAAGGCATCATGACAAAGCTCCAAATTCAGAAGAACACACTTAGAGAATAAATCAGATCATACAGTTTAAGTGCAAAGAACAACTAAAAGTGCTACAATTCTCATTCACCATTGGACAGAAAAATTAATAGTCACAAATGTGAAAAGAGTAATTAAAAAAATAGACAGAAAGATGCATGGATTGATGGACAACATATAGATTGGCCCAAAGAATCCTTTTCCAAGCAAAAAGGAAACTCACATAGAAGGAAATCAATTAAACAAGATCAATGATAAATTTCCAAATCTACTAGGCTGAGTTCTAAATCTGGGTTAGGACAAGTATCCTAACATAACTAACAAAGTCAAAACAATTTAGTAACTCTGATTTGCATCATGAACAGATGCATTACTCCATCTGCACTAAGCTTAAGATATTCCATAGAGGGAGATCACACGTATATAAGTTCATTGTTGATATAGAGGCCCACTATACATATCAATCATATGGTAAACAATCGCCATTCAAAAGCTTAAGTTGTCAAAAAAGAGGCCCACAATACATATCAATCATGTTTCTTAACATCTCCAAGTACACAAATGTGCAGTGTCAAAGGCTGTTTAAAAAACATGCTTCATCAACCAAAGTACATGATTGCACACATAATAGCTAGCTGCACAGCTCCTTACCATACGCATTACATATATGGAATTGATGATTAGACAACTTACAGAAATGCTCCTTAGAAGAATTCCTGTCGTGCAGAAAAGAAGCTTTGTCTTTTCATTCCTGAAATATTCGTGAACAATAACCATCAAGAACTGAAGTAGAATAAAACAAAATGACCATAAGGAACCTATCCCGCAGCTTGACTCAGAAATAAACATGCCAAGAAATGCGGATTTGCTGGCACAACTTCTCCTTCTTCACCAATCAACTATCATTCCGAGCATTAGCTAATATGCATCCCCCCAACTTCTGCTTATGTCTATCAACAGAACTTCACTATACTTTCTTAAACTCCCAACCAGGTTCAAAGAGGAATCGAATAATCAATAAAAGCATTGTAAGTTGAGCAGAAAGACATGGCAAATGAGCTTAGAGTTAAATCCAAAGAAAATAAATTCCATGAACCGACTTTAGCTGTTCAAAGTTACTCACAATGAAGATTCGCATATATTTTGTTCATTCCGAGCATTAGCCAATATGAATCTATATATGGCAAAGAGATTAAGAAGAGTGTATCTAGACCAGAGACAAAATTTACCACCAGGATTTGAACAATCATCAAGTAATCACAAATTTGTGGAGATTTCGGCCAAGCATGGATTAAGCTAGCAAACAGCTCAGACAATTAATAACTAGACAAATTCATCTAAATCGTGCAAGAGTATATTCGACTAAGGTAGAACTAAAATGAGGCTAAAATCTCAGAGGCAAATCTTCGAACAGGCAGGGGGCATTTCAAATATGCAGAAACTAGAGCCGTATCTGAGTCCCTCTCATCGCAATCAGCACTAACATGAACTTAAACCTTGCTCTCGGGCGATCAACAACCACTTTGGGATAAGTTTTCTTTTAATATTCATTGTTGTTTCATTTTCAGTTTCCTTTAAGTTCTTAATGCCCTACTGCTTCGTTTACCTATCCTCATGACTGCTCCCCCTGATTTAATGCCAACCATTGTGATTTCTCTTCATCAAATGGCCAAATGTTAGCGAAGCGGAAAACAAACAGGTTCGCCTAGACAAAGCAGAATGGGAGGAGCTTCTTACATCACGCCTCATCTTACCAGCAGCAAACATCAAATTAAGAACAACATGTCAAGTAGCAAAGAATTAATTGCGCGCGGGAGGTATGAATGCTAAAAGAGGATGAAGACCTGCTCGATGAGGCGATGCACGGGGCTTCCACTGGAGGTGAGATTGAAGGTCTCCCTGTAAGTGTTCCAAAACATCAAGAGCAAATCGTCGGTGAATTTGCGGGGCATCTCGTAGACGTACACCCGCAGCGGCAAATCGAGCGGGTAGAGCGGATCTCCCCGCAACCTCTCGCTCTCCGACGCGAAAACCGAGTCGTCGAACTTCCCGACGCCGCCGCCGCCGCCGCCGTCTGCGGCCGGGCTGGCCGTATCGTCGGGATGGCGAGAGAGCGCGGAGGGAGAGCGGTGAGCGAGGAAGCGCTCCAGAGAGACCAGGAACGAGGTCTCGGGCTTCGCGGAGTGAGAAGCGGGGGGCGCCGGATCGCGGGAGGAAGCGGAGAGAGAGAGAAGAAGAGATAGGCGAAGAGGAGGAGGAGGAGGAGGAGGAGGAGGAGGAGGGGAAGAGGACCACGGGGGTCCGGAATCGGCGGTGAAGGAACGGCGGCGGAAGATGTTTGCCCGCCATGGCCGGAGGAGGGAAGCTAAAATCTTCTTCAATCAGATCTCGACAAGGCGAGGAAGCGCGAAGCGAGAAGCGGAAGCAGGGGGTGAGGGATATGAGAAACAGCAGAGAGAGACAGAGAGAAAAATGGGGGTGAGGGCGGGCAAATTGGGGGTGAGGGCGGGCAAAGCAAAATTTTGGTTCCGTCGCAAATTTTTGCGACGGATTTCGGTTCCGTCGCAACTTTTTGCGACGGATTTTTTTTTTCCGTCGCAAATTTTTGCGACGGATTTTGTTTCCGTCGCAAAAATTTTTGCGACGGATTTTGTTTCCATCGCAAATTTGCGACGGATTTTTCCGTCGCAAATTTTTGCGACGGATTTTTTCATTCCGCGCCAAATTTTTGCGACGGATTTCCCCTGATTCCGTCGCAAAAATTTGCGACGGATTTTGTTTCCGTCGCAAAAATTTGCGACGGATTTTTTTTCCGTCGCAAATTTTTGCGACGGATTTTTTTTCCGTCGCAAATTTGCAACGGATTTCGCTTTTGTCGCAAATTTGCAACGGATTTTTTTTCGTCGCAAATTTTTGCGACGGATTTTTTTTTCATCGCAAATTTTTTTTTTTCGACGGATTTTTTTTTCCATCGCAAATTTTTTTTTTTACTTGACGGATTTTGTTTTGCGACGGATTTTTTTTTTTTTGTTGCAAAAATTTGCGATTTTTGTTTCCGTCGCAAATTTTGCGACGGACATTTTTTCCGTCACAAAATTAGCGATGGATTTTGTTTCCGTCGCTAATTAGCGACGGATTTAGCGACGACCTTTTAAAAAAAGAATTAAAAAATTCAATTTTTATAAAAAAAAAAAAAAAAAAAGAGATATAAAAATAATTAAGAATTCTATTTTTTAAATAAAAATATTTAAAAATTCTTTTATTTTTTTTCTAAAATAAAGTCATGAGATTGAAATAATTTTCTAATGAAATCCAAACATCAAAAAACGATTTCCATCATATGTCACCATACAAATGAAAACTAAGCGTATTCATAAAAAATGATTTTCCGAAAAACACTTTCCTTTATCATTAAGTTTTCCACAAAACAAACGTACCCTTAGAGTGATTACCAACTTCTCCTCTATCAAGTTTACCATATTGCATTATCAACTCCTAATAGAGTTACTTACCAATGTTTATTTTCATTTTTTTTCTACACCAACTTCTCTAATCTCTAACCAAGCAAAGCTTCTGTCATTGTTTACGAACTTTTATTTATATTTCTTACCAATAAGTTAAATTTATCAAGTATTATATGAAACTATCAGCCTAGCTTTCTTTTTGCGTGATTTGGGTAAATTTTCTCCAATCAAATCAATTAGTTTTGGATTACCAAATCTCATTTGAGTTATTAGCATTTATTTGTTATTTTCTCAAATTTACTAGTTTTTATTAAGTTGCTACTTTTATTTGCATTGGTTTCCAACTTTTTAAATTTACTGGCTTTTTAGAAATTACTAACTTTTATTAGAGTGATTACCAACTTTTTTCGATCAAATTCTTGACTAGTTTTATGTTACCTTCTTTTATTTGAGTTACTTATCAATGTTTATTTGGTATTCTATTTTGAAATGACCGATTTTTCTTATCTCTAACAAAAATACATTTCTAATTTTCTACCAGCTTTTGAATTTACCTTCTATTACATGAAATAATCAACTTTTTTTGTGTGCCTCATTAACTTTTGCCCAATTAAGTTACCAATTAGTTTTGGATTGTCAACTCTAATTTGAGTTGCTTACCCATTTGGTTTTTTAACTTACCAATTTTTATATTGAGTCATGCTTCTTTTTGCATGACTTACTAATCCCATTTTACGATTTAATACCAATTAATTTTCTATTACTAACTATTATTTTACTTAATTACTAACATTTATTTGATTTTTTCACCGCTAAATCTGTCGCTAATTAGCGACAAATTTTTTTTCCGTGGATAAATCCTTTTTTTGACTGTTTTTCGTAGCAAATTAGCGACGAATTTTTTTTTCCGTCACTAAATTTGCTAATTTGCGACGAATTTTATTCCGTCGCAAATTTGGTTCCGATTTTATTTCCGGCGCAAATTTGCGATAGAATTTTTTTTCCGTATATTTACCCATATATTTATGCATATATAAGAGCTACATGCGGAGGAAACCGCCAGATTCAACTAAATAGATATCTCTGTTATCTATATTTAAGTCTTGAAAAAAAAGAAGATAAGATTTGCACCTATCGAATCTAAAAAATCTTATTTGGGACGAGAACATTTTAAGAGATTATCTAATATCTTGAGTTTATAATAGATCTTATTTAATTTGAATTTGTAATATCTAATCTCTCTTAGAATTGGACGTGTAGCAAATCGTCCAATCTCTTTTGAATTTGAATTTGTGACAATCGTTTAATTCGTATCTACTTTCGTCACAAAATGGTAAATTTCGTTGCACAAATTAGCGACGGAAAATTAGTCGTCGCTAATTTGCGATGGAATTAGCGACGAAAATTTTTCGTCGCAAATTTGCAACTGATTTACTTTCCGTCGCAAATTTGCGAAAAATTTTGCGACGGATTTATTTTCCGTCGCTAATTTGCGACGAAAAATTTCCGTCGCAAATTTGCGACGAATTTTGCGACGGATTTATTTTCCGTCGCAAATTTGCGACGAATTTTGCGACGGATTTATAATTCCGTCGCAAATTAGCGACGGAAAATAAATCCGTCGCAAAAATTCATCGCAAATTTGGACGAAATTTAAAATTTTTCGTCTAATTTGCGACGGAATTAGAAATCCGTCGCAAAGTTCGTCGCAAAATTCATGTTTTTTTGTAGTGTATGGTTAGAGTCGGGTATGTATTGGGTCATGTGTATACCACTAAGTTTGTTTTGCATAAAAATGGATCAATTTGGATTGAATGATTTTCGATCCGATCCGATCCGACCCACCCGTTTGACAAGTTTAGTAATCATTTAGACATTTAAATCTCAAGTAATAACAATAAACTTTTGATAGGGAAAGTTGATTAACCTTGATCGGTTTCAATAATAGAAACGTTGTAACATGTACAGATTATATTTGATTTATTTTATTCACCCGCCGGATTAAAAAAAATCAGGTTATTTCCCTACTTCTTAAGCAAGTAATCAAGTTAAATTATATCATTTTTCAGTATATCGACACATTTCGTGTTATGTATGACTATGATGGTGGAAGTTATACCGGCAACATCGCATAATATTATATAGAACAATGCTCATTAAAATCTTTGTAGACACTTATTTTGTGTTATAATAAATAGTCGGAATTACGGATTACAATTATATCGATATTCACTTTCCATTACAGAAAAGTTTCTGATCACCTCTAAAGACCATTTAGAGATATCCGAAAATTCACTACTACATGAATAAGTTACCACATATAAATTCTTGCTTTTGTATGTGAAAAAGATGCGAATAGTAATTTTTCTACGCGCGTAACAATTTTCCATAGCAAAAAGGTGATTTTCAACATCCCGTAGATAATTCCTTTCTTATGAAAAGACACTAATCAACTTGGAAAATCACACATGTTAATCGGCAAAACAAAATTTCAAGTAATTTTTTTCTAATCTGATCCAAGGATTCATATTCTCTCCATTAACTTTAAGAAATCACAATGGCCGGGGATCCATCTTCCAACAACTATAGAGTAAAAGATGCATAACCATAAGTAAGATGTTTTTGGTAAGGATTTTTTTTTTTTGGTAAGGACCATAAGTAAGATGTTTTTTTTTTTTGTTTTTTAACCGAGGATCCGCTACCATTTTTCGGGGACGAGATCGCACAGGTAATTGGAGCGCCTATACCTCGGAGAAGATTAGCCCAACGCAACCCACCCGTAAGGGCCCCCAACTTAAATTACGGAATCGAACGGAATTCAAACCCAGAACCTTTAAGGAGAGAAGGAAAGCGCCCACCAACTCGACCATGCGCAGGTGGGTACCATAAGTAAGATGTTGGTATCTATAAAATTTGATATTGCTTCTTGGTGAAAATGTATATTTTTTGACTTGTCTATTTTTTTCCCATCCATCCATGAGACTTTTTTGCTCTGTTTGTTTCACAAAAAATGAATGATTTGAAAAATATTTTCCTAAAAATCACTTGTATTGCTTGAAATAATTAGTCAATTAAAAAAATTATTTTCAACAATAAGTTATGTCTAAACATTTTCAAAAATGATAAAAAAATTTTGCATCTATTCATTTTTGTAAGTAATCATTTTTTGGAAAAAAATTTTCATATTGTTTATTTTTCACGAAACAAACGGAACCTTAATTTGTCTAATAAGCCGTTAAAGTTATATACCTCTTTGAATCAAGTCTTTTTGCGGCTCTAATTTCTGTCAATGGGAGCCTACGTCTCCATTAAGGGTGAGCAAGAAGGACCGCCCAAACCAGGACCGAATCGAACCGATCGATTTGGACCAGTTCTAGAAAATATCGATCTGATTCCCAGTTCCTAAAAGTGGAACCAGTTTTTGGGCGGTCCCGTTCCCAGTTCTAGGGTGGGAGCCGGACCGGATCGAACCAACCGAACCGGACCAATAAATATATATTTTTCTAATTTTTTCATATATATATTTATTTACTTTTTAAATATATATTTAAATAATAAAAGAAGCATTTAATAGTTCATTTTTATTCAGTTCTAATGGGATCAACCCAAAAATGCTTTCATATTTTGGTCCCGAAAATGCTTCCCGGTTCTCTCTTGCCTTTGCCAATTGGTCCCATTGGAATCGGACCGGACCGATGATCCGATCCTATCTACGGTCCCAAGATTAACTAGTCCAGTTCCTGGTCCTAGAAAATGGGAACCGATCCTCTCGGTCCAATTCCCGATTCTTGGGTTGGACTAAACTGGATCGGGAACCACTTACCCCTAGTCTCCATTATACTTAAGAGTGAGCAACAGTAACTTCCCAGAGCGAGAACCACCCAGATTGGACCAAACCAACTCGTTTTGAGCTGTTCTAGGGATCGAACCGCCCACCTGAACCGCCAGGACCAGATCGATTTTTTTTTTATTTCTTAAATAATTAAAAAAATCCTAATCAGATATTCACAGTCACACTCGCTCTTTCCCCATTCCCTCTCACACTCACTCTTTCCCTTCCACGCCTCTCATGCTTGCTCTTTCCGTCTCAACTCCCATGCTTCTTTCACAATCACAAACCCTAATCACTCTTTCCCTCTCATGCATCTCTCGCTCGACTGTCATCCACGACTCATGATTCTCTTAATCACTCTCTCGCTCAACTCTCAGATGATGCCACCCTCTCACTCAAGCTTGACACCTCCTCACGCGGTCTCATCTCTAGTCTCGACTCCTGCCTCCCTCTCTTGCTTTGTTTTTTTGTATCTAATATCTAGTGCTCTGTTTTTTGCCCTTTTTCGTACAAAATACAAATTATAGGCTAACAGGTTGTGAGATTGCGTGATTTTGCAGTTTAGGATTTTGCTTATAATGGTGTAAGTGTTCATGGTTTTCCAAACTCATGAGAGTTTGGTTCCTCAAATGCTAAAAACATAGCGGAATTTATAAATCGAAATCCTAAATAGGATCCATGCATATATTGAAATCTAAATAGAAATTCGACACGTACCTTTTGCATATCGAAAGTATATTGACAATCAATTATGTCTGGATTAGCGCCCCAAGTGTTGCGCCTCTATTAGTATCTAGACACACAAATGGAAGTCTCCAACAATCCAAGTGCTAGCTAAAGATCTTGGACTTCTTTTTCCTGATCGCCTTTGATCTTGAGACTCTCTCAAAGATCTTTGAACAGAGAACGATTCTCTTCGTATTCTCTTGGAGGCATTTTTTCTTAGGGTTGTTTTGTCACCCACATGCTATATATATAGCCTCATTATCTACGCGAATTAAAAAAAGTGGGGCCGGGCAATTTGGGGCCGCCAAACTGTCTACCTTTAATCATACGTTTAATCGTTATCTCATAACGTGTACAACCGCATAGATAAATTAAATATGAAAATAAATTAAAATCTATTTATTATTTTAAGTAGATTCCGGCGCACAGAAAATATTAACTCAATTCGTTATTGTGTGTAACCTTGTAGGTTCATTAAACATTAGCAGTGTGTTCAAAACCCTTTTTAACTAACAAGTTATAAGCGGTCTCTAGCAACCATTATGACTACCTAAATATAGTGAAGGTAGGTTTTCCGACACAACCTAATTCACAACTAATATTAGAGTATCAACCTTGATTGATTCCTAGAGCAGACCACTAATAGTGAGGCCACGTGATTCCATTGGACCACCAGAGAACGGTCCGGTCTAGTTCAATTCCAGGATCAAGTGGTCTAATTCTCGATTTCAGAAACTGGTAATTGGTCCTTCTAGTTCGGTTCTCGGTTCCTTGGTGGAAACCCGACCACTCGCGAAAGTCTGATGTGAAAAAAAGAGTACATTTTCCACTATGGACTATCAAAAAATTCCGGAGACTAACTCCGAAAATGAAGACCACGACCAGATTTTGAGCAATGATATCTCTCAACATGAAAATTGCGTTCGGCTTTTTTGCATCAAAACTTTTGCATGCTTCAACGAACATGTATGCTCTAATCAACCATATTCAGAACTAGAGAGATTCAATCATAAATATTATCCAAAATGGGAGTGTCATCTAGCCGAGTCGATACACTATCAAGTTCGAGCTCGACTTGCATTGGCTACACAGAAACTCGGTTCAATCTCAATCGAGTGTGAGATTTCATGCACGAGCTCCACTCAACTATAAAATCGAGATACTCGTACTTGGCTCAGCTCGACTCGAGTACAATTAATTTATCAAGGAACTCGAGCTCGAGCTCGACCCCGATCTTTTAAACGCTCGAATAATGTGAATATTTTGTGTAATCTTAAGGGCTTTTGTGCCTATTTTGACTAATCTAGACTGCATTTTTTAAAGAAAACAACAGAAACTTAATTACGCATGATAACCTATCAAGTTAAGAACTGTCGAGCTCAAACTCAACCTAACAAAATACCCGAACAGATCAAAGCTCAAGTTCGGCATGAAATCAATCGAGTCAATCTCGAGTAATTATCTGAATCAAGATCGAGCTCTTAGTGGGTGTCTTCAGTCAATCTCGCTCTCAATTTAAACTCGATGACTTGATCAACTAAATTAAAAGTTTTAAGAATTTTGGTTGGTGAAAAAAAATGCCCTGGGTTTAAAGATTAAAAAAGCACCTTTTTAATTAGTTAAAACAAGTCCAATTCCACTAAAAAACCTGTCGAGGCATGATTGCTCGTGTCCCAAAAGGCGCGGGTGGGGGGGAACGTGAGCGGCACTCATTCACAACCGCAACGAATCACGAGATCACGTACCCCACGTGGACGGCTGTGATCTCATCACACGGTGGCCCCCCGATACACCCTGATGATGGACCCTCCTCCGCGGCAGTGTACGGTAACTGCGGCGCACGCGCACTGCAGACGATACGTCCTCGCCCGCTATATAAGCCTCGCTCTTTCGAAACCTGAGAGGAAAGCGAAAGCCGAACCAGAGAGAGAAAGAGAGAGAGAGAGGGCGAAAATGTCGTGGCAAGCGTACGTGGACGATCACCTGATGTGCGACGTCGACGGCCAACACCTCGCCGCCGCCGCCATCGTCGGCCACGACGGCAGCGTGTGGGCGCGGAGCTCCGCGTTCCCTCAGGTCGTTCTCAAATCCATCCCTTCCGCCGTCGTGGTTTCCGGCCCGGACCGCGATCGCCTTTCCGCCCGCGAAGTATTTGATCGATCGATCGATCTGCGTTCGATCCGTCTGTTGGTCATGATTGCATGAGTGGCGAGATCTTAGATGCGTTCGTCGCCGCCCGATCTCGTGTTGACGATGCCGTCGGATCGGATCGATCTCTCGTTCGGTTGATTTGAATGGATGGATCGTCGTGCGTACGTGTCGTTTTCGTCTAAGATCGATCTCGATGATTCTTGACGTTCTGCATTGCGACGTCATTGGATGATTCGATGCTTGTTGCGCTCCCTTTTTAAGCTGGGGTCATCGGAAGAGGAGCAGGGATGAGTCTGATTGCATGATCATTTCGCTTCTTTATCGTATCAATTTGAATTGACGGAATAGTGTTTAGCCGGAGCTAAATTTCCCTGTCGATATGTGGCGGCGGAAACGGGTTTTGTGTTCGAGTCGCCTTCTTGATAATGTGACTGAATTCAGTACTTTCTGTGCATCGTGATGAGATGATGATGTCGCGGCATTCCTTTGTTCTTCTTGTCTCCAGTTTAAACCGGAAGAGATCGCCGCCATCCTGAAAGGATTTCGATGAGCCTGGCTCGCTTGCTCCGACCGGGCTACACCTTGGTGGCGTGAAATACATGGTTATCCAGGGAGAGCCTGGAGCTGTTATTCGTGGAAAGAAGGTATGCGGGTCTTCTTCTTCTGTTCATGAAACAGTAGGAGGTTTTGACAATGCAAGTAGTGTTTGTCTGGAAATTTAACTAAACGGCTGATAATGCATGTAATTGAACGAAATGAATTCGTCGTCCCATAACTTGCTATTGGATAAGGGACCATCGTGCCTATGATTGATTCCGCAGGGTGCTTCGAACTCTGTTCCGCTTCTAAATCATTCCTACACTGTGCTGGACAATTCATACATCATCTCGAGTGCATTTCGACAACCCATTGTTGCCTGACTTTAAGTTAAAGTGGATATGGGAGACGAAGTACATTTTCAGAACTAGTATGCGTCTCCGTCTGACGGATTCATGAGCTTAAAGCTTAAGACTTGAACGGTCCTCTTCTATCAGTCATATTAATCCAACTTTAGCTCCGAATCACTTAGACTTCTGTGTCCTCGAGTCGAGCAGTACTACAGCTCTTGAAGCTGATTACTACAGAATTGTCAAGGGTGCTATTGTTTCCATTGATTTGCAGGGTCCTGGTGGCGTTACCGTGAAAAAGACTGGCCAATCCTTGATCTTTGGCATTTACGAGGAACCTTTGACGCCGGGGCAGTGCAACATGATTGTCGAGAGGATGGGAGATTACCTGATCGATCAGGGCCTGTAAATCTCTGGGCTGAAGCTTATACCTCTTTACAGATTTTGACTCAACTTCGAGGCTTGCGTCTTCTTCCTTGCTCAGCTGAGACAGGGAGCAAGAGTCGATTGGAATAACCATGTCAGGACTAGAACAGTCTTTCATGTTCAAGTCGTCCATGCATTTTTCTTTATCTATATGTATATCTAGTTGATCAATTCTTATAATCATGGCCCAAGTTTGGTTTTTTCTAAATGATTCTGAGAATCAATACTATGATGTGATGTGATTTGAACAGAAACTTTCCAGCTCGTATATGATTAGCTGAGTTGCTCATGGCGACGGTGGTAGACATTCGGAAAACCTCAGGTCGAGCTCGAATTTGCATTGTTCTGAGGGCAATCTAGAGAGCTTTTTGTTCACCAAGGTGGTGGTGGAGTTTTCTGGGCATATTCAGCCCCCTCGGATTACACCAATACAATTCTTCTTCACAAACTCCCTACAGAAAAAACAATGGGAATTGCTTCATTTGTTCAACAAATCCAGTCGCACTGAATGAATCTCTGCCGAAGAGATTGTTTTCCCCGTTTCCCGTTGTCGGGAACTAGCTTAAGCTCATCAGATGTCGCCGAATTCGCATTGCTCGGTCGCGAATTCGGCTGGATCGCCTCACTGGAGTGGCAATACTGATCCAAGCTTCTCCGGTTCCATCCTCCTGCGCGGAAGGCAATTGAGCGACTTATTCGTCACGGTCGCCAAATGACACAACTGACATTATATAGTAACTAATGCGTATGACGCCACTATTTCTTACCCTTTTTGTCGATATCATCTCAGTGGTAGTAAAGCTTCCGAGCGAAGGAGAACTCTCGAGAGGAGAAGAAGAGACCGGATCAGGTGCAAAGTGATCCTCTCTTCCTGGCTTCTCTGCGAATTCACGGGGACACTTGATCGGCGGCGCTATGAAAGAATGTCCCGTGGCCGGAGACGAATCATTACCGAGTTTTTTCTTCCTCCTTGAGTGCAATACAAGCAGCACAAATGCAAGAACTGCTGCGGCAGAACTATAAAGAACGGCATTCGTCACTGATTCAATCCCTACGAGCGCTGAAGCAACTTCGCCAACTTCACGAGTCTCTTCTAGCGGCAAATCATCAGTATCGCTTCCAACTTCCGGCTCGGCAATTCCACTCCCCTGAGGCTCTAAGCTCTTCTTAATCCAATAAAAGTTGCTCTCAACGCCCCCATTTTCTTGTTCGCAGACATCATCATTTTTCTCGACTCTTGTCTCCGCCGCCTTGGAAGATTCTTCGGGTTCAACTTCGACCCTCTTCCAAACCTCACCAGTCTCACCTAGCTCATCGTACCGATAATTCTCTCGCAACATACCCTTCATCACCTCAATCCACTCAGCGGCATCCCCTATATCTTCTGAGGACGAGTCGACATCGGTTTGAGTGGCATTCCTTCCGCTGTCGAAAAATTCAACTATCTTTTCAGAAGCCTCCTCATGTGTAAAACTCAAATTTCCATACCTTCCTTCAATATCCCGAACTTCATCTGAAGGAGAAGAAATGCTCTTATTGGAGACATCAATTTCATCAAATTCAACCATCTTCTCGGAAACAACTTCGTATGTATAACTAGAACGTTTGTGCCAATCTTCGAAATTCTGTGGTAGAGATGTAATCCGCGTATTACAGGTACACACCATGAACAGCACCAAAACAAGAAGCAAAAGCAGCAATTCGCATAACCATCTCAAACTGAAAATCTGCGGCATCTCCACTTCATTACTTGCTCCGTCAGAGTCGGAACCCTCCTGCCCTTGCTTCGCTGAATCCTCGCTGAAGGAGCCTTCCGAATCGGAACCGATACCTGCGCCACCAAAAACATCATTCGCTTCCTCCAGTCGACCAAGGATCTCGTGAAACCGTTCCGGGTCGTAGCAGAGGAACTTGGGCCGCGGCGAAAGGCAATTGGTGAAAGGATCGTAAGGGCTCGAGATCGGTATTCCTACACTCGGAGAATCGGGCTCGGATTCACGGGGCAATGAACAAGATTGATCTGGGTATCGAGACTTCAGCCTCATTGCTCGATCGACTCTGTCTAATCGGTTTCTTGTCACGTTTTCGAATCTTCTCTTCCGTTCAGCAAATATCTCCTCCGCCGAACAAAACGCACGCACGCATGGAGATGTCGAGAGAAGAAAAAAAGCGATTCATGGAGTTTCAGAAGCGTCGGCAAATGAGGTTTTTGAGATTGTTGATGAGGAAGAATCGGGCTTTACAGAAAATGGGTGTGCGATATCTCGAACTCTTTTGTCGCTTGTGTTTTTCATGGCGGTTAACACAAACATTCAAAGAAGGTGAAGATTTGCATTTTTGACCGTTACTTTCGGACCCGGAGACCGCCCGAATCCGAGTGCTTTTCGAAAACCAAGCCCGACCCGAGCAAATTTCTGGCAAAAAGAAAATGAAAAAGGGAGGAATGGCCCATGCAGGTCTCGAACCTGCGACCTTCGCGTTATTAGCACGACGCTCTAACCAACTGAGCTAATAGGCCAATCGTTGCTTAATGCGTAATATATAACTATAAATAAATCATATATCGTCCCAAAGGACAATTAAAAGAATTTCAATTCTTGAGACCAACGATTTGATAGTCGGACCATCGAGCTGGAGACCGAGAACTGTTGCGATTCTTAAAATTGAAATTAAATAAATGAAGAAAGAGTTTTATGGCTCTTGATATGTTTGAGAAGGAAATTAAGACGACGAAATTTTGGCTCCAACGACGCCCAAAAAAGAAATGTTTTAGTTTCATGCACCCCAAAACTATAGGTAGTTTAACATTCGAAAGTAGCATTCACCTCCCTTTAAAATCATGCTTTAGGCTTTTATCAGGATAAGAACACCATAAGTGCCATAACTTTCGCTCACTTGATTACCACATCTTTTAAAAATTGTTCACTTGAGTACTATCACTACAAAAAACATGTTTTTTTCCGACGAAATTTCCAACGAAAAATTTGGAAAATTTGTTGGAAAACGAATTTAACCTAATTTTCCAACGAAAAAAAAAAATTGGTAATAGGTCGTCGGAAATTTTTCCAACGAAAAATTTAAATTTTCATTGGAAATTTATGATTTATTTTATTTTGTTGGAAAATTCGTTGGAAAACTCGTATTAAATTCGTTGGAAAATTACAAAAAATTTTTGGTCTAAAAATCGCGAAAATTTTTTTCCAACGAATTTTTTTTTTTTCGAAAAATCGCCCTCGCCACCGGGCGAGGGCCAAGCTCGCCTGATCCGGGCGACCTCGAGCTCACCGATGACGGCGGCGAGGTGGTTGAGGCAATGGGCGAGGTGGCGGCCCATGGTAGCGCCGGGCGCCCGACCGCCATGGGGCCCGGATCTCGCGCGGGCGAGGGAGCCGACGCCGCCTGGGTGGCCGCGGGGAGGAAGAGACGCTGCCCAGATCTGGGCCGCAGGAGTTGAGGACCCCATCTTGGTGTCTATGGCGCTTGGGAGCCGGGCAAGGAGGAGGGGGGGGCGGGGAGGAGGCGGCCGGGAGGCGGAGGGAGAAGGTGAAGGCGAGCGAATGCAAAGGGGAGAGAGAGAGAGAGAGAGAGAGAGAGAGAGAGAGAGAGAGAGAGAGAGAGAGAGAGAGAGAGAGAGAGAGAGAGAGAGAGAGAGAGAGAGAAATGATGCGGAATTGAGTGCGAAAATATGAATAAGGAAGAAGAGGGGTTTTCGTTGCAAAAATTCATAGAAAATTTCCCACGAATTTTGCAAACGAAAATTGTACACACTAAAATAATTGCCCGAAAATTCAAATTGTTGAAATTTCCAACGAATTTTCCAACGAAAAATTTTACACAATCGAAAAATTCCCCAAAATTGAAATTGTTGGAAATTTCAAACGAATTTTCCAACGAATATAAAAAACGCCGAATAGTACCGATTTTTTTTATTAATTGTTGGAAAATTCGTTGAAATTTCCAACAAATTTTCCAACGAAAATTTTACACACTGAAAAATTTCCCGAAAATTGAAATTGTTGGAAATTTCGTTTGGAAATTTCAACGAATTTTCCAACGAATATAAAAAATGCCGAATAATATCGGTTTTTTTTTGAATTGTTGGAAAATTCGTTGAAATTTCAACGAATTTTCCAACGAAATTTTACATACTGAAAAATTTCCCGAAATTGAAATTGAAAATTCGTTGGTTCCAACGAATTTTCCAATGAATATAAAAAATGCCAAATAGTACCGGTTTTTTTGGAATTCGTTGGAAATTTCCAACGAATTTTTCAACGAAAATTTTACACACTGAAAAATTTCCCGAAATTGAAATTCATTAGAAGTTTCCAAATCTAATATAAAAAATGCCGAAAATACAGGGTTTTTGAATTAAATCGCAAAATTCGTTGGAAATTTCCAATGAAAAATTTTTCGTTGGAAATTTCCAACAAATTTTGCGACGAAAAATTTTTGTTGGAAATTTCCAACAAATTTTGCGACGAAAAATTTTTCGTTGAAATTTCCAATAAATTTTCCTTTTCGTTGGAAAATTTGTTTAAAATTTTGCGATTTAAAAATTTTTTCGTCGCAAATTTTCGTGGCAAAAATCCGATTTTTTTGTAGTGTATCGACAATATGTTTCCCCGGAAAATTTAACGTGGCATTAATTTAGTATATAAGATCCAATGTGGCTCGCCGATGAGATAATCAACAAGCGAGAAGTTAAAACAACTCGTTTATAGATGTATTTGAAGAATCCTAATCCAATTTAAAGAAATTGGGGCAAAATTTTGCCAAAATTGAAAAAGCTGGTGAAGAACCCTACTGGGGCAAAATTCTGTCAAAGGCAAAATTGGGGTTCTCAAAGCAAGCGAAGGAAAGAGAGATTCGTGCCATCCGTTGGTGAAGAACCCTCAACTCAAAACGAGATTCTCCCACTCGCTCTATCAAGAGTTGCCATGGCCATTTTTGGAAAAAATATCAAAAAGTCCTAAACCTTTAACCTTAGAGTCAATTCAATCCTTCCGACTAATTTTGATCGGATAGTCTTGACGACGGATGCCACCGGCCTATATGGCACTACAAAGTGCTAAGGTGGATAACTTTTAATAAAATTTTAAATTTGTTTCGAATTTTTTATTTTTTTTTTTTTTTCATGTTTTCTTTTTTTTCTTTTTTTTTTTTCCTTCCCTTCCTTCTTCCTTCAACCGGTCGCTGGACCTCGGCGACCAGCCAGAGGCTATCGTCGGCCTCAAACTAGCCTCGTCGGCCATTGGCTAGGCTCCCCCTCATTGGCCCTCGCCTTTGGCCGTTCACTCAGGCGAGGCCAACCCTTTCTGGACATGGCCGTGCCAGCCACCAGAGGAAAGAGGAGGAAAAAAAAGAAAAAAAATCGAAAATTATTAAAATATTAATTAAAATGTCCACACCACCGCCGTCAGATCATGTAGGCCCGCTAGCGTCCACGTCAACAATATCCAACCAAAATTAACTGAAATGACTAAATTGGCCCTAAGTCAAAAGGTTTAGGATGACTAAATTAGCACCAATTTAATAGATTTAGAACTTTTCTGACACTTTTCTCTTATTTCTTTTTATCCTCTAGGAGCGAATCTTGGGATCTCTAAGCAGGCGTTGGGATAGAGAAGCAAGAATGACAACGGACAACGGAGGAGGAGCGGTGTAATTGTCTTTGAAGTTGCCGGACTATGCTTCCAAGCCAAAGTAAGAGAAGACAAAGCGAGAGCGAACGAGAAAGCAAGAGAGAGATAGAAAGCTTCGTAAGTTTTCTTTATGGAGAGGACGAAGTGAGAGAGACAAAGTTAGTCTTCCCAAAACATGCGGTCGTTTTGTTAGCTCTTGCCATGTCGAATGAAGAATTTTCCACATTGGACTTCATTTTCTTTTAAAAAGGCCAAGTCGGATTCAAACCATAATTTTGAAAACCACATAAGATGAATTGCCGAAATAAGCACTCAAGTGAACAAGTTTACACCTATGTGTTACTCAAGTGAGCCAAAAAAAAAATATGACACTCAAGCAAGCATCGTATGAAACTCAAGCGAGTGTCATACCGTAAGAAAGTTATGATACTTCTAGTGTTCTTATCCCAACTATTAGCTAATAGAAAAATTAATTTCAAAGCTCTCCGATATTTTAATCGGCGTTGCACCCGTCACAAGGATTTTAATTTCCACCCGTTCGCAATGGAGCCGAACCAACCCCGTTCTGCCCCCACAAACGAGAACCCAATCGCCAAACCAATGCTCGCCTGATTGTAGAGTGAGTTCATCGCTCAGGGGTTCGCTCGAGACTACGAATGGATTCGAAAAAGAAGATGACGACGACAAGAAGCCCGAATCTAGCGCGAGCAGTACTTATCTCCGGCTTTTCGGAGAAAACTGTGACAGCTTCTCCACACTTCACTCTTCACTCTTCTCTCTCTCTGTCTCTCTGGAGCCATTAAGTGATACAACCATCGTTTTCCCTGGTCTACCATGACAAGAGCACCGAGGTTACTCTTATTTAGAAGGGCATCGGAGAAGTCCATGAAAATAATGTATATCCCATCAACTCTCTTAGCCCTTCAGTGGAGGCCTCAAATATTTTCTCAGTCTGTTATGAACGGATCAACTCAACTAAGTCGAGATCGATGTTAGCTCTTGGCTAAATGGATCTGGAGGAGTACTCGAGACACTCAAGAAGGCAATAGATGTAGTGTCTCTTCCAATTGATCTAACGCGTTAGGTTAAGGACATCTCAATCTTTATAATCTCGCCCGCATATTTTCTTATGCTGATTCGTCTCAATTTGGCGCCAAGGAAGAGTCTGCAAGGAATCTACGGCAAGATCGTATATCCTTGTCACAAAAAGCTTGGACATTCCAAGTAGAATGATAGACTTTTCAAGATGATATATTTTCGTTTGCGTATTAGTAATATGCATTGTCTAAGTTGACTTCATATTATAATCGGTCAATATGCTGGTAGGCTTCAGGTCCTACTGCAAGTTTCTTGGCTGTCCAAAAGGTCATCGATCGAGTGAAATTCATGATTTTTGTATTGGTCTTTTACTAGTTCCAAACTTCTTCCATTCTCTATGATTGAGTTGACCTTTTCAAGTGAATATCAGCCTGTGATAGAGAAATCACTCCCCCATTACTAATTTACAAGTGCACGTTGTACTAATATATTCTTTTGACTCTTGAAGATATTGAATTGTTCTTCTTGGCCTTGAGATGGTCGGGCTCTCTCTCTCTCTCTCTCTCTCTCTCTCTCTCAATGAAATGGAGAAATTAATGTGAAGAAAGGTTTAATATGCCATGAAGATCCTGAAGATGTTGCAGGTCTTGATCGGTTGTCTAGCTCTAAGAGTCATCGCTCGGGGGCAACAAAATCCAGGTTCTCTCTCTCTCTCTCTCTCTCTCTCTCTCTCTCTCTCTCTCTCTCTCTCTCTCCGTGCACATAGTGATGATTGAATTGTGAAGAGTTTGCAAGGATTCTACGGCAAGATCGTATGTCCTTGTCACATAACAGCTTGGACATTCCAAGTAGAATGATAGGAATCTACGGCAAGATCGTATGTCCTTGTCACAAAACAGCTTGGACATTCCAAGTAGAATGATAGACTTTTCAAGATGATATATTTTCGTTTGCGACTTAGTAATATGCATTGTCTAAGTTGACTTCATATTATAGTCGGTCAATATGCTGGTAGGCTTCAGGTCCTACTGCAAGTTTCTTGGCTGTCCAAAAGGTCATCGATCGAGTGAGATTCATGATTTTTGTATTGGTCTTTTACTAGTTCCAAAACTTCTTCCCTTCTCTATGATTGAGTTGACCTTTTCAAGTGAATATCAGCCTGTGATGGAGAAATCACTCCCCCATTACTAATTCACAAGTGCACGTTGTACGAATATATTCAGAATGATAGACTTTTCAAGATGATATATTTTCGTTTGCGTATTAGTAATATGCATTGTCTAAGTTGACTTCATTCTTATAATCGGTCAATATGCTGGTAGGCTTCAGGTCCTACTGCAAGTTTCTTGGCTGTCCAAAAGGTCATCGATCGCGTGAAATTCATGATTTTTGTATTGGTCTTTTACTAGTTCCAAACTTCTTCCATTCTCTATGATTGAGTTGACCTTTTCAAGTGAATATCAGCCTGTGATAGAGAAATCACTCCCCATTACTAATTTACAAGTGCACGTTGTACTAATATATTCTTTTGACTCTTGAAGATATTGAATTGTTCTTCTTGGCCTTGAGATGGTCGGGATCTCTCTCTCTCTCTCTCTCAAATGGAGAAATTAATGTGAAGAAAGGTTTAATATGCCATGAAGATCCTGAAGATGTTGCAGGTCTTGATCGGTTGTCTAGCTCTAAGAGTCATCGCTCGGGGGCAACAAAATCCAGGTTCTCTCTCTCTCTCTCTCTCTCTCTCTCTCTCTCTCTCTCTCTCTCTCTCTCTCCGGTGCGCACATAGTGATGATTGAATTGTGAAGAGTTTGCAAGGATTCTACGGCAAGATCGTATGTCCTTGTCACAAAACAGCTTGGACATTCCAAGTAGAATGATAGGAATCTACGGCAAGATCGTATGTCCTTGTCACAAAACAGCTTGGACATTCCAAGTAGAATGATAGACTTTTCAAGATGATATATTTTCGTTTGCGACTTAGTAATATGCATTGCTTAAGTTGACTTCATATTATAATCGGTCAATATGCTGGTAGGCTTCAGGTCCTACTGCAAGTTTCTTGGCTGTCCAAAAGGTCATCGATCGAGTGAGATTCATGATTTTTGTATTGGTCTTTTACTAGTTCCAAAACTTCTTCCCTTCTCTATGATTGAGTTGACCTTTTCAAGTGAATATCAGCCTGTGATGGAGAAATCACTCCCCCATTACTAATTCACAAGTGCACGTTGTACGAATATATTCTTATGGCCCTTGAAGAAGATATTGAATTGTTCTTCTTGGCCTTGAGATGGTCGGGCTCTCTCTCTCTCTCTCTCTCTCTCTCTCTCTCTCTCTCTCTCTCTCTCTCTCTCTCTCTCAATGAAATGGAGAAATCAATGTGAAGAAAGGTTTGATATGCCATGAAGATCCTGAAGATGTTGCAGGTCTTGATCGGTTGTCTAGCTCTAGGAGTCGTCACTCGAGGGCAACAAAATCCAGGTTCTCTTCCTCGTTTCTCTCTCTCGGGTGCGCACATAATGATGATTGAATTGTGAAGAGTTGAGACAGAAGGAAACGGGACTCTAGAAAAAGCGTATAGTGATGATTCTGTGTCTACCTTTCTTTCCATTAGCGATCGACCTTTCAAGCAGAAAGATAAAAGATAGTCATACTCCAATATGATTTAAAAAATGAGCACTGAGTATTTAGGCAGATTGGAGCTCAAGAAGTTTTAACGGCTTTAGAAGTGCATTTAGGAATTTAGCAAAGTTAAAGCACGTTTGAGATTCTCCAGAAAACATTTAGGAATCCTCCTAAATATTGGAGAGTTGGCAGTGGATCACATCCTCTAGCTTACTCTATCTTTGCAAATGACATCTGATCTCTGTTTTCAAGCTTTTCACAAAGGCCTGTATCATCCGATTATCCATCAGAACTTCTTTTCGACTTACAGTTATCAAGCCAATTCTTACACGTGTAATTTTCATTGCTGAGATTTCTATCTTGTTGATACAGTGGAATTTAGAACACTGTTTACATTTCGAATTCATGATACATAGTGAAAAGCAAGTGACGATATCTTATTTCACCTCAATTTAGGTTTCGTTAGCATTGATTGCGGGGCACCTAACAATTACACAGACGATGAGCTCGGCATATACTATGAGGCTGATGCGGGGTTTGTAGATTCCGGAACAGATATGCAGGTGTCTACCCAGGTCATCGACATATCCTACCTACAACAATCGAAGAATCTCAGGGCCTTCCCCAATGGAACAAGGAATTGTTACACAATAATGCCAGATGCAGGAAAGGGCAACACCTATTTGGTCAGGGCTGATTTTTGGTATGGGGATTATGATGGCAAGAATCAAACCCCGGCATTTGACCTTCATATTGATGTTAACTACTGGACCACGGTGCACTCTTCTTCTTGGATATACAAAGAGATTATCTACACTCCTCCAAGAGATTATATTCAAGTTTGCTTGGTGAATACCGGCTTGGGAATTCCATTCATATCTGCTCTCGAGTTGCGGTTGTTGGATAACTCGACTTACCAGATCAATTCTGGTGCACTTGTAACCAACTGGAGATATAATTTAGGGAGCATTAACACATACAGGTGAATTTTTTTGTTATTGCGCGTCATTTTTGAACGTTGACCACATTCATCGGTCAATAAATGACATGTTACCTTGTTTGCAATTTATTAAACATGCATTTTGGCATGATGCAACTGCACAAATAATAGAAAACACTCTGTTATTCACAAACTAATTTTTGTCGGCTTGTTCATCATTTTGCACTTGCTATTATGATTATTTGATTGGCGTCGGCACTAACAGGTATCCACAAGATGTATATGATCGCATCTGGGCCGGTAAGACTTATAACTGGCCGTCAGTCAGCAACACGACGGCCATCGTGACAAGTACAAGCAATGATGCCTATAAAGTTCCGCCTGAAGTTTTGATGACCGCCACACAAGTACAAAATGTCACCGATCCTTTGAGTCTGTTCTGGCCCTCCGACAACTCCACTACTGTCTGGTATATATACTTTCACTTTGTGGAATTGCAACTGCAAATGGGCCAATTCAGAGAACTCGCAGTATATGTACAAGACAAATCCGTGGAAACGGTCATGCTCGAGAACCTAAAGCCAGTGACCGTAGCCTCATCGCCCATAAGTGGACAAAATTTGAACCTGACTGTTAATGCGACGGCCCGCTCTAGTCTGCCACCTCTCCTCAATGCCGTCGAGTTTTTCACTGTGGCACAGCTTCCGAATTCACCAACTTTTCTTGATGACTGTGTGTACATATCTGTGATCTCCTCTTTTTTGTTTTGTTTCAATACTCTTCCATTTCCTTATGATTGTAGCTCTTTATGGGGCGGTATAGTCAATGCCATGCATGATGTCAAGCAAACATATGGGGTGATCGAAGATAGCTGGCAAGGTGATCCCTGCGTTCCTGCACAATACTCATGGAGCGGACTGAATTGTAGTTATGGTAGTTCTCCAAGAATCGTCTCACTGTAAGTCCACAACAACGTATTTTCTCTGAAAACATGCTGCACAGGAACGCAAGTCTCTGAAAGATAAGTAATCTCGACAATGAATATGGTACAGATTGGTAATACATCACTCGACTAAAGAAATGAATTTGAAAATGAAAAGTCTATATATTAGTGCCTTCCATGTCAAAAGTTTTAAGCGGCGGGTTTTCATTCATCGAGTTAGTTGCGGATGTGCAGGAACCTGAGCTCTAGCGGACTGAAAGGACTGATAGCCACGTCGATATCCAGTTTGACGGCAGTTGTGGCCCTGTATGTAATAGCTGTTGTTCTTCCATATTGTTCACTTAATTTGCGCAGAAACAGAATGGATAGCCATAAGCCCAAACAAAACAGCAGACTTCTTTATCATTAGCTAGATGTTCATTATCTACCTTATCCTGTTTTATGCATTTCAATAGCTGTATGCAATGATATTTTTAGTACCTTTTTGGTTTAATTTCAGGGATTTATCCGACAATTCATTAATCGGGTCCGTGCCCGACTTTTTAGCACAAATGCCGAGCTTGAAAGTTTTGTAAGTTACCGTGCTTTTAATAGAAAGATCACTTGTGGTTATCTGGCCCAAGCGAATGGATATCAACTTCTAAATGTGAAAACTTGTAGGAATTTAAGTGGAAACAACTTGAATGGTTCTGTTCCTCAAACTCTCCTGAAGAAGAAGGCGAATGGATCGTTGCTACTAAGGTTCACTCGTTGCCACATTATTGTAACACTACATTAATCGCTTATTACCTATTTTATCTGCTGCTGCTTTTTTTTTCCTGTACGTTTCTGTTCACACTGAAGAATGAAAAAGATGAAAGCGATACTTGCTTTGTTAGTTTTCTGTTTGATCAACTTATGCATGTAATACATACACAGGGTGGGATATCCATGAATTCATGTGCTAATCTTTTGGCATTGACATGTACTGTGGACGTTTTTTGACAGCTTAGATGGAAATCCAAATCTTTGCCAATCGGACAATTGTCGGACCAAAAAAGGGCATCTCTATTGCTCCAATCGTTGCATCAGTTGCAGCCGTTCTGGTCTTGATTTTATTGGGAGCTCTTGCAACATTGTGGACAATCAGAAGAAGACAAACCCAAAGTAACAACTCTTATATATTGCATGTGCCATAAAAATCAAAAGTTTTACCCCATCCTCGGTCCAATTGCTCGTGGCCCTTTCGACAATTGAACCTGGAAGAAATTATATCTAAACATTTCCATTGAAAATTAATCAATGAAATTTTTTTTCATTATCAGCAACAATTTATGTCTAAACATTTTCGTTGATGATAAAAAATATATTTCATTCATTCATTTTTGTAAGCGATACAAGCGATCATTTCTAAGGTTGACTCGGCGTCGGTTCATCTCGTCTCTCAGATGATTCATGAGTTGGTAAGGCATTTCTCGAGTTTGAATTCTATGGGTTGAGAAGAGTTAGGATCAATTTGTTTTGCAAAAATGGATGATTTGAAAAATATTTTCCTAGAAATGATCTTTTGTATCGCTTACAAAAATGAATGAATGAAAAATATTTTTATTATTAATAATAATGTTTAGACATAAATTGGTGCTGACAATGAAAAAATTTTCATGTTAAAAAACTATGCTCGCGTCATTAATCAATAATATCATAAGTGCATCAACGCATGCCCACATGTCGTGTAAATAAAGGAAATTCAGGGAGTACTTCCTCATTTGGTTGAGGTAACTCGCTTCACTCTTTCTAGTTCTTTTTCCACGACACTGTCGATTCTTAGATTAAATCATTACATACATCTTCAAGAAGGTTCCGTTACAGTAAATCATATGATATCAGACCAAAGATCATGATCCGCTTAACTCTATAGAGATTATATAATTTCCTTTTCATTTCTCCAGATATTACTACTATTACTACGACTACCAACTCTACAGGAGGATCTACTGGGAAATTAAGGTCGTCAAAAAATCGACAATTTACATCAACTGAGGTTACAAGAATTACTGAGAACTTTGAAACAGTAATTGGAGAGGGAGGATTTGGGAAAGTTTACTTTGGCAGACTTGACGATGGCACTGAGGTCGCGGTGAAAATGTTATCTCGATCATCAAAGCAAGGCTACAAGGAGTTTCACACAGAGGTTCGAAACATTTGTGCAACTAGAATCAATATGTCGTGTTTTCGATTCTTTGGGTGTTCTACTCACGGCAAGCTCTAATACTCTGATATGCAGTCGCAACTCCTTATGGTCGTTCACCATAGAAATCTGGTTTCACTTATCGGATTTTGCGAAGAATTTGAAAACATGGCACTGATTTACGAATACATGTCCAGTGGAAATGTGCAGCAACATTTGTCAGGTTTGTCTGATATTTCCTTCCCCAAATTCTAACCAGATAACGCATTACTTAGACTCTCACTATATGACAGCAGAACGTGCATGTGTCAAGATATATTTTATCTCAACACTGTTCTTTGATAGTTCCGGCTTTTGCATTGATCAGTCAAGTTACATATTCATTAATAGCACCATGGAGATGAAATAAACTCTTTTAGCGAATGAATAAGATGGTGAACAGGATTTTACATCTTGCATGATTGGAATACTCCTTGATTCTCTACTTTCAAGCAGCAGAAAACCCAAATGTTTTGAGTTGGAGCCAGAGACTACAAATCGCAATCGATGCAGCTCAAGGTACATAGAGTAAATCAATGTAATCTTTGCTCACATATCCACAAGTTGAGCAACGCAATTCATTTTCATTAGGTTTTTCTTTTTTGTTGGTGGTGCAGGGTTGGAGTACCTGCATGATGGCTGCAAACCTCCCATTGTCCATAGAGATTTAAAGACGCCCAATATTTTACTAAACGAAAACATGCAAGCGAAGATTGCTGATTTTGGATTATCGAAGGCATTTGTAACAGAGCATGATTCTCATATTTCGACTCGCCCATCCGGAACGCCTGGTTATGTTGATCCGGAGTAAGCGACTCAAACTGACAACTCTGAATACAAAGACTATTCCACTTCAGAAGCAGATTAACTGTGCTGATTTAGACCAGCGCCAGAGGCCCATACATTTTATTCGTACATGTTTATGTTGGATACACGTATGTAGGTACGTTTTTGAAAGGCAGTTTCGGCTATTATTGTACTAATCAAATCGACAATTCCTTTTGAATTCTCAGGTTTCATATATCTGGAAACTTGACCAAGAAGAGCGATGTGTACAGCTTCGGCATAGTTTTATTTGAGTTAATCACTGGCCACCCCGCCATTATAAGAAGTCCTGAGGGCAGCACGCACATTCTTCACTGGGTGACTCCACTCATAGAAAGAGGGGACATCCAAAGCATTGTCGACCCGAGGTTAAATGGCCAATTCAACATCGGTTCTGCATGGAAAGCGGTGGAAACAGCCATGTCGTGTGTGCCAACGACAGCGGTCCAAAGGCCAGACATAAACCGTGTTCTGTGGGAACTAAAAGAATGCTTGACGGCAGAGATCAGTTCAGGAAGAAGCCAAAGAATAGGATATAGTAAGAGGAGTGAGTCTTTTGAGATGACCTCAATTGACGGTGATATTGCTCCTAGTGCTCGTTAACCTTACTTCGTCTATAAGGTTATCATGTCCATTTTCCCTGGATAAGTTGTTGGCTATTACATCAAACAGATTTGATAACTTTTGTACAAAGTCTGAGCTTGTGACTTTAAATTGTGAGTGATGCATATTGGGGTTTTTGCTTTTCTAGCTGAGTGAATAAATGAGTGAATGTTGAGTTCCATTCACAGTTGGGCCCCTCTTTATAAGGTTACAAACTGTACAGTTATGAAGATGTTGACAACTAGCCTTGCTCAATTTGAACCCTGTATAATGAAGCAGAGGAAAAATGAATTTCTTTCATTGTTATACCAGCTGTTTTATAAACCAAAGTCATCTTTTGACAATCTTTGCTAACCCCAACCGCCTAAATAGCCCGAAGAGTAGCACTCACGTCATCCAATCGGTGTCACCTCTCATAGGACAAGAGGATATAGAGAGCATCATGGATCACAGGCTGATCCGGAGTAAGCAACTCGAACCGACTACTCTGAATACAAAGACTATTCCACTTCAGAAGCAGATTAACTGTGCTGATTTAGACCAGCGCCAGAGGCCCATACATTTTATTCGTACATGTTTATGTTGGATGCACATATGTAGGTACGTTTTTGAAAGGCATTTTCGTCGATCATTGTACTAATCAAAGCAATAATTCCTTTTGAATCCTCAGGTTTCATACATCTGGAAACTTGAGCAAGAAGAGCAATGTGTACAGCTTTGGAATAGTTTTATTCGAGTTAATCACGGGCCACCCCGCCATTATAAGAAGTCGAAAGGACAGCATGCACATACTTCACTGGGTGACTCCACTCATAGAAAGGGGGGAGATCCAAAGCATTGTCGATCTGAGGTTAAATGGCCAAATTAGCATCAATTCCGGATGGAAATTAAGCTGTGGAAACAACCATGTCGTGTGTGCCGATGATGGCAGTCCAAAGGCCAGACATAAACCTCGTTCTTTCGGATCTAAAAGAAAGCTTGACGGCAGAGATCAGTTCAGGAAGAAGCCAAAGAATCGGAAATAGCAAGAGAGGAAGTGAGCCTTTTGAGATGACCTCAATGGAGCTTGATATTGCTCCTAGTGCTCGTTAACTATACTTGCTATTTAAGGTTATCATGTCCAGCATTCTTGTGTAAGTTGTTGATTATTGGGTCGTACAGATTTGAAAACTTCTGTACAAAGTCTGAGCTTGTGACTTTAAATTGTGTGATATTGTTGTATGTTGGGGTTGTTGCTTTTCCAGCTTAGTAAGCATAATGAATGAATGTTGAGTTCAATTCACTTTGCCCCTCTTTATAAGCTTACAGACTCTGCATTCACTGACTAGTCACTCGTATGTGTAATGACAGTTTATGGTATGTCTAGGAATTATTATTTCTTAGCTGGTCAGTGGGATTGCTTATTATCAATGATAATGTGGTCATTGTAGGTGATTTCATTGGCCGATGTGAACTTATCATTTCATTAAGAGCTTCGAACAATTTATGCAGATGAGAGATTCAACTATGTTTGACACGGTGTCAAGGTCGAGCACGGTTTGAATCATACACTCAAAACCTGAAACTCGATTTGAGCCAGACCAAGTACTCCTTTCCTTGCTCGAACTCAATGTGATATAAGACTCGACAAACTTGAGCTCAACACGGCTAGACTCGATTTTGAGTATATAAAACTCGATGTTCTCATTTTTCCTGGCTTGATCAAACTCGAGTTAGCTTGCAATAATCGCATTCGCCATTTTTGTTTGTGTTTAAAACTGTATTGAAGGTTGGAAGAGAAATTACATAATAAAAAAAAGTAGTATTATAAGTATATCTAAAGTTACATGTCATACAAACCAAAAAAATCAACATGAAAATGAGATATTCGATAAGGATTACGAGCAAATTGAGTTGAAGTATCTTCTCTCTTTTGTTATTGAAATAAATCTGTTCTATTCGACGTGTTTGACTATCAATTTATTCTCAAAAATTGTCATTTCATTCCATTAAAAAGTTTGACACGTACGTTTATGATTCGTGTCAATTTTTTTCCAATAATAGTATTTGACCTTATGTTAGCTTATCTACATCTTAGTGAATTACCATTCGTTCTAGAAGTGTAAAAAGTACCAAAAAAGTCACAAATCTATTATATTTTTACCAATTCAATCCTAAACATTTCAATTATACCAATTGAATCATAAACCTTATGAAGATTTACCATGTAGTACATGTACCCAATTTTGATCGTAAATCGCTAACATAGATGTTAGCTATCCTACGTAGCACAAGTGGAACTAACATGGATAAATTTTAGAATTTTTTAACATTTTTTCTGAATTTTTTATTTTTTTTTTTCTTGTGGCTAATAAAATGCAGCCCTTGCCATAAGCTGCCCCAAGGGACCTCGCTAGATTTGGCAAGGGCTTGGCGACCCTTGCCTACGACTGGGAATGGCCTAGGCGACGGCCATGGCCCTCGCCAGCCATAATGAAAAAAAAGATAATAAAATTAATTAAAAAAATCAGAAAAATATTTAAAATTTGTAAAATTTATCAACCTCATTGGTCATGCCACTTAAGATGGTTGACTTTCACATCAGCAATTTCTGGTAAAAATTGGCCGATGGCCTCACTGGCCATGGGCGAAGGTGCAATGGCCTTAGGCGAGGCCATCGCAATAGTCGGCGAGGCCTTTGTGACTGGCGCGAAGGCCCTCGTTGATTGCATTTGAGATCGCCTCGCGAAGGCCCCTCCCCACAGCTGGCAAGGCTGCCATGGCCTTGGGCGAGGCCGCAAAGGCCTTGCTGGTCAAGGACAAGGCCTTTACGGCCAGCACAACGAAAAAAAAAAAAAAATCAAAAAATAAAAAGAAATTAATTTTTCTTTAAAAAATACAAAAAATTCCACATATGACGATTTGTTGGAAGTGACACTCAAATGATCGATTTTACTTCGATAAGGTACTTAAGTAAGAGAAAAAAAGTTATGACCCTCAAATAAGTCTCATATGAAAGTTGTGGTACTCACCACTGTACTTATCCCTTAAGATTTGGATTTAAAACCTGTGAATTTGTTATAATATCAAGAAAGAAGGAAAATGACACATTTCATTTCTAAATTTTGGTCTAATGTGCAATGTCGTCTATGAACCTTTAATTTGTTTAATATGATTCGTGAACTTTAGTCCAATGGGTAATGTTGTTCCTGAACTTTTAATTTGTTCAAATATGGTTCTTGAATTTTGGTCTAACTTTCAATGTGATCTCTAAACTTTTAAATATTTTCATATAGCCTAGGGACATGTTGAACATTTACTAATAATTTATCAACCACATTGAACAAATTAAAAGTACGAATCGACATTGCATATTGCGCCAAAGTTCAAAGACCACATTGTAGAAATTAAAAGTTCAAGAACGACATTATACATAGGATCAAAAACCAGATTAGGCGCGACCATTTATATCGCGAGGAATTGAAATATCTATCAACTTTTTTTTTTCATCTTTTGCTTTAATCAAAATAAAAGGTTGGAGAACAATGACAGGAAACCCTAAAATGTTTGGGTAACCGAGTCGCCGCAGCTAAGTTTTATTGACTCAAGAAAGAACTTCGGAGGAAGCAAAAAAGAAACAATTCACAATATCGACAAAATAGAGAGCCGGTGCTTTTTAATAATTAAATTATAAAATCCACTTTACATTCATGTTTGACCTAATAGGATAATCCAACCCCATTCCCCACCTTTTTTCGACATTCTTTAATGAAAACTATTTTTTTTTATGGAAACTATTTTAGTGAGTTATAATGTTCCAATGTATAAAAAAAATTAATAAGTTAATAATGTTCCAATATGAATAACATTGATTGGTTAATGATTTCATGGTCCTAACATAGTAGACTCACGTACGGACGACATGGACACGCAAAAAAAGAAAGCAAAGATATCCTTCAATAAAACTAATCAACCCATAATCAAGCCTTAATCATTCTTGGCAGAAATTCAAAGATATCATCAACTCTTCTCTACCCTCAATCTGCGAAAAAGCTTAGCTTAGCATAGAAACCATAGCAACCTTGTGGTCAACGTTGATATTGATTTATTTTTAATACAGAAAGGAAAAATAATTCTATTTGGAGAAAATTCCTCAATATCTTAACGCCAGATCCACCTTGATTCACGCTCTTGATTAGACAATAAACATTAAGCAAATCTTGAAAGAGATCGGAGATGGGTGCTGGTCAAAGAACTTTCAAATCTTTTTTTTTCCCATTTATTTTCAGCAGCTGCATCATTACTACACTAACCAGTGGCTACTCATCGCTCTTGAAAATGTAAGGAAGTACAAGAACCATCTGAAGCGCAGATGTTGGGAGACAAAAACAGAGAGAAGCAATTTCATTTGGCTGGTTTCACTGAAAACAAGCATCCAAGGACAACTCCCAGAACTGAGAAGAATCTACACAAAAACATGGTTGAATATTGTTGATTGCGGACATCTAGTTGGAGATGAAAGCTCTGAAATGAGAAATTCTAACTATTCGCTGGAGGTGGAGACCGTGGTTTTGTAAGTAATCGGTCATTCGAAAATGTCTTCAACCTGCGAGCGCGACCGATGCATTCTGATGGCGCTGATGCTGTTCCGGGTGGCTATGATCTCGCTGAGCGTGAGCCTCTTCTTTGACCCCTCCTCGGGTCTTTGTTTGGGGGCGCTGAGTGATCTCGACTTGGCCTCGAACGACTGAGTGTTCGCCATGTAGCTCGGGAGCTCGGAGCGAGGGTCGTAGAAGCTATCTCCACAAGCACTTTTAACAGGTGTTGGAGTTTTACACTCATTGCCAGCGAGGCGCCGCTCGAAGTTCTGTGAGTTTTGGCAATTGAGCATCGAAACGGCATGGTCTGATCCATTGTAGACGCATTCCAACACCGGGCTATGGATTGGGCAGAATCTTGAACGAGTCTTGAATGTGTCAACCTCAACAATTTTGGGGCTCTCATCCAAATTGCTCGCAACCTCTGAAGAAGTAGAGAGCCTCTTGCTGTGGAATGCACTTCTTGCATCACAAACTTTTTCCTGTAAAATTGCAACAGAACACGGTGAGACAGATAATTGAAGCTAATAGCCAAAAGGGATATGCTTCAAAAAGATTCTCACCATGGATCTCCTGGGTCGATTTTCCATAGGATACCGGTTCTCTTTGTCGAGGGAATGGCGAGCTTGATGTGATCTGACAGTGTCCTGGGCTCGAACTATAGCCTGCATGCTACGCAGAGCAGCAGTAGCCCTCTTTCTGACCAGATAGCCTCTAACAAGGGCTTGCAGCTTGACCAATCCTTTGAGAGCTCGAAGCGCTTGCCGGGCCTGTCACCAATGCATAATTTCATCAACACATACCCACGATAAGACGACAGGGTGTTTCTTTTCCATTTGAGACAATGCCGACAAATACCGGAGCCGGCGACCAATGTTCATATGGTGAAGCACTGTAAGAGAGCCTATTAGACTAACTGGTAAATGTATAGTCTGAAACCGCAGATGCAAGAAAAATTGAGAGGAAGATGGAACATGGAGGTACCAATAGAAAGATGAAAACAACAATCCAAATCAAAATGTCCGAATCTGACAAATTATGGCGGAACAGGAAGGAAACTGATTCATTAACCTCAATCAGTTAGTCTCAATGACGTGAGATACTGTTCTATTCATAATTGATGTCTCATTTTAACTCACGTGTGTGTGTGTGAGAAAGATGTCATTTACCCCAGATGTTCACAACAATTGAAGCATCACAGGATTTTATCAGAACCAGATAACAATCTACTTTTACCAAATTGAATAAACCCAGCTTGGGAGAAACATCTTACAAGAAAACCTCTGACAGCGGTCTGAATTTTCACCACAGCCCACCTCTCCCTCCCACCTCTCGGCATTGTTCCTCTTCCATGGCTCGTTAGCTTCACGACTGCAGCCGCTGCCTCTGCAGCTGCAACCGCGGCATCAGCAGCCACCATGGTGGCTGCAGCGACCGCAATTGCCTGCTCATTTTGCCACTTCGTTGCCTCAGCAACATAAGACTTGAGCCACGCAGCATCCGAGATCGAACTGCTGGCCCAAAACTTATTTGCCGCATCAGAATCCTTCCTGGACTTGCGAAAACTCCACCTTTTCGTCTCTTTCTTGTCACCAGACACGGAATATGCACTGTCAAGACTGAATTTCTCTCTCTTCAATCCCAATACGGCCTTCAACCATCTTGTTGCTTTTCCCATCTTCTCCGCTACACTTGATAACTGATGGAAATTAAAGATAATCACGTGCGAGTGGAATTGAAGTTGCCAAGCACCAATTGAGAAACAACAAACACATGGTCAAAACTCCATGAAGCAACCAAAGATGATGCAATTCATTTGTCATGAAAAATGAAGAGGGTGGGGTCTAATGAGAGAGAAACGTATAGAGATTGGACATTTCTGGTTTAGTGGGAGATGATCTAACAACAACTCGTGTTGAAACTGGGTTGAAACTGCATTTGGAGACAAAAAGATGTCACGAAAACCAGAGACTTTGTTACTACTGTTTCAATGACACGCTGCACAGACACAGAGTCAAGGAGTTTTATTGAGAAAAAGCTGATGAACCCCACTCACCCAAAGAGCTAACTTCGAAAATTTCAAAACGAGCGCCGAATTTCAGCTGCTAAATTCTCTCTCTCTCTCTCTCTCTCTCTCTCTGCACTGTTTTTCATGTCAAAATCAATATTATTTCCTTCTCTCAGGTAACAGTGAGGATAATGCCAGCCAATGGCTGCTTCAGAGAATCTCCCACTCTTTCAAATACCCTGTTTGAGTAGTGTCCTTTCTTCCTCGCCTGCCCTTTTAAAGGCCGCATCAAGGTCATCACACACTCTCTCGCTCTCTCTCTCTCTCTCTCTCTCTCTCTCTCTCTCTCTCTGATTTTCACAGCATTTAAGGCCACACCAACCAAAAGGGTTTCCCATTTTCGTTCCCAAATAATGATCCCACAGTCAAATTTACCTCTGCTGGGCCAGAGAAGATCTTTGGGTCTCTCGGGTCTTCTCTCTGATATAACCTCTGTTTTGATGGTTCATTCTTCTTTCTTTTCTGAAAATAATAGAGGGTTCTTCTTTCTTTACTCTGTGGACCAATTATTAGAAAAAATTTTGACAATTTGGGTGTCAAAGCTTACTTAATCCCAGAAGTTCCTGCAAATCATTTGCATAAGTTTACTATTTTATGCAGCAGAAGAAATTGTGAACTGCAGTCATGATGGGGATTTTGAAAATGTTTTTGAGAGTTTCAAATTTTGAATAGTGAGAAAGATTGGGAGGGCGATGAGATGGTATTGATGGGATGAAAATGAAAGGGGGAGGTGCATAATAAATTGGGCATCTGGGAGGGGGAGGGAGAGCAAATCGGTATACTTGTGCGTATCCCAATGAGAATTTCTTATGGAAAATGAGGATCTGGATCACATTCAATTCAATCCCATGGCTTCTCAGCAATTTGAGTTTCTCGAAATCTATTTGAGGAAAATTCGAATCTTGATGTTATTGGAGAGGGGAACATTGATGATGCCCGTGATCCTATGCTTTGAATTTCTCCATTAATGCTTTTTCTGTCTCTCTGTTTCCCAGTGAGCTTAGAAGTTTCCCTTACCATTCTGGTGGTATTCTTGCTCTCCTCTGTTAAAACTAGAACATAAAGCCGCGTTAACAAGTGCTCTTAAGACACTGTTAGGTATCCGTAGTCTAAAATAATTCATTCTGCAACGTGATCCTATGCTTTGAATTTCTCCATTAATGCTTTTTCTGTCTCTCTGTTTCCCAATGAGCTTAGAAGTTTCCCTTACCATTCTGGTGGTATTCTTGCTCTCCTCTGTTAAAAATAGAACATAAAGCCGCGTTAATAAGTGCTCTTAAGACACTGTTAAGTATCCGTAGTCTAAAATAATTCATTCTGCAAAGTAATTGATGCCGAAGCGCGATAGATTTTAGACTAAACAGAAAAATCGAAATAATAACGAGGAACAGACTGTTCTCTCAATCGATTAACAATCGATAAGTTTTCAAAATATCCAAAAATTACTGCCTTTCAAAACCCTAAAAACGAGTTTATAAAGGGTGTTAACCCTAATGAAAAAAAATGCAAAAATTATAAAAATACCCTTAATTCGAAAATTACTAAAATAATTATAAAAACCATCTAAACAACCCCCGAATCGCGAAAATCTATTGCTAATCATAGCCAAAGGCTATGCGTATTGATCAACACGCCGTTTTGCTTCAACCGACCAAATTTAAGCTCAATCCAACATCGTTGACTTCAAGCCCACCGGTTCGTCCAGTTGTATAACGGGTCCGCCGATCCTCTAAGTGCATCATCCTCCCCTGCTAGAGAAAAATTCAACCTCGAATCTGCTTCGTCTTCATTGTCATCAATTTCTTCATGGTCTTCTTCCTCTTCAGTGTAGTAAAGTGACAAATCTGCTACATTAAAAGTTCTAAAAACATTGTGCTCACGCCGCAACTCAGATGGTAACTCTTCCGGTACGACATCAGCAAATTACTCAAGCAAGGGTAGAACTTAGGTAAAAATTTCAGAACTGTTAGAATTCTGCTCCATCACCACAATGGCAAAAAGTTCAGGTGTACTCACTACCTCTTCTTGAAATTCTGATTTAGACAGCAGATTATTCTTCACTTCCTTTCTGAAATCTGAAAGACCTAGGATAATGGTTCATCCATCCTTCCTGAAGATATAGGTATTTCTGAAACCATCATACTGTGTCTTTCTATCAAACTGCCACGACCTCCCTAATAAAATATGGCAAACATCCATTGGAACTACATCACACCACACCTCATTGATGTAATTTTTCCCAATCAAAAATTACACAAGACACATTTTGCTTACCTTCACCTCGTTCCCTTTTCTTAAATCACGACAGCTTGTATGGTTGAAGATGATCTTCTGTTTTTAACCCCAACTTTTCCACCATAGTCGTGGGCACCACATTCTCGCAACTCCCACCATCTATTATCATGCTGCATACTTTTCCTCTACTAGTGCACTTAGTGTGAAAAATATTATGTCTAAGCCATAATTCTAACGACTAGGGACTTACCAGAATCAGCATAGATAATTCCTTCCTATTCCACATCCGCATCCACTTCTTTGCCTTCAGATTGATCATAAAGTAGATCTTCATCAAAGATTGGATTATCAACAAGCGTCACAATTTGTCGGTTCGGATAATCAGCAGCAAAATGCTCGAATCCCTGACACTTGAAATACCGCTTAGCTGCAGTTCCTCCCCTGCTAGCTCCAATAGTACTCTGCCTCTCATTGGATGTAGGTTTAGAATTCACATCCTTAACTATGGCTGGTGTCGAATTTACTGCAGTTGTTCCTGCTTTTCCTTGAGATTCTTTATCTGACCACTTGAAACTGTTGCCTAACCACTTATAATTACTACTCTTTCTTTTAAATTGCCCCTCCACCTTTAAGACTAGTCTGCACACATCCTCATATGTCCAATACTGCTGTAATTGGACAACATCAGAGATCTCATATTGTAGCCCTGCCAAATATCGTGCAATTATCTGCTTGTCTTCCTCCGCCACATCACAACGCATCCGCAAGCGATCAAATTCTTCTATAAATTCCTCAACTGTTTTATTACCTTGGTTGACATTATGATACATAATAAACGCCTCTTGCCTATAATGGGTAGGCAAAAAAAAAATTGCAATAATTTTTTCACCTTATCCCAGCTGTTTACTTTTGATTTTCCCTCTCTAGCACGCTACTTTTTCACATGCTCCCACCATATTGAGGCATGTTTTCGTAGCCTAATAGCCACTAACTTCACTTTTTACCCCTTAGTTGGGTCTTTAAGATCAAAAATCCGTTTTACCATATGCAACCAATTAATAAACTCATCAGGATGAGCCACTAATTTAACTTTTTGCTCTTCAGTCAGATCCTTAATATCAAAGATCCTCTCTATTGTATGTAACCAATCAATAAACTCATCGAATGAGCCTTACTATTAAACTCGGGAATCTCAATCTTCATCTCGAAAATTTGTGAAGAGCGCTGATTTCCAGGTTGTACTCCTCGATTCCGCCCCTGGTTCAGAACCCCGAAAGGATTTACGTCCTCCTCTTTATCATCGGATGGATCCTCAAATTCTGCTTCTTCTTCGGATTAAACGCCCAACCTTGCCTCTGCAAGTTGTCGCTCCAAATCCTGAATTCGTCTTTTCTATTCCTCAATTTCTACGTCTCGCAGATTTCTTAGCCGCGGTTGGTCATCTTCTTCAGGAACGCCTCCACACCCCTCGCCACCACGAGCCCGCCGTCCAAGACCGCAATTCTGTTCAGCCATTGATTCAAGCAACCTGTGCTCTTATACCAATTGATACCGAAGCGCGATAGAAATTAAGCTAAACAAAAAAATCAAAATAATAACGAGGAACAAACTGTTCAGTCAATCGATAAGTTTTCAAAACATCCAAAAACTACTGCCTCTCAAAACCCTAAAAATGAGTTTATAAAGGGTGTTAACCCTAATGACAAAAAAAAAACGCAAAAATTACAAAAATGCCCTTAATTCGAAAATTACTAAAATAATTAAAAAAACTATCTAAACGATCCCGAATCGCGAAAATCCATTATTAATCATGGCCAAAGGTCATGAGTATTGATCAACACACCGTTTCACTTCAGCCGACCAAATTTGAGCTCAATCCGACATGGTTGACTTCAAGCCCGCCGGTTTGTCCAGTCGCATAACGGGTCCGCCAGTCCCCTAGGTGTATCAATAATGGATACACGAAATTCAAAAACCGTAAAATATTCTTGATTAGCTGTTCTATAACGAAGTCCAAAATGATGAACTTCTTTGTACTCGTCTCTTGAGTCGGTATATAAGTTACTACCAGCAACATATGAACTTAGTATACCTATCCGCGCGCAAGAGATGGAATATGGCAACACAGTATAATGATTGATGGCGTCACATGGGCTGATGTTGAGCATGGTCATTGTGACAGAAGAGAAAGTATTTTATGTAACAATTATGCCACGTATTGTTATCCCGTAGTATAATCATAAGATACCTTATTGTACATAGAGGGAGGGGGGAAGTATCTTACACTATTTTAGATATGAGGCCAATTCCCCTAAAGTCCAACAGTAATTTGGTGGGGCAAGTGCATTTCGTGTAGACTTCTCTTAATTTTAAGAGACCCAAATCACTTTTTAATATGAAAAGAGTACTAATCAAACAATTGGGTTATCAATTAAGATATGTTTTTAAAATCGCACATCCTCGTGAAAACTTACTAATTCCCTACATAAAATGTGTTTGTGAGCGCGCCGCGCACGCACGCTTATTTTGTAATATAAAGCGTTGCTAAGTGCGATAAAATAAACCACTTTGCTATGTATCCGAACTTACTTTGCAACAAGAAGAATAGAAATTACTAACTTTTGATTATGAATTCCTCATGAAAATTGGCATAACCGCCTAAAGAATACTTAATTTTAGATCTAGTCCCAATTCTACCCCGAACTTTATTTTTATCTAAAAAATACCCAACTTTAGGTGCAATCCAAATCTACCCCGAATTTTTTTTCTAAAAAAAAACCCTCAACTTTAAATTGAGTTCTGATCTACCCCAAACTTTTTTCTCAAAAAAATCACAAACTTTAACTCCAGTCCCAAATCTGCCCCCATTAGCCTTCCGTCCAAAAATCGCCTTTAGTCATCCCTAATTTCATATCAGAAAAAAATTTTGCTCTTTAGATGATTTTCTACGCCACCTTACTAATGTAGATTTGTTATCAATGTCAAAATCCCATGTCAAACCACTAATGGCGATTTTTTTTTGGAAGGTTAACAGGGGCACATTCGGGGCAGATTTGGAACTACATAAAAAATGTCCAGGGCAAATTTGGAACTGAATCTAAAGTTTGGATTTTTCCATTTTCTTTTAGATAATAAGAAGTTCATAGCAAATTTAAGACTGGACCTAAACTTTAGGATTTTTTTTTTAGAAATTAGGCCCATAAAATATACTTGGAGTTTGCTCGAGGATAAGCAAGAGAAGGTTCAAACTGTAAAACCTAATCGAATCCACCAGTTTTGATGATTTGGTTCGATTTTGAAGCGCAACTGGAAAAAAAATTGTGAGATTGGGGGCACACAGCATGAATTTGATAACTTCACCGGGAGATCGTTAAGAAAGAGCCTAAGTCTGAATCCATTAACATATCTAGTTAAACACACTTAGATTTTTAAAATAATCCACCATTGGCTTCGATACCACTTATTGGGAGTATGCAGCAAAAACCCAATGCTATCACTTAGGGAGATCATTGAAAGGGAGCCTAAGTCCAAGCCCATCAACATATCCAGTTGAACTCATTTTCATTCAAAAGTTTAATGAGTTATACGTCAGATGTGTATATTAATTACTCTGCATCACATCAATTCTTCGATGTTGGACTATTATAACATAATTCACACTTACATCTCAAAACCCGAATTAAATCGAACCACCAAACCAATTTCAATTTTTCCTTACAATTCATGGATTTTTTTTTTATGTACTTAAAAATCCTAAAGTTGAGACATGTAAATTTTTCTCAACTCGATCTCTTCTTTTTCTGATAAGTAATCATGCTCCTATTACTTTTTTAGGTGTTGTGTTTTTTAGAAGTTGAACACGGTATCACAGGTTGTTGTTCTTTTTCTGATTTCACCCGCAACGCAAAAACTCAAGATTGATGAGTTCATTACCGCAATCCCTCCATGAAACTAGCAGTAAGGATTTTCCTTAACTTGGAATTTAAAAATATATAATACTAGCAGCAAATGGAGATTTCAATAAGCAAAACAAAGCAAAAAGTAAAGACCATTGCAATTTAAACCGAACCACCTTATATGGTTTGGTTCGGTTCAATTTCAATGTACTAAATGGTTTGATTTGGTTAAGCTTTTTGACGAACTATTTAACACGATTCGGTTCGGTTCGGTCCAGACAAGACCGGACCCAACCCTAACGAGCTTAGAAAGTGTATCTAATTACATCCAAATCATGGGTGTTTCATTTGGGCCTACGAGCTGCCAAGCCCATTGACATGGATCATGCTCCTTGGAGTTAATTGTACAAAATTTGAATCCAAGCCCATTCATGCTGGCCTCAAAAATACAAAAAATGAAGTGATCCCTTCCATTAAGAAAAAAAAAGTAGAAATTTCCAAAATTTGAATCCAAAGAGACAAGAGGTAAATCACCATTCGGATCCCTTCCATGGTTCCAATTGACTCCAAAATAAAGTGAACTTGTACAAAGTAAAGTACAAAAGATTATGTTATATATATATATATATATATATATATATATATATATATATATATATATATATATATATATATAAACATCTCATAATATTTATTGTGTGCTTCCAGCCTTCCATAGTTACGCAGGCACATAGGACGGGGAATCGGCATGTGGCCGAGGATCAGAAGAAGATAAACTTTTTTTACGACTCAAATTAAATTCGTCGATCGAGCGGTACATCTTTAGATAAAATTGGTAGGGATAAAGTTCAAAAGCGAAAGAACAAGTAAAATTCCGCATCCAAAAGGAGAGTCTAGACGGCTTCTATTTTGGCACGGCAGCACGGATGATCCATGAATTTTTGGTCCATTGTCAAATATTGTCCCTGAACTTTTAATTTATGTAATATAATTTACGAACTTTGACTCAATGTGTAAAACTTTATGGATCATATTGAACAAATTAAAAGTTCGGAGATTACATTGAACGAATTAAAAAGTTCACGGGCAGTACTGCACGTACGCGCAGGACATTATAAAAAAAAACAAAAAAGAAAAAGGAGAAATAGAAAGTGAGAAAGTGTCTGATTGTTTTCGGGGAAGGGCCGTTTGGGAGTCAAAGGGCACGTGGCAGACCTTCCGCGTGAAGGCGACGTTTCCGTATAATGCTCCCACCTCACCCACACCACCGCCCCCCACCACCACTCAATTATTATAATGATAAATATTAATTATTATTATTATTATTACTATTTCCTCATAATCAAAATGTACAAGAAAAGCAGTTCCACGTTGTTGTGTCCGTCCGTCTGTCCGCCTGGGGGCAAATTAGATTGCGACACGCGGCGTCGTGAAATTTAAATCAAGCAAAAAATCTAAAGAAGGGCCAAAATTAATCCATATTGGAGAAAAAAAAAGAAGAAGAGGAGAGGAAGTGTGCGTTTATTCACGTGAATTATAAAAAAGGAAAGAACCAGAAAAACCACCGACGCAGCGTTTCCCGTGTTTAAAAAAAAAATAATAATATCCTCCTCTCTCTGTCTCTCTCGCTCGCTCTCTCTCTCTGTTTCTCTTCAGCTCAGAAAAATCAACACTTTCTCTCTCTCCTCTTTCTCTCTCTTCTGTATCTCCTTTCCTTCTTCGACACGATCTAGGGCTTCGGGGATGCTGCTCTTCTCCTGCTTCGCATTCTCCTCTTGAATTTCGTGGCGAGATCCCCTCCCCCTCCGTCCTCCTTCCTCCGGCGCGGCCCGATTCGATCCGATTCGATTAGGTTTTCGATTCCCTTCGATCCGCTCCTCCTTCTCCCGATGGGACCGGAAAGTCAGCGCCTTTGCCCGCCGCGCTCTCCCCCGCCGTTCCTCCGATCGGGCCTCGGCTCCGGCGTCCCTGCGATCGCCGATTGAATCCTCCGGTTCTGGGTTTTCCCTTTTGGCGTGGGTGGGTGTTGTTTGTTCTTCGGGGGGGAGAAAGCGGAGATCTTTTTTTTCTGCTTTGGGGACTTCTCTTTTCGTCGATTGGGACGGTTCTTTGCCCGATTTAGGCTCCGCCTTTTGCGTTTGCGTTTTGATTTGATTCGTCTCGGATGGTGAGTTCGGAGGGGCTGGGGGCGTCGCCGCCCCCCGCGCCGGCGACGTCGACGGCGGCGGCGGCGGCGGCGAGGCAATTCGGGGTTACGAAGCCGATTTCAGTGTTGGGGCCCAACGAGGCCGATGTTCAGAGAAGCATGGAGTTGGAGAAGGTTGAATTTTGGGTTTTCTTGGCGTCTTGCTTTTTGGTTCGGTGTTTGCAAATTTCTTTCTTTTTCACTGGGATTTCCCTTGGGCGCGCAGTTTTTGGTCGATGCTGGACTCTATGAGAGCGAGGAGGAAGCTCTGAAGAGACAAATGGTTCTCCATCGGATTGGGCAGGTAAATTGTGGGTCATACGTGGTTTAGATGTTGGGGATGCTGTTGCTTGGTTTGAGTTTACTTACCGCATGTCGAGGTCTCATTGCGGAAGAGTTCTATGATTTGCAGTTAAATTGATGTTAGACTGGAGGAGCTGTTGTTGGTTAATCTTTTGAATTTTGTTTCTGCCAAGTCAGACGATTTTATTGAAATCAGTGAGGCCCTTGTGTGTTACTTATATGTGCTGAATACAAGTATGGACTGGGATTTGTAAATACCATTTGCATCTAAAATCTGGAATTGTTTGTTTAAGTGTCGTATGCATCCCGAGGAACAACCGGGTCCGTTTAGGATCCATGAATAGTTTCTTGTGTTATGCTAGTAACTTATGTGCCAAAGAACATCATAGATGAGGCCTTAATTTGCTTTCTTGGATGATTGCATCGTAGACATGTTTCTTGGAGAAGGCGAACAATACGGGGAACAATTGCAGAAGATTTCTGTTCTCAATCTACATATTAAAAATTTTCTTGAGATGCTTTTTCCTCTCTGTGGTGGTAGCCTTTAATTTGAGAGGAAAATTGCTTTTGGACAGCTGAAAGGTGTAATAATGGTCAGTTGAGTTCACTCTAAAGTGAAAGTGCTGGCAAATTTGCTCAAGAAACTGCTGTTTCGTTAAACCCTGTTCTGCTACAGGTATTAATGATTGCATTGGTTTCATGTTAAAGATAAAACGATGGGGCATTTTGCTTAATAATCTGTTGTATTACATCAAGACTAGATGGAGAGAAGCTGATTTTGCACTAACATCGTAAAACCAAAAAGATCTTTTTGGATTTTAGGGTCAGAAGAAATTTTTCTTCTTTTTTTTTTTTTTGAAAAAAAGAAGGAAATTGTCTCTGCAAATTGAAGCATGTGAGAGTTTTTTTTTTTTTTTTGGCGCTTTCATAGATTATGTACATTTGTTAGTTTTGATGAGTTTTCTTTTTGGGTTGCTAATGGTAGTACTTCTGGGGTTTCCTCTCATTGGTACCCTTGTTGTTTCCACTTTGTGTCCCTGACAGTTTTTTTTACTCTGTATGAGTAAATGATCTAATAATAGGGAAAGTTTCAGGATCTCTTAGTTCGCTGTTGGTAAATTTTGTTGGTCCAACTGTTTTTGGATACTGAGCTTTTCACAAGTTCAAGAGGATACATGTCAAGCATTGCGGTGATATGTGAAACTACTGTCTGTGGTATACAGTGTTCTAAGTTTATATGTGCTGTCAATACTGTTATTTTCTCGTTTTCAGATTGTAATAGATTGGGTGAAGCAACTGACTCGTCTACGCGGGTACTCTGATCAAATGGTGGAGGATGCAAATGCTGTTATTTTTACTTTTGGTTCTTATAGGCTTGGGGTAAGGTTCTTTCATTTGGTTCATTTACTCCTTATGTGGTTTTATAAAAACAGTTTCCTTTTCATTTCCCACCCTGTTATTTACCCTTGGTTTCAATATCAAAATCTTCAGTAATCTTCCTCTTTGAAGAGGGTTCTCAGCAGTAGCATAATTTTACTTCTTATTTGCATTATGCATGTGTGTGTGTGAGTGCATTAGTGTGCAGCCTGTGGTGCCCAGCTCTGAAAGTAACTGGGAGACTGCTGCTTGATTTTTAGTTTTTGGTTGATTTTTGTAACAATAAAGTAGTAGGATTGCCCTTTTAAAATTTTTGTCTATCAATTCATAATTGATGGTATAGTTGCAATGCTGAGTGTTGTTTTTTGCCTTTACTTTGTGGGGAAAAATAATACAAAATTTTCTCATTATGCAGGTACATGGCCCTGGTGCTGACATAGACACTTTGTGTGTTGGGCCATCCTATGTGAATCGAGAGGTAATGTAACCTGTTCATCTACTTGTTTATCTGCTCCATCGTCATTTTACACATATGTAATTCGGTTTTTTATTCTCATCAGGAGGATTTCTTCTTCATATTGCATGACATCCTGGCACAGATGGAAGAAGTGACAGAACTTCAGCCAGTTCCCGATGCTCATGTCCCTGTAATGAAATTTAAGTATGATGGGATATCAATCGACCTTCTTTATGCAAGCACTTCGCTACTGGTTGTGCCAGATGTGAGTGGAGATTATCATTGTTCTCCTTACGAGCTTTGTAACTGTTTCTCTTAGTTTATGCTCAATGTTGAGTCCTCAAAATTTTTGGGCATCCGCCTACATGTCATAACCCTCAGGGTTTTGTGTAGCAGTTCAAAATCTCTGAGTTTCTGATGTGTATGCATGGGATTGTTCAATAATTAGATCTCGATCTCACGCTTGGCTGCACGCAAACATTAGCATAGATGTGGACAACGTAATGTATGGGGGCTTCACTTTGCTGTAGCTGTATCAAGTCAAGCTATAATAATTAAGATATGGATAGTGGATGCTGAATACATGTAGCTTGCATTTTCAGAATGCCCTGCTACAATTTCTCTCTTTTTTGGTTTTTTTGCCCTGCCTCTGTTGTGGTGCAGCCTCCTTATGTCAAACGGGCAGGCTAACGACTATGACCATGAAAAATGTCTTTACGTGCAAAATGCTAGGACTAGAATCTACAGCTTGTTGGGTTGACTTGTGAAGGGAACTGAGTGGGAGACATAGTTGTTGGAGATCCTTCCTTTGTCAATTTTCAAATGAGTTTGGATGCTCTAGTTTTCAACCTCTGTAGTTTGAATGCTTCATGGAGCCTCCATTTTTTGTGTTTCTTTCATCAGAGATGATATTCTGGCCTTATGCTTGATTTCTTGACCTTTTTTGTGTGAATAACCTTCCTACAGGATTTTGACATCTCCCAAGTATCTGTTCTGTATGATGTCGATGAACCTACTGTTCGAAGTCTCAATGGGTGCAGGGTTGCAGATCAAATTCTAAAGCTTGTTCCGAATGTTGAGGTACAAAGATGTGTAATACATTTTTTTCTTGGTGGTTCGATTTATTGGAGTCTCCTTTCCTTGTTTATCAGTTTTATATTGCTTTTATGCGTGTCGATTTTGTGTAGCATTTTCGGACTACCCTCCGCTGTCTAAAGCTTTGGGCAAAAAGGCGTGGTGTCTATTCCAACGTGAGTGTTCTCCCTTTTTTTACTTACATCGATGGATCAACAAACTACGGTGCGGGCCTTTTTTGTTAAGTTTATCTGATCTCTCTCTCTCTCTCTCTATGATCTGTTATTATGTAGGTGACTGGATTTCTTGGTGGTGTCAACTGGGCATTACTTGTAGCTCGTGTGTGCCAGCTTTATCCTAATGCGATCCCTAGTATGCTAGTTTCACGGTTTTTCAGAGTTTATACACAGTGGCGTTGGCCGAATCCTGTGATGTTATGCCCAATTGAAGAGGATGAACTTGGCTTTTCTGTCTGGGATCCACGGAAAAATCCTCGTGACAGGACCCATCATATGCCTATCATAACACCTGCATATCCTTGTATGAATTCTAGCTATAATGTCTCAATTAGTACTCTGCGTGTTATGATGGAACAGTTCCAATTTGGCAACAAGATATGTGAGGTATGTATATATTAGTATCCTTGCTCACATAAGTTGGTTACTTTTCTAATCTATTCTGATGATGTCCTTCTGTTTTTTGCCTTTTTTTTTTTTTCAGGAGATAGAATTGAATAAGGCCCAGTGGAGTGCACTATTTGAGCCTTATATGTTCTTCGAAAGCTATAAAAATTATTTGCAGGTCGATGTAATTGCTGCAGATGCAGATGACTTGCGTTCTTGGAAAGGCTGGGTAGAATCAAGGCTTAGGCAGTTGACTTTGATGGTAGTCTCTGTCCTCTTTGGCCGGTGAATAGAGGGTTCAACATGATGCACTCCTATATGTGCATCTTTTATGAACTGATGAGATAGATAGCAACTTTTTATGATATTCCTTGTTTACTTTTTTCTGTTGTTTTGCAGATTGAACGGGACACATATGGGAAGTTGCAATGCCATCCATACCCTCACGTGTATGTTGATATGTCGAAGCAATGTGCACATACGGCTTTTTTCATGGGTTTGCAGAGGAAACAGGGGGGAGAAAGTTCAGGAAGGTCAGCAGTTTGATATACGTGGGACGGTTGAGGAATTTAGGCACTCAATAAATATGTATATGTTCTGGAAACCGGGGATGGAGATATATGTTTCTCATGTCCGCAGAAGGCAGATTCCTTCTTATGTGTTTCCTGATGGATATAGGCGAGCTCGATCTAGAATTTCAACCCAGCATCAAGGCGACAAAGGTTCCTCAGAAGATGCTGATGTGTGCAAGGGTGGATCAGCTGAGAGAGACCTGAAAAGGAAGAAGAGCCCTGTAGGGGAGGAGGAGGATGTTAAGCAAGGTGTTTTGGAGAAACGCATGTCTCTCAGTCCACAAACTCGTGATTCAGTATCACCTGAAATTGTTACTGACAAACCCAACAACCTGTCTCGGGAGAATTCTGAGTTTAACACAACATCTCAGGTTGGCAAAAGTTGCGACTTTGAGTCTATTAACTTTAGTGCTAATACCGGGCCCACCAACCAACAGCTGAAATTAGCTGAGGTTAATGAACAGTCAAAGCTAGAAAATGCAGAAGGTGGCTGTGCTTCTAATTTCAGTGTTGTCGGAGTCCTTGGAAGTAGGGTGGGGTCATGTGAGGGCTTGCGGATGGAATCTACTGTTGGAAGCAGTGAGGGGAATAATGGGAGTGTTGAGGGCAGCATTGATGGTAGTACCAATCCGGGGTCTTCACGGAGTGATTCGTGTGAGGCAGATTCGAACTTGTCCTTGGAGATTGGATGTGCTGAGTTCGCAGGAGGTTTGGAAGAAGAATTGGAGGTTTTAAATTTAAGCTCTCTTTTGCATTTTCTATTTTTGTGTTTTCTTTTCTATATTTTTCCTTTTTTCATTTAGATCTGATTATGCAGTACCTGGGCCTCTGTCAGGACAATTATCTGTCCATCTAAGTGATTCATTCAAGTTGCATTCCCTCATTGGAGACTCATGTTTCTTTTATTTTGGCTGTTGTTTGATTTACTGAGTTGTTTTCCTTTTCATCTATTGTTTTGTGTTGTGAAGCCAAATGCAGTGGTTGGGCTGGCACTTCAGTCAAGGGGCGGCATGGACCCAGAGGTGCAAAAGCCAGTGATAAGGTTCATGCGTTTTTATTTATTGATTGTATTTCAGCATTCTCTACTTTTAAGCACCACGATCGTCTTGACATAGTGCCCTTTTTGGTGGTTTAGTTCGATGGCAGGTTGAGTTTTACATGAGCAGCCAGCTTCGAAAGGATTGAGGAAGTGAATGAACTGATAAAAGTTCTTGGCTGTGAGGCCATCAGAGTCAGAAAGATCAAAGGAGACAGAAAGCCAGCAGTTTCTGGTAAGTACCTATTAATTGCTGGCTTTCATTTGTTTCTTTTTCAGGCGCATTGGTACCTTCATATTGTGAAGCAAACTTCAACCAAAAAAATGAAAAAAAAAGGAAGCAAATTAGTCTTCAAACGTGGTGTGAAGCGTGAACTGCAGCTTTCAGAGCAAAGCTTTGCGGTTTGATCTGTACAGTTCTAATTTTAGACTGAAGCGCTTGATGCTTGCACTGATTATTCCAGCATTCTGTCAAGTATGCGACAATGTCGTGAAATATGCTGGATTAGTTCGGTGGCCTTTTATTTCTATAGAAAGTGGTTTTGTTTATGAGGATTGAGGATCTCGCCATATGGACAACAAGATGCTTCAGTAGGTTAGCGTGTGAAGTATGCAGGTTTCGATGTTCTACTCTGTTTTCGAGTCATTGTACACTACTGACCTGTAATGGAAAGGATATTTAGCCTCTCTCTGTCTCTCTCTGTCTCTGTCTCTCTCTCTCTTGCTGATTTTGACTGGGTGGCCTTAGAGCACTAAAAGTTTATTGATATCGTCCAGCGTGCAGCTTATCTTTGTGCTTTCAGGATTGTGACAGTTCTATTTTGCCTTGACCGATATAGTTTGAAAACGCAGCTTCTTTACATGGCAAGAGTTAATGCTTTAAACTGTTGTGTCTGAAGTTTCTTTCATCATGGGCACAAGTTGTCTCTGAAGTTGTTCTTACTCGATTTTTACTCAAGAATATCGTTAGGAGATTTTGCAATGATATTTGGGAAGCTATGTCCAGCGAATTGAATTTGGTAGCGGAAAGGTTTGGAGGTTTCGACATGTGTGATGTTGGAGGAAAAAGGTTATAGTAAACTGGAAGAGTCCGTAATCCCTTTATTTTTAGGATGAAAGGAAGGATTTCCCCATTCTTTTGTAGTATTTTTCCTCTTTCAAAATTGGGTTTTGCCCATTTGAGAGTTGCACAAGTTATGTACAAGTTGGGACGAAAACCCAGAGCGCATTCAAGCATTCAACACAACACGGCATAACTTTCTTCTTTCACTATTGCTCACTATAGTCTATAGGCAATCAAAATCAGTTTCACAGGACCATGCACTTACAAGGTGCTGTGAAAGAAGTGCATGATGGCTAGGGTTAAATTATGAATTTGTGTTCAGTTTTTTATACCAAGCTCCCATCGATTAAGGAGCATCACTTTGACTATGGCATAACGTTTGCCTCTTTACCCCCCCAAAAATAATTTTATCTGCAATCACCCCCCCAAAATTTCAGGGCTTTTTGTCAAACCCTATCCTCTGCCTGAACGTTTTTCAGGTGGGCTATCCCCATCACCCTGCCCCCACTCTTGCCCCGGTGGAGGAGGAAAGCATAGAACAAATGGATCTTTAGTCGTCCGTCTCTTCAAATTTTTCTAACCTAAAGTCGTACACATTGGTTATGTTTTAGTCTTATCTTATGTATCCAATTGAGGATTGCTTAGTTGTTTGTAAGCTTTTCAGGGTTCCCCTCGCGGTTCGCGCCCGGGCCAAATTAAAAAAAGGTTCAGGCTACAATTATTGCTTAATCACTATACTTTCTATGTTCTCTTAAGAAACTTCGCAGTCTTGCTGTCTTTGAATTAATTGAAAATTGCGTCCGGGATGATGTCTATTCAACGATAATGGAACGTTAAAGATTGAATTTCGTAAGGATTTCGCACTACCCTTGTTACAAGATTCCTACTGTTCCTCACTGCAATCATTTAAGAAAAACAGGGGAGAAAAGGATAGCTCTCGCCTTCTATCCTTTCCATCCTTGTCTGCGTAGAATTGACGCCTCGTTTGTCTCTTCCAAGACTCCCGCCAACACAAACCACTACGGGTCGTCTCTGTCTACGAAAGCGGTGCGGTTGTTTTCGCTCGGCAATTTAGGCATGTCCCAATTTTAAATTCGGCCTGGAATGTTCATTGAAAGGAACCCCTACAAAACAAGAAAATCTTTAAGATTGATCCAGCAAGAGGAAAGTAGAAATTGGAGTAAGACATTCACCAACCGGAACGCGCACACGTGGGCGCGCGCGCACGAACGAATGATTCCTTCGGTATGGAGACCATTGCTTGAGGTCTGTCCCTCAAGTTAGGCAGCACGCAACGAAAAGGACCCATCTCTTCTCTTTTTTTTTTGCTTTTCTGTGAGTGCGTTTCAAAGTCTCCAAGCCATTTTTGTTTAATTGCCTGTGCGGGCATTGACTCTCTGCACCTAACCCAAAAGAGAAAACCAGTGCTGAGCCTCTAATTTAGCTCATCAAGAAGCTCTGCCTAAGCAATTGACAAGTACAGATGTTGAACTTTTGTTTGAATACATGAATAACAAAATCATCCTTGAGGGAGAACCCGGAAAGGAGGAGAGTGAGGGAGGAGTGGGATTTTTTTTGGGGGGGGACAAGTGGTGAGTTGAGAGTCCATGGAAGATCACTGTCCATTGTCCAAATTATGCACTGAGTGCAGTGGAGGAGGATCTTTCAAGGTCAAAAAAAAAAAAAAGGGCATGCATTTTATTCACTTTTCATCACTCCTTTCGTGCCCAAAATTTGGAAGATTGGATATGAAGATGACCGATTTGTGTAAGACATTTCATGTGCATTGCTCGCGATACATCTCAGCTCTCATGTCACTGCAACACGCTCCATACATGTTAGTCTCGTATATCAAATAAATCAAATGATTATGAATTTACGAGATAAGAAAGCAATGCACTGGGAGGATCGGATAATTTTCCAAAGTTGACGAGCCGTGGAAGATTAGTTGTGCGTGCACTTACCTCATTAATTCTCAGAATATGTTTGATTGATGTTTATCAAATCTATGATTTGTCTGATCATCTGAAACCGAGCACCAAATTGGACAAAGGCGGAGACCATATTATCCTCAGTCAATAGACCTACTTAAAACTAGCCATAGATGAATATATCAAAGATGGCACTCATTTTCTTAGCAAAAAGAAAAAGCGGCATTTTCATTAAAATGTTCCGATCGACCCGTTCATCAACAACCCAGTTTTCCTTAGGCAGATCACCCAGAAATTTACTTCAATTTAAGATAGACAAATGTTGCAGACTGAGGGTTTTTAGTCCATCGACAGGTGAGAAAAGGCTTTGCGACAGCAGAGGTTAGAGGTCAAACGAAGCTTGTCTGGCATCAGAAAAATTTTCCCATCCTGAAAACTTACACGTCAAAGTCAAATGGCATGGGCAGTTAGACATGAAAGGAGGCTTTGACCGATTGTTTTCTCTCCTAACTTGAAACCCAACCGCATAAAGTGGCATGAAGATTTCTAATTGAAGAAGCAACCAGAAGGATTGGAAAGTATCTGAAAGTCTCTCACATAATGTAGCATTCAATATTACATGAACCCAAAACCAGTTCCTGCAGTCTTTTTTACAAAACTAAGGGGATCTCCAACAAGAGCAAACCCAGACGACCCTCTCGAATCGATTTGCTTTGGAAATTCTACACAGTTAGCTCACAGATAATTTTACTTCTCATTGATCAAAGATCTCAAGTCAAATGTCAAACATGAACACAGATGGTGTCTTCTCTTCCTCAGGAGATCCTTCATGAAAAAAATCCTCCGATTAGTTCTTCATCTCATGGCCATTCTTGCCGTGCTTGGTACCCACTGGGAAAAAAACACAAGAAATTTGTTAGAACTCAACATAGAGCAAGAATTTTTTGCCCCTGTATACGAACAAAGCACAAACTTACGGCACAGCGCAGAAACTTCAGAGCTTTTCAGCACCCGCAATCGCTTGACAGTGGATACAAACATGCTGCGAACCATACATGCAGCAACATATTAGAATATTAACGAGATGGTACTTTTCTGTACATTAATATCAAAACAAGCCAACTTCCAAATGCGAGAATTCATAAATCCAATTCTCTATATGTCTATAAATAAAATTCCACTACATCGAGCTCCGAGTGCACCTAAACCAAAAATTCATCCTAGAATAGGCAAAAAAATGGGGATGTGGGTGAAAATTCCACGCAATGTCCAGAGCACGCTAAAAGACGTCAAAACATGAAACGATGAGCCCACTAATGGCTTCATGTTAAGCCCTGTATTATAAAAATGCGAGGGAGAATAATAATCTTAATGCATCAGATCCATCCACCAAGAGATTAAGATGCTTACTGCCATGGCACATCCCCAACAAGCATCCTGTCTCCTTCATTATCCTCATAAACAAGAGTATATTCCCCTCTCCCGTCCAATATACCTGTAATTGGTTTCTCTTCCTCTTGCTTCTTGCTGATTCCACCAGCTGAGGAATCTTTTTGGGCTGGACAATAAGAACAAAAACAACCGAGGACACCGTCAGCTAATCTTCTTCTTGACCCCCAAAAATAAATAAATGGAACATGTATTACGATATTCCTAAATGAAAAAATCTGAGGATTTTATATAGGTCTCCACAATGGTTATAACCTGCAAGAAGGCCTCTGAAGAGTTCATCAACAGCAGATGAGAGCTTCTCATAGCTATCATAGGCTTTGAGATCGACTTTCCTTCCAATGGGGACACCATCCATGTTGATCTTCACAAACATGCCCTTCCTTTCACAGGTTTCGACCGGCTTGTCTTCCCTGGCAACCTTGTTTGGGGTCTCATTTTGAGGCTCAGGAGATGGTTTGGTGGAACTGTTGCTGGTTATGTTTTTCCTGAATGAGCGAATCGGAGGCCAACCCACCACGGGACCTGGCGCAGTTCTGCTTTCAAGAATATCCAGAGTTAGCAACCAAAAAGATAAAAGCAAAGCCAAATAAGTTAGAATGATTTTGTCGCTAGAAGATGAGTATTTTTCAGACTACAGAGAACGAACTAATCAGAAGCAGATGCGAGCAAAAAAGAATTCCTGGATAGAGATTACCATGTTTAAGAATCTCTAAAAACCAAGCAAATATCTTTCTTACTAGAGTTGATAAACGCAGAAGACAACTCTTCTGCGACAATCTTTACATGTAAACATCCTTTTAACCCTTTTGACAGATGTAGAAAACATATGGCAGGGAAAAGGCAAAACTTGCAAGAAAAGGGATGAAAGAGGGAAAAGGCTGTGCTGCCAGAAAAGCTAAAAATACCATCATTACTGAAAAAAGAGCAATAAAAGGAGCCACCTTAGCAGGTATTGAGGAAGAATCATCATGTCATAGGTTAAGAGAACAAATTAATGCCGTGTACCCAACACGAATAATTTCGAGTACCTTTTCTGAGAGACACTGGGAACAGCTGTATTTGCAGTAGAGACAGAGGCTTGTGAAAATGCCTTCTTCATTCCTGAATCTTGCAAGTTCATCCCTTTATTGCTGCAGTTGGGCTGTGAAGCCTCCTTAGGCAAGAAAGGCAAGTTCTTGCCCTGAGAGATTGTTGATGGGAACTGGTAATATGACCTGGGTGGCTTCATCTGCTCTTGCTCTTGCAGTTTTTGGCAATTCTCTTTGTAATTTGTACCAGTCCATGGAGAAGCCAGAGCTTCTGAGGAGCCAAACTTTTGGGCTTGGTGTCCACCATTGTTGGTGGCGATTTGTGTGGAGGCCATGGAAGGGAAGTGGCAGAAGGAAAGGAGTGCGTCGTCTCTTCCCTTGCCGTTCATGTCCTGTTTTTGGTTGAACCAGTCATCAGTGCCTGGTGGACCAAGCCTGAGCTCCAGCTTTTTCTCTTCTGTAGAACCACGAGCTTTGGCTTCATCAATCATCACAAGCCATTCTCTGTTATTGGACATCAAATCCAGCAGTTGAGGACCGGCCAACCCATTTCCTGAAACTCCTTCCATATGCTACCACCCAGAAGAGAGACTTAAAGTGACTGGTTGAAGGAGGTACCACAAAAAAGAACGTGCTTGTTTCACTGAAACAGAAAACAAACCAACAAAGTCAAATGAGAAAACATCGCACGAAATTTGGATTTCTACAAGCGAGAGTCACTTCAACCCCAAAATTACATGGATTGAGCTAGGAAGCCAGAAAGATAACAAGCCAAAGCCAAATAGAAACTTTCAGACTTACCTATCTAGGAATTGTAGGTACTCAACCAAAGCAAAAAGTCACGAAGACACACATCCTTAAAACCATCCAAAAGCATCATCCAGGTATCAAGAAGGAGACAGCCTTCCAGAAATTCAAACGCTCGAGGGAAAACACAGGGAGCACAAACTGAAAAAACCACCCATCTCTTAGGTTCTTATAACCAACCCCAGAAGAACAGATACAGAACCCCACCAAGCAAAAGCGAAAGAGAAAAAAACCTAATAATGATCAACACTCTCCCAAAAGCAAATAAAGGGAGCTATGATAGGGAGGAATGATATATGACTTTGGTTTTTATTATTGGCACGCTTAGTGGGTTCACCTCCTCTCTCTCTCCCTCTCTAACTCTCTCTCTCTCTCTTATCTTTCTGCGAGATAGGAAAGGTTTATTGTAAAGGGGGGTGATTTGTTTAGATGAAGAAGAAGAAGGGGCAAGAGAGAAAAGAGGAACGGAAGATGATAAAGATTCCCTTTGCCCGAAAAACCCAGAACAGGAAAAAATGGAATTTTGAGAGCACTAGGCACGCAACCGCGGCCACGTCCCCTAAACAAACGTTGGATCGTTCAGCTCAACAAGCAAAGCGTGCTGTGTCTGACCTCCCCCCTTAAAAGGTTCTTAAAAAGATGACCCCCCCTCTCTCTCTCTCTCTCTTCAAGCTTCACAGAGAAAAGAAACGGAAAAGAAAAGGATCCAACCTTTTTTCCCTTCTTTTTTTCTTTTTCAAATCTTCACACTCTGTCTACAGTTCACTCTACCACACAATCCCGGACACGAGCTAAACTTCTCTATGCGCACCGGTCCAAAGTCTTGACACAGAGAGAGGGAGAGAGAGAAGGGGAAGTGGACAAATGTGAAAGCTACTTGTTAGTTGAGAAGTCTGAGTAAATCAAGCAAGATTGTTTGTTTTCTTCCCGGGAGAGAGACACAATACTGTTCTGTTTCTAACATCTCACGCTTTTCTTGAATTCCTGTCCTTTGAGCGATTCAACATCTGGTTTTTACCCGCTTCAACACGCGCAACCATCGCAGTCACCTTGTTATAGAGAGATTAAACAAAGGCAAACGTGGGCTTTTTAAAGGGGGATAAGAGAGTCGCTTGCGGCTTAATTCAATGAAAGTTCGCCTTTTTAGGATGCAAGAAATTTGATGGGGAGCTCTCATTGGTGCGAAAGGAACGGGTAAACGGGATTTGCTTCATCCACGTTCTTCGAGCTCCAACAACTTGTGCAGCAAGAAAATGCAAGAATTCAGAGTTTCTTCCAGGTTGAGTGTAATTAGACCTGTTGATCACATCTTAAATTATATGTTGGCGATGAACGCGCCGGCGGCACGGAGTTGAATATCTATTAAAAAAAAATCTTAATTTAAAGGGATCGGATATAAAGATCATCTAATCATGGGCACGGTTACTCAAATTAGGACCAGTCTAGACCCACCAAGCTTGACACACAAACTAGAAAAGATTAGGCAGGTAATTTCGATATTAGGCCCTAGGTTGTGTGGTTATGGTCGCTCGTTGCCCACACCGGTCGCTGCTATGAAAATATTTATATTTTTCAAATCATGAATAAGCCTAAGTAAGTATTTTTATAAACTTGATATTTAGTCGTATTTATCCAGAATCACATTATTGATCAAGTCTACCACCGACCTCCCCTTTTTTGATAGGAATAAGAAAAGTATAAGTCAACCAACTTAACTTGCAATTGAATGAGTTAGGCAAATATAATGAATTTTAGGAAGAAAACCCTTGATTTCTTTTTACCTACCTAGCCTCTTTTATCTTGTTCTCCATATATTTGGCCAGTGCTTGTTTGCGAAAGTAATAGAGGGACCAATAATAACGAAATGACCAAACTAAAAATTTCATTTTCCCCAATCCCGGCATGCACCAGTATGTCAATATCATCTCTCGTTTTGTATATCGACAGAGCCGAAAGATTGTTACACAAAGACGATTTAAGCTCTAACGCCTGCAAAAATTTGTAATTTTGGTAAATAAAATCGTTGTTCCATCGGTAGATGAGACTTTCCATTCCATGACTGCTCGTGTAGAAATACTTTATACGAACGGTGTACCTTATAGAAATTGTGCAAGAGCGAGGGTCCGTGTATGATGATGATATTACCAAAATTGGGTATTTAGCAGATTCCGGATAGTAATAAATTTTCGTGGGAAATATGGACAGTATGGGGGAGTTTCATCTCATTAGATGAAGACAAAAGGACAGCAGTAGTATCCTTTTAGAAGATAAGGTTTTGCATATTATTTTGCAATGCCAAAATGTTGGATGAAATCAATACACGGGTGATATTCTTGACGAGCTTGTCGGTACCAAAGGCGATAATGCAAAAAATAGTCAAAAAACCCAAATTAGGTTCATTGTGATACATTTAATTTAAAATTTTTATTGTGACATAAAAAAAAACTCTAAATTTGTACCTATGCAACACATTAGATGATTTTCAGCCAAAACAACATCGTTTTTATTTCATCTTAGCCGTGTAGGTGCCGTATCAACATTGTTTGCTTTCCGGGGTTTGTGTAAGTAGATTTTTAACGGTCCTCGTTAATAAAATTTTGGCAAAGGGTAAATATATCACACAGATAGGAGTTTGGATTTTTTGGCGTCACGAAATAAAGTTTATGATAAATGTGTTACAGTAATCATAATTTAGAATTTTTGGTGATTTTTGTCCTAATTTTTACTATACAAGAAAGTCGCGTAACGTTTTCTTGTTTTTCTCTCACTATTTGCAATTACTATATCACCCGAACAGTCTCGCTAAAGAAATAAGACGCGGTTTCGATATAATTCGGATCCTGTTCTTGTCGAACGCACCTATGTTTGAATTTCACTTTCAAAATTGTAAACATAAGAATGTCTAGTAAAAAGAAATTATATAGGCGGGAAATTAATAAAAATTAAGAAAATCGTATAGGTAATCGAGCTATAATAAATATATGATGCGTGCGGATACGTTGGTTCGTCTTTCACATGTCAATCCATTCAAATAAAAGCATGGTGCCCCATTTTAGTTTTTGTCTTCCACGGTTAATTTTAGCTGTTCATTTCAATTTTATTTGCCTTTTTTTTTTTTTGTTGTTAAAGAGAAAACAAGATTAGTACTGAAAATGTAAAGATAAACCGATTAGAATTTAAGCTGAAAAGCAAACAATGCATGGTTCTTGGATAGATATGCGATTCTTTGTACATATTAGTATTTAAGCCGACTCAACTATCCGACGCTATCCTTTTAATGGTTACTTTTTCAACGGTTGCACCCGAGATTATGAGCTCCACTACTCAACATCTGTTGCCTCCATTCGACTATTACATCGCACGTGTTTCTTTTATCGACTGAGTTAGCCTCCATTTCTCAATTCCTCGTCTCAATGCTTAATCATTCACCAATATTTTGTCGACTGACTGCTCTCAACACTTGGCAATCTTCTGCCCCTGCCGCTCCCCTAACCGGCCTCTACCGATCAAGCCGCCGACCAAGCACTTGGGCATTTTCCGATGTTGATGGGGGCGCGCAGAGGAGGCAAAGATAAGCGGTGGAGATCTAAGCAACAAAGGCATAATAGTGTACACATTCCCATTTCAATCCAGAAGTGGGTCCAAAACTAGGTGACATCAAGATTACAAGAGGGCGGTTCGTTGCCTAGACATTTCATGGGATTTTTCTTCTTTTTTCCACAACTATTAATAAGAATAGTTTAATTAAACTTTATAGTATGATTAATATTACATTTTTCCATGTCGACGCGATGGCCGGCTGCCCCAGCAGTGTGGTTCCGACATTTGGACCACGTTTTGAAAAGCATGATTTCCTCCATATATACTCATAATAATCACCCACATTTCCCCAATTGTTTTGTTACATCTTCTTTTCTTGACGTGGGTATCCTTATCTTTTGCTTGCCATAGACCCCACCACTTCAATTTTTTTTATATTTTTCATATGCATATATATAAATATATTATACAATTTTTCAATTTTTTGATGGCTACTCATCATTCCCATCCACTAAACATATAATTCAATAGACATTTATTTAATATAAATATATAAATATATATATAGTTCTTTTCTTTTTATTTTCTTTTTGCCAAATTGGTCGCCACCATACATCCATGTCACCCTCCCTCTTTTGTGGCTTTGCATATGTTTTAGCCAACCTCTTTGATTGAATCCCTACCCTCACGCGCCGCATATGTGTACTTACTTGCAATGATATTTCATGATCAACTAAGGAATAATTGATGACAAACTCATCACCCCCATAACTAGAATCTTATTAAGGTTCATTCCTTTTTATCTTCTATTTTATTTTTCATTTATAAGATCTAAAAAGTGGGTCTTCAATGATTTGCGAAAAGAGAGCTAGTAAAAGTCAAGAGAGTGAATTTTCGAGATCAACAAATATTGACTTAGGATCTCTGGTCGGCCATTAAGATTCACTGAGCGTAATATTCTCATAGTATGATTTGAAATTTTCTGACTAGAGATTGAGAGATGATATTTGTTAGAAACCTCATCGTGCTAAATTACTTGGTAATTTAGTGGCCGCCAAGGTACGACTGATTCGATCAAACAACGAATGGCAAGCAAAGACGTGGCGATAGAAATTTCGTCGCATTTCAATTGTTTGATGACTTTGGGGGCAGGAATTGAAGGATGGATGTTGTGAGATTTCCAACACACACTTTAAGAAAGTTCAGGTAGATAACAGAAAACAAATGTGAACGAACGAACATAAAAAATTCTCGAGTTTAATTTATAGGGTGAGATGAAAAATGTCAAAAGGTTCGGGATGGTCAATGTAACTCGCTCCATACTCTAAAGAGCTAAAGTGCATGTGGACCCGAAATCTTAGAAAAAAAAAACTAGGAATTGAATCAATGCCATGATATCAAATAGATTCTCATGTTCTATGAATCTGCCTCGCATTTGCATACCATATGTCGTAGCAAGAAATTAACTATTTTAAAGTGGGAAAAGAATTCTTGATTTGATAACTCCTGAGGACCCTTTGTCGAGATTTTCTCGTTAGTTATTGGTCAAGAATGAGACTCGTCCACGGCGTATCGGTGCGTTTTCCTTTTCCAATAGCTTTCATCATTCACGACCCGAGTTCAATCATCATTTCTGAAGCTCTTTTCCTCATCTCGAATCATATGAATGGAGGAGGGCTTTGAAGTTTCTAAAACCGTGATGATTAGGGTTTTAAGGAGGGTCTTCTTGCATATTCCAACTTCAATCATGACCTAGGTACGACCGGGGAGTCAAGATCACATTGAAAGCGTGAGGAATCACCCTCCCTATCTTGGGTTAACAAAGGAATCATCCACGCAAGAATGATGCAGGATGATCAAAAAGAGTGGATCAGTTGTCGTATTTCTTAATCAAGCATGCGAATGCAAGATTACTGGTTGTGTGACAAAACTAGGTTAACCCTTATCTTGTCATGCCACAATAATCTATATAGAGATTTCGTATGGGACTTTGTCAGAAAAGGTGATGTTAGAAGAAGGTACTAACCCCCATCCATCCATCTCCAGATTATAAAATGTTTTTAAGTGTAAATTGATTGGTGTGTAGCAAGACTTTTGTTGTGCTAATCTTTAAAGCTGATTAAGATCATTCACAATCTTCATGATGCAATAAACTTCAAAATCCATCTCCTTCTTTACACTTCATTAATAGAAACCTTTTGCCTCATGCATGACATTCTTTTCTGAGTGACGCCTCCCTCTACTCATCAACTGTCGCTATTTATTGCTGATTAAGGGTACGTTGCTTACGTGAGCGAAATAAAAACATTCCCGTCTTCCATCATCGGGTTTATATCGAGTTTAGCATGCTCAATTTCCTCCACGGCCCTCTTTTCTCTCTCTCGTGTCGTCGAACGACAATATCCGTCGTCGCGAAACGAAAGAAAGAAGAAGGAAAATCAAAGAAGGGAGATATGTAGTTGATGCTTGTGATCATATGGAGAGCTACAGCGAGGTCGGCATTGGAGACAAATTGGAGAATCTGTCGATGTTGTATGTGGGGATATGATTCAAAAGGAGCCCATCACACATCACTTCCCCCTCTCTGATCGAAATTGGAAAGTGCTCCTTGTCAAGTCCACCAATCTAGTCTTGGCAAGAAAAGCCCTTATGCCCGGAATCACCCAAATGTGAACACTTCATGCGCCGCGAAAGCCAAGACATCTTACTATTTCCATGAGGTTCATATTTTGTACCTTTGGCCAAACGATAATGCCATTTGAGGGGCGAAAAAGCCACATGCCTAGGTCCACCTCTTCTGTTTGCTGCAGGATTGATCTTGTCTTCATCGCCAATCTCTTTCTAACCCCCGAATCTCGCTCCCAATTCGATGTTTTCTTGGGGGAAATATTGGTTAGTGCACTCAAAGCATGACGTTTCGATTCATCCGGCTAAAAAATAAATAGTAATGAATACGGTCGTCGTTGCTCAATAGAAATGAAGAATTGCGTAACCACTTGATATACTAGTGGGGATTAGCTTGAGAACCCACTTGCAAACCCTTGAAAAACTGGATTTTGAGGTCGAAAGAGTCTCGCTCGAGTTCTGCCAAGATGATGAGATTTAGTAGGGCTCTAAACGTTCCAACATCATATTTATGAACTCCATAACTGCATTCAGATAGGGAGATTATTACCACTCTAATTAACAACAATATGCGAATTCTAGTTTTCGAGCTTGCTCTTTGGATCTGTCTTTATTTGAACCTCTTGAAAAACTTATCCGCAGCCGCATCCGTTTCGAAATTTTCACATTTTCATCTTAGCCCATTCTGTAAAACGGATTGTTCATCGTTTACCTACCATATTAGCCAAATAGAATGTAAACGACGAGAAGAATTGCTTCCATTCCCATTCATTAGTAAAAATCAAGAAGTTGTTGATCAAGATATAACCATAGCGCAAACTTTTTGGTTATCACTTCCTCGAGCCTTGATTACACAACTTGATGTCCACCAAGAGCAAAGGCAGAACACAAAGGAAACCCAAACGAAAGTCACAAGAAAAGGGCACTACGCCAAGCCTCGGTGATGAAGAAGGGGGAGGGGGGTGGTGGGGGTGGGTCGGGGTCCCAATCTGTCAACTTTCCTTAAAATCGAAACGTGGGCAATTTAATGTGGACAATGAATTGGAATGCCATTGGGACAGTCTCAATGTCCCCAGCTAGCGAAGAGATATAGATGTCCTTCTCAACTATTGCAATCCCAACCACCCATATAAGCATTGACAAAAAGAAAACTCCCTTACATCAACTCCTACCATCTTTGGTGTTTTGACCCCACCCCTTGTGCTCTTTGGGTCCTAAAGTAAGAGCTCTTGAGGACCCTCTCTATGCTTTAAAGTAAAAAAAGCTCACCCCCAAGCCCTAGTTTTCTCGGTCAATCTTGAAGGGCGATTTCTAGTCCCTATGTGGATGAAACACGTAAAGATTTTGTAGACCATAGAGTACGCAACCTATCCGTTTAAAGGGTTTGACTGTTCTTAGTCCGGCGATCTCATCGAATTGTTTGTTACTTTCTATGTAGGCATGCATTGGCCATCACCTCACATTATTTAGAGCAGATATATCTATATATAACCTGTATATATGAGAGGCTGATCCGTTTAAATGGAACGATTAAATTATTTAGACGCTAGTTGAATGAGAACTTGTGACGGGTTGTTGTGTGTATGTGACAGTTGCAAAATACACAAAAAACTACGGATCAATATGATCCTATACATGGAGCTGGAAGAATGAGGATCAAGATGAGTCATACTCAGATATACACAATATAACACTCAAGGAGTTTCAAGGAAATGAAACATAACCTTGACATGACGACATGAACCAAAATCGACTCGTTTTCAAAAACAAAATTCCACATTACAAACGCCAAGACCGGTTATTTCGAACGGTTTAGAGAAACATATCGAAAAGCACTCTGTTTTAGCTTGGAGATATCTCTGAGATCTAGGAGAGGCAAAGCCATCCAATTCGACGAAAAGAAAAATCTCCATATCAATATCCGAAATGCTTGTGCATGGCTAGTCCCGTGCCAGCAAAATCAACAATGTCATCAATACTAATTCAACGCGTTTTTTGCCCATGTTGCCACGTTTCGCTAGTCTTCCAACGTTAGAAATTGGGTTTGGGTTGTGCTCTTGATTGAATACTTGGGCTTAACAAAGGCCTCTACTATTGGGCCTTCCGTCTCATCTTACTTTGAAACTCAGAGATATCCATCGCCTGTCATCTTCGTTTTGAACTACTTCTCCATCTGTATTAATGAAAGATTAATAGACACACGCACGCACACACTCGAGTATGTCCATATCACTTTCCTAAACAAGTCATCTGCTGTCGGCATCATCGCCTGTGAACATCGTCCGCTACTTAATTCCTGCTAACGATCAATCAATAACTGAAGAATTGACCTACATCGGCGATAGAGTTTAATGAGCTCCTCGAATGCATGCGCTTAGTGGAATGATGCAAAACCTTAGGGACCAAGATCAATTATGAAGGTCTAGAAATGAGGCGATGATGCGCAGAAGTTGACAACGGGGAGGAGAAAAGGAGAAAAGGGCATCTTTTGCAGTCTCTTAAGAGATTGAAATCATTAATTGTCCCTCAATTATGGAAGCCGTGCAAAAGCTTACTCTTTTATTTTACCAACTATGGTCTCGAGGAATGTCATCAATGTCATAACTGAATTAGGGGGAGGGTCCACCGGAGATGCGACTTAGGTTTTTAGAATGGATATGGCTCATTAGCATGCAAATGGATTAGCCCTAGAAAGTGAGCTATGATGTTAGATCAATGTCGAGGACTCTTGTAAAAAGCACAAAAAGTGTAGCCATAGGTTGAAGTGATTTTTGGGTTTTCACATGTAGCCTTTTTCCTATGCTAAAGCTTGGTCTCCCCCTCGATTCTCGCGATTTAGGTTGTGTGCCGAAGAAGTTGTGGAAAGTGTAGAACCGGCACGAGCAGATTTCACGATGGGTTGCTGGTAACTGGAAAAAAAAGAAGTAGATAAAATGTAAGTAAATAGCTCGAATGAGAGTTGGTAACTCGAACTTGATTAGTATTTAAACTTGACTGAAGTTTTTAAGTCACTCTACAATTTAGGTTTATTATCTAAACAAGAGTTGGTAAATCGAAAAGTCAATAAGTAAATTCAAAATGTCAGTAAATTATGCAAATAAAAATTGGTAAGCTGGTACAAAAATCGGTAAAGTTCATAATATAAAAATTGGTAATTTCATAAAGTATTGGATTTCACCAGCAAATTACCTGAAAGAAAAAGTCATCGGTCATTTTCGTTCAGCAAAAAAAAAAACCCGTAATTTTAGGCATGGGACAGAGTTTTGGTAATAGACATGTTGTCAATAATGAGAGTTTTGGTTACATTTATAGAGCAAGAAATAAATCACGTGCCAGAGTACCAAAATTAGTAGAGAAATTGTCAAATTAGTCCTAAACTTATTGCATGGATGCCAATTCAATTCTAAACTGTTAGATTTTGTCAATTTAGCTCTAAATCTTTACACGAAATTTCATTATAGCCTCTCTGGCCAATTTTCACCGGAAACTGTTGACGCAATAGCGTGCCGCGTAGGGCGGTCAAAGATAACTAGACCATGGCATCAATGATTTCTGGCGAAAATTGATCAGAAGAACTGTATTGAAATTCTCTCTAAAATTTAGGGCTAAATTTACAAAATAAAAAATTTTAAAATTGAATTGACATCTACATAATAAGTTCGAGACCGATTGGATAATTTTCCTCAAAATTAGCAATAAAGGATACAGAGTTTTCCCAAGTAAGCCAGCTATTTTGGCCTCGAAAATCCCAAAAAAAAAAAAACAGAGAGAAGAAATTGTTAGAAATTGGATCATGTCAAGCTAGTAATATATTGCAAACATACTAGCCATACATGCAATGGGCAATGGGGTTGGACTCAACATGGCTGCCCCGCAAATCCAGTCTGGATGTGGGTCTACCAATCACTATCTAAAAATCACACAATAAAAAAGAAAGGAATATCATTAGAAGAAGATTTAATCAGCTATAAATTATACAGTTCGAGCAGCCTGTCATACGGATAAAATCGCAAATTTTACCATACTATAATCAGAGAAAGCATTTTTTTTTAATGCAACTAAAAAATTCGATAATAAATAAAGAACGAATAAGAGAGTTTCGGGGATATGCATGCGCCGAGCCGACGTGGAGACTCGGGGCCCCACGTGTCCCGGCCGAGCCTTTTGGGTGTTATTGAAATGGTTAAAAGAGATTAGGTTTTCTAATTATGGCAGTTTATGGCACATCATACTTACTCCCTCGTCCTTCCTCCTACTCCACCTAATGTGAAGGTGTCCGGCATTATTTTTATAATAATAATAACAATAATAATTGCGATTTGTAATGATAATTATTTATAATTATTGACCTAAGCTTAGGTGGTTTTGGGCAGTGGCAGCAGAAATCATGGTCTGTCAGGTTTTATGCGGAGCTCATCTCGTGATTAAAATTAGGTCAAGGTCCACCAACCAAGCCAAAAAGATCAAATAGGTGAAGGTCCGAAGACTCTATAATTTCGTTTCTTTTTACGATGTGAATGAACCAAGCAAAGCGGCGAACCGGGACGCGGACGTCGACGGTGATGACATCGTTTTGCTCCGGCGTCTCGTCGGCTCCATAATGAGTATTGTGCGAATCACGGGGCGGTGACGGGAAGCCTCGCGCTAGGAAAAGAAGGGGCCTTCTCAATACCCGTTTGTTTGTACGTCCGTTGTGTGCAGATGTCCGTTGTGTGCAGGCGCGATTCCTAAACAAAGATTGATCGGGCGGATCATAGCTTTACAGAATGAGATACGTATAGTCAAAATGCATTGTACCACACCACTAATTAGATTCTTGACCTACAATCTCACTGCATTATTCGAGATGCCCTCTCTCTCTCTCTCTCTCTCTCTGGCAGCATTGCTTCCACAGACCACCACCTCCCTTATGAGAAAGGACTCTGGAGCTCATCTGACAAGAAAATTCTCTCTGTCTCAGTTAAAAAAAAAACTGTACAGCCACGAGGTGTAAAGATGAAGTTGGGTATTATCGGAGTCGGGACGAGGCATCAAAAATTTTGACCCAATAAGGGGGGATGGGGCGTGGAGGCACCGGCACATTAAAATAAGGAAACGCACGAGTGCAGCTCATCCAGATCGCTGTGTCGGCGGATTTCGCCCTAGGCTAAGAATAAGACCTTCGACACGGGCATAACCCGTGAATTAGAACAGTAAAGAAAAGGGGCATGTCTATGAGTAATTATAATCATCACTGCCTGACAGAGAAGACCTGTGCCCGAAAGAGAGGAGAGAGAGAGAGAGATTAAGGAGAGGGATCAAGGGTTTAAGATTAATGAATGTGGATTAATCAAGAGCTAATTAAAGCGAAAAAGGATGGCTTTTTGGGGGGTGGGAGAGGGTAGGTTTTGGCGTTTCCTCCAGGTACGTTTAGATCCCTGTGTGTTTGTGTTTGTGTGTGTGTGTGTGTCTACTACCGAGGGACAAAATTATCATAGTTAACTTTTACAGTTGTCTCCCAGTCCCCACACGTGCGGTCCCATCCCCTCCCGTCAAAATTTCCTCGAGTCTCCGATTTTTCTCCACCATTTCCACGCCGCTTCGATTCATCGGTCTACCAACGGCGGAAACGAGGCAACGAGGAATTGAAAAATCTTTGCCAGGCAACGCAGGGTGTGTTGAATTAATTTCCCGGCAATCCCAGTCCTACTAACCGTGGGTCATTCAATGGGTTCGACGATGCCGTGTAGATCTTTTTGATTGTTTTTTTTTTTTTGAGATTATGACACCGATGACTCGTGAATTTTAACTCGATATGAGATGTGATCTTTATATTTTTTAATTTGTTCAATGTGATCTACGAGCTTTAGCTTCATGTGCGATGTAGTGCCCGAACTTTTAATATGTTCAATGTAGTCCATGAAATTTTGATACATGCTCATATCATTCATATATTAAATTGAACATGTATCAAAATTTCATGAGCCACATTAAACATGTAACATCTCCAATTTGGATCGAGATAATCAAAGGAAATGGCTATGGAATCAGTGGGCAGATCGAACCGAGGGTTGGTCATGGATCGTTTGGTATGATCTGAACGGTATTTAAATGATCGATCATGATTCGATCGAAGAATCGTCCATAGATCGGCTAAGGGATCGCTAATGAAATGACTTCCTGATCATGCAAGTCGATTAGAGTGATTTGACCATGAATTGACTATTTGACCATAAGGGTCGGCAGTGGGACGATCCCGAGCGACCGTGGATCGATGTCGTGTGGACATGTGTCGATTGCGGGTGATTTTGCTTGACCATGCACCGGTCATAAGCGACCCTAGATCGACTCCGTTAAGTTTGATTCCACACGACTACGTGATAACTGATGGTCGATCGTGAATCGTTGATGCTTGAACATGGTTTGGTCACGAATCGACCATGGATCGTTACGTTGAATTGGGTAAGCCATGGACAGGCTATATGCTAGGCCTTGCGCCAAGCCATGCACTAGCCGTGTGCCCGTCAGTCAGGCCACGGGCTGCCCTTGTACCTGTCCTGTCCGTGTGTTGGCCATTGTGCTATACCTTTGTGCCAGGCTTTTTATGCCCATGGGTTCTAGTCCAAACCCAGTTTTGTGCTCGCCAGACTTGACCACGGGTCATGCATTATGCAGTTCATGAGCCAATGCATACGTCCGATCCATGAATCAATCCCTCATGCATGTGTCTCGTCTATACACACAGCATGCTGCTCGTGTGGCTTGGCTTTGTGCTAGCACGCCATCCGTGTGGCCCACTGCTGTGCCCATGCACTCGGCTCAATGCCCGTGTAGTAGGGCGCATGCCCATGTGGCCCGGCTATGTACCAAGCCTCATGCCTGGTCAGTTTGACTGGTCTGGCCTTGCGCCTGTTCAACTTGATCTTTGGTTCGGTTGTGTCAAATCACACTCGGACATATTTTTACACCGAACCTCGGTTCCAAATGAGATGGTTAATCGTTGATGGCAATTGAAATCCCTAATTACCTTAGTTCCTTATTAAGTCAAGTTTTAGTGAAAATAGGGTATTCAAAGGAAGATATGCAATTAGAATTAGTAAGGACCCCAATTATTGAGTGTTAATGATAGGGTCACATGATTCACGCCTATAATGCTTCTTGGGACAAGAAGACATGTTGATTTAGTCAAGTCAATGGCTTTATTAAAAACTTACCTTGCAAGTTGGCTAACTTATTTTGCAAATTGGTTTGGATAACTTACCTTATAAATTGGCTTGGATAACTTACCTTACAAGTTGGCTTAGATAACTTATATTGCAAGTTGGCTAATTTCTCTAACAAGTTGGCAAGAGACCTATAAATAGAGGAGCCTTCTCTTGCATTTTCATCTCTTTGGCTCACCATTCCACCATCACCACTCTCTCTCTCTCTCTCTCTCTCTCTCTCTCTCTCTCTCTCTCTCTCTCTCTCTCTCTCTCTCTCTCTCTCTCTCTCTCTCACCCCTCACTCTCTCTTGACCGCCCTCTCTTTCTCAGCCACACCCTTGCCTGCGCCCGTGCCCATGCCGCGCCGTGTCCTTGCCATGACCTTGCTGCTCGGCTCACCCCTAGGCCATACTCGGCCACGATATTTGAGAGTAGTAAGTAGACCTACTAAACTTTGGTTAGAACAATGTGTTACGTTGGTTGAACGGGTCATGTTCTTGTTGTACTTGTATGGTATAGTAAGTAGACCTACTAAACTTTGGTTAAGGCGATGTGTTATATTGGTTGAATGAGTCATGTTCTTGTTGTGCTTGTGCGATATAATAAGTAGATTTACTAAATATTGGCCAGGGTGTCGTGTTATGTTGTTAAGCGAATCATGTTCTTGTTGTGCTTGTGTGGTATAGTAAGTAGACTTACTAAACCTTGACTAGGGTGTCGTGTTACGTTATTGGGCGAGTGGTGTTTTTGTTGGACTTGTTTGATTTCCGTTATTTGTGGAATGATTGTTATAGCTTGCCATGCATGTTTATGCATTTTGTAAGGTTTGCTCATGTACGAATGCACGCCCCAGGCCATGGATGAAACCCACTTGGTTCGGATCGGCGTTGAGGTGTGTCGGAACGAGCCTTGCTTGGAAGGTCGATATTGAGGTGTATCGATCCAAGTCTTGCTTGGTGTAGGTCAGCGCCATGACCGATCGATTCGAACCATGAGCTTAGTTTTATACCTGGCACGACTTAAGACTTTAGATGCAATGTGGGATGATACACACTTTGTGTGAAGTACTCAAGTTGGTATGATGCTTGTTGGCATGGTTGCACGAGGGAAAAGAATAGCGGTTGCCCTTGATTGGGGACGTTGCTTAATGGATTTCGGATGAATAACCATCGCCATTAATTAGGGGATATTGTTCGATTAAGTTCGAATGAAAAGCCATTAGCCTTGGATTAGGGGACGTTACCCAGAGAATTTCCGAAAGAACCGTACTAATAATTGAGATAATAAATCTCTCGTGTGCATGCTTTTGGTTGAGATGTTGTTACTTGAATAGAAATGCAAGTTGAAATCATATCGTGCACAAAAATGAGTGTGTTTGAAGCATATTTGCTATTGATCTGCTATTAATTGATGTGGCTATGACATATGCTTAGTTCGTTGACGAGGCGTCCTCCTATCCGGAGTTTAGTGAGTTTTACTTATTGAGTCCTTGATTCACTCCGTTGTTTTTTAGATTTGTAAGCATGGAAGTCTCACACCAGTTTTGGGAGATGTAGTCACACTAGAGGAGATGAGAATTTCCCTTAGCCTACGCGGATACATGTAGTGTGTTGAAAAGGGAAAAAAGGCCCGTAGAAAGGGGTTTTTAGAATACACTCGTGTAATAAATATGCCATCCTATAAATATAAAGTTTGCTCATGGTGTTTGTCTTAACCCCGTTGTTTGTTTGATTGTCCCAAGTTTATGCTTCCGCTTGTTTGTAACGATAAGATAAAATTGAACGGGACGTGATGCTTTTAATGAGAAGATGAAAGAAACGGGACAGTGACGCGACTGTAATGTCACATTAATAATCCCGAGATGAGGATGTGATAGAGCAAACTAGAAGTTTGGGGACCGTATCGCACATTAGGCATAGTTCGGGGTTCACAATGAACAAATTAAGAGTCCATGGATTATATTACATATTGAACCAAAATTAACGAACCATTTATCTCATTATCCCTTGTTTTTTTATTTGATAGATTGATCTACTAAGAAAAGTAACGAGTGAAGTCTATCCAAGTCCACCGTCCAAAAGGTTTTTTGTGAATGCTGAAGAATGAAATTCTCATGTTAAGATTCAGATGAAGACCATCGAGATTTAGGTTTGAATTCACATGCAAAATGAACTTTTCAAACCAAATTCGACATTTATCGATCGGAAAAGGGACGAGAAAAGAGCTGGCACGCTCGGTTTCCCATCTAGATGTCCCGCTCTTCAATTTTTACAAGATGACGCATGACTTTGAGATGCTATCGGGACACAGAACGAACTCGTTAATTTCGCTCGAACGTAAAGTCACATCCGAAAGAAGAAAGAACACGACTCTTGTAAATCGAAAAAAAAAAAAAAAAAACCATTTACCAACAAAACAACGGTTTCTTCTTTCCTTACTAAGCAAGAAATATATTTTTACTCAGTTTTTTGGCCCTTCCCTCTCTCTCTTAACGGTTGACAAATGGGTGTTTATTAGACAAATCAAACACCCTTATGTTTTTTTGCTCCTAGTACTACTCAACCGGTTGTGGTAGCAAGTAGTAGTAGACTAGTAGTACCTTGCTAGTGTTGTTGTGTCGGTTGCCGGGGAGTCGCGACCTTTTCGGTCAACGTCTTTTTCTTGCCCTCTTGCTTGACTCGTGAATTCAACGATTAATCGGCAAACATCGTGGGGGCACTTGGCGCCATACTCAAATGGGCCCCAACCGTCCTCTCTTTTTTTTTTTTTTTAATCTTATTATTTTATTTTCGGTATTATATATTATTTATTTTCGCGATTCGTGCACCCACTTTTCCCAAAAACCGCTATCGGCCACACCCACTCTTAAACTACTACTTTTCGATCCCACGAAATTTCCCAAGATGTAACCCCCCAGCAATGTTGAGGAATTAATCTTCTTTTTTTTTAAATTAAAAATTTCCAATTTTTGAAATTCTTTTTCCCCCTTCCCCCATCTCTATTTCCATATCGAGAAAGATGCTTTCTCTCCTATTCTTGCTCTCTTGCTCAGAAGGAGACCTTTCCAAATTACAGATTTAACAGAGAGCTTACTCCTTTTTTTTTTTTTTGCCCTCGAATCAAATAAAGAAATCCCGTCGTTTTTAAAGTGATGTCTTTCTCGTGTTTGTGCGCGATAAATCGCGTCGAAAATGAAAATATGTTTTCATTGGGCATGTTCAACAAGAACTCCTTACTTACAAATGGCTCATAATGGGGCCTTTTTTCTTACGTGGGAAGAGGCGATTGTTCTTGTTCATTCAAAGACCAGTTGCCGTTTTGGTCGGTAAAGCTCCAATCTTACTTTTTTTTTTTTTTGCAGTGGCTCTATTATGATGCGACAAATAAAAAAAAAGTTGTCCTTCATTCTTTTTAATGCCATTTTTCTTTGCTCCGAAAAATACGATGCGGGAAAAAAAAAAAAAAAAAAAACAGAGATATTCGCAAAATGCTAGGCTGGAGAGAGTGAGATCCGGGGGGGTCAGGACAGCAGATGGGACGTGTAATCAAAGCCTCTTCTGCATAACTTGTGGGCAACGGAAACTTCTCCGAGCACCTCCCATTGAAATCCATCACCACCTCCTCCCCCAAAGAAAAAATTAAAGAAAGATTTGTTTTTTTTTTTTTGCTAAATTCCACCATCGCAAATCCCACAAGCAAGAGACTTTAGGAGAAGGAAATTTCAAGGAATGGGTCATATGATCAAGACGGTGGGCAGATTTGCTAAAACCAGCACGAAGAGGTCACGGAAATATCTGTGCTGCGCAATGTGTCCTCGTCTCTTGTCCAAAGTTACCCATGTCGCTTTCCCTTTTTCCACTGTCGTGTGCTGCGAACAGTTTCGGCAGAGTTGGAGAGAGAGAGAGAGAGGAAGAGAAAAGCGAAAAGAAAATGAAAGAAAGTGCTCTGCTCTCTGGGCTCTCCTCATGAGTCTCTTCTTCATTCCTTTCTTCTTCTGTGTCCTTCCGCAAATCCAAAAGCCTCTCACCCAACAAGACTCCTCTCTTGTTTTGGTAAAATCTGCATTCGGAGACCTTCCTCTTTCTATACTTCATCTTCGCCGTTTCTTCTTGTTTTCTTGCTGTGGTTTCTGGGTTTCGGCCGCGCCCAACCCCATCCCCCTGCTTCTTGATTCTTGATTGTGTGAGTCTCTCTGGAAGGTCCTGAAAAACCCACCAAGTTTCAGCTTCGGCTTCTCAGTTTCACTTCCAGCTTCTCGCTTCTCCTCTCGCATGTCGTTCACTTCTTCGCTGTCCCTGTGAAAATTCGCCTCAAATTTCATGCATCGCATTCGCGAAGTTCGCATTTTTCACCAGACTTAGCTTCCCACCCATCAAAAGCATGGATTTTTCGCAGACACGTCTTCTGATTCCCCTCCTCTGCTTGCTTCTCTTCATTGATCCTGTCTGCTCGTACCCGACACCCATGAACTGTACGGACACATCTCGGTTGTGCGCATCTTTTCTAGCCTTCAAGCCCGAGCAGAATGAGACCCTCGGCGTGATCCAGTCCATGTTCGACGTATTGCCGGCGGACGTAACCGTGGAAAACTCCAATCTTGACTACGTATTCATAAGAAAGAACTGTTCTTGCTTGTCCACGACGAGGAAATACGCCACCACCACCACCTACACCTTGAAATCCGATGAAGGGTATGTTTACGACACCGTGATCGAGGCCTACGACGGGCTTGCGCTCTTGCCGAATTCGACGCGGAGAGCGAAGGCTGGCGCGGTCGTGTCTCTGAGGTTGTTCTGTGGGTGTTCGAGTGGCCTGTGGAATTACTTAATGAGTTACGTGTTGAAGGAAGGGGATAGTGTGGAGTCATTAGCCAGTAGGTTTGGTGTGAGCATGGATAGCATTGAGCAAGTGAATGGGATTAGCGACCCAGATAATGTCACTGTTGGTGATCTCTACTATATACCCCTCAATTCAGGTAATTTCTTGTGTTTCCATCTGATTTTGGTTCTGAAGCATGAGGGAAAGTAGAGGTGTGGTTTAGTGAACCGTTTCGGGACACAGTTATGTTGTTGTGTTTTGAGTTGGTGACGACGAATTCTGCCTAACGTTTGCGCATTCGATTGGGGAAATTGACTTTAATTCGTGGATAGTAACCAGCCGGTGGGTTTCCTATGAGTCATAGTCATGTTCTCGGCCAATTTCCAAATTATGAAGTTGTTTTTTGCCTTAAGTTTCTTGCCTGTGTTTCAAGCTTGTGATCGGTACTGGTAGCAGTTAATTCCAGTTTGGAGTCCTGGTTCGCAGGTTATACTAACACAGTGTCAAATTACTTTGAGCTAAACACAATGTATTGACACTTTTACAGCCTGACCTAATGTGTCTGAAGATGTTGCCTTATCTCTCAATGTGGCCGTATCCCAGATAGATGATTTCAGGGCCTAAGTAATCTGATTGGCTGTATTAAGTAAGATCCACGTGTGATTTTCTGATTGGGATTTTGATTTGTTTCCGGTCTTTGGTTATGCAGTGAAAATTTCACACTGTACACCTTATGATCGCTCTTTGTTGTTAACTTCATTGTTTGATTCAACGCTGCAGTTCCTGGCGAGCCTTATCCTTTGGAGAATGATGTTACTCCAGCCCCTGCTTCAGCACCATCTGTGGACAGCATTTCAGGTGTGTATAACTTATCTGAGTTCCGAGTATTGGGCTGCATGTAGGTAGCTATTCCGTGTTTCCTTTTCCTCGTTCCTCTATTTGTGAACATGGGAGCATAAATATAGGGATGGATCACTTAGAACTGGATTTATTCATAGTAATTTTTGTGCACGATGCTGAATTTTTTTTTAGCATAGATTATCTTCACATGTTCCAAATAAATTTGCAATTGACACAAAAGCATTGTATAAATTTCTGGAAGTAACCTCCTCTCCTTCATGAATAGATATGCTTGATATTAGTGTCAACTTTGTTCCTTTTCCGTTTTGACGAAGAGGATCAGAATTCTGCTGTGGAAGCAACCATGAATTGTTCACTCTATTTGGTCTTACAAGGGGAGCTTCCTCTTTCTGATCTTATCTTTCTTACGGCATTCCCTTTACATGCATATCACTCTGATTTCTTTCTGAAGTCAACGTCTGTCTTCGGGCTTCATAGATACAAAAATTTTGATGTGATTACCTCCTATTTGTTTGCAGATAGTAAAGAGAATCACAAGGCTCATGTCCCATACGGCTGGATAATAGGGAGTTTGGGGATTGGCCTTGCTGTTATCGTAGTATGTGTGGTTGTTTTCCTTTCATTGAGGTCATCAAGCTGCTTTACTGAACCCCGAGGAAACCGTGGAAAGGATCATGATGAAAAAAGTCCGCATAAGTTTCACATCCTTCGGAACCCAAGTTTCCTTTGTGGTTCAGGAAGATATATCTGCTGCAAACCAGGGGATTGGAGGCAAACCAATGGTGAACCCAGTAGTCACCAGATAAATATTCCGAAAGGTACAGCACTCTCAGTCGCCTCTGTAGCCTTTCCCTTAGATTACCCCAAGAGCTGAACACCATTAAAGTGCTTGCACTTTCTCTAGATTTCTTTGGAACTTTAGCACATAAATTTGCAAAATATGATAATGCTGAAAGTTGTCTCCACCTTCTTCCCCAGTTTCAATGAAATTGGTGCCGCAAGTAACTTGCTATTCTCTCAGCTTCAACTGCCCAATTGGATGGTGTGGATTGGAGACTTTTCTTTTATATAAATTATTGGAACCTTTTTTTTCTCTATTGCACTAATTTTGCTCAAGCAATTATTTTGCCCATACCTTCTTCAAGCGTTTGTGGTATTCTTTTCCATTCATATGCTAAGGTGCTTCTCTGTATTTTGCAGTTCTGGGAGCTGATGCGTTTGATGTTGAGAAGCCTGTAGTTTTCAGTTACGAAGATGTCATGTTCTCAGCTGATGGATTCTCTGATGCTAGCCTTCTTGGCCATGGCACATATGGTTCTGTCTATCACGGAGTCTTGCATGACCAGGTACACAACCGCCTAATCGTAATAGCAAATGTTTTCACTCACAGGGTAATGTTCTTTACCCGAGAGCTTTCTTGTCTGCTAAATTCTTTTAGGAAGTTGCAATCAAAAGAATGACCGCCACAAATACGAAAGAATTTCTGGCGGAGATGAAGGTTTTATGCAAAGTCCATCATGCAAATTTGGTAAGGTCCTTTTCTTCATCGAAATAAGGAAACAAAATTTCCTGTCCTAATCTTGTTCATCGGTTTGAAGATGGCGCCGCTTTGGTTTCTGCAGGTGGAGTTGATTGGTTACGCAGCCACCAATAATGAGTTATTCCTTATTTATGAGTATTCGCAGAAGGGTACACTGAAGAATCACTTACATGACCCACAAAGCAAAGGTAACATTCTGCTTGATGCCTTGTGCTTGTGCATGCGCTTCATTGGGTACTTTCTGCTTGATAATATATTCTTGTCGATTCTATCGACCGTACCTGGAGAAGGAAGTATAATATTTGGTTCTTGTTCATTCCGATGTGCTAAATATGTTCTTACATGTTTCAGCTGAGACCAGTCTGTTTGAGTTTTTGATGATGTGCAAATACTGTTGCTAGGTCATACTTCTCTTTCATGGATTATGAGGGTACAGATTGCGCTTGATGCTGCTAGAGGTCTAGAATACATTCATGAGCATGCTAAGAATCATTACGTTCATCGAGATATCAAGACGAACAACATCTTACTTGATGGTTCCTTTAGGGCGAAGGTATTTTTTGTTTTTTGACTTTATTAATGAGATCCCATTGGCCATTTGGTGCACCTTGCTGACTTAAGCGCTTTCATCTCGCTTCCGTTAGATTTCAGATTTCGGTTTGGCTAAGCTTGTTGGAAAAACGGGCGAAGGAGAAGCCACAGTCACAAAAGTTGTTGGCACATTTGGTTACTTGGCTCCGGAGTAAGATGTCAAACTTTTATGTGGCCACCCTGTCCATCCTTAGTCAGCTGTCCGTTAATTTTGCTGGTGGTTTTAGGTATTTGAGTAATGGCCTTGCCACTACCAAGAGCGACGTATACGCATTTGGTGTTGTCCTTTTCGAGATCATATCTGGAAAGGAGGCCACAATACGCACTGAAGGCACAGGGACAAAAAGTACAGAAAGACGTTCACTGGTGTCCATAGTAAGTTCTCATGGAAAGTTCTCCGGCACATATCCGATCTTGATATACAGTCTGTTCAATCTTAGATTATATTATATACTTGAATAGAGATTTTTATCTTCTTTCTGCAATTGGTCTCAAGTCATCATTCTGTTGGCTTGCCCATTGGGCACGACTCTATGTATGCAGAAATGCCAAATAGTGCTCTGCAGAAGGAAAGAAAGATGACCTTGAATTGTACTAATCATATTGCTAACACAACTGCAGATGTTAGCAGCTCTTAGGAACTCACCAGACTCCATGAACATGTCAAGTATGAAAGACTGCATCGATCCCAATCTGATGGATTTGTATCCCCACGATTGTGTATACAAGGTAATTTGTAGTTGCCTGGCGATCTTATACAAGTTTTTTATCTGGCATTACTAGCGCACAAATAGCATAAAGCTATGAAGCATCACCGTGACATCACAAGATCACTATGCATGGTCTGGAAAAGAATTCGAGTTCTGTTTGCATCTAACTAGGCTCTCAAACTTCAAACAATGGAGGTGATGGTTTCTCATAGAAACTTTTGGTGCGCTCTTTTATTAGATGGCCATGTTGGCGAAGCATTGCGTGGAAGACGATCCCATCCTGAGGCCAGACATGAAGCAAGTCGTGATTACCCTCTCTCAAATCCTCTTATCATCGGTGGAGTGGGAAGCTACTCTTGCTGGTAACAGCCAAGTGTTCAGTGGCCTCGTCCAAGGAAGATAGTGAGGGTTCAAAAAGTCTCTTGTTCCCATGGCGTAAGGGCGCCTCTCATGACTTCTTCTAGTGGTGTGTATACAAAATGCGGATACGTACGGTTGTTTCTATACGTCCTATCGTTCGTTCTTGCCAGTCTTGCTTTTTTCTCTATCTAGGTGCGTTGTCATCCGGAAGTATAAATCTTTTTTGGCACGAAAATTAGTTCTAGTGTAAATTGTAACTGTGAAGTGAGGACGAATTGCCCTGCTTATTTTTCGAGCAAGCTGTTTTGTTTTGTTGATGTGAATATTCACTATCAACTGAGTTCAAATATGGTTCTCGACCCATTTTGCCATCTCTACTTAATGCAGATTCTCGCATCCTCAGATTACTTCCAGACAGAAACAGTGCTTGGGGATTCATTTAGTTAAAAGTTCACATTAACGTGCAGTTTTGAGGATTTAAGGAAGATGCCGATATGTTTATTGTAGATCCACTATGTACAAATCTCAAGTGATGATCATATGCGCCAATCATCATGGCTGAGATCAGGGATTGACCATACACTAGAATTATCCAGTTGATGTACCATATAGCTCATACTCGCCACCTCTCTATCCCCGTGTTATAGCCGAGTGCTTGATTTACTTGCAAAGTGAAGCTAACACACGGCGGGGCGGATCAAACGACCTCCGAGAATGAAGGACGGCCCAGTTGTCCAGCAGCAAGACGTCGCCTTTCTTCCAGGGAATCGCGACGCACTCTTCTTCGAGGATATTGAGACAGTCGAGAACCACGTCGCGGGGCAAGGGATTGCCGTTGCGAACGTCACTGCCTTGACGGGGTCGTTCCTCGTGTCTTTCCAGCCAGTGTACGCTGCCACCATGCTGTTGAACCAGATCTTGCGGTTCCGTGACTCATCGAGTTTGATTGCCGGGATCGGACCCATGATCGTCTTGACGCTGTCTTCTGTCCACTCCAGCTTCATACCCAACCGAGCAGCCCTGGCAAAATGTTTTATGAGAGGTAAAAATGAGAATGTCTCGTTAAACCATTGCTGCAAAACATGTCCAGATCAAGAAGGTTACTGAAAGTGACACATTTTAAATACAAGAGAGGGAGGAGAGACCAACGATCAAGGTAACAACCACCCAGATCACTCTCCACAAAATCTGAGAAAACAAACGATACTCGACGAACTCGTGATACCATCTCAATGGCCGCTCGATTAGTCGCCGAGTCGAATCATGTCTGCACAGCCATGAAAGCTCTAAGTCGGCACAAACCTTTTCTTGGCTAAGCTTTTGTCATCGGTCAAGAATGTCGATTTCCATCCGCGGCCGATTGGGGAGGAGGGATCGTCCTCTTCCCCTAGCACCCGAGTGTAGATCAATCCGTGCTCTTCCAGCTGCTGGACGAAATCCGGGTACTTCTCTCTCATCCTCTCGTAGACGACATGGCTGAGCACAATAGGCGTCTCCCCGCCGCTCCCCGGTTCGACCTCGCAGAAGAAGAACAGCTTGGATGGGAATTCAGGAACCTGTTGATGATGATCGGATCGACCCATTAAACAAGGAAGGAACTAATGCTACTGAACATTAACAGAGGATCAGGGGACTAAGAACTCACATGCTACAGAGATGAGCAACAACATAACAACATCATAGTAATTGGAACAAGAACAAAGAGGAAAATCGATAAGCATGGTGACGATTCTAGCTGTCCAGAGCAACTAGAATGTTTCCACAAAAGTCTACACTCGAATTACAGAGCACTCAATGAAATCTACACTCGAATTACACTGAAACTGGAAGCGAAAATACCTCGCCATGATCAAACATGTCAATTCAAGAACTGAAAAAGTCTCAGACCCAGTGATTTACAACTCGGGAGCAAAACAATGGTGGAGAGAGAGAGAGACAGAGACAGAGAGAGTGCCCTTGCCTGAGCCATCTCATGGTGGAAGGGGATCTTCTGATCGGGCGGCGACTCGTTGGCCGTGAAGACCCGCCCCACGACGTTTGTCCTCGGGGCGGCTCCCCCGACGTACGGCAGCTCCTCGTACCCGAACGCCCCGACGACGTCGTTGAAGTCGGACGCGGAGCTCACCGGGAATCCCCGGAGCAGCAGGGCCCCGGCCTCATGGATCAGGGACTCGAGGTACGGCTTCTGGGTCTCGATGGCTCGGGTCAGGAGCGGCAGCGAAGGTCGGATCCCGGCGCTCGGAGCCAGGACCGAAGGGAAGAGGACGCCGCCGCCGCCGCACAGTCTCTGGTGCGGCAAGCGGGCCTCCGCGAAAAGGGTCGTCTCCGCCATGGTCGGAGGGGGCGGGGGGGCTTGGGCTTCGTTTCTGGTTCGCGATTGTTTGATCGACGATGACGAGGAAGAAGGAGAAGGTGGTCTGCGCGCGCCTGCCCGGCCGCCGTTTGTCGGATAGCGTCGGGCTTTCTTCTCCTCTTCCCACCCCCACCGGGACGGGTTCTGCGACCAGGTTCAGAAATTTCCGGCGGTTCCCTCTGGGCTCCGGCGATCATGGGCTCGAGCAGAACTCGGCCCATGATCTCGGCCCAATCTGAAGAAAATTAGCCAAATTTCAAAGGGAAATTGCACGAATGATTCACGAAATTTGGCCCAACATGTAACACTCGTTCGATCTAATCTATGAACTTTAGTCCAATTTGCAATATAATCTTAGAATTTTTAATTTGTTCAATATGCTTCCTAAACTATTGGTACATATTCAATTGAGTCTCGGACCATATGAAGATGTTCGATGATTTCTTTAAACCCTGGATTGATGGAAGGATGGCCTTAAATGTTCTTATATAGTTTAAGGATTAGATTGAATATTTACTAAAGGTTCATGGACTAAACTGAACAAATCAAATATTCATGTTGGACATTGAACTAAAGTTTAGAGTTCACGTTGAACAAGTTAAAAAAGTTTAGATACGATATTTCACATTTTAGCTAAAATTTAGGGGCAATTGTTTCTATTATCCAAAATTTAAATGCAATATTTGCCCGCCTATTCGAGGACCGAAACTGGAATTCGAAAAAAGCACGGAGAGACTCGGAGAGAGAGAAAGAGAGAGATGCAGCGATGCCGAGGGCGATCTGGAAGGAAGGCGTTGAAGGAACTACCCAACAACAACTGCACCAATGGCCGCGCCGCCGCCGCCGCCGCCGCCGCCGGCGATTGCGCGAAGAGCGCCGGAGCGAAGCGCGGATCCAAATCATCGGCGGACCCGAGTGAGAAACCGCTCCCTCCGTCCGCCGCGCCCATGGGAATCGACAACCGCAGGATCGAGGACGAAGTGCGAGAAGAAGGCGACGACGACTCGCTCGACCGGTTGCTGCTTGTCCAGTCCGATCTCTCCGGCGTCGTGCATCAGGTAATGTCGGGATGAGAAAGGTGATTCCTTTTCCTTGGCCTTTTCGTTGTGGCTTGGGGAAACCCTAGGAGTTTGGCTATGTCCGATTCGGGTTCGGTTGGAAGCGGTTTTTGGAGCTGTTCGTTGGTTGGATTGGACTTTTTCCCTGTAATCGGTGTCGGTGTCTATTGCTGTCGAGTCTCACTGTGTGGCGATAGGATCAGAAGAAAGTAGACCGGAAGTTCGCGGTGGAATCGAGTGGCGTGAGATGATGAAAATAGGCTGCTTTGTGCAGGCTCTTCAGTTGTGATTAGTCTTCAAGGTCTCAACACCGAAACAAGGCCATTTACGTTTTCTGAGTATATGAGGAGGATGGAAATGCGAGGTTCGGATTTGCCGGGCGCTGAATTGTCAGGGGGGGATGAGGGTGGAACTTGCAGTGTGATGAATTTGCTTGAGCTCTGGATGAAATGTGCAGTGGAGCATAGTCATAGGATTGATTCAAGTTCATGATCGTCAAGCCAATTTTGGTGATGTTCCACTGGAATGTTTATGAACCATTTCCCTGCTTCACCTGAAAACTGTACTTATCAGCAATTTTTTTCCCTTTTCTTATGGAGAACTTCATAGGGATGTTTACGTTGGTTTTCTCCATTGACAGTCAGGATATAGCCAACCGAGTGATGAGTTTTTCATATAAAAGTATACTATGCCATATCCATCATTAGACTCTCTTCCTTTTGGTAATTAATGATTGTGTTCAATGCTTTCTTCCAGATCGATGAACTTGTAGCCCAAGCATTCAAGCTCAAAGAAATGAGCAAGCAGGGAAAAAAAGAGGTCGAGTCTTTGGCACTCTTCCTGTCTGAAATGCTGTCTTCATTGAAGGTCTGATTGTCGGGGTTTCTTATGGTAGAATTCTGTTGGTATACCGTATTCCCCAATTAAGCTGCTGATAATATTTGTCTGCAGCCATGGCCTTCCAGATTGCAGAAGGCTTTCTCCAGTCCTCCCATTGAGCTTGTGAATGTGGTCGAACCGTCTCCTGCAGTCTTAACTTCTCCTGTCCAAGACGATGAAAGCATTGTGATTCAAAGTCCAGAGCAAGACAAAATGGATTCGCTGATTTCTCCTTCTCCCCTTGTATCCTGGCGCGCTAATTGTACAGTTGAAAGAGGTAGGCAAGTGTTCATGCTCACACCTTTACCAATATCAAGAGCATTGTCATCCAAATGCCAGGAATCATCTAGATCTCTGCTGGAGAAGATAACTCGGCCGCTGCTCCGCCACCTTCCCTCACTCTACCTCAAGAAATTAAAGACAACTCACTGATAGATGTGGCTATATATCCAACGCCAAATAAACCCTTTGATACTCTTGTGAGGAGGAAGGACAACACTGAAGAGCTGGGTTTTGCTTCTCCAATGGTGCTATCAAAGAGGGACTGCTCCTTGCTCATGATGACGCCTTGCTTTAAAGGGTCACCACCGAAGTCCTGTTCATTGCTCGAACCCATCTCTGAATCTTCTCACTGGGGAAATGTGAATGTCCGTAAGTCTACTCCGTTTCCTGTGGGAGTCAATAAGTACAGTGAGTCAGAATTGTCGGAATCCTCCGGAGATGGAGCTTCAGATGGTCTGGCCACAAGGTATCCAGAGCTTCTGGGGATACGACAGGCTATTAAACTGGGAATTGGGAAGGAGAAAAAGGCGTCTTCGCCAGATTGGTTTATGTCTCCCCCCAAGTCTTGTATTTTGATGGAGCCCCTTGATGAGAAACAGCTGACTATTGCAACCGCTAATAGCCAGTTCACAAAAAGCATACCTGTTTCGCCCAGCAAGCTGACTCTCCCTTATCACAAGGAAATGCTGTTCTAGAAAGCCATCGAGCAATTGAGAAATCTAGAAAGCAAGGTTTGTGTCTTATGAACTCTTCTAAAAAAGGATCATGGTAGCACAGGCAATGTGCCTATATGAAAATGTATGGAATGACTATTTTCTTTTTTGCAGAACCAGTTGGTGGCACCATGGCACTCATTGAAAATACTCCAGTTTGGAAGGAACGGGAGAGTATCCAGATAGGCAAAAGACCAGGCGAAAACACACTTAAGAGAGAACTGTGGATGAAGTTTGAAGCGGCATCTGCATATGGTTTCTGGGTCAACAGCTCGGCACTGTTAGAGACAGAAGGGATAGGATTTCTTGATAGATTAGATGAGGTTTCCCTCGATGGAGGAAGTCCAGCTCCGCAGGCCTTCAGCTGACATAAAGTATCCCTGGAAATTTTGACTTGTAAATTGGGTATCTGTATTCTATTGCTTCGATGGCCTTACCGGGAGATTTTATGCCTCCACAGCATCAAACCCCGAGTTGAGAAAACACAAGAGACGAAGAGAATAGCCATGCATCTGCTGTCTCAGATTTTGCTCGTACTGTATCTTGCAGGTTTCTTTGTCAACATGTGGGACGCGTAACTTGTTTTCTGTTTCATATACAAATTTCGATAGTTTGATCAGTCATGGTGGCATTTTCTTTTGGGTGCCCCAAGAGAACTATTATCACTGTTGCAAATAGTCGAAGGTATTGCAGTTGATGGCCAGATAGGAAAATGTGGCGGTTCTTGAATACTTATATTTAACTCGTTCGGCAAAAGCAAAACCGTGCAAAAAGCTCTAGTTGGAAAGACGTAGATGGAGATGTATCCCATTGAGTACCCTGTAGCGTCTGTTCCCATGAATGTTCTGTCTTGACATAGCATTTCTCATGATTCTCCCAACATTAGTTTTCGCTTTTCTTAACTGTTTAAGGAACGAGTTAGGGATTCCTCTATAAATGCGGTCATGTTCTCAGTAAGCTGATCTGATTCGTTCCAATTACTACGATACAATCCTCAAGACTATGAGGCCGTCAGTTTGTTTCTTTCTTGGCCTTCAATCTCCAGGCTCATTGGATGCTCAAGTTCTGTTTGGCCTCGAATCTAGCTCGTGCTTCCGCAAGATGATATATCCTTTCCGTTCTATAGCTATTGAAGAGCTGCAAGTGAATGTTAAGGAGCTGTAAACAGAAAATAAATTATAGAAAAAAAGGCAAAATAAAGATGTTCTAGCCAAATTACAAAATTGGAAAGAAAACAAAGGGCAGATTAGCCTAATATATCAGATCACAACCTTACAGACTTGTTTCTGGGAAAACAAAAGAATGCTTTTGTTCATTGGAGTTCAAATTCTGCCCGAAACTTGTGATATAAGTAATCAAGTTCGTGAAATTGTTTATATTAGGTAGAATCATCGTGGTGGGAAGATTCATTTGATTTTAATGATTCGAACTCCCAGTCAACTTTAATGCGTACTATCCGCTAAATTTTCCCCCAAAGAATGAAGGGCAAAAAAACGAAAGGAGCAGAGGATTAACGAGCGCAAACATGATGGATCCAAATTAGAGTCTGGATGTAAATCAGTCAAAATAAGAGCATACATGATTACAGATGAATAGAATAAATATGAATTACAATCTATCTATGCTTATCTAACAACTGGGGCTCCAAGGACCATAAAGCATAATGTTAAGGAAAACAAGCTGTTTAAAGAAGGGACAAGATGACAAAGGGTTCTTCCCCTTAAGAGCCTCAGTACCATGCCCTTTCTGAAAATCAAACTGCTTGGATTGGATTGTTCTTGTTCTTGCTTAAATCTGGTGAAGCAACCGGGTTAGCATGAAAAGCTGATTGGCGCGAGGGCTCACCAAGCAATTTCAAAGAGAGAGTTGGACAATCCCTGGAGCCGTTCTTGGTCTCTAAAAGACTCAACTGAGACATACCAACTAGTTCATCTACATTGACGGGCTCCTTGGGAAGCAAGGGAATTGGCTTCAGGACCTGATGATGACATATCTCTGCAGTCTTATTTTCCACAGAGGTTTTATTCGATGGCCAGATTGAAAGAGGTACTTGTTTGTAATAAGTTGGGAAATGTTCAGAGAACGTAGACGGAAACACAATAGGCGCCATTGCAGTTTTGGCAACATCTTTAGATGTTTCATGAGAAGAGGTTACCATTGGCTTAGATTCTGAGGCCAGCGAGAGATCCAGCGAAGGCATTAAATCTGGTTGATCAGTATCTCTTGCAAAAGGAGGAGGCAAGGTTGTTTCTTTGGGTATTAGTGGACGATCAGTGGCCTAAAATCACAAAATAGATTAATCAGAAAGGCGCAGCATCAAGTACCGTAAAATAACAACATTAATAGACAGAAAGTAAACAAGACAAGTCAACCTTGAAAGGTAACAGACCAAGCTACTAGTAAAGTTTCTCCCAGGTGCCTTCACAATTTCTATTGGTTGAATTTTTAAGGACACATACACACTGATGAATTCACTTTTGCTATCAAGATATCTTCGCAAAAGCACTTCTTTGCCATTTGTCCCCTATGGGGTTATTAATTGACAGAGCAAGATGTGCTTCACTGAGTTAGTGCCAAACATCGGAAACACCTTAATTGTCCGTGGAATATATGGAAAAAGCGGCATGTTGTAAAAGGAAAAGCATACCATATCTGGAGCCATGTCAAAAAGGCTGGAGCGTCTCTTTCTACGGCTAGCAGTAGTCTGCCGAATGAAGTACTTCTGGGCATGGCTAGCCACTTGAGTAGGAGTTCTCGATGTAACATAACTGCGCGCTATACCACGCCAGTCTCCTTTACCTAGTTTCTGCAGACCAATCAAAAAAAGCCCGGTGTTCCTCCTCTGTCCAAGGGACACCTAGAAACCAAATCCGACATGGTTCAGATGTTACACAATGCTTCACCTAATGCCACTGTTTAAAAACTTTTAACCAAAAAGAAAGTTTATTCACAATCAAGCAGGGCATAGCATGTAGCAATACCAAAAATTAGCCTTGCAGATTCAATAAGGATGGCATCTTAATTGATAATAAAATGACAGGTAATTGATTATAGCTATTACTGCAGTTACAAAAGGATGTTCTAAATGACAATATATAGAATGGATCATGTAGTTGTTGGCTTTTTTTTCCTGCTATTAACTACCAAAAGAAACAGAATAAGATGGACATCAAGTCAATAAACCAGCTTGTATGAGCAGTCAAGCATGACTCAACGAAGAATAGGCGAAAAGTAATCCTTGAAACAAAGATAAGCTGTTTCTGACACCAAGTTTAATATACAGCATCCCCGGAAAGTAGTCTCAGCTCTGTTTTTCTGAATACCGTGTGCTCTCTGCTCTCAGTTTTCTCACTAATGTCATTCCAATTTGAAAGACTTAGACGTTGATTCCAATTTTAATCCTCACATTGACTAACCTTTAGAACACTGGTTTTTCTCCGACTGCAACAACCAGGACGTAACAAGAATCAAATGGTCCAAGAAACTTAATCTCTGGGAAAATAGGTGACAGGACGCGGTCAAAATGGAATATCTGCGATTGACTTTCCCCCTAGGCCACTCATTCAGCGATCCAAATTGCTGCTCGACTCGGAATGAGATCGAGCCGCCTTCATAAAATCTAATAAACCATGCACGATTTCTTTACATCTATGAAAATACTTAGAAAGGGATCATTATAGACGTAAACAAAATCCTCCTCTCTTTTGCCTTTACAAACAGAAGTGAAGAAAAGGGGGCCGAAAAAAGCCGAGCTGTCGGCGCAAGAAAACAAACCGAAAAACCTCGTGCACTCAATCGAAAACACAGAACTAGTACGCTATTATAACGCAAAACGATAGGCGACGCCGACAAAACCATCACATCGACCCAAAACATGGAGAATACGATATTCCCTCTGCAGCATCAAGCGATTTCTCCGTTCTTTCTTGTTTTTTTTTTTTTATTCGGTTGTGATGCGTGAAAATGTGATCTTTAATCTCACCACCACAAGTTGTTTACCATAAACCACCCCCCAAAGGCCAAAGAGACAACATGAACAAACCAATCAATTCGCATATGCACGCTATTCCGGAACGTAAAAATTGCATTTTTAGCGCGAGTTTTGGAGCAGGAAAAAAATATTCCGTCTGCCTCAACCTCAAATTTACGTGGAGGGAATCTCAGCATACACTCTGATGCTGATAAACTACACATGGAAAGCGCGACTTCCATCGCCAAAATCGAACGAGAACGTGAACCGAGGCAAGCCGCATAGCATCAGGCCAGAAAGCGAATACCTTTCTTCCTCTCCCCACGGCGGTTGGACGCGCAAGCGCCCCGCGCGGGATCGTCGGACAAGTAACCGTCCGGGTCGCGGTGGCGGCGGCGGTCGGCCGGACGACGACGGCGGCAGCGGAGGGGGAGGCGGAGGCGAGCCGGCGGTGGGCGACGGCGACGAGGAGAAGGAGGAGGAGGAGAGGAGGTGCGACGAGAGGCTGCTGGTGCTCGCGCTCTTCTTGATGATCGACCCGTCCGTCAGCCTCACCCCGAAGAGCTTCACCCCGCCGCCGCCGCCAACGCCGCGGGCGGGGCAGGTGCGGGAGTTGTGGCCGTTGTTGCTGCAGTGGGAGCACCGCCGCGCCATGGCGGCGAGCGCCCCGACCCGACCCGACCCGAGCCCGGCCCGTTCGCCCGCGGATGGAAGGATGGAGCAATTTCTGCGATCACAGGCACAGCGGGGAGAGAGAGAGAGAGAGAGAGAGAGAGAGGGGGAGTGTAGAAAAACGCGGGGTGGGAGGTTCGTTAAAGAGGATGAAGCGGGGGTGCGGAAATGACCATTTTGGGCTTCGGCGCCGCTCCTCTTTAGCTCGCTCCTGGACTCTGGAGCGTCTTTTGCCCGGGGGGTAGTTTCGGTGTTTCGCGCGCGGGGACGCTTCCTCGGCGCTTTTAGATTTTTTTTCTTTTGCGCATTTTTATCGTTTCCAACGGACGGGAAAAAAACATGAAAAAAAATCAATCATCAGTTTGAATTTTTCTCTCTTTAAAAGAAAAAAGAATCCATTTTTAAAATACGGTGTGTTTATTTCGGGTAAAGGAGAACGCTTTTCCATGGAAAACCGTTTTCGGTGGGGGGATATTTCGGCCTTTTCGTTTTTCGCTTGAAAACGTGCCGGGGAAAAAGCCGCGATCGGGAACGTCTTCGGCTGTTGTTGAGATCTCGTTTTAAAACGATAAATATTGCTTGTTGACCTTTGGCAAAAAATAAATCCCTCTGTCTAGAAACGGGAATCCGTTTTTCCTGATTTCGAGAAGGGTGTTTTCTTGCGACCTTAAATGTTTTTCCGTCGATTAGTCTTTTTTTTGATATTTGACGAAACAGACATGCGAGCGTTACAAGAGCTGTGACTAGATGCATCAAATGTGTGGACACAGTTTGATCAAGTTACACCAATCCACTGATTGGATGACAATCCATGTATACGACGTAATTATATCAGCTGCCATCTTGTCAAAACGTCCTCATTCGACAGAAGGTACAAAAAAAAAAAAAAATCAAAAGTCATAAGCCATCGTCGGTCATTCAAAGGCAAACAGTTATACTTTAGCATACCGAGTCTAACTTCCATTTCAACACGGGTATCACGTCGCCTATCGATCGACATCGGAGCGATCCGAGATTTTTCTCCCCCTTCAAATCGTCCTACCTTTCGATTGGTTAATTGAATGCGCATTTGAATCAAAGAAATATAACGCGGTTTTCGCAAGAAAAAAAATGCGACATTTTCCCATCGAGATGGAACAAAATTTGACCCCCTCGCCCCCCAAAAAGAGAACAAGATTTCGTTTGGCAACGTGGAATTTTTCGGTCGCGTCCTTCCATCAGAATCAAGTCGACGGACCAAGTGCGGCACGTGCTCCTCCACAAACATCGCGCCACGTGGAGCGACGCCGGGGCGGGGGTTGGGGGGCGGGGGCCCCCCACGCACGCCTGCTTTCGTGGGGTTTGAGGAAGATCTTAGTCGCGGCCCGCGCGCCGTACACGTGTCCGTTGGTGGGGCCCCCCCTTGCCGCCAATCACGATCCGCGCTTTTCCTCATCCCACAAGGAGCAATGAAAATCTAATCTGCACCTCCGGTTTTTTGTCCTTATCCTCGACAAGAATGTCCTTTTCCCCCTTCCGTAGATCCGATTTATAATAGGGCCCTCAATTTGAACCCCCCAAAAAAACCAAAGAAAGCACAAAAAGATTTGGACCTTCGGATTATCTAAAGATATTTGTATAGAAAGCACGTGAAGACATACGAGTTTGTTTTTTGGAGGAACAAGACCTACGATTGAAATGTATAAGATGGTTCCGAGAATCGGTCTTTTGCCAGTCGCAAAACCCCGTCGCTAGCCCTCTGAACGGTCGCCGGCAAGAGTCTCGTGAATCTTGGCCACATTGCTCGTCGTGCCCTGTTTTCCACCCGTCGCCGCCCTCGGTCGGGACATCTAGAAGCACGGCGTTCCTGATTTTCGCTGGCCCCGAAAGTACGTCGCCGGAAAATTGAGAGTAATAATCGGGATCGATATTGCTCCAACTGCAAAACGGGCGGTGCCGGTTGTTAAAATCCGACGGGCAAGACATGTAAAGCTTGTGTGCAAATATAGTGCCGAATGCCCACTTTCTCGTTCCATGAGAAGGCGAATGGATCGACATACATGCAAAATGATGTAAAGCTATTTTTAGGGAAAAGTACCGAATATCCAGTTTCTCATTTCACGGGGAAGTGAATAGGTTTACGGCTTTTCTGATATATTTTTTCTCCTATTTTTATCTACATCCGGTAAATTCTCTATTGTAATTAAATGTCTCGTTGAAAATTCTGGAGTCATTTAATATGTCAAACACCAATCCTGTAAAACCAAATTTATTGCATCCGAAGATATCAAATTGCGCATGTGGAGAACGAGTCATGAGATGAGGGACCGAGGAAGCAAAGTCAAACATGGCTCCGGATATTCCGTTATCTCTTATCTCCAAAGATAAAACCATAAAGCTGCCCCCTTTGGTTTATCTCTTTGCCCGAAAAGTACAGAAGATAATATTAAAAAAAAACATTATCTCGAATGTTATCTTCGCTGTAATTTCTGAAAGCGACACCTTTCTTTTTCAAGATTTACTAAAGTTTAAAAAAAAAAAAGAAAAAGAGAAGGAGATTTGAACGATGAATATCGTGGAAATTTAGTATTGCATGCAGCAGCCAAATTGCATGGCGTTTCACACCTCTCCCTCTCTCTCTCTCTCACACGTGTACGCATCAGTTCGGACAAACCCTTTCTTCAGTTCGGACAAACCCTTTTTTCGCGATCTCAACCCCGATCGAATCTTTGTACGTTCCTGCATGATGTACACGGCATCTGGCCGTGCTTTAGGAGGATGCGTTTCTTGGCAAAGTCAATAATAGCCAGCTCCCACATTGTGAAGCCTGGGGGACCGCAAGTCTTTGGCTTGGCTTGGCTTTGGCTTTGGATTTCGCTATCTTTTCGGTCGCGTAATGCGCAGACCGTCCGTTTTCACCGGGCCCCGGGAATTCGGCACGACAGAATTACCGGGCGACACCCGATCGTCGATCGGAGGAAGAATTTGATCTAGCAGGTGAGGATTAGTTCGTTGTCTCCCGAGGCTACGAGACGGGGGCGCGACCAAGGCATTAACAACCATTAAAATCATTATTTTATCTCCAAGTTGCAACATGAATAAGGCATGAGGTTTCGGTGGGCGCAAGGGCAAGCGGATAAGGGATGCTGTCCTGACAAAACATTCACAGCAAGAACAAGCGACTGCTGAAATCATCTTCAGGCATGAATGTTGTCAGAACTGTCTTCATGTTGAGCTGATCCAGCCCAAAAGCTCCAACAATATTTGAGATTGGTTCTTGGTCAGGTCTGGGAAACTTTTAAAATAAAAAAGGACATCACACAAGTCCTGAACTTCCCCCTCCCCTCAGATATAGTCATGATCCCTCTTTCATCTTTCCCTATTGTATGGCCTAAATTCTTCCACTTTCTATTCGTAGAACATCTCTCCTAGGTAGTGACAGGGTATAAATAAGCAATGAAGCGAACACAAAACAGGAAGATCGATAAAGTACTATGCTCCAATAGCAAACTTGAAGTAGCAAAACTTTGGTATTTCTCGCAGGTTCACCGATAATTTCGGTAGGCGGGGCTGTACATGCAGCTCTCCGCATACTTCACCAGATCATCCGGTTGAGGAAGGTGAGTCGCCAAACCTGAAAATGATTTATCCTCCAATAAGTTCAAGATGAAGAATTAATGCAATTATGAAAAATTCTAGGTATTTACTAATATGTAAAGAGCGCTCACCCAGTTCGTAAGCTTTGGCAGCCACCTTGGCCGCAATATGCGCGGAAATCTTTCTGATATTAGCGAAAGGTGGGTATATGAGTCCCTTGTCATAATTTTCCTGACTCACCTCTGCAGCCAGGGCCTCAGCTGTTCCCAAGGAAAAAAAAAAGACTCAGAAAAGAAGACAGCTACAGAAATTGAGAATTCGAAAAACGTGCATTTGAAATTGCAAGTACAGAACGCTGAGATAAGAGCGCTCACAGGCAGCCAAAAGCATATCATCGTGAACTCGAATTGCGCCAGACATTATCAAGCCCAGCCCAAGTCCAGGAAAGATATAGGCATTATTTGCCTAAAGAAGAGAAATATCACAAACGAGTCAGCCTTTTCATGATCTCATGCATCTGTACGTGACAGCCAGTTTACATGAATCAAACCTGGCCAGGGACGAAAACCTTCCCTCCATACTCAACAGGAGCGAACGGGCTTCCACTTGCGAAGATAGCACGGCCCTGCAGGTAATCAGGGGGTAACATGAATGGTCATATTCAATCCATCGTAACACAAATGAACATATACTTGTCAGTTGATAAAGAATCACATTATGGACCAAATTTGAGATAAATGATAGGAGTGTAGACTTTGATATAAAAGTTGTGTTTTTTAAGTTACCTGACTCCATGTGTATGCATCTTCTGCCGTACATTCTGATTGTGAAGTTGGGTTTGAAAGAGCAAGAATTATTGGTTTCTGCAGTCACCCATATGATTAAATTTCAGCCACTCATGCTTACAGAGAAGATCCTTCAATTACAAATGAATATACACAGATTAGAAATTACCTGATTTATAGCGGCCATGGCCTCAACCACTTCTTTGGTGAAAGTTCTTCCCACTCCAGATGTTCCAATCAGCACAGTTGGCTTGATTGACTGACGAGGTCGAAGAAGTGAGGTGAGTAAAAAATCCCTTTATAGATAAAGGACCATTTCCAACCACACATATATGCATTTATTTTGTGTGTGTGTGTGTGTGTGTGTGAGAGAGAGAGAGAGAGAGAGAGAGAGAGAGAGCACACTTTAACAGCATCCACGAGTTCCTTAATGGGTTCATGCTCATGAGCCCAGGGCTTCTTGAAGTGCTGCAGAGACTCCTTGCGGGAGTTAACAATCAAACCCTGAGAAATTATTCATCACTATGTCAGCTCATAGCCAATTGACTGGACTAAAGAATAACTAAAAGCAACTTAGTTCACATGATAAGTGAAATGATGTGTTTCACTACCTTTGAGTCGACAAGCCATATGTTCTTACGAGTCTCTTCCAAAGGAGCACCCGTCTGCATATAGCACAGTGAATAAACAACAGCAATTTAGAATTGTTTTCTGTCCAAAATCCTCAAATCAAGATTTGAAGGAATATATGGATGAATAAATTCGATCTAGAGGATAAACCTGTTTTGACATCTCAAGGGCTATGAGTTCTGCTATTCCAGTACCAGCCTGCAAGCACAATCAATCATGCTGAGACAGTTGGACTACATGGGATAACATGATACAACTAGATTAGAAAACGTGCGGTATGCTTTTTCCCTCCCTTTGCTAGGAAAAATTGTTCAAATAGTGCCGCAAATATGCTAAATCCCAAATAGTGGACACTCAAGAGGAATCATCTAGACTAATAGCTAGCATGTATCCATATGAAAACAGTCACATTGTCAGAAAAAGTGGTTCCATTCCTTTCCCTAGGGCAGCTTAACCAGCGTTTGTCTAATCTCTTTTGTCAATTGCTCCAGGATGTCCTTTCACTCAACAATTAGAAGGGCGACAAACAAAACAAAGTGTGATAGCACAGGAGGGATCCAACCTCTCCAGCTCCCAGGAATAAGAACCTATGATCAGCTAATGATCCGCCAACTAGTTTTTGAGCTGCAACAAGCCCAGCAAGGACCACTGATGCCGTCCCCTGTAGAGAAAAGAAATTATAAGCACAGAATTAAGGCATTTTCGACAAATTCCTCAATATCACCATGTTATGTACGTTACCTGAATGTCATCGTTGAAAACAAGATGAGTTGTGCCATACTTCTCAAGTAGATCAAATGCATTATGGTTTGCGAAGTCTTCAAACTGCAATACATTTAACAGAATCAGAGAACTGAACCGGCTTCACAGATCAAAGTACTGCTAAATTCCGCGGCACAACCTGGATGAGGACTTTTTCCCCGTAGTTCTGCTTGACTGCAGTCATGAATTCATGTAGAAGTTCAGCATACTCCTACGGAAATGAAAGGCCAGCATCAGTCAGTAAAACAGTGTGACATATTATGATAACCAAAATCCAAGAAGATCAAAGAAAGCAATCGAAACAATTTAGAAACCTGTCCAGTAGCCCTCCTCTGCCTGAGCCCAATGTAGAACTCGTCGTTCAACAGTTTCTCATTGTTTGTCCCCACATCAATGGTTACAGGCAAGCACTGTGCAGGAAGGTACATGGCAACGATTTCAACTAATAGGAGATTGAATCAAAATCAAAGAGATTGCACGCAAAAGGAGGAAAAACGTATTTTATTCCAGTGGAAGTACAAGGAGTGAGTACAATGTCACAATTAGCATTAGCAAGTAACTATATCCAGCTAGATGAAATTTTGATTGAGATTCTTTTGCAGACAATTTATGATTCAGGGGCAACTTACTGCTGAAGGACGGACTCCTCCAAGAGCAGTGTATAATGAAAGCTTTCCCACTGGTATCCCCATTCCCTGAGAAGAGCATATTTGAATAATTATGAATCATGTGGGTTCTCAGAAAGAGAGAGATTTTGTTCACTAAATTATCTGTTTTAGTTACACGTCCACCACCAAACTTATCAATAGTTGCCCCAACAAAGATGGTAGATCTGTGTTATACCTGGCAACCAAGATCTCCGAGTCCCAAGATCCGCTCACCATCAGTCACAACTATAACCTGAATACTCCTCTCTGGCCAATTCTTTAGAACCTCAAGAATCCTCCCCCTAGCAAATGATAACCCCCCATTCAGCACTTTCACAGAATGTCAACAAAATATGCACCAGGAATACTTAAGAGCCCTCGAAATAAAGTGACACCAACAGTTAAGCTCACTTTTCTTTCAAGCTAATAAAGAGGCCCTGAGGACGCCTGAAGATACTCCCATATTTTTGGCAAGCTTCACCAACAGTTGGAGTGTAGACAACAGGCAGTAGCTCCTCGACATTTTCTATGAGAAGCTTGTAAAATAATCTTTCATTCATTTCCTGCGAAGGTGGTATATTTCCAAGCATTAACTATCTGTTTCATCACAGCACTACTCCATCAGGAAACCACTTTCATTTGGTATCGGGAAAGTTGTGTATGAAGAAGATTTAATGCATTTAATTATAAACCAATAATTCAATTTTGGAAATTGAGTTTGTTCCGAATTAGTTTTTAGCTATTTTAAAAGTTAAAAACTGGATACAGGTGGACAATTACCTGAAGATCCATCATGGCCATGTACTTCTGCAAGGCAACTTGATATTGGCGAATGTTGTGCATCATTTTCTTCACCTGGCGAGTAGAATAGGCAGACAAAAAATAAAGTGAAATGCAAGACAATAAAGAACTGTCAACAGTAGTGAGAAAAAACATATAACATTACAAATATTGTTGGCAATGATAAGGCTTATCTAATAACCTGAAGATCCTGAGAAACAACTGTTGGAGGGAGGAGGCCACGCAGATAGTGTGCATCCCTCTCTTTCTCAGAGAAGGCCAGTCCTTTATTATGGTGTGGATCTCGCAACAAACTATATCCACTGAACCCAAAAGATGGAAAAAAAAGTATATCAATGAAAAGCCGAAGGAAAACGAGGAATGTCGAGCAATGAATCACAAATGACCATACAACTTCAGGAAGGAACTATGATGATAGTCAAAAGACCAGCAAACTACAGAAAAGTCACTTGGAAGGGTTACCACAATTCAAAAGGAAAGAATGAATGAATAAAATCTCAGAAAGTATTAAACAATTAAGAATTTTACACCTCTCAACAACCCTAACAAATTTTACCACGAGTTATCCCAGTACGTTCTTGTAAGATCATAATAATATTTTTTTTTTAAAATTGACCAGCTAGGAATGTTGACAGCCATGGAGTCACCAATCAATCGACTTCTTAGACCGTCATACAAACTCAAATGGCATTATAAAAGGAAACCAATACAAGACAATCAACAGCATTAAATTGGGTGGTGAAATTGGACATTCATGACTCCAAAGAACTAATATACCATGTCAGAAGAAAAAAATATGTTTGCTAGAGCTACGTATTGAGTTTATCATATGGTAAGAGCCAATGTACAAACTTAGCTACCAATCTACCTGCTTTCAGAAAAGGAAAGCGGAAACTAATTGAAACATTAAAGAACAGCCACAGGAAAAGAAGTTTTATATGATATATGGCAGTGTAATCCATACATGAATCATATTAGTGGAAAGAAACATGGAACTCAAGCCTGGGAGCCTAAAATCATAAAGGCATTCAAAACGAGACAAAACAGCACTGAACACCTTATCCCGAAACAGGATAACTAGAAAAATGACAGAACAGTTTAAAGTCTCCTATCATTCCACCACATCATCCAATTTAAAGAGAAAACGAAAGATAACATCTGAATAAGGCTCCAATAAAAGAAGAATTTTATGAAATAGCCATACAAACAATGAAGTTCAAATCCAAGCCACTCTTTTTTTTTTAATTCCTTCAAATATAATTTACGATGTAAAGGCCAAAGCAACAAAACCATCAATCTACAACCTTTTAACATGAAAGACCAATCACACGACAAATAACACATGTACATCAGGGTAAGAAAAGAAATGCAAACTTCTGCAATACCTAGCCACAGACACAGCCCAGGGAGTCACGAGCTGATCCTCCGTGGCGCTATCTTCACCGTACACGTCCTTGACGCCGCCGCCGACGGTGGAATCGGGGTCGACCCTGACGTGCGAAGGCGGAGCATGGTCCTTCATTTCCTTCAACGTGCTCTCCACCAAAGCGCTGCCGCTTCGTTCGCTGGTTGCTCTCCCTTTCTGATCCTGATTTGAGCGCGAAGCAACCACCTTCACGTAAGCAGGGGGAGGTCTTCTCTGTCTCTGGGCATTTACACCCGACCCATTAACGCCTGCGTTGCTCTGTAACGAAAGAACCAGCAACAAATCATTTAAAATTTCCTATGAAATTTTCAATTGTGGCAATTAAAGAGGATGAATTAGGCGCCGAAAAATCGACGCACATCCCCCAGAAGTTGCGCAATGTAGAAGAAGAGGGGACAAAACAGCGAAGGAACTCATATTTCGTGAAAACCGATGTGGATGAAAACATTCGACGCGAGGAAAAAAGTTTCAAGAACTCTTCGAAAGGAGCTTGCGATTTACGAGTCGAAGCAGCAGACGAGACCCAAGAAAAAAAACACAAGAAAACCAAATACGTCGTGACGAGAAATGTTCGAACTTTACTCAAAGGATTGCAAAGAGAACGCCGGACCCAGATACGAAAATCCACCGAAGATCGGAACTTGGTGCGGGAAAGAGGCAGACAAGATGAATATGAAGAAATGGGGGAATGGGATAACCGGACGAACGAATTACCAGGAAAGAGGTGCGGTTCAAGGAGATCATGACGGGAATAGCTGTCGGAAGAGGAGAGAGTCTTCCGCTCCCGAGCAAACGTATGCGCGAGAGAGAGAAAGCCGGCGAAAGAGGAAGAATGAAAGAAAGGGTCTCGCTCCCCTTCACCTTTGGGCACAGCCCCCTCTCGCCCCCTTCTCCCTCTCTCTCTCTATCTCCTCTCGAATCGGGTGGCGACTGGTGAGGGAAGAAGGAGATGCGAGTTTGGTAAGAAAGCAAGGGCTGTTATACGCGGCTACCTCCATTCCATTTTATATTCATTTCATTCGTTTCTCGTTTCCAGGAAGCCGCTTTGTCCGTCCTTGGCGGTCGGAAATGTCTACGTTATTACCAGCTCCATCGATCCGCATGTTTTTGACGATCGCGAGCTGCGCTGGAACTTTCGAGCAAAGGGATATTCCCAAAATCACAACTTTTTGGGGCCCCCGTAAAAAATTGCGTGACGCAAGCTTGGGAGATTCATAGCTCCAACAATGCATTGGTTTTACAAGTCGATTCATGTCAAATTCCACGTAAAAATCAAACTCTTGGATCGGTTTTTCGTTTGGATATGTCATCGAGACTTAGAGAATGCTTAGCATACTTCATTAAGCGCGCATTAAGCTTGGAAGTCAAACTCGATCGAGCTCGTGTAGGCTTTTCTTAGAGAGTCGAGCCGAGTAATTACAATTTATGCTATCGGTTGGATTACCATTTTTCTTATGTTTCTTTTTGTTTTCGTGTTTTGCGTTGGGCCATGCAATTAGGTCAATTAGTTTTGACAAAGAGTGGAACTTGAATTGTACTCTTAAATGTCTGCAAAATGTGGAGAAGGTGTATCCTTTTCAAGCAGATGATGCATCTGCCTAGAAAGGGTCAATTTGCGAGTTAGCATGTTGTCAGTTGAGTTTTAGCGACAATTTGACAATATGCAATCGCTTTGCTATAACAAGATCAACTTACCATATTATATATATTGAAACTCAACTATGAAATCTGTGAAATCGAATTTTTTTTTTTTTGCAATTTAGTCCTCTTGCAGCGAAAAATTCTCTTTGAGATTGAGAAATCAGAAGGCCCTTTTCCAACTTGCTCGACATTCCAACGATTTGGGAGCATATAAAATGCAGTGACGGAAAATAATATGCTAGGATCATTTTTTTTTATCCCTTCCTTTTATTGTCATTACCTGGTGTCTCGATCCATATTAATTCACACGCATGGAATGGTTATTTTCCCAATCTGAGCCAAGACAAGTATTTCATTTCGAAATTAATAAAGAGGGTATCCACCAAAAAACCAATTTCTTGCGATTTAGCTTCAAGAAAAGCTAATTCACGACTCAAAATCATAGGATTTTTTTTTCTTTTGGGCATTTCGATAACTATATTAATAGTTTTGAGTTCGAATTATTAACTAGATCGATCGCACATGCATTGCATTGCGTCTTTCCGATTAAAAGCACGTACATACATACAATCTTTATTCACCAATCAAATTTAGAAATTCATTTATATATATTTTTTTCGGCCACCTTCTTTTATATGGTGGGAGTTTGTTCTTGTTTTCTCCAGCATTGTCGATATCTCTCTCTCTCTCTATGGAAGATTATCCTGGATTTTGTCAATAAGTTGAACATGATGTCTCAACCGGTATCCGTTGGATTATGACCGGTTCAAATGAATTCGATAGGAGAAGAAATTGATGGGGCATTGGAGATTTCTGATTTTTCCCTTTTCGAAAAATAAATTTCGAGAGGTGTCAATGCACGAGAGTTTGCATCGAAGACCTTGTCTTTTATGTGGAATTTCAATTCGACCTCTCACCAGATTTCCTTGGCTATTTATTATGCACAAGCCAGGCATTAACTTTGGAACAAAAATACATCATCCTGAGCACCAAAATTACAAATCATATATGTTTTTTTTAGTATTACTAAGTATATTTAGATTAATTCATGAGATTTTCTTTGGATATTATGTGATAAGTAGATTTTTACCCTGCCATTTGGGAAATTCATTTTATAAATCAGTCATATAATATATGGTACTATTATATTTAAGGAGGCTTATGAATTATCTATTTTCATTAACTTGGTATTTACTTTTCTTAGATAATGCAATTATTATTTGGGGAAAGAACGAGGCCATTGGAGGACTTTCTCTTTCCACTTTCAAATGAACATAATATCAAGCTTCACGCATGAGATAACATATGCAATGCTTAATATCACGTTTCTTAAATCGAAGATGCTCGCGCGCATACACCTAGTAGATATCGAAGTTCCTAAAAAATAAAATCGAGAATTAAATCTCAGGTAAAACAAAGTCCCAGCATGGCCGCCATTTACGAGATAGAAAAGTTTGCAATCATGATTTTTTTTTTGGGCAGGAGAGTAGCGATGCGAATTTTAAATGTGAGATACGTGTTATATAAAAGTAGGAGATTTGTTAGGTAACTATTCAGAGATATTAGAAACAAAACAAATTTACTCATTAATTTTTTTATATTGGAAATAAGGATATATTAGTCATTTGAATGTTGGACATCAAATTTGGAAGTAGGTTTCATGTGTAGAATTGAGAGATGCAATAAACTTATGACTCAAACAAGTCTAATAATTTGTCACTTCAAGGCAATGGGAAAAGGCTGTGATTGGCCTCAATTTGAAATTGAAAATGGCAATAAATCAAGAAAATGCAAAGTTTAGTTTTCCCACTATTGCAATTATATCTCCATGACTATGCTTGCAAGTAATGCAAGGTCCACAACTCAAGAGATCCCATCGACAACACGTTGTGCACGCCTCCCTCTTTGTAGTCCCTACAAAACATGTCAATAATGGTGAGCACTAGTGACCATCCAAATCCTTCCGACAGTTAGGACAATAACATGACAAGCCTTTTGCATTGAGCAATTACATGTGCTTGTGGTTTTTTTTGGTAAGGATGTGTGTGTGGTTGTGGCGCATTTGCTCGTACAAAGGGTCATGTTAATGAGTATTTCGAGATGTCGATAGGCATATGATCTTACTGGTGAAGGGATTAAGAGGGTAGGGCTAGAGAATATCAGGTCTAGGGTTTGATTCCCTGTGAGCACCGCACACACATGTGTATAGAAAGGGAAAGTGAGACAAAAAAAAAACGAGTATTCTCAAATCATATGTTAATACAAATTCATATAAAAAAAAAGTAAAACATGACCTCTTTACTGTTTCTAAATAATTCAAGTATTGCATGTTAATCTTTATACTCGGAAAGCTTTCAAGTGTTTCACGTTGCATGAGAATCATTAAAAATGTGCGCGCTGGAATATATATAAAAATGAAAAGTAAAACTGATTGGATGGGTTTCTTTAGTGATAATAATTTGATAGAAGCACCAAAACGTGTTTTCCCATGAACATGGACTTGTTCCTAGATTGGTGAGAATTTGATTGTTTCTTGGTTGGCGAAATTAGTGGTTCGTTGAGGGTTAGGTGAGGTGACATCTATAGCTGAAGGGGAAGAGAAAAAAATGATGATCAAATGGGAAATGCTCCATCATCTTGGTCAGCCAAGTACATCTCTCCCTTTGTTCATAACCTTTGAGAGTCACTTTCTTGATGGCATCAAATTACATTCCAAGTTTTCCGAGTGATGTTACTACAAATCGACACTTGTCATCTGAACATCGTTTACATAATGTCAATGGTGATTTACCACGTATGTTTTATTTGTATGCTTGTCAACTGGAAAGCAAGAGCAATATTTTCAAAGGTGTCATTCTATCAAAAGTACTGATATGAAAAGAATGAAGTGGCGTGTGTGTGTGAAAATGGATGTTAACAACTAATTAATCATGATTATTTGAGAAAAATTATCCAAAAAATCATAAACATATTGTACGATGATCAATTTAGTTTCAAAATTTTTCAATTATATCATTTTAGTCCTAAACTTTTTTACAATTTGCAATGTAGTCCTTTCCGAGCACTTTTGGCCGAAAATTGCTTGTATATTTTCAATGGGAAAATCAATCAACTAGTCATAGATCTATTATACGGGTGTTAATTCATTTTTAAAATTTTCAATTTGATTGTCCGTCCTATCGACCATTGCCGACAAAAATTGATCGAAAGGACTGTATTGGAATTTTGCATAAATGTTTATGATTCAATCGGCAAAATTGAAAAAATTTAGGACCGAATTGACATCCGTACAATAAGTTCAAGACCGATTGGAGAATTTCCCCTACTTTCGCCACAAGAGAACAAGACACAGAATCTGCAAATTATAATCGGAAAGTGGTCCAAGTTTGGTGGTCATACACTAAGCAATTTGAAGCTACGGATAAAGATTCAAATAAGGGAGAGAGAGAGAGAGAGATGCATATCCAGCGCGGGTGGTTGCAGGGGAGCCGCGTCGACTCGCTGCGTCTCGCGGAAAAAAGAAATAATAATTAATATTAATGTTATTAGGGTTTGGTCCAAAAAATGTGGGTCCATTTTCCATTGCCATTGGCAACCACCACACGCTTTGCTTTTGCATTAATTGGCCTCACCAATTTTGCGGACCCTTCCCCTCTCTTATTTTCCCCTATTTATAATTAAAAGAATATTTCGATTTTCAAAGTCCCGATTAAACATTGCCGCGAATAAATTGATGTATGAAAAATTATGAATTTATTATTAATTACTTTTCTTGATAAGTACCTTAGAAGCATTTTTAAAGAAGAGGGATTTCTCTGCTGAAATTCCAATATAATGAGTCTACAAAAAAAAAGTTTTTAGAAAATGTCCTACAGCGTTAGTTTTTATCAATAGTGGAAGGCTTAAAATTCTCAAAGTGAAATAAAAATCATCTTACAAAATGTTAGATGAAAAACATAGTAACTATAGATTCGAACAGCCGCACGTCACATTTTTAAATGAATAGTCGAGCTTTCTTCATTTCTTATTGTTTTGGGAAAAAGCCACAAAAACATCTAAATTATGTCCACTATAATACATTTATCCTGAATTTTTTTGTGACATTAAAAGTCTAAAATTATGCCCACTATGACATATTTACCCTAAACTTTTTTTTTGTGACATAAAAAACTTTAAACTTGTATCGATGATTATTCACTCAAAGTCTAAAGTCATGTGGACACCATGTCAATATATTTGCTTTCCTAGACCCATGCAGGTAAATTTTTAATAGTTCTTATTGAGAGAACTTTGATGGATGATAAATGTATCACACGGGTACAGATTTGATAGTTTTGGTGTCATGGAAAAATGTTTTGAGTAAATATATTACTGTGACCATGATTTAGAGTTTTTTTTGTGGCTTTTTTTTTTTTTTTTGCTCATTCTTCATTTCTTTTTTATTTTCTGGTTTTTGATGTTTTAATTCAATTTTTAGTGAAAAGGATTGGTATTGAAAAGTCAATGGAGGTATCCACGTCCACAAGATGCCATGACCCGCTTTTGGATGAATGAATAGACGTCGATCATATTTTTCAACAGTTTTGTCGCAATTATCATATTTTCTTTTCCTCTGAATTTTCCTGGTTCTCCTTACACGCCAGAATTTTCATGAAAACTGAATAGGAAAATGACACAAATAATCTCCGAACTTTGGACAAATATTTAATATGATCTTTAAACTTTTAATTTTTTTAATATAGTCTCTAAATTTTAATCAAATGTTAATTTGTTCAATGTGGTCTCTAGATTTTTGGTACATACTCAATTTAATCCATGAACTATATGAAAATGTTCAATGTAGTCTTTTCATTAATTCAAATTCAGAGACTATATTGAATATTTTCATATAGTTCAGGGGCTAAATTAAATATGTACCAAAAGTCTAGGGACCACATTGAACAAATTAAAAGTTAAGGGACTAGATTAAACATTAGGTTAAAATTTAGGGACTACATTGAACAAATTAAAAGTTTATGGAGTCAAAGTTCAAAGGCTATTTGTGTCATTATCCAAAATTGAATCTCGACTTTTCCAAAAAGAAAAGAAGAGTTCTATTAATATGATACTAGGAAGATCTTGCAACTGCAGCTATGAAGTTCCCTCAAAGTGCAACTATGATCCTTGCAAATTAGACCCATTTTATTCAAGCTTGTCTGAGAATGTCCTTCTACATTTATCTTTTTAATTTTTGCTAAAATGGGATTAAGAACACATTCCAAAGGTTGCATTCAATCTGCTGATCTTACGAGCCTTGCGATTGTAAGTTAGCGAAAGTCGGCGTTCTCTGTTTTTGGCCGCTGTTCTGAAACGAGGTTTGATTGCTCTAGTAATTCATTTTTGGTTTCTCATACCACTCTTTTGCAAGCTTTTTTAGCCCTGCATTGAATGGAGGCTACATCCTCTCCTTGCTAGGCTCTTGAAGTCAACAAGAAGCAACGATGTATAATTTAAGGATTGGTGTTTCCTCCATCATATCCAAAAACAAAAAAAAAAAAAAACATATGGAGATTGAAAACAGAAAGAGGACTTGCCCAGAGATTTTCAAGGCAATGAAATCACATCCAGGGCTGAATTTTAAGGGGGGATGATGATGCATTGTACAGTATTTCGTCGCACTTAAATCAGCTCTACTTCAGTTACTTGTTCTGCAAATGGTCTTTACGGTTGCGTTTTTTCCTCTATACTCGCTAGCAATTTACGTACTAATCATGTATCTGTAGCCAGCACCAGATGCCGTAGCCTGGTCTTTCTCTAGAAATCAATCAGTCCCACGCACAATCTTGACACGCTGCGTTTTGTGCCAATGTTTTTATGCGTACACGATGATCAGAGCAAGAGCTTGGCTTCATCTTCAAGAGCATCATCATAGCCTCATCTCGTCTGGAAGTTGAGTGCTTTGATGCAAAAAGCAAACAAGCTGGCAAAGAAGACTGCGAAAGCAACCAGGACTCCAGCAACAGGTCCCATGAAGTTTGGGTCATACCCTAAAGTTTCTTTAACGTATTGCTTAATGGGTATTTCACCGTGGCCAGGGACTTGGATCTTGTGCTCGACGTCACCATACTGTGATACTATGCATCCATACACGGTCCATGCAACGGGACAGATCCAGTAGTACCACACCCACCATTTCGGTATCCTCTGAAAAAGAATTGAGAACTTACGTCATGCGTGGAAACATATGACTGGATGGTCGTAAGAGAGTTGAGATTCTGAGGACTAAAAAAAACTCACTGGTTTTGGGATGAAGAATCCAGAGAAAAGATTGAAAAGAGCATAGAAAGCGCCCGCGAAGATGGCCGCGACTTGCAGGTTGGGCGTGAGTGAGACTGTCATCATGCCGTAGTATGTGAAGTAGAGGAAGGAGAAGAAGCAGACGAAGAAGAACCAGAAGAATTTTGCCACTGTCCACTCGAAGCATACCATTGCATACACAATCACCGTGTAATATGTGGTCTGGAAGAGCACATACGGCACTTCGCATATCACCTGCACATAGTGAATCGCTAAAGTTTAATGAATCGAGTGGAAGATGTATTGGCATAAAGAAATGAGGCATAGCATGGCAATTAATTCCCACCTGTGCAAGCGCATAAGGCAGAGCAGAATACATTCCGGCTGCTCTTTCTCGATAAAACACGGTTCTCTCGACAGCTATCACGGGTTGTACGGTCGCACAATTATTAATGCCGACAAACAAGACCGTAGCGTACATAGCTCCAATAATCATGGCCAGATCAGACAGATTGTTCCTGGAAATGTGATAAAATGCAGCAAGCATGAATTGGATGGAACGAGCGAATTTTAACCTCTATGTTTTATGAAAAACCATATCGCTGAAAGTTCACTCGGTAGGACAAGGAGGCACGTACCTTCTGGTGCCGACCCTCCAGAAAAGTGTCCCAACCATTAAGGCACACGCTAATGTGAAAACTAATCTCACAAGGTTATAATCAGGACTTCTCCAGTAAGTCCACCATTGTTTCCAAAGACAAGATTTGAACTGTCCCCATGAGGACTGTGAGTATTGCGTCGGGAAGTACAGATCCTTCTCCCCTGGAGGCGGCATACTCAGCTCCTTCACTAGTTCCTTGTTCCTCCTGCTCAAAGGCATAAAATGTTAGCAGGTCAGCGACAAACTTTTCATTGACTACATGAAAAGATGTAGTTTGATCTCAAGTCTCGGAACTTTACTTACTTAAACAAGGACGAGGATTTGTAATGCTCAGCAAAGTCCATCTTGAGCCGTATTTCAGCTGCTATTGAGCTCACCTCGAGCATCCATGTTGCGGGATTAAGCTTCTCCTTGATTTTTGGGACTCCAGGAATTAACTGAAATAAGCAAAAAAGGAGAGTGAGACCAGATTTTTCTGCCCTGTCTTGTCAATACGTATCATTCCAGATCTGTTAAAAGGAATTTGTGTAAGTGTACAAGATTAGTACCTCAAAGTATTCAATGACCTTGTGGGAATTCTGACCCAGGGGTCCAGAATATATCACTTGCCCTCCTCTCTTCATCAACAGCAGCTGAAGCAAAAGTAACCAATTAAATTTAGGAACTTCTATAAGTCATTGCTTGCTTGTACAGGAAGAAAGGGGAAAAAAGTTTCATATTAGTTACCTCATCAAAGGATTCAAAGATGTCAATGCTAGGCTGGTGAATCGTGCATACCACGGTCCGACCAGTATCCACTGTGTTCCTCACCGTTCTCATAACAATGGCAGCAGCTCGTGCATCAAGACCTGATGTTGGCTCATCCATGAATATTATGGATGGATTAGCAACAAGCTCTACTGCTATAGTCAATCTTTTCCTTTGTTCTGTCGATAAACCCGTAGATCCTGGAAGACCAACTAGTGCATCCTTGAGATTATCCAATTCTACCAATTCCATCACTTCATCGACAAAAATCTGACAGCACAAACATTTCAAGATAAAATCATCAAGTGTCACCGACTTCTTTGTATTGTTCTTTTAGTCTTTCTATCAAAACTTGAATAAATAGGCAAAAGGCCGAAATGAGTGTATTCATACCATTTTTTCTTCTTTCCCAATATCTTTTGGTAGACGTAGGAAAGCCGAGTAGATTAAAGACTCTCTCACTGTGACTTGTGGCGAGTGAATATCATTTTGTTCACAGTATCCTGAAATTCGGGAAAAGGTTTCTTGTTTCTTGGGATATCCTGAAATTCTGATGTCGCCTTCAATGTAGCCACTCGTCTTCCGCCCAGCTAAAACATCCATTAACGTAGTCTTTCCAGCTCCGCTTACTCCCATTAGTGCAGTCAACACTCCAGGTCTAAATGCACCTGTTACTTGCCTGAGTAACTGGAGTTTGTTATCCATGACCCCTTGTTCCTTCATTTCCTGTTGAATAAAGCTTACAGCAATGAGTACTTGAGTAGCTTTCACCATCTCAAATCACTATACGTTGATGTGATGTTGACTTAAAAAAAGCAGGAAAGCTAGGGATTACGTACCGGAGGCATGTCTACATAATAATTTACGCTATCGAAGGACATTGCTAGAGGAGTGAAAGGCAGAACCATTCCTCTCTTCGCAGCAACAACTCTTGCCAATTCAAGTTTGGAATCTGCATTTCTGGTCAGGCCACTGGCATTTGTTCGGCTACTCATCCTTCGGAGTTCCATGCCTCCTGAAAGATTCAGAAGCAAATGCTCATATCAAAACCAGTAACATTTTCTCGGGATGGAGTAATTTGTCCTCTGTTTTTGTTTACTTGTGTTGCTGCTATCGACCGTAGATAAGGGTCCGCTAAATGATTCTCTCATAATCGAAGAAAGTCTCCTCATTCGAGATTCATCCTTCAATTCTGATTGTTCGTCCTCTTCATCTTTGGCTGCTTCTTCAGATATTGTAGCTTGAGGTTTACCGATGGCTGCAGTACCATGTATATCATTAAACAAGAGAGTTAAAAAGTTGATGCCCTCTTAGGGAGCATGTCAGGGGAAATGAAACTCAGTACTTTTTACATTTTGAGCTAGAGCTTACGATTTAGGTACGTGATTGCGAGGGTAAAGAGCACATTGAAGAGAATTACGAATCCAGTAAGAGCTGCTGCACCAATCCAATACCAATTCTCATTGGAGAGACCATAGGTCTTGAGCACTGACAAACCTAAAGTCGTTATTACCGCTGCTAGCCTGTAAGACAACTGATTATTTGTTGGTTTCTTGTAAAGGAAAAAAAAGGAACAAAAAGATGTATATGTCTCCTATTTCATAGGACAAGTTTGACAGTGATAAATGCTGTCTTTGGTCATGCTTCTTTTTAACTTATGTTAATTAAGTACGCAAAAACCATAAAAATATGAGGCATAAGCAGAACAAAATGTCTGTCAAATTGCTATAATGACACAGAACTAACAGCAGGCCCTGAAATGCTAATTCAACAGAATATGGGAGGACAATGGGAGATTTACCGGTTTATTCATCCAACGGGGCGCAAACATCTCATTCACAGCCAGGGCATTGAAAGCATAAGTTAAAGGCGATGCCCAGTAACCCCACTTCCACCAACGAGGTATACTACCTGCCACATCCGAACAAGCTCTTAGTTCTCTTCTATTGCACTACCCTGCTTGCTAAGTGCTAGTGGGAGCACCATTCCCTTAACTGAGTATATTATGTCCTTTTCCTTTTAGGGAACACTTACCTTGAGGAATAATGAAACCTCCAAGCATAAAAACGAGGAGGAGCATTAAATTACCACCTGAACTAGCAATGACCATGGTCCTACAAGTGCCTGCAATGAACCGAAATAGCCCAGCAGCCATTTGTTGGATCAAGAATATCAATAGAAGTTGCTTGAAGAACCTGCAAGTAGTAAAACCACAGTATGGTCCCTCAGTACATACTTGGAGGCGTCATTCCTTGAAATCTACCGTGATTAATGAAGTTCATCATTGTGCAGTTAGATTTAGGGTTATGCAATATTTACTTAATCAAGGAAAGAATTGCGGCTATCTCTAATAAAGATTCAAATTGGGCAATACACAGCCGTGACTTCACTGAGTAACTGCAACCCAATGCCAAGTCTGCTTGCTTTACTAATAAACAGTATCGAATTTCAGGTAATTGATACATTCTAGCAGGAAAAGTGACGCTAAGCGATTCTTCCAAACTAAGTGACTGAAGCAATTTTCCTCAATCGAGAAGAAGCTTTTGAGAAATATCATTTCTTTGATGGCTAAAACTGAGAGAGAAACTAGTTTATTAGATTGGATAATTAGTAGACTTTTTTGTGGTAGATTATGAAGAGTCAAGTCAGGAAGGACATTGCAGACTCCCCCAGAACTTTAGGGCGAACAAAGCAATTGACCCTTGCAACTTATGGTGATATGGTTAGGTTTCCTCGTGATGCTTCTGCAACTTCGGCTCACATACCTGCTAGCTTCAGGTGCGAATCCCTCGGAATAGTACGTAATGGCCATCCAAATGATGGACTCCAACACGGACATGGGAATTGCAAGCAAGAAATTGGGCAATGTGAAGGTCCAAGGAGGGTGAAACAGAAGGTCTCTGTGCTTGTAGAAAACTGGAAGCCTCATTATAGCCATGCCCAGCTCAATAAAACCATTGAACGTGTTGATGAGCAACGAGAACAGGAGAGCGCCAATATACAGTTGCCCATCTGTTTCATTCTTAGTGTGCATCCTGCTCCTGATGAACACTGTCGACACAATGACTGCTACGATAATCATCTGGACAGTCTTGAAAATGTACACAAACGCATTTTTGTTTATCATCAACCATTCCTTGTCAAAACAGGCCTTAACTAGCTCCATCATAGGGACTGAGTATTTTGTGAAGACTAGAGCTGCTTGGTGATTCCTGCTCCTATCGAACGGGATGGAGATCTCGTTGTCGAGCCTCATGCCGACATGAAATTGCTCGAATCTATTTGCGAACTCGCTAACTGATATGTACTTGTATGGTTTGGTTTTGTCTGCCCAGTATTGCTCTTGGTCCTTTCTTGAGGTAACCTGTTGTAGTAGCACACATCAAGCTAGACCATCAGATTCATAGGGACGAAGATATCAGACACGACATGATGACATCACTTTACCTAATATACACATTTTAAAAGCAGCCTGAGTCTAGCACAGTTTGAACTCGTTTAACACTAATTCACATGAAGTTCCTAGACACCAACCTGACCTGACCGATAATCATTCTACCGCATAACGACACTCAAGGTCAGAGAGCACAACGTAGGAAAAGCTATTAAATTAAGCATCCCATTATTGCTGATTTTTTTTTACCTCTTGCAAGAAATCAGCTGCACCCTTTCTCTCAGGGCACCTGAATCCACATTGCTCAAAGAACTTGAGAATGTATTCTCGTGGTCCCTGGTACACAATCTGGCCTTCTGATAAGAGAATGATATCGTCAAACAAATCGAATGTCTCTGGTGCAGGTTGCAGCAATGACATCAAGATTGTGGCATCAGTGAGATGTGCCACTTGTTGCAGGCATTTCACAATTTGGTATGTTGTCGAACTGTCAAGGCCAGTTGATATGTCATCCATGAACAATGTTTTTGTAGGCCCAACAATCATCTCTCCTGTATTTACATGAATTTGAGCATATTCGTTACTTCTTCCAACGAGGCTTGTCATTTAAGTTTAACATTGCCTCATGGAAATTATCTTTTCGCATGGCACGCTCACAGTAAAAGTGTCATGACTTCTTATTCAAGCTCTGTAAATATGGACATGCAGTCGATAACTACAAGGACTTATATCTAAGAGATGCTAAAAGTAAAACCTGTTGTTACTCTTTTCTTCTGTCCACCGGATATCCCACGCTGCATTTCGTCTCCGACAATTGTATCTCGACATATGTCGAGCCCTAAGATCTGTTTCATTTATTAATGGCAAAAAGAAACAAAAAGAAAAAGAAAAAGAGATAGACATAGTGAGACTGGAAGAGGCCACTTATGTAGAGAAACTGATCAGTAGTATTGAGGGTTCATCAACTTTAACAATTCCTGCGGAGTAAGGCTGACTCAGTTTCTGACTGCACATTTGATTTGAAAAAAAGTCAAAAGTCAAAATTCTCCGAAGTTTTACCATGATGAACATGTTCTTGATTACCAATTTGCTGGAAATTTTACCAAACGGGAAATTGAATCTTCCAAAAGGAAGGTGAGAAAGAGAAAAGAACATAAATTTACGTTTTTATCTTGTTGGTGGACAGGTTCATAATCGACTTAGTTTAAATGTCTGTATATACCAACAAAAAAACTAGAATCCAATAAAACGGCTTGGCTGGCTTGCAAGTAAACATTCAACCAAGTCGAGAAATTCGGGAAAAAAGGAGACTGTGCTTCCAACAAGCATAAATCCAAAATTTGCCAGAAAGTGATGTGCATAATTAACGTTTTACTTACCTTCAAGGTGTAATCCGTCATTAAGCTGCTCTCAACACCTTCAATGGCTGTTGCCTGTAAGTGAAATTAATAATTCAATCATCAAGAATCACTAATTTTGTAATATGAAAAGGAAGTGACCTGGCAATCAAAACAAGTTCAAGAAGAGATATTGAACTCAATTACCTTCATGAAAAGATCAACCTCCGGCTCTGGGAAAATCCCAGCATCTTTTTCCCTCTTTGCAAGCTCAGAGAGCAGCTCTGTGACAGTAAGACCAATTATACTTGTTTTTTATTACTAATTTACTTATGGTTCACATATATTTAAACATATTAATAATTTGATAGTAATTTGGTAAAATCAAAATTACCATATCTAGTTCCAACCCCTTGGCACCTTGCAGAGAAATCTAGGGTTTCTTTCACGGTCAACACACCCAAATGCACATCATTTTGGCTGATATATGCAGAGGTCTTTTGGGGCACAAATTCATTAAGCCTATACCCATTGTATGATATTTCTCCTTTAACCTGCTCAATCAGGACAATTTCACAAATTACATTTCAGACTCACATTTATTCCATTAATCAATTAGTAAATCCTCACTAGGGTCATGATCTAAGATCAGTCCTATACCTTCAAGGTTGGGTCCAATTTTCCTGCAAGAGCCAGCAAAAGGGTGGTCTTCCCTGAGGATGGTGGGCCTAATAGAAGGGCCATCCTGTAATTAATTCATGACAAATGTTAAACCAAGAAATTTGAGTTTCAAATACCGATCCAGACTGATTAATTAAATCCTAACAATATAATTTCCCTAATTGAAACGAATTCTTTTTTGGGGGGTGTCTTTAGTTCACCTTGATGGCTTGACAATGCCAGAGACATCTTTGAGGATGGCGAGTTTTGTCCTCTTGGCCCGTCTAATCCCAACCAAGCCAAGAGCTGATTCAGCAATGTTTAGGGCAACGTTGGTGAGTGTTGGAAGAGCTCTGCTTCCAATGTGACAATCTGCTTCCACATTTAGATGCTCAAATCGCACCTCCACCGTCGGAAGTTGGATACCCACCCTGCAAGAAATCATCCAAATCAACTCAATTACGAGACAAATATTCAGCTATAATTCACATCAATTCATGATTAATTAGTTGGCTGAGTTGACTAATTCTTGTCCCTAGGAGGCTAGTCCTTATCAGCTGACCTTGTCAACTATCAACATGGTGGGATGTCAGTCATTGAATAATATACAAATTAATCGGCAACATATACATCAATAAGTTGTGTGTGGAGAAGCATGACTCAACCTTAGCTATAAATCACAATGTACAAATCTTTAAAATATTCTCATGAGTTAATGAAGAAGGCAATGCGTGCCACTTTCTCGTCCTTTTTTAACCCCAACATAAGTGCTTGTATTAAACACTTGTTTTCTTGTTTATGGTTGATTTCGCTGTCGGTTTGTTGGGGAAAAAATAGACAAGTTGAAAATGCAAAGGTAATATGGCCTAGAAAGTCGAGTACTATTACACAGATCATCAGTCCTGATACGCACATGAGTTGATAAAGAAGGCAATGCATGATTGCATGTCGCTCTCATCTTTTTTGACCCCCACCACAGATCCAGCAATCCTAATATGTACATGAGCTGTTTCCATTTACAATCAACACTAGCAGCATGGCAATAAATAACCAAAACCTAAGTCAACGATATGAGTTATCAAATCAGCGGGTTGGTGGTGATCATGAGGCTGGCCATTTTTTCTGCTCATGTTCATCTGCATTGCTGGAAGATACCACTAAATGAAAAAAAAAGATTGTTATAATTCTTCAGGATTTATTTTATTCAATGTCTACTATAGTTACATATTCTTCATGGAAAAAAACTGAAGAAAAAGAAATTGAGAAAGAACCCATGTAATTGCAAGACATTGTTCCCAGACAACCTCATTGTTATTTATCATTTAAAAAGCATCGCCGAGAAAACAAGGGCCAAAATATTTGGTGAAGCGTTTTATTTGCATCTAATTTGAAAGTGAAAGTGAAACTTACTTGTCAATCCTGTTTCTAAGCTTCACCAAGAACCTCTCATTATCTTCTTCAGCCACTTTGAAGATCCTATCAATGAACTGTTGCCTATCATTCAGGTCCATCTTCCTCACATCCAGCACAAACTTCTGTTCGTGGTTGTGCTCATCGGTCTCAACAAAAGTTTGGAAGATGCTTGTCCGTAGCCGGTCGTACGTTGGCAATCTCTCGATCGCGGCCCATTTGAGAGCTTCTTCATCTTCATTGATGCCGCATGTCCGACTCAATTGCCTAGCACCAGCGAACATGTTGTCCAATCCCCAGTTAGCCTTGCTCCTGCTCCTGCTTAGGCTCCGGCTCATGTTTTGGCTCGTTTGCCTCCAGGATTGCACTCGTTCGAATCCCTCCATATTTCCTGGAACTGTTCCTCGTATTCTAATTCTTATTCTTGCTCTGTATGAAGTAATTGGCAGCAAGATCTTGACGCAAAATTCTCATATGTTCACTTCAAAAGTCTGAATGAATAGACAGAAAACCAAATGAGTCATGCTTAGTGCTGCTAGTGCTCGGTCGAAGCTTGTGAAAGAAAGAAAGCATGCATATTAGCAAAACCATTTTCATTACGTAGTTTCCCAACGAAAATAGCAAAGAAAGAAGAAGAAGAAAAAGCAGAAACGTTCACCTCAAATTCTCAAGAAGAGTTTTCGAGGCCAAGGCACTTCCCCATAAATCAAAACAAACCTCCTTGTTCTTCTTCAATCTTCTTTAGAGGGAGAGAGAGAGAGAGACCAAATGATGGAGGCCTGGAGAACTAATGCATGTGAACATACAAGCGGCATCCTTGATGATTCTTCGTGTACATATATACAAATGATCAATAATGATCAAGTCCTTGACCAAAATGTAGGTGGGGGTTAGAGTATTCCTCGAATGATATTTCCGGTTTTCTTAAGCCAGATGAAGTAGGTGACCTCGCATGGTCATTGGTATACGTTGACATGTCCTGGAGGTGTCTGGTGCGACAGAGGGAAACTAGTATTATAAGCTCAACGTTTCATCAAGTTCATATATTCTACTCAGGGAAGTGTATACATAAAAGCCTCCATCTTTGCCAGTGGGCATCATTAGAGACAATAATATCTGGACAAACATATCTCGATGAACATGTAGATGGAGGTTAAATAATAGTTAAAAAGAACATAATTAAGCTGGTTAATCTCTTCCGACCAAAAAAAAGAGCTGGTTAAACTCTCACCTTCAACATCTAATTATGCTAAGGCTCCAAATAATCTAGTAACAAGTCGTTCCGTTTTTGATTGCAACATGTTCCAACATCCCATCCTTCATGCTAAGGCCGATCCCACATTATTCATGGTGTTGGCGCAAACTGTACTTTGTTTGATTCCGCTTGGCCTGCTAATTGTCACGCCCCGTACCTTATCGGGACGCAACATCCCATCGACGGTCGATTATGGTGCAACGCTCCTAGGAAGCATTGCCGACCCAACGCCCAATCAGAGATCAAACACATGCAGAAGCAATGTATATAATTAAATATATACACCCGTACAGTAAAACACATGAGACCAAGGTAGAATAACCAAATAGCAGTCAAGCACCCCAGAAAATATATATGTTTTATACTATTATCAAAAGATCCTTTACAACCACATATACATACCGGGATAAACAACAAACTAAGAGACAACAACAGCTACAGGCACGTTAAAAGTCCGAAGAGAGGGTTCAGTCACTCTGCCAGCTCCTCTGAAGTACCACGCCATGTACTCTTGAGTATGGCAATAGTCCTCTCCCACGTTCACAAACAAAACGGAGTAATATCTCACATAGGCTACTCCGTCTCCACAGGGATGTACGCTAGTCGACCGCTGGATATGATGCGATATCCCAAAAAGAGGCACTCTCCTCGGCATCCTATGGCTGGGGGTCTGAAATGTGGGTTGATACAACCGTGAGACGAATCTCAGCGAGTATAACCCCCTAAACCTAGGTTAGGCTAACATGCAATTCTCCTGATAGATAACACATAATCACATTGCAAGTTTACTCATAAATAATTTCTGACCTAAGCTCTTTGGCCTCGATCTCTTACCTGACTGACCTGCAGGTTATTCAAAATAATAATATAATCCAGTCACATATACGAGCACTTGGTTCACGCGTACGTCAAGCATATGTTCATGCTCAATAATGATAACATCACGTACTATTCACCGAGTCCCGCATACTCGCATTCTACCCTACGCATTCTTATGCATGTAAATGTCCACGTTCATGTCTCGGCTCACTAGCCCACACTGGCACACTGGGATTTTCTCAATTTATCATTTAATATGACCTGCGTAAAACGCATTAGGTCTTTTATTTAGTCACAACACTTCGTGGCCTGTGTTAAAACACATCAACTGGCCCGTGTCTCTAGCCCGCGTCAAAAAGCATCAGGTGCAACACCGATCTCCTCACGAACCAGAGCCCGCGTAAAAGCGCGTGGGATGGTCGTCTTCCGGATGTCTTGGGCATCGTCCCGCCGTAACACGCATCGGGATGGCACACCTCGCGCGTCTCGCATCGGGCGAAATGTGATCACATGAACATACAGTTTATTATTATCTGAACCCCGCGTAACACGCATCAGAGCATTTAGGTGATCACATGCTCATGGCAGGTACGCATTCTCGCACAATTCATCACACGCCTCATTCCCGGCATTCACTATGTGTGCCGTGAAATGCAACACAATGCAACATGAGCATTAGCACAACTCAAGCATTCAGTTAATTTCTTGTCGCAATAATTATTCACTGGCCAATTAATACCATGCGGTCCAATTTCACAATGTGCAATTCAATAATCCAATCAAGCCATCATATGGCCAATCACACTCTGCACGAGTCGGCCACACAGTCACGCGACATGGCATTACTCAATTTCCTAACAATTGGGTACAGAAATCAACCAGTCACTCAGCCTGGGCACACCCGGCAGTCCAATCACATAATCCCTAACTAATCCGAATTAGCCTAATAATTATCTCTAATGATCCCACTAATTTTCTTGGATTTATTCCACCAATTGATCCTTAATTTAGTTCGGATTATACACCGATACTACTTAAGCCGGTCCAGAATACACTGATAATATCTAAGCCAGTCTAGAAAAATGCACTATTAGTCCTAATTCGGATTTAGAAAATATACTCACTTAATTTCTGGACCACGGCGACGGGGAACGGCGGCCGATCACTGATGAACAGTGAAACCCGGCAAAGTTCCCGGTGGCGTCTTATTCACGACGTCTTCGCTCACGGGTCTATTCCTCACGCGTGCGTTCATGACTATACGGGGATTGTACGGACGGGCATGAACGGTGGCCCCGAGACGGGCGGGTGATGACGCGGACGGCCCGTCACGGACGGTGGCGCATTTGATTGCTACGGATTGACCGTCACGGACACCGTATGGCCGGCGATGAACGGCGACGTACCGACTAGCTGGACGGCTGGGTGGCGATGGAACGGCGACCTGAGCGCCGGCGAGGCTCCAACGCGGCGGCGGTGCTAATCCGGGAGAGAAAAAGAGAGAGAAAAAGAGGGAAAGGGAGAGAGAAAGGGCTGGACAGAGGCGAGGCTAAGGCCGGGGCCGTGTAGTCGATGGCGGGCACGGTGGCTTGCCGACGACCCCCTGATCGGCGACATGCTCCGGCGAAGCCAAACAAGGGAGAAAATGAGGAAGAAGCTGCTGTGGCTGGGCTGATCTGCCGAAGGGGAGCTGGGAGGAGAGAGAAACTGGTCTGAGTTGGTCAAATATGATAGCCCACAAGTACCACGTGTTGCCGATTCGGGCCGTTTGACCAAAATACCCCTAATCCAACGGTTTAAATTCAATACTATCCAAAAAGTGGAGGGTAAAATGGTCCTTGGCCCTCAATAATTGAGCTGATAACCTCTGGTAATTATCTCAAAAAATTCGGATAAAAAATTAGCCCAGGGGTCAAAATCGTCATTTTTCCAGTCCTAGGGTAAAATTTTAATTTTTATACATACGTGTTTCATATGTGCGTGGCCAACATAATATGGCGTCAGAATCACGAAATTCACTTTTTAAGCCCTCGAAAATCGACTGCAAAGTTCTGGGAATAAAATAATATTATTTTTTCAATTTTTGTCGAAATTTCCGTTTTTATCCAAAACCACTCTAAATGTGCGTGGCCATCCCAAAACCTTGGCCGCGAAAAATAACCTCAAACGGCCTCCGAATCTAGCCTCGGTGCTCACAGGGGCAAAATCGTAATTTTCCTCAATTTTCGTCAAAATTTCAATTTCTGGCTAGATTAGCCCCAAATGTGCGTGGCCACACCAAAATGATGTTGGTCTTGCAAAATAATCGTAAACGTCCACAAAATTTTGACGTCGTAGTTCGGGTCCAATCTGGCAATCAAATTTGCTCATTTTAAAATTCTAGAGCCTCTCATTAACGGACGGCTTCTTAGGTATTACGCGTATCGACCTAGGGTTGTCCGAATCGTAATGGCCTCGATTTTCGAGAGAGCGCGAGGAATTATCACTAGTATCGGAGGTCTCGATCATTTAGGTTAGTTCGGGAATCGTTCGCCATGTGTACTTTCGGTCATGCGGAATCACCCGCGATCCGATCGTACATCATTGGCCGAATCAAATCCTTCACCTTCCTAAGATCGGCCCACGTTGGTCCAAAATATTCCCTCGGTGTTCTTCGAATTCTGTACCCAACTCACGATCAAGTCCCCGTTCCATGTACCTATTCCAATTTAGCCTTTCCCATAAGGTTAGTATCCCGTGATTGATCAAGTCCGGGCGAGACTTTCTAAAATTAAATGAGAAATAATTTACACTTTATTGATTCCGAAAATGGGTCGAAATTCAGGATGTTACAATTCTTCTTCCCTTACAAAAATTTCGTCCTCGAAATTTGTAATCTACTCTTACTCCTCAAACAGGTGGGAGTGCTGATGTTTCATGGCCTCTTCATTTTCCCAAGTGGCACCTTCCGTCCCATGGTGCTCCCAGACAACTTTGACCATTGGGATCGTTTTGTTTCTCCGCACACGATCTTTTCGATCCTCGATCCTAACAGGTCTTTTCACGTACGACACTCTCTGTCGTCCACTTCTATCTCCTCATACCTTAGAACGTGGGTCGGATCTGGTTCATACTTCCTCAGCATTGACACGTGGAATACATTGTGTATATGGGATAAATTAGGCGGCAATGCCAAACGATAGACCATATCGCCAATCTTCTCCAATATTTCAAACGGACCGATATACCTTAGGCTGAGTTTTCCTTTCTTATCAAATCGGGATAATCCTTTCATAGGCGACACTTTAAGGAACACATGATCTCCGACTTGGAATTCCAAAGGTTGTTGTCTTCCGATCGGCATAACTTTTCTGGCGACTCTGTGCCGTTCTCAGTCTATCTCGGATAATCTCAACAGCTTCTACCGTTTGTTGTACCAACTTCGGGCATGTAATGCTTCGCTCACCAACTTCGTCTCAACATACTGGCGTTCTACACGCCCTGCCATACAAGGCTTCAAACGGTGCCATCTGAATGCTCTGCTGATAGCTATTATTATAGGCAAACTCCATCAAGTGTAACTATTCTTCCCATTTGCCTTGAAAATCCACTACACAAGCCCGCAACATGTCCTCCAGAGTTTGAATTGTCCTTTCAGATTGGCCATCCGTCTGAGGATGATAGGCTGTACTAAACTACAACTTTGTTCCCAGGGCTGTTTGTAGACTCTTCCAAAAGTTCGCCGTAAATCTCGGGTCACGATCTGAAGTAATCGTCACTAGTACACCGTGAAGTCTGACGATTTGTTGTACATATAGTTCAGCATATCTTTCCAACTCGAAGTCCTTTCGCACTGCCATGAAGTGCGCCGACTTAGTAAGCCGATCTACTATCATCCATATAGAGTCATGTCCTCGCTGGCTCCTTGGTAATCCTGTTACGAAATCCATGGTGATGTGCTCCCATTTCCATTCAGGGATTTTTAATGGTCGCAGTAGTCCTCCGAGCTTACAATACTATACCTTTATTTGTTGACACGTTAAACACTTGGCCACATGCCTGGCCACATCAACCTTCATTCCATTCCATCAAAAGTGCTGTCGAAGGTTCTGGTACATCTTAGTACTGCCCGGGTGAATGCTGTACTTACTGCGGTGAGCTTCACTTAGAATTTCTTCCTTGAACTCCAAATTATCAGGTACGCATAGTCGCCCACGGAACTTCAAAACTCCGTCTTCGGACAGTTGAAAGTCCGATTTCCTCTTGGCGACGTCCATCTCAATTATCTTCTGAATTTCTGGATCCGTAGATTGCAATTCTTGGATCTTAGTCTGAATCTCCGGTTCTACTCTTAAAGCAGCTAGTATGTTCGACACATGGCTCACTTCAAATTTGAACTCTGAATCTCTAAGCCTCTCTAGCAAGGTCCATTTCTTGATCATCACGTGCGACATACTTGACTTACAACTCAGCGCATCAGCGACTCGATTCGCCTTTCCTGGGTGGTACATAATTTCGCAGTCGTAGTCCTTCAGTAGTTCCATCCATCGGCGTTGTCTCATGTTCAATTCTTTTGCGAGAACAAATACTTGAGGTTCTGGTGATCAGTATAGATCTGGAACTTTTCCCCACACAGATAGTGCCTCCAAATCTTGGGCGCAAACACAATCGCAGCCAATTCCAAATCGTGCGTCGGATAATTTAGCTCATGCGGCCTCAACTGACGCAATGCATACGCTACTACCTTTCCATGCTGCATTAACACACACCCAAGTCCTCTCAATAACGCATTACTATACACTTCAAAACCCCCTGGTCCTGATGTGATAGTCAACACTGGGGCGATTGTCAGTCTATGCTTCAGTTCTTAAAAACTCTTCTCGCACTTGTCATCCCATTTGAACTTGGCTTCCTTCTTTAATAGTCGTGTCATTGGCATGGCCATTGACGAGAATCCTTCCACGAAACGTCGGTAATAGCCAGCTAAACCCAGAAAACTTTGGATTTCTGTCACGGAAGTTGGTCTAGGCCACTTAAGTACTTGCCTCAATCTTCGTTGGATCCACTGAAATCCCATCTCCTGAAATTATATGACCAAGAAAGGCTACTCTGTTTAGCCAAAATTCGCACTTACTAAACTTAGCGTAAAGTGCATGCTCCCTTAGCGTCCGTAGTACTTCAGTTAAATGCATTTTGTGCTCTTCTGAACTCTTTGAATACACCAGAATATTATCAATAAACACTATCACAAACTGATCTAAGAATTCTTTGACCACCCTGTTCATCAGATCTGTAAAAGCAGCTGGGGCATTCGTCAACCCGAAGGGCATAACCGTAAATTCATAGTGCCCATACCTTGTCCGAAAAGCAGTCTTGGGTGTATCTTCTTTCCGGATTCTCAATTGATGATACCCAGTCTGTAAATCTATCTTAGAAAATACAGACGGTCCTTGTAACTGGTCAAACAAATCGTCGATCCTCGGCAATGGCTTATTTTTCACAGTCACTTGGTTCAATTACGGTAATCTATACACAACCTTAAAGTCCAGTCTTTTCTCCTCACAAACAGGACTAGCGCTCCCCATGGGGATACACTAGGGCGGATAAAACCTTTGTCCAAGAGTTTTTGCATCTGAACCTTCAGTTCCTTTAACTCCGTCAATGACATCCTATATGGCGCCTTCGAAATGGGCTCTGTTCCCGGGGCCAATTCAATCACGAATTCCACTTCCCGCTCGGGTAGCAATCCTAGCAATTCCTGAGGAAAAACCTCAGAAAAATTGCACACCACAGGTATTTCTTCCAACTTGGGTCCCTCAACTGTTGTGTTAACCACGTTCACGAGATACCCTTCGCAACCATCAGCCATTAACTTGGTCGCCTCGAGGGAAGCAATCCAAGGGATCGAGATTCCTCCTCGGTTTTCCTGAAATTCATATCTAGGACATCCAATCGGATTAAATTGGATCGTCCTGCTACCACAATCCATCAAGGCCTACTGCCTTACTAACCAATCTATTCCTATTATGACATCAAAATCGAACATGGCCAATACTGCCAAGTCGATATTCTCTTCGATACTACCAATCACTATTTTACAGCCGGGACATCCAATTGAAACTAACATCCTATCATTCAATGGCGTCGACACCCACAACATAGTTTCAAGCATAACTGGTTCCATACCAACTAATCGAACAAACTACTCTGAAATAAACGAATGGGTTGCCCCCAGATCAAATAACGCATATGCAACATGATCACAAAGAGAAATTGTACCTGTGACCACGCCAGTCGCTGCTTCAGCTTCTCTACACGCCATCGCATATACTCGTCCTTGTGCTGGCGGCCTCCCTTGATTAGCCAGTAAGGAATTTCCAGCTTGATTCCCAATTTGATTTCTAGCCCACGGTGGTGGCAACCTTGGCTGTCCCGAGGGTTGCTGTTGTGGGCAATTCCTGATCTGATGATCTAGGCTCCCACATATGAAGCATGCGCCAAATCTTCTCGGCTGGGGACTCGATTTCCTAATATTTCGCAGAACTAGTGGGGCGAAACGTCTATTACTGGTTGCCGATTTTTTTTCCATAGCGGCGATTATCCTTGCTCTGAGCAAACTGCAAACCAGATGCGGCTGCCCTTTCTTGTTGGTCTCACTCGATAATATGGGCCCGCCTATACATTTCCCCATAGTTTTTGATATCATGCGACAAAATCTGACTTCGCAGATCCGGTTTCAGTCCTCCCAGAATTTTCGGGCCCTATCACGAGGATTTTCCACCATTGTTGGTGCAAACTTTGCCAACCTTACAAATTCTGCCTCGTATTGGTCAACAGTCATTTGACCCAGGCACAACCTTATAAACTCCATCAATTTCTTTTCCTTGGCATTTTTTGAAAAGTATTTCTCATAAAAACTCTCAACAAACACCGCCCAGGTCGGGGCTGTTCCCTCTGGGAATATTCTGCCCTTCGTGGCCTTCCACCAATCATTTGCGCCTCTTGCAACTGGTACACAGCTAATGCTACTTTCTCCTCATCGGTGCACTCCAGCATCTTAAAAATCTTCTCCAACTCTTCCACCCATCGCGGTACAGTCTTAGGGTCACCGCGGCCATGGAACTTAGGCGGTTTTAACTTTACAAACTGTTCTACTAACTGGGGCATCTGCCTAACCCTTGCTGGTTGAGTTGGCCCTTGCTAGGCTTGGTCCCCTCCAACACCAGCGATACGCGCGGCCTCGGCAGCCTATGCATATGCTGCGGCCCTTTTTTGCGCCTGCAATCCCATAATACGCTCTATCTCCCGTAGGGTATTCATCACATCATCGAACCTGGGATCTCTAGCCTCACGGGCTCCCTCACTAGTCTAGGCTTGGGGCTCTTTCCCCCTTCTCCTGATTGGGGTTTGAATAATGTCCTCTAGTCGACGGTCTCGGACCTCTTGGCCTCCTAAACTCGACTGACCTTGGGATTCCTTTCCCTTTCTTCTATTCATCCTTACAACTCAACTACACCCCTACCTGATATAATTCCACCAAGGAATTAAAGACTTAAACCAATCTATCCCAGTCTAAGTCCTAGGCAGGTATTAAACAATAATCAACAATCAGCATGCGGCCTAACAATTATCCAACACATCACCCAAGGGATTCGCGTACTCACCTCGGGTCGTGCCGCACCTGCACTGCAAGGGTCAAACCAATAAACATGCAATCAACACACAACTGTCAGGAGATGCATGTAGCACATGAGGTCACTTTATTGGCTACCCATGGTCTCATCGCTTCTTATCACTCCAGGTATTGACTAATTGGAATCGAGCTGACCTTGCTCTGATACTAATTCAAGAGGGGATGTCACGCCCTGTACCCTATCGGGACGCAACATCCCGTCGATGGTCAATTATGGTGCAAGGCTCCCAAGAAGCATTGCCGACCCAACGCCCAATCAGAGATCAAACACATGCGAAAGCAACGTATATAATTAAATATATACGCCCGTACAGTAAAACACATGAGACCAAGATAGAACAACCAAATAGCAGTCAAGCACCTAAGAAAATATATACATTTTATACTATTATCAAAAGATCCTTTACAACCACATATACACATCGGGATAAACAACAAACTAAGAGACAACAACAGCCACAGGCACGTTAAAAGTCCGAAGAGGGGGTTCAGTCACTCCGCCATCTCCTCCGAAGTACCACGCCACGTACTCTTGAGTATGGTAATAGTCCTTTCCCACGTTCACAAACAAAACGGAGTAATATCTCACATAGGCTGCTCCGTCTCCACAGGGATGTACGCTAGTCGACCGCTGGATATGATGCGGTATCCCAAAAAGAGGCGCTCTCCTCGGCATCCTACGGCTGGGGATTTGAAATATGGGTTGATACAACCGTGAGACGAATCTCAGCGAGTATAACCCCTTAAACCTAGGTTAGGCTAACATGCAATTCTCCTGATAGATAACACATAATCACATTGCAAGTTTACTCATAAATAATTTCTAACCTAAGCTCTCTGGCCTGGATCTCTTACTTGGCTGACCCTGCAGGTTATTTAAAATAATAATATAATCCAGTCACATATACGAGCACTCGGTTCATGCGTATGTTCATGCTCAATAATGATAACATCACGTACTATTCACGAGTCCCTTTTCGCATTCTACCCGTGCATTCTTATGCATGCAAATGTCCACATTTATGTCTAGGCTCACTAGCTTACACTGGCACACTGGGACTTTCTCAATTTATCATTTAATATGACCCGCGTAAAACGCATCAGATCTCTTTATTTAGTCACAACACTTCGTGGCCCGCGTTAAAAGCATCAACTGGTCCGATGTCTCTGGCCAGCGTCAAAAGCGCATCGGTAGCAACACCGATCTCCTCACGAACCAGAGCCCGCGTAAAATGCATCAGGATGGTCGTCTTCCAGACGTACCGGGCATCGTCCCGCGTAACACGCATCAGGACGGCACACTCCGCATAATACGCATCAAGGCTAAATGTGATCACACAAGCATACAGTCTATTATTAGCTGAACCTCGCGTAACACGCATCAGAGCATTTAGGTGATCACATACTCATGGCAGGCACGCATTCTCGCACATTTCATTACACGCCTAATTCCCGACATTCACTATGCGTGCCGTGAAATGCAACACAATGCAACATGAGCATTAGCACAATTCAAGCATTCAGTTAATTTCTTGCCGCAATAATTATTCACTAGTCAATTAATACCATGCGGTTCAATTCCACAATGTACAATTCAATAATCCAATCAAGCCATCATATGGCCAATCACACTCCGCACGAGTCGGCCATACAGTCACGCGACATGGCATTACTCAATTTCCTAATAATTGGATGCAATCAACCATCCTTTCGGCCGGGCAAACCCGGCAATCCAATCACATAATCCCTAACTAATCCAAATTAGCCCAATAATTATCTCTAATGATCCCACTAATTTTCTTGGATTTATTCCACCAATTGATCATCAATTTAGTTCGGATTATACACCGATACTATTTAAGCCGGTCTAGAATACACCGATAATATCTAAGCCAGTCTAGAAAAATGTACTATCAGTCCTAATTCGGATTTAGAAAATATACTCACTTAATTTACGGACCCGCATTTCTACGAACGGCGGCCAATCACCGATGAATGTGAAATGGCGGCGACAAAGTTCTCGACGGTATCGTTTATCGGCGCGTACTATTCACACGGTAATCGTTCATGATTATGCGGGGACCGCATGCGGACGGGCGAGAACGGTGGGCGGCGACGAGACGGCGGTGACGGTCGCGGATGGTCGTGGCGTCTGGGCGGCGTATGGATTTAATAAAGATCGACCGTCTGGGACACCGTACTGTCGCAACAAATGGCAACGTCTTCACTAGCCGGACGGGCCGGGTGGCGGCGAGGCTCCGGCACGACGGCGGTTCTAAGCCGGGAGAGAAAAAGAGAGAGAAAAAGAGGGAAAGGGAGAGAGAAAGGATTGGACAGAGGCGAGGCCGAGGGTCAGAACCGTGGTGGTCGACGGGCGGGGGCACTAGAGTCAAGGGCGGGCAAGGTTCCTAAGGACCGGCGACGTGCTCCAGCGAAGCCAAACAAGAGAGAAAATGAGAGAAAAGGAGGAAGAAGCTGCTGTGGTTGGGCTGATCTGTCGAAGGGGAGCTGGTAGGAGAGAGAGACTGGTCTGAGTTGGTCAAATATGACAGCCCACAAGTGCCACATGTCGCCGATTCGGGCCGTTTGACCAAAATACCCCTAATCCAACGGTTTAAATTCAATCCTATCCAAAAAGTGGAGGGTAAAATGGTCCTTGGCTCTCAATCATTAAGCTGATAACCTCTGGTAATTATCCCAAAAAATTCGGACCAAAAATTAGCCTAGGGGCAAAATCGTAATTTTTCCGGTCCCGGGGAGAAATTTCAATTTTTGCACATACGTGTTTCATATGTGCATGGCCAACATAATATGGCGTCGGAATCGCGAAATTCACTTTCTAAGCCCTCGAAAATCGACTGCAAAGTTCTGGGAATAAAATAATATTATTTTTTCAATTTTTGTCGAAATTTCCGTTTTTATCCAAAACCACTCTAAATGTGCGTGGCCACCCCAAAATGACCTTGGCCTCGAAAAATAACCTCAAACGGCCTCCGAATCCAGCCCCGGTGTCCACAGGGGCAAAACCGTAATTTTCCCAATTTTCGTCGAAATTCCAATTTCTGGCTAGATTAGCCCCAAATGTGCGTGGCCACACCAAAATGATGTTGGTCTTGCAAAATAATCGTAAACGTCCACAAAATTTTGACGTCGAAGTTTGGGTTCAATCTTGCAATCAAATTTGCTCATTTTAAAATTCTAGAGCCTCTCACTAACGGGCGGCTGTTTAGGTATTACGCATATCGATCTAAGGTTGTCCGAATCGTAATGGCCTCGATTTTCGAGAGAGCGCGAGGAATTATCACTAGTACCGGAGGTCTCGATCATTTAGGTTAGTTCGGGAATCGTTCGCCATGTGTACTCTCGGTCATGCGGAATTACCCGCGATCTGGTCGTACATCATTGGCCGAATTGAATCCGTCACCTTCCTAAAATCGGCCCACGTTGATCCAAAATATTCCCCCGGCGTTCTTCGAAGTCCGTGCCCAACTCGCGATCGGGTCCCCGATCCACGTACCTATTCCTATTTAGCCTTTCCCATAAAGTTAGTATCCCGTGATTGATCAGGTCTGGGCGAGACTTTTTAAGATTAAATAAGAAATAATTTACACTTTATTGATTCCGAAAATGGGTCGAAATTCAGGATGCTACACTAATAACCTTGTTGAAATCGTATTGAGAAGTCGTATAGCAGAAACGTTAATCATCATTCTCGAATCTATTCAAATTATAGTAAGTCGAATGCTTCTTTAGTGCTTGTTCTTTCCTGTATTTTACAAATCTGGGTGATGGATCGCGAATTTAACGCGCCTAGTGCCAAATATCCGGCCAGAAAGACCTAGTTATTCCCGTGATTAGATTGTCGTGCAAACTGAGATTTCCTAATGTGCTACGGTCAACCCACAACCGGATGACGGAGGGAACGAAGATGGCGACTTAGCAACAAGTGAAGCCGGCGAAAGACTCCTCTTAGATAATCTGAATCTCTCTTGTAATAAACAAGATTAGGGAGGTTAATCATAAGTAAAGCAAAACAGCTGAGGACATCATGCCTTACTCGAGTCTTTATTAGAATTATGGGTTGCGCATATTCGAATAATCGTCGGTAGATCAAAGCAAATATCGGCATATTTCCTACGATAATTTGACCGATAGAGTGTATCTAAAGCATTAAGGAAAAATATACGTGCATCCTCGCCTTTACAGGTTTAGTTATCCCTCTTGTTTGTCTTTGACAGATGAATAGGTTCTGGAACACATAGTAACTCCAGTTAGCCCTGTAGATTTATGAAGTGTATATGTCTATATAATGAATTATTATCTTAAACTAATGGTGTCTAACTTCATTGACGATGTTACGTAATTCCGTAATTACTAGAAAGATACTTACACAAAAGCAATTTTAATTTCCAAAGTTTGAAAATCCCTATCCATTTTTCATTTCTTATGCAGTTACCCATGAAATGCATGCAATACAAACTAGTTAGAGGAAAAATTATCAGAAAAGTCCTAAATCTATTGCATTTGTGTTAATTTAGTTCTAAACTTTTTGACGATTCTTCAATTTAGTCATTTTGATCAATTTTGGCCAGAAATTACTGATGTGGACGCCGACAGTGCCATATAGGATGGTTAACGTTGATATAGACAGTTTTTTTTTTTTTATTTTTGAAAATTTTAATGTTTTTTTTTTATTTTTATTGTCTTTCTTTCTTTTCTTTTTTTTCTACGAAGTCTAGCAAGGGTCACTAGCCGGCCCTTGCTGGTCGTAGGCGAGGGTAGCTGGCCCTTGCTTGTGGTCGATGAGGATCAGCTAGCCCTCACCTGTAATCAGAGAGTGTCAATTGGAGACCATCGTCAGGCTAAGAAGAAAAAAAAAAGGAAATGAAATAAGAGAAGAAAATAATAAAAAATCAGAAAATTTTTATAAAAATTATCTACTTTGCATTGACTGTATTTCATGGGACGCCTGATGTCCACGTTAGCAATTTATGGTCAAAATTGGCATTCATCAAAAGATTTGTGACTAAATTGGCTAAATTGAAGGATTATGATTGAACTAGCACAAACGTAGTACGTTTAGAACTATTCTGGTAATTTCCCCCTAAATTAGATGTATGAGATCAAAACTAGTATTAACTGTTGTTCAATACGATAGATGTTGCTCAAGTCTACTTTAAACTGCGATGGATTTCTATGGCAAAAAATGAAAAAAATGTGAGATGAGCAAGCAAATTTTTTCATTCGCGTAACATGCAGTTTTTCCACAGTTTTGTTGCAATTATCATATTGTTTCTCTGAATTTTCCTAATTCTTACATGCCGAAACTTTCATGGAACATGAATATTGACCTTTTCAAAAAGGAAAAACGAGGAATCCATTAATTTAAACTGCGATGGAATTCTATGGCAAAAAATGAAAAAAATGTGAGATGAGCAAGCAAATTTTTTCATTCGCGTAACATGCAGTTTTTCCACAGTTTTGTTGCAATTATCATATTGTTTCTCTGAATTTTCCTAATTCTTACATGCCGAAACTTTCATGGAACATGAATATTGACCTTTTCAAAAAGGAAAAAGAGTGAGGGAATCCATTAATATGATACTAGGAAGATGTTGCTGCTACATCTATAAAGTTCGCTCAGAAAGCAACTATGATCTCTTCAAATTTGACCAATTATGCAAGTTTGTCCAAATACACGTCGCTCCGCATTTGCGCAGTATCCTCTAACCTTGCTAACTTCTACGTTTTTCGACCCAAAAAAAAAAAAAAACTTCTACTTTTTTCTATGTATCTGAAGGCTGTACCGTATACCGTAGCCTAATCTTTCTCTCAAAATCAATCAATGCCTTGCAGAACCTTCCCGGGCTGCATTTCGTGCCTATTTTTTACATGTACACAATGATCAGAGCAAGTGCTTGCCTTCATCTGCAAGAGCATCATCATAGCCTCATCATCTCATTTGGAAGTTGAGTGCTTTGATGCAATAAACAAACTTGAAGGCAAAGAAGACGGTGAATGCAACCAGGACTCCAGCAACAGGTACCATGAAGTTTGGGTCATACCCAAAAGTGTCTTGAATGTATTTCTTGATGGGCACTTCATCTTGGCCAGTGACTTGGACATTGTGCTCGACATCACCATACTGCGACACTATGCATCCATACACGGTCCATGCCACGGGACAGATCCAGTAGTACCATGCCCACCATTTCGGTAATCCTCTGAAAAGAATGGAGAACGAATGGTTGTCCTGTGCGATAAGTATGACCAGATGGTCGTAAAAGAGTTAAACCTTTGAGGACTCAAAGGAACCCACTGGTCTATAAATGAAGAATCTGGAGAAAAGATTGAAAAGACCATAGAAAGCGGCGGCAAAGATGGTGGCTGCTTGCTGGTTGGGCGTGAAGGAGACTGTCATCATGCCATAGCATGTGAAGTAGAGAAAGGAGAAGAAGCAGATGAAGAAGAACCAGAAGAATTTTGCCACTGTCCACTCGAACCAGATCATTGCATACACAATCACCGTGTAATATGTGGTCTGAAAGAGCACATATGGCAATTCGCATATCACCTACACATAGGCAAATTAAATTTTAACGAATTGAGTGAAGATGTATCGCCAATAAAGAATTGAGGTATAACTTAGTTGTTGATTCTCACCTGTGCCATTGCGTAAGGCAAAGCCGAATACATTCCGGCCGATCTTTCTCGATAAAACATGGTACTCTCAACAGCTATCACAGGCTGTCCGGTCAAACAATTATTAATGCCTACAAACAAGACCGCAGCGTACATAGCTCCAATAATCATGGTCAGATCAGACTGATCTTCCCTGGAAAGTGACATAATGAAGCAGGCATAAATTGGATGAAATATTGATTTTAACCTCACTGTTCTATGAAAAAGCACATTGCCGAAAGTTTACTCAGTAGGACATGGAGGCACGTACCTTCTGGTGCTGACCCTCCAGAAAATTGTACCCACCATTAGGGCACACGCTAATGTGAAAAAGTATCTCACAAGGTTATAGTCAGGACTTCTCAATAAGTCCACCATTGTTTCCACAGACAAGATTTGAACTGTCCCCATGAGGACTGCGAGTATTGCGTTGGGAAATACAGATCCTTGGCTCCTGGAGGCGGCATACTCAGCTCCTTCACTAGTTTCTTGTTCCTCCTGCACAAAGGCATATAATTTAAGCAGGTCAGCAACAAAGTTTTCATTGACAACATGGAAAGGATTGTACTTCACTTACTAAAACAAGGATGACAATCTGTAATGCTCAGCAAAGTCCATCTTGAGCCACATTTCAGCTGCTATTGAGCTCACCTCGAGCATCCACATTGCCCGGATTGTACTTTTCCTTGATTTTCAAGACTCCGGGAATAGACTAAAATTAGTAAAAAGGATAGTGACACCAGATGTTTCTACCTGTCTTGTCAATATGTATCACACCAAATGTGTAAAAAGAAATTTATGTAAGCGAACAACATTGGTACCTCGAAGGATTCAATGTCCTTGTGGGAAAATTGACTGAGGGGTCCAGAATATGTCACTTGCCCTCCTGTCTTCATCGGCAGTAGCTGAAGCAGGTAAACCAGTTAAATATGTGAACTGTTATTAGTCATTGCTTGCTTGTACAGGAAGAAAGCAACAAGAGTTTCAAATTAGTTACCTCATCAAATGCTTTGAAGATGTCAATGCTAGGCTGGTGTATCATGCAGACTACGGTCTGACCAGTATCCACTGTGTTCCTCACCGTCCTCATGACAGTGGCAGCGGCTTGTGCATCAAGACCTGATGTTGGCTCCTCCATGAATATTATGGATGGATTAGTGACAAGCTCTACTGCTATAGTCAATCTTTTCCTTTGTTCTGTCAGTAGAACCGTAATTCCTGGAAGACCAACTAGTGCATCCTTGAGATTATCCAATTCTACCAATTCCATCACTTCATTGACAAAAATCTGGTGGCATGACAATTTCGAAATAAACTTTCTAAATTTCACCGACATCTAATTTTCATTCTTACAGTCTTTCTATCACAACTTGAATAAATAGGTGAAGGCCATAATATAAAATAAACTCATACCATTTTTCTTCTTTCCTGAATTCTTTGGTAGACATAGGAAAGCTGAGTAGATTAAAGACTCTCTCATGGTGACTTGTGGCAAGTGGATATCATTTTGTTCACAGTATCCCGAAATTCTGGCGAAGGTGTCTTGCTTCTTGGGAAATCCCAAAATTCTGATGTCGCCATCAATGTAGGCACCCGTCTTCCGCCCAGCTAGAACATCCATTAAGGTAGTCTTAGCAGCTCCGCTTACTCCCATTAGTGCAGTCAACACTCCAGGTCTGAATGCACCTGTTACTTCCCTGAGTAACTGGAGTTTGTCATCCAGGACCCCTTGTTCCTTCATTTTCTGTTGTATAAAGCTCACACATTGAGTACTTGAGTTGCTTTGCCATCTCAAATCACTATAGATTATGTGATGTTGACTTAAGACAAGCACGAAAGGTACAGATTACATACCGCAGGCATGTCTACATAATAATTTACACTATCAAAGGACATTGCTAGAGGAGCGAAAGGCAGAACCATTCTTCTCTTTGCAGCAACACCTCTTTGTGATCCAAGACAGGAATCTGCATTTCTGCTCAGGCCATTGGCGTTTGTTTGGCTTCTCATCCATCCGAGCTCCATGCCTCCTGAAATATTCAGATGCAAATGCTCATATCACAACCAGCAACATTTTCTTGGGAAGGAGTACTTTTCTGTCTGAAGTTTTATTTACTTGTATTGCTCCCATCGAATGTAGATAAGGGCCCACTAAAAGACTCTCTCATAATCGAAGAAAGTTTCTTCATTCTAGAGTTGTCCTTTGATTCTGATTGCTCGTCCTCCTCATCTTTGTCTGTTTCTTCAGATATTGCAAAATAGTCTTTCAGGTTTTAGGGTTATAAGGGACTGCAAATACTCTTGTAACTCATACTTTTCAATAATTAATTTTTCTCATTAAACACTTTAGATATTGCAGCTTGAGGTTTTCCGAGGGCTGCAGTACTATGTATTTTATTAAACAAACAAAGACTAAAAAAATTGACACCCTCTGAGAGAGTTATGTCAGGGGAAACGAAAGGCATAACGTTTTACGTTTTGAGCTAGAGTTTACGATTTTGGTACGTGAGGGCAAGGGTATGCAGCACATTCAAGAGGATTACGAATCCAATAAGAGCTGATGCACCGATCCAATACCAATTCTCATTGGAGAGCATAGGTCTTGAGCACTGCCAAACCTAAAGTCGAATTACCACTGCTAGCCTGCAAGACAACTGATTATTTGTTGGATTCTTGTAAAGATGAAAAAGGAAATTAAAGATGCACATGTCCCTATTTCACAGGACAAGAAGTTCGACCGTGATAAATGCTGTACTTTGGTCGTGCTTCTTTTAACATATGTGAATTAACTACGGAAAAAGCTTACAACTATGAAACATAAGTTGAACAAAATGTCTCAGTCAAATTGCTTTAATTACACCAAACTAATAGCATTTCCGGGCCTGCTATTAGTTCTGTGTAATTATGGCAATTTGACTGATAGCAGGCCCGGAAATGCTATTTCAACGGAACATGGGAGGACAGTAGGAGATTTACCAGTTTATTCATCCAACGAGGGGCAAACATCTCATTCACAGCAATGGCATTGAAAGCATAAGTTAAGGGCGATGCCCAGTAACCCCACTTCCACCAACTAGGTATATTACCTGCAACATCCGAACAAGCTCTCAGCTCTCTGCTATTACTCCACCTTGCTTGCAAAGTACTAGTCAGCACCTATACTTTTAACGAGTCCTTTTTCTTTTATGGAACACTTACCTCGAGGAATAATGAAACCTCCAAGCAAAAACACGAGAAGAAGCATTAAAGCACCACCTGTGTTAGCGATGATCACGGTCCTACAAGCACCTGATATGAAATGAAATAGCCCAGCAGCCATTTGTTGGATTAAGAATATCAATAGGAGTTGCTTGAAGAACCTGCAAGTAGTAAAACCACAGTGTGGTCATTCAGTACATTATTTTGAGGCATCATTCCTTGAAGTCTATTGTGATTAATGAATTTTATCGTTGTGCGGTAAGATGGTCAATTGCAATTTTGCCTTAAGGAAAGAATTGCAGCGATCACCAATAAAATTCAACTTTAGCTATATATGGCAGCGATGTCCCTGAGTAAATGCAAACCAATAGAAAGTCTGTCTGCTTTATTAATTAACAGTAACGAATTTCAGGTAAGACGATAAATTCAAGCAGGAAAAGCGACACTGAACAATTCTTCCAAACTCAGTGACCTGAGCTATTTTCCTTGATCAAGAAGAAGCTCTTGAGAATTATCATTCCTTTGATGGCTAAAACTGAGTGAGAACCTAGCTTCTTAGATCGAATGATCTGTAGACTTTTTGGGGGTAGATTGTGAAGAGCCAAAGTCAGGAAGGACATTGCCAACTCCCCCAAAACTTTAAAGCGGGCAAGAGGCAATTGACCCTTGCAACTTATAGTGATATCGTTAAGGCTCCGTGTGATGCTTCTGCAACTTCAGCTCACATACCTGCTTGCTTCAGGTGCAAATCCCATGGAATAGTACGTGATGACCATCCAAACAATGGACTCAATCACAGACATGGGAATCGTGAGCAAGAAATTAGGCAATGTGAAGGTCCAAGGAGGGTAAAACAGAAGGTCTCTCTGCTTATAGAAAACCGGAAGCCTAGTAATAGCCACGCTCAGCTCAGCAAAACCATTGAACATGTTGATGATCATCGAGAACAGGAGAGTGCCAATATACAGTTGCCCATCCATTTCATTGTGAGTGTGCATCCTGCTCCTGATGGACACCGTTTGACCCAATGACTGCCAAGATAATGCTCTGGACGGTCTTGAAAATGTACACAAATGCATTTTTCTTTATCATCAGCTATTCCTTGTCAAAACAGGCCTTAACAAGCTGTATCATAGGGACCAAGTATTTCGTAAAGACTAGAGCCACTTGGTGATTCCTGCTCCTTTCAAATGGGATGGAGAGCTGCTTGTCGAGCCTCATGCCGACATGAAATTACTTGAATCTGTTGGTGAACTCACCGACTGATATGTACCTGTACGGTTTGGTTTTGTCTGCCCAGTATTGCTCTTGGTCCTTTCTCGAGGTAACCTGTGGTAGCGGCACCCATCAAGCTAGACTGTCAGATTCATAGGGGGGACTGTATCAGATACGACTTGATAACTTCGCTGTCACCTAATATACAGATTTAAAAGCAGCCTAAGTCTAGCACAGTTTGAACACGTTTAACACTAGTTCACATGAAGATCCTAGACACCGACCTGGCCTGACTGATGATCATTCTACCATTTAATGACACTCAGAGTTAAAGCACAAAATGCAGCAAAAGCTATAATATTAAGCATCCCGTTGTTGCTGACTTTTTTTTTTTTTACCTCTTGCAAGAAATCAGCAGTATCCTTTCTCTTAGGGCACCTGACCCCGCATTGCTCGAAGAACTCGATGACGTGTTCTCATGGTCCTTGGTACACAATCTGGCCTTCTGATAAGAGAATGATACCATCAAACAAACCGAATGTCTCCAGTGCTGGTTGCAGCAACGGCATCAAGATTGTGGCATCAGTGAGATGTGCCACTTGTTGCAGGCATTTCACAATTTGGTATGTTGTCGAACTGTCAAGGCCGGTTGATATCTCATCCATGAACAATGTTTTATTAGGCCCAACAATCATCTCTCCTGTATTTACATGAATTTGAGCATATTAGTTACTTCTTCCATAATGATCTTACAAGGCTTGTCATTAGTTTGACATTGCATCATGGAAGTATATCTCTTCGCGGGCACGCCCACAGCAAAATTGCCATGACTTCTTATTCAGGCTCTATAAACACGGACATAGAGTCGATAATTAGAAGGATATTTACTAAGAGAAGCTAAAAGCAAAACCTGTCGTTACTCTCTTCTTCTGTCTACCGGATATCCCACGCTGCATTTCATCTCCGACAATCATATCTCGACATATGTCGACACCTGAGTTCTGTTTCATATATTAACGGAAAAAAGAAACAAAAAAACAGAGACATAGTGAGATTGGAAGAGGCCATTTATGTAGAGAAATTCATTAGTACTATTGAGGATTCATCAACTTTAACAATTCCTGCGGATTAAGGCAGAGTCCTTTTCTGAGTGCACTTAATAAGTAGTCTCCAAAGGTATATCATGATGAACACGTTCATGGTCAGCAATTTGCTATGAATTTTAACAAATAGGAAAATGAGCCTTCCAAAACCAAGGTGAGAGAGAGGAGGACATAAATTCACTTATTTTCATGTGGATGGACAGATTGATAATCTAGTTGGTTCAAATGTCTTATAAACCAAAAAAAAGGTCTAGAATCAAATAAAAGAGTTTGGCCATATTGAAGAATAGTTATCAATATTAGTAAGTAGTTAGTAGGTGGTCATAAATAAGGTAATTAGGGTTTTCGGTTGTCTTTCTTTTTTTATAAATAGAGCCATATACATACTCTTTTATTTAGTCAATTGCGTAAAAGTGTAATCTTTACCAATTCTCTCTCCCTCTTTCTTGATGATCCTAGAATATTTACCGGCCGACTTGCAAGTAAACACTCGACCAATTGAAGAAATTCAGGAAAAAAAGAAGACTTCGCTTCCAACTAGCATAAAATTTCAAAATTTGCCAAAAAGTGACGTGCATACTCAACGTTTCTCTTATCTTCATGGTGTAATCTGTAATTAAACTGCTCTCAACACCTTTCATGGCTGCGGCCCGCGAGTGAAATTAATAATTCAATCATCAAGTATCAAGGATTTCTTAATATTAAAATGCGGTGGCCACGGGATTAAAATTAGTTCGAAAACTAAAGAGATTTTGAAACTCATTACCTTCATGAAAAGATCAACCTCCGGCTCTGGGAAAATCGCAGCATCTTTTTCCCTCTTTGCTTGCTCAGAGAGCAGCTGTGTGACAGTAAAGATCAATTATACTGTGTTTGATTACTAAAATACAATAATGGGTCAGATATATCTAAAAATACTTTTTAAAGAAAAGAATACATTAATAATTCAACAATTACTTGATAAAATCAAAATTACCATATCTAGTTCCAACTTCTTGGCACCTTGCAGAGAAATCTAAGGTTTCTTTCACAGTCTACACACCCAAATGCACATCATTTTGGCTGATATATGCAGATGTCTTTTGTGGCACAAATTCAATGAGCCTGTACCCATTGTATGATATTTCCCCTGCAACCTGCTCAATCATGACAATTTCACAAATTACTTTTCAGCCTCGCCTTTATTATACTAATTATTTAGTAAATCCTTAAGAGGGTCACGAAATTTTATCCGAGTTCAGTCCTATAGACCTTCAAGGTTGGGTCCAATCTTCCTGCGAGAGCCAGCAAAAGGGTAGTCTTCCCTGAGGACGGTGGGCCTAACAGAAGGGTCATCCTGTCATTAAGTCATGAAAAATGTCCAACCAAGACATTAGTGTTTTAAAAACACAATCCGAACGGATTAACTAAATCCCAATAATAATTTCCCTACTTAAGAAGAAATTTTTTTGGGGGGTGTCTTTGGTTCACCTTGATGGCTTGACAATGCCAGAGACATCTTTGAGGATGGTGAGTTTTCTCCTCTTGGCCCGTCTAATCCCAGCCAAACCAAGAGCTGATTCAGCAATGTTTAGGGCAACATTGGTGAGTGTTGGAAGAGCTCTGCTTCCAATGTGACAATCTGCTTCCACATTTAGATGCTCAAATCGCACCTCCACCGTCGGAAGTTGGATACCCACCCTGCAAGAAATCATCCAAATCAACTCAATTGCGAGACAAATATTCAGCTATAATTCACATCAATTCATGATTAATTAGTTGGCTGAGTTGACTAATTCTTGTCCCTAGGAGGCTAGTCCTTATCAGCTGACCTAGTCAACTATCAACATGGTGGGATGTCTGCCATTGAATAATATACAAATTAATCGGCCACAAATACATCAATAAGTTGTGTATGGAGAAGCATGACTCAAACTTAGCTAAAAAACAATGTACAAATCTTTAAAATATTCACATGAGTTAATGAAGAAGGCAATGCATGTCACTTTCTCGTCCTTTTTTTAACCCTAACAGAAGTGCTTGTATTAAACGCTTGTTTTCTGTTTTTTTGGTTGATTTCGCTGTCAGTTTGTTGGGGAAAATATAGACGGGCTGAAAATGCAAAAGGACATATGGCCTAGAAACTTTCTTTACATAAAAAAATATCAACTTTTAGTTATTATGAACAAGTAAGAGACTTAGTCAATGAGAGTTGACTGGTGAATAGCAGAAGTCATCGATGAAATAAACACTCGACAACTTGATGAGTAGCGACACTCTTTAGGAAATTTAAGCTCTTTTAGATAAATGTCAACAATTTGAAAAGTATCGACAACCAAGGAAGTTATTGACAACAAACGTCGCTTATCTAGGATGAAGTCATCGACATCGATATTGACGCGTGTAACTGTATAGTAGCGATATTTTCAGATATTTAAGCTTCGTGTTGTAACTTCTTGTAACCATTGATAAAATGACGAAATTATTCATTTGAATCTAGTAACCACGTGGAGATGAGAAGTCGTGGCAATATGAAGACATGGAACCGAAAGCTCCAGAGATGTGAAGGGTTGGCTAAAACTTCTGAAGAAGCTGATGGGCAATTATGCTGTGACCAATATAAATACTAGTGTTTGTGTACTGTAGAACAAACAAATATGTTATCTTTCAATTTCTACACTGCATTTCCAAATTCGCGTCATCGATTAAATTCTGACGTGTTTTTTAGCTATAGTTTCTAGATCCGCATTGTCGATCAAATTCTGACGTGTAACTTTGTTGTAGTTCCTGGGTGCCTTGTCGTCAATTAACTTCATGTGTTGTATTTTTAAGTTTTCGGGCTTTGTCATCTATTAAATTCCGGCATAGTTTGTGTACGATCAGTTTTGTTTGAAATAAAGTTATCGATTCTCTTGTTTATCTATAATATTTTTTGTCTAGAATCGCCACATAACCAGTCTCCTCTAATAAAAATCGACCAATGTATTTCGGTAAAAGTATTTTGTCACGGGATCGAATTCTGACATAACAGTACTGTTACACAGATCAGCAGTCCTGATATGCATATGAAATAAAGAAGGCAATGCATGCCACTCTCCTGCATTTCCCCCCACCACAGATCCAGTAGGCCTGATATGTATATGACCTACTTGCATTCACAATCAACACGAACAGCATGGCAATAAAAAACCAAAAATTGAGTCAACGATATGCGTTATCAAATCAGAGGTTGGTGGTGCTCATGAGGTTGGCCATTCTTTTGCACGTTTGCACATGTTCATCTGCATTGCTGTAAGAGATCACTAAATGAAAAAGAATATAGTTATGACTCGTCACGATATATCTCTTACAAAGAAAGAGAATGAGATTGAACCCATGTCATTGCAAGACATGGTTCCAGACAACCTCATTGTCATTTATGATCAGTGAAACCCGGCTGAGAAAACTAGGGCCAAAATATCTCGTGAAGCATTTCATTTTCATCCAATTTGAAAATAAAAGTGAACTTACCCGTCAATCCTGTTTCTAAGCTTCCTCAAGAACCTCTCATTATCTTCTTCAGCCACTTTGAAGATCCTATCGATGAACTGTTGCCTATCATTCAGGTCCATCTTCCTCACATCCACAATCAACTTCTGTTGTACGTCGGCAATCCCTCGATCACAGCCCCTTTGAGAGCTTCTTCGTCCTCATCAATGCGGCTCATGCCACTTGATTGCCTAGCACCAGCAAACACATTATCAATGCCCCGGTTAGTCTTGCTCCTGCTCCTGCTTAAGCTCCAGCTCATGCTTTGGCTTGTTTGCCTCTATGATCGCGCTCGTTCAAATCCCTCCATATCTCCTAGAGGTATTCCTCGCCTTCTAGTTCTTTTATTCTTGTTCTGTATCAAGCAAATGGTAGCAAAATCATGATGCAAAATTCTAATTGAGAGCCAATATGCTAACTTCAAAAGTTTGAATGAATAGACAGATGACCAAATGAGTCATGCTTAGTGCTGCTGGTGCTCAGTCGAATCTCATGAAAGAAAGAAAGCATGCATATTAGCAAAACCATTTTCATTACGTAGTTTCCCAAAGAAAATAGAAAAGAAAGAAGAAGAAGAAGAAGAAGAAGAAACATGCACCTCAAATTCTCAAGAAGAGCTTATGACGCCAAGGCACTTTCTCATAGATTAAAACAAAGCTTCTTCTTCTTCCTCTTCTTCTTGAGAGAGAGAGAGAGAGAGAGAGAGAGAGAGAGAGAGAGCAAATGATGGAGGTCTAGAGAACTAACGCAAGTGAACATGCAAGCGGCATCCTTTATATTTAGTCCTTAGCACTCGCACGTCTTGGCTTCTTTACGACCTGAATCGTCTTCAACCTTTCACCGTCAAGCTTTTTCATGGAACCCACTACTCGAGCTTCAGCATTCTCTCCTACCACCCTGAAATGTTTGTCTCTTGGTTTACCAGCCTCCGAAAATTTGAACGAAAAGTATCCCGCAAAAGACAAGTTATCCCCGTGGTTAGATCATCGTGTAAACCGAGATTTCCTAAAGTGTTATAGCCGCCCCACGACGGGACGATGGAGGGAACAAAGATGGCGACTATAGGTGTGTTTGGCGATCATTCTGTTCCCGGAAATAATTTCTGTTCAGAAATGATTCTTTTTTATTGTGTGCTTGGAAACAATTTCTAAATATTTGAAGGTGTTTGATAACCGCCCAAAATTTCTATTCTTCAAATAGATAAAAAAACAGAAAAATATTTGGTAACTGCACAAAATTTCTTTTTATTAATAATATTTTGAATTTTTTTAACATTTCTTTCTTTTTTTTCTTCTTTTTCCCCTTCCTGGGCCATGGCCAGGTCGCAGGCGCTGGCAACCGGTCGCAGGCCAGGGCTGGCGAGGGCATCGCGGCCCTTGTTGGCTCTGACGAGGGTCCAACCTTCGCCCTCACCAGCCCTAGCCTGTGGCCGATCGCCAGTGGCCGACGACTAGCCACAAGCCAGGAAGAAGAAGATGAAGAAAACCAAGAAGAAGAAGAAAAAATTTCTTGTCCATTTTTTATTTTTGTTCCCATAATCAAGAAGCAAATTCTTTTTTCTTCTTAATTCTATTCCAAAATTGATTCTAGGAACAAATTTTTACAAATTTGTGCCCAGAAAAAAAATTTATCAAATAGATTTATGTTCCAAAACTAATTTTGAGAACAAAAAAATAAAAATATTTATTTTTTGATCGATTGTCAAACGTGCCCTTGATGACAAGTGAAGCCGGCAAAAGAGTCCTCTAGATAATCCAACCTCTCTTGTAAAACAAAATTAGGAAGGTCAATCATAAGTAAAGCAAAAACGGCTGAGGACATCATGCCGTACTCGGGTAATCATATGCACCTTTTGGTTCATTGAAGATGACGCAAAGACTAATTCTAAGTAGATGGAATATATACAGAGAGAGAGAGAGAGCATGCTCTCCTAAAAACCGTGCAATGTATGGGCAAGGAATCCCATTTCATCTTGATCTTTATTAATTGGAATTATGTGTGGCGCATAGTCAAATAATCATCGGTAGAGTAAAGCAAATATCCGCGTATTTCGTACACTAATTTGATCGGTGGAGTGTATCTGAAGCATTATGAAGAAATATACGTATGTCATGGCCTTTGGATATATCTCTCTTGTTTGTCTTTGACAGATGAATAGGTTTTGGAACACATAGTAACTCCGGTTAGCCCCGTAGATTTGTGAAGTGTATATGTCATTTAATGAATTATTATCTTAAATTAGTGGTGTCTAACTTCATTGATGATGTTACGTAATTGTGTAAATCATTAAGAGAAAATGATACAAACTGTTCCTGAACTTTGGTTTAATGTACAATGTGGTCCATGAACTTTTAATTTGTTTATTGTGGTTTCTCAACTTTTAGTACACGTTCAATTTAGTCCCCGAACTATATGAAAATTTTCAATATAATCCTTCCATTAATTCAAGTTCAGGGACTACATTAAATATTTTTATATAATTCATGGACTAAATTGAATATGTACTAAAAGTCCATGAACCATATTGAATAAATTAAAAGTTCGGAGACTAAATTGAATATTAGGTTAACGTTCAAGGACTATATTAAACAAATTAAAAGTCCAAGGACCAAATTATACATTGAGTCAAAGTTCAGGAACTGTTTGTGTCATTAATCATTAAAGTTGAGAAAGATACTTACACAAAAGCAATTCTAACTTCCGAGGTTTGAAAATCGTTATTCATTTTTCATTTCTTATGTGGTTACCCACGCAATGCATGCAATATGCACTAAAGAGAGGAAAAATTATCAAAAAAATTCTGAACTTATTGTATTTGCGTCAATTTAGGTTGCGCATGGTAACTTGTCAAATAGTGTTTGATTCTGTTCTTTTATTCCCAGAATTAGTTTGGGAATATAAATCTGTTTGTTTAATTTTTTGATTATGGGCACAAATTCTTGCAAATTTGTGCCCAAAATCAGTTTTGGAGTAGAATTAAGAATAAAAAAAAAGTAGCTTCCTAATTCTGGGAACAAAAATGTGAATTAATTTTTTTTTCTTCTTCTTTTTCTTGGTTTTTAATATAGCTTATAATGTTCGGTGCGAGGGCCACCCTCGCCGTATCTAGCGAGATTAAAATATTTTAATAAAAAAATATTATTAATAAAAAAATTTTACCGGCCATGGCCAACGTGTCGCGCCCCAAACCCCTCGAAGCGCGATCAACCCACATACCGGTCAATTTTGATGCGACATTTTAGGACACGTCGCTAACCCATCTCCCAAAACAAAGCATAAGGCACACGTAGAAGCAATAATTAAAACACCCGAACAAAACAATACATGGCTAAGGGTAGTAGAAACGACGAACAATTAAAAGCCTAATAATCAAGACTTGCATTGAACTTCAAAACATATACAATGTCCACTATACACCAATACAAATCTCCAAATAAAAGCGAGTCGACGGCCACTACTAACAAATGACTAAGTAGCCAAGGAGGCAGTTTAAGGTGGGGCTACAATCAAAGGGTTACTGGCCTGACCTAAGGGAGGCTAAGACCGATCCTAGGAAACTTAATCGGGATCAGATCCTGATGACTCGGACTCAGCCTCGATTATCTCATCTTCCGAATCCATCTACTCGACCTCGCCAACCTGTTTGGAATCCTGCTCTATGGGCTCCGGATTCTCATATGGATTGGGTACACCGGGCAACCTCTATCAGGAGTCTAAAAAACGGGGTTTAAACAACTATGAGACAAATCTCAATGAGTAGGCCTCCTAAACCGAAACTAGGCTAATATGCACCTCCCGACAAGCAAATCAACACAACAACCGACAATGATGTCAATCAAATGACCTAGGCCCTTGAGCCCGGATCGTTTACCTTGCTGACCCTACAAGTTAGGCAATAACAACAGGATAATCACAACACATGCGTGTACACACTTGGCCACACGTACGCCACACGCACGCCACACGCATGCTCATGCTCAAAGTGCTTATCTCACATGCCATTCACCGAGTCTTGCACACTCGCACACTGGCCCATGCGTTTTTATGCGTACAGATGTCATCATTCTGGCTCACACTGCACACTGGCTCAATGCTCAATTATTATTACGACTCACGTAAAACGCATCAGGTCCAGTGTCTCTAGCTTGCTACAAAGTGCATGAGGCTCAATACTGTTCTTTCTTAATCACAACACTCCGTGCTCAGCGTAAAAACGCCCTCGGCCTAGTGTCTCTAGCCCGCATCAAAAAGCATCAAGCGCAACACCGATCTCCTTACGAACCAGAACCCGTGTAAAACGCATCAGGATGGTTGTCTTTCGAACATACCGGACATCGTCCCGCATAAAACGCATCAGGACGGCACACTCCGCATAACACGCATCAAGGCGAATTGTGATCACATATACACACAGCTAGTTATTATTTGAGCCCGGCGTAACACGCATTAGGGCATTTAGGTGATCACATGCTCATGTCAGGCACGCATTCTCGCACAGTCTCATCTCATGCCTCATTCTCGGCATACACAATGAGTGGCCATGCAATGTCGTACAATACAACATGAGCATTCAATTTCAGTACGGCATTTCAAGAAACATGCTAAATCAACGTGCTCAAATAGCCAATCAATTACCCATACTTATTCACATAACATGGGCACTTGGCCAACTAGTACCATGTGACCCAATACATAATTCACGCACTTGGGCAATAAACATTCACACCAATGGTTGGCCAATCACACACCGCATTGCTCGAACACGCAATCAGGTGGCATGGCATTAACCAATTGAGCACGACAAAGTACCATTCAACCACCGAGTCGCTCAAATGAGGCACCACAAAATTTAACACAATCAAGCACAATTTATATCCAAATCAGCCACTACATGGCCCAACCATTCACACATGGCAATTCATAAACAAACCACACATTAGCCGTACAAGGCCCAATTAAACCTCAATGGACAGCCACTACTCAGTCTGAGAGAGAGAAAACCGGGAATATACAAAATCGGGTCCAAACTGGGCTGTTGCACAGTGACCGAAATCTATTTGAAATAAATAGTAATTCAATTCCAAAAATTATGAAATTTGTATATGTTGTACAAAACATCTTACTGAACATTTTCCGTAAAGAACTCAAAACCCAGTTCTAACTGTAAACACCTCGTTTTGTCACTTGAAATTAGATAAAAATCAACTCGTCCGATCAAGCCACCTGACCATTAAAATGCATCACATCCAGTACCCAAATCACTTTGGAAAACCTTGAAATTTTTATATGTTATAGCCACAAATGTCCCTAACAATTTTTGTGGAGGAAGTATTTTGAAAATAGGCCTAGAAAAATTTATAAAAATTTGAACAGACCCGAAGGTCGGGTGAACAGTAAATCGGGCAGACCCATTTCGGTCCAAAGATGGACTTCCGAATGGCCTCAAATGATTTTCAAAAATTCCCAAATTAAAGTATGTTATACTTAAAGATGTTGGAAACAATTTTCATGAAGAACACTTCTTCAGATTCGGGCCACAATGATCACAAAAAAAAATAACAATACGCAGAGGTACAGTAAAATCAGTAATCTGAGAATCATTAAACTTGCACCATTAAGCAAATCCAACTCATACAACCTCTAAACCAAGTCTCCGCAGTCTTAAAACCATCCCTAAATCATCACATTAGGCCCTTAAAATCACGACAACATCAGCCCAAATCAACCCCCACTAATTAATCCCTAAAACTTGTCCAAAGTGCACCTAATCCTAATTAAGGGTTAGGATTTCCATTCAATTGGATTTAAGTTTCAAAAGTGGGCTGAACAGGAGAGAAACGGGTCAAACAGTGGTTGGATTGAACCGGTTCAACGGCGGCACTCCGGCATCCTCATGGCGGCGCTTGGCGGTGAACGGCGGCGGCGACGGTTGCTCTAGCGAGGGCCTCTCATGGCCAAACAAAGAGGAAAAAAAAAAAAAGAGAGGAAGTGGCGTGGGAGGGGGAAGATGATCGGCTGATAAGGGAGGAAATGGGAGGAGAGAAAGAGAAATGGGTCAAAGGGGTCTTTTATGGTCAAAAAGTGACGCCACGTGTCGCAATCCGGTGCGTTGGACCATTTTGCCCTTTGATCCAATGGCCATTAATCACTCTCATCCAATAATTGAGGGGCCTTTTGGTCATTCAAAAATTCTGAATTTTTTTACTCATAATTATCCACAATAAATTTCCAAAAATTGCCAAAATTCGGAACCCAAAAATAGGCCATAAGGGCAAAACGATAATTTTCCAGTCCCAGCCCAAAATTTCATTTTTCGACTGTACCAATCTCAAATGTGTGTGGCCAACATAATATAATGTCGGATTCACAAAAATAACCTTTTAAGCCCTCGAAAATCGGCTTTAAAGTCTAAGGGGCAAAATAGTAAATTTTTCACTTTCAGATCGAAATTTCATTTTTTGACCGTACACACTCCAAATATGCATGGTCACCCTAAAACGGCATCGTCCTCGAAAAATAATCTTATACGGCCTTGAAAATCGACGTCGGAGTCCAAAGGGGTAAAATCGTAATTTTTCCAATTTCGGCCGAAATTTCAATTTTCAGTTGGACTAGTGCCAAATGTATGTGGCCACACCAAAACGACGTTGGCCTTGCAAAATAGTTGCAAACACCTATAGAATTTCGACATCGAAGTTCGGGTCCAATTTGTCGATCAAAATTGCTCAATTCAGAATTTTAGAGCCTCTTCCTGACGGTTGGCTATTTAGGGGTTACGTGTATCGACCTAGGGTCACTTGAGTCGTGACGATCTCGATTACCGGGATAGCGCAAGGAATTATTGGCTATTCCAGGAGTCACGATCGTTCGGTTTAGGTTCGGGATTTATTTGCCACGCGCACTCTTGGTCGAGCGGAATCACCCGCGATTCGATCGTACATCGTTGGCCAAACCAATTCTGTCACCTTCCTAGAATCGGTCCACATTGGCCCAAAATACTTCCCTGCCGTTTCTCATAATCGGTGCCTGATTCGCGATCGGATCCCCGGTCCACGTACCGTTTTCCTAGTTAGCTTTTCCCATTGGTCAGTATCCCGCGAGGGGCTAGCTCTAGGCGTGACATACTAAAATCAAATGAGAAATAATATCCATTTCGTCGGATTCCGAAAATGGGTCGAAATTCAGGATGTTACACAGCGACCAGGCTATGGTGAAAAATATAAAAATATATTATTAATAAAAAAAATTTTACCGGCCATGGCTAGCCACCAGGCCATGGAGAAAAAAAAAATATATATTATTAATAAAAAGAATTTTACTAGCCATGGCTAGTGACCAGGCCATGGAGAAAAAAAAAAAAAAAAATATTTTCAATAAATTTTTTATTAAAATATTATTAATAAAAAAGTATTTATAAAAAAATATTTTACCGGCCATGGCTAGCGACGAGGCCATGGCAAAAAAAATAAATAATTTCAATAAAAATATTTTTTATTAAATTATAAAAAAAATATTTTACTAGCCTAGGCGAAAAAAAAAAAAAAATAAAATATTTTCAATAAAAATATTTTTTAAAAATTATTAATAAAAAAATATTTTAGAAGAAAATTTTTTACCAGCTGTGGCCAAAAAATAAAAAAATTATTTTTAATAAAAGTATTATTAATTAAATAATATTTTACTGGCAATGGCCAAGAAGGAGGAGAAGAAAAAAAGAAAAGAAAGAAATATTAAAATATTTAAAATGTTATTAAAATATTATTAATAAAAATAAATTTTATGCCATTACCAAACGCATTTCTATTCTTTTACTATTTCAGGAATAGAAATTTTGGGCCGTTACCAAATGCCTTCAAATGCTCAGAATCAGTTTTCGGACACAGAATCAAAATGAATTATTTCTAATCAGAATTTGTTTCCGAGCACAGAATGGTTGTCATGCGCAGCCTAAATTAGCATAAGTGTAATAGGTTCAAAATTTTTTTAATTATTTCCCTTAAATTAGATATATGAGATTAAAGCTAGTATTGGGTTAACATGATCCTTGTGTTATTCAATTTGATAGATCTTGCTCAAGTCTACTTTGAACTGCGATCAATTTCCATGGCAAAAAATGAAAAGAAAAAATGCGAGGGGCAAGCAATTTTTTATTCGCGTACCATGCAATTTTCCACAAGTTTGTTGCGATTATCAAAATGTTTCTCTGAATTTTCCTGATTCTTACATGCCAGAACTTTCATGGAACATGAGTATTGACCTTTCCAAAGAGGAAAAAGAGTGGGGGAATCCATTAACATGATAGTAAGATGTAGCTACTCCATCTATAAAGTTCGCTTAGAAAGCAACTATCATCTCTTCAAATTAGACCAATTATGCAAGTTTGTCCAAATACATGTCGCTCTACATTTGCGCATTATCCTCTAGCCTTGCTAACTTCTACGTTTTTCTATGTATCTGAAGCCTGTACCGTATACCGTTTGTCTAATCTCTGTCAAAATCAATCAATGCATTGCAGAACCTCACCGGGCTGCATTTCGAGCTGATTCTTTTACATGTACACGATGATCAGAGCAAGCGCTTGCCTTCATCTTCAAATGCATCATCATAGCCTCATCTCATTTGGAAGTTGAGTGCTTTGATGCAATAAGCAAACATGAAGGCAAAGAAGAAAGTGAAAGCAACCAGGACCCCAGCAACAGGTCCCATGAAGTTTGGGTCATACCCAAAGTAGTCTTCAATGTATTGCTTGATGGGTACTTCACCTTGGTCAGGGACTTGGATCTTGTGCTCGATGTCACCATACTGTGATACTATGCATCCATACACGGTCCATGCCACAGGACAGATCCAGTAGTACCACACCCACCATTTCGGTATCCTCTGAAAAAGAATTGAGAACAAATTGTTATGTCCTGTGCGATAAGTATGACCAGATGGTCGTAAAAGAGTTAGAAACTTTGAGGACTGAAAGGAACCCACTGGTCTTGGGATGAAGAATCCGGAGAAAAGATTGAAAAGACCATAGAAAGCGGCGGCGAAGATGGCGGCTACTTGCTGGTTGGGCGTGAGGGAGACTGTCATCATGCCATAGTATGTGAAGTAGAGAAAGGAGAAGAAGCAGATGAAGAAGAACCAGAAGAATTTTGCCACTGTCCACTCGAAGCAGACCATTGCATACACTATCACCGCGTAATATGTCGTCTGAAAGAGCACATATGGCACTTCGCATATCACCTGCACATAGCGAATCGCTAAAGTTTAGTGAATTGGAAGACGTATCATGACAAAGAACTGAGGTATAACTAAGTAATTTATTCTCACCTGTGCAAGTGCGTAAGGCAGAGCAGAATACATTCCGGCAGCTCTTTCTCGATAAAACACGGTTCTCTCGACAGCTATCACGGGTTGTACGGTCGAACAATTATTAATGCCGACAAATAAGACGGCAGCGTACATAGCTCCAATGATCATAGTCAGATCATTCTGATGATCCCTGGAATGGGATGAAAGATTGAAGTTTAACCTCGATGTTCCATGAAAAATCACAATGCAGAAATCAACTCCATATAGGACATGGAGGCACGTACCTTCTGGTGCCGACCCTCCAGAAAATTGTCCCTACCATTAGGGCACATGCTAATGTGAAGAAGTATCTCACAAGGTTATAGTCGGGACTTCTCCAATAAGTCCACCATTGTTTCCATAGACAAGATTTGAACTGTCCCCATGAGGACTGTGAGTATTGCGTTGGGAAATACAGATCCTTCGCTCCTGGAGGTGGTGTACTCAGCTCCCTCACCAGTTCCTTGTTCCTCCTGCACAAACGCATGTAAGGTTAGCAGTCAGCAACAAAGTTTTGAATGAACAACATGAAAAGGATTTAGTTTGATCTCAAGTCTCGGCACTTCACTTACTTGGACAAGGATGATGATTTGTAATGCTCAGCAAAATCCATCTTCAGCCGTATTTCAGCTGCTATTGAACTCACTTCAAGCATCCATGTTGCAGGATTGTACTTCTCCTTGATTTTCGGGACTCCGGGAATAGACTGAAATTTAGTAAAAAGAAGCATGAGACCAGAGGTTTCTGCCTTGTCAATATGTACCAGATCAGATGTGTAAAAAGAAATTTGTGCAAGTATACAAGATTAGTACCTCAAAGTATTCGACGACCTTGTGGGAATTCCGACCCAGTGGTCCGTAATATGTCACTTGCCCTCCCCTCTTCATTAGCAGCAGCTGAAGCAAAGGTAATCCAGTTAAATATGTGAACTTTTATTATTCATTGCTTGCTTGTAGGATGAAAGGGACAGAAGATTCAAATTAGTTACCTCATCAAAGGCTTCGAAGATGTCGATGCTAGGCTGGTGAATCGTGCAGACCACAGTCCGACCAGTATCCACTGTGTTTCTCACTGTCCTCATAACAATAGCAGCAGCTCGTGCATCAAGACCTGATGTTGGCTCATCCATGAATATAATGGATGGATTAGCGACAAGCTCTACGGCTATAGTCAATCTTTTCCTTTGTTCTGTCGATAAACCCGTAATTCCCGGAAGACCAACTAGTGCATCCTTGAGATTATCTAATTCTACCAATTCCATCACTTGATCGACAAAAATCTGCCAGCACAACAATTTCAAGATAGAATTACTAAATGTCAGTCTTTCTGTCACAACTTGAATAAATAGGCGAATGGCCAAATTAGAATGTACTCATACCATTTTTTCTTCTTTCCCAACTTCTTTTGGTAGACGTAGGAAAGCTGAGTAGATTAAAGATTCCTTCACAGTGACTTGTGGCGAGTGAATATCGTTTTGCTCACAGTATCCAGAAATTCTGGCGAAGGTTTCTTGTTTCTTGGGAAATCCCGAAATCCTGATGTCGCCTTCCACATAGCCACCCGTCTTCCGCCCCGCTAAGACATCCATTAATGTAGTCTTTCCAGCTCCGCTTACTCCCATTAGTGCAGTCAACACTCCAGGTCTAAATGCACCTGTTACTTCCCTGAGTAACTGGAGTTTGTCATCCGTGACCCCTTGTTCCTTCATTTCCTGTTGAATAAAGCTCAGAACATTTGAGTTCTTTACTAGCTCTCACCATCTCAAATCACAATAGATTATGTGATGTTGACTTAAGACGAGCACTAAAAGGTAAAGATTACATACCGGAGGCATGTCTACATAATAATTTACGCTATCAAAGGACATTGCTAGAGGAGTGAAAGGCAGAACCATTCCTCTCTTCGCAGCAATGCCTCTGGCTGATTCAAGAATGGAATCAGCATTTCTGCTCAGGCCATTGGCATTTGTTCGGCTACTCATCCTTCGGAGCTCCATGCCTCCTGAAAGATTCAGAAGCAAATGCTCATATCAAAACCGGTAACATTTTCACTGTAAGGAGTAATTTGTCCTATGTAGTTTTATTTACTTGTGTTGTTCCCATCGAATGTAGATAAGGGCCCACTAAGAGACTCTCTCATAATTGAAGAAAGTCTCCTCATTCTAGATTTGTCCTTCAATTCTGATTGTTCGTCCTCCTCATCTTTGTCTGCTTCTTCAGATATTGTAGTTTGAGGTTTTCCAAGTGCTGCAGTTTCATGCATCTTATTAAACAAGAGACTAACAAAATCGACACCCTCAGAGGAAGTATGTCCGGGGAACCAAAACTTGGAATATTTAATGCATTGAGCTAGAGCTTACGATTTAGGTACGTGAGTGCAAGGGTATAGAGAACATTCAAGAGAATTATGAATCCAATAAGTGCTGATGCACCAATCCAATACCAATTCTCATTAGAGAGATCAAAGTTCTTGAGCACTGCCACACCCGTAGTCGTATTACCGTTGGTAGCCTGTAAGACAACCGATTATTTCTTGTAAATATTAAAAAGGAACAAAAGATGTATGTCCCCTAATACATAGTACACGTTTGACAGTTAGAATTGCTACACTTTAGTTGTGTTCATTCTAACACAAGTCAATTAAGTAGGCAAAAAGCTCAAAATAGTGAAATATCTGTAGAGCAAAATGTCTCAGTCAAATTGCTGTAATGACGCATAGCAGGCCTAATTCAAGAGAACATAGGGGGACAATAGGAGATTTACCAGTTCATTCATCCAACGAGGAGCAAACATCTCATTCACAGCTATGGCATTGAAAGCATAAGTTAAAGGCGATGCCCAGTAACCCCACTTCCACCAACGAGGTATATTACCTGCCACATCCAAACAAGCATTTAGCTCTCTCCTATTGCTCCACCTTGCTTGCTAAGTACGAGTGAGCACCTACTCTTTTAACAAGTAGTCTATGTGTCCTTTTCTTTTTATGGAACACTTACTTAGAGGAATAATGAAACCTCCAAGCAAAAACACGAGGAGAAGCATTAAAGCACCGCCCGTACTAGCAATGATCACAGTCCTACAAGTGCCTGCAATGAATCGAAATAGCCCAGCAGCCATTTGTTGGATCAAGAATATCAATAGAAGTTGCTTGAAGAACCTGCAAGTAGTAAAACCACTGAATGATCATTGAGCCCATTACTTTGAAGCGTCATTCCTTAGAGTCTACCATGATGAACAAAATTCATCATTGTGCAGTAACATTCAGGGTCAATTGTAATTTTGCCTTAAGTAAGGAAAGAATTGCAGCTATCTACAATAATGATTCAACTTGTGCAATATATGGCCGTGACGTCCCAGAGTAACTGCAAACCAATACAAAGTCTTCCTGCTTTATCAATTAACAGTGAGGAATTTTAGTTAAAACAATACATTCTTGCAGGAAAAGCGACACTAAGCGATTCTTCCAAACTAAGTTATCGAAGCTATTTTGGTCAATCAAGAAGAAGCTCTTGAGAAATATCATTACTTGGAGGGCTAAAACATAGAGAGAAACTTGCTTATTAGATTGAATGATTTGTAGAATTTTTGGGGGTAGATTGTGAAGAGCCAAAGTCAGGAAGGACATTGAACTCCGCCAAAACTTTAGGGTGGGCAACAAGCAATTGACCCTTGCAACTTATGATGATATCGTTGAAGGATCCTTGGGATGTTTCGGCAACTTCAGTTCACATACCTGCTAGCTTCAGGTGCAAATCCCATGGAATAGTACGTAATGACCAGCCAAACCAGAGACTCCATCACGGACATGGGAATCGCAAGCAAGAAATTAGGCAACGTGAAGGTCCAAGGAGGGTGAAACAGAAGGTCTCTCTGCTTGTAGAAAACCGGAAGCCTCTGAATAGCCATGCTCAGCTCAGCAAAACCATTGAACATGTTGATGATCATTGAGAACACGAGAGCGCCGATATACAGTTGCCCATCCATTTCGGTCTTAGTGTGCATCCTGCTCCTGATGAACACTGTCGATCCAATGACCGCCATGATAATGATCTGGACGGTCTTGAAAACGTACACAAATGCGTTTTTCTTTATCAGCAGCCATTCCTTGTCGAAACAGGTTTTAACTAGCTCCATCATAGGGACAGAGTATTTCGTGAAGGCTAGAGCTGCTTGGTGATTCCTGCTTCTATCAAATGGGATGGAGAGCTCATTGTCGAGCCTCATGCCGACATGAAATTGCTTGAATCTGTTGGCAAACTCCCTGACTGATATGTACCTGTACGGTTTGGTTTTGTCTGCCCAGTATTGCTCTTGGTCCTTTCTCGAGGTAACCTGTTGTAATAGCACACATCAAGCTAGACCATCAGACTCATAGGGATGATGATATCAGACACGACGTGATAACATTGGTTTACAAAATATACAGATTTAAAAGCAGCCTAAAGTCTAGCACAGTTTGAATGCGTTTGACTCTAATTTAAATGAAATTCCTAGAATCCGACCTGACCTGCCCAATGAGCATTCTACCAAATAATGACACTCAAAGTAGGAACAAAATGCAGCACAACTATCAAATTAAGCATCCCATTATTGCTTTTTTTTTTTTACCTCTTGCAAGAAATCAGCAGTACCCTTTCTCTCAGGGCACCGGAAACCGCAGCGCTCGAAGAACTCGAGAACATGTTCTCGTGGTCCCTGGTACACAATCTGGCCTTCTGATAATAGAATGATGTCATCAAACAAATCGAACGTCTCCGGTGCAGGTTGCAGCAACGACATTAAGATTGTGGCATCAGTGAGATGTGCCACTTGTTGTAGGCATTTCACAATTTGGTATGTCGTCGAACTATCAAGGCCAGTTGATATCTCATCCATGAACAATGTTTTTGTAGGCCCAACAATCATCTCTCCTGTATTTACATGAATTTAAGCATATTTGTTACTTCTTCCATATTGATCTTACAAGGCTAGTCGTTTAACTGTAAAATTGCCTCATTAAAGTCCATCTTTTCGCCCAGCACGCTCACAGTAAAACAGTGATGACTTCTTATTCGAGCTCTATAAATATGGACATGGAGTTGATAATTAGAAGGATTTTTAGTAAGAGATGCTAAAAGTAAACCTGTTGTTACTCTTTTCTTCTGTCCACCAGATATCCCACGCTGCATTTCGTCTCCGACAATCGTATCTCGACATATGTCAAGCCCTAAGATCTGTTTCATATATTAATGGAAAGAAGAAAAAAAAAGGGATAGACATAGTGAGATCGGAAGAGACCACTTTATGTAGAGAAACTGATGAGTACTATTGAGCGTTCATCAAATTTAACAATTCCTGCGGATTGAGGCAGATTCGGTTTCTGATTGCACATACGCTAAGTCAAATGTCTCCAAATGTATTTCATGTTGAACATGTTTATGATTACCAATTTGCTGGGAATTTTAACAGGAAAATGAATCTTCCAAAACCACGGTGAGAAAGTGAAAAGGACATAAATTCACTTATTTTCTTGTTGGTGGACAGATTGATAATCTAGTTGGTTCAAATGTCTGTATAAACCAACAAAAAGGTCTAGAATCAAATAAATAATCTGGGCCATGTTGAAGGATGGTTATAAATATCAGCAAGTAGTTAGTAGGTGCTCATAAATAAGGTGATTAGGGTCTTTAGATATCTTTCATGCTCTATAAATAGAATACTCTTTTATTAAGTCAATTGAGTAAAGATGTAATCTTTATCGATTCCGTCTCTCTTTTGAAAATCCTAGAATATTTACAAGCCTACTTGCAAGTAAGCACTCGACCAAGTGAAGAAATTCAGGAAAAAAAGAAGACTCTGCTTCCAACTAGCATTAAAATCCAAAATTTGCCAGAAAGTGACTTGCATACTAAACGTTTCACTTACCTTCAAGGTGTAATCTGTAATTATACTGCTCTCAACACCTTTCATGGCCGTGGCCTGTGAGTGAAATTAATAATTCAATCATCAAGGATCAAGAAATTTTTTTTATTTTACTAAAATGAAGTGACCAGGAAATCATGATTAGTTCAAAAACTAAGGAGATATTGAACTTCATTACCTTCATGAAAAGATCAACCTCCGGCTCTGGAAAAATCCCAGCATCCTTTTCCCTGTTGGCAAGCTCAGAGAGGAGCTCTGTGACAGTAAAGACCAATTATACTTGTGTTTGATTACTAAAATATAATAATGCGTCATATGCATTTAAACTTACTTTTTAAAGAAAAAAGAATAAATCAATAATTCAACAATTATTTGATAAAATCAAAATTACCATATCTAGTTCCAACTCCTTGGCACCTTGCAGAGAAATCTAGGGTTTCTTTCACGGTCAACACACCCAAATGAACATCATTTTGGCTGATATATGCAGATGTCTTTTGTGGCACAAATTCATTGAGCTTGTACCCATTGTAGGATAGTTCCCCTGCAACCTGCTCAATCATGACAATTTCACAAATGACGTTTCATCCTCACCTTTATTATACTAATTAATTATTAAATCCTTAATAGGGTCAAGAAATTTTATCCGAGTTCAGTCCTAGACCTTCAAGGTTGGGTCCAGTCTTCCTGCCAGAGCCAGCAAAAGGGTAGTCTTCCCTGAGGATGGTGGGCCTAATAGAAGGGTCATCCTGTAATTAAGTCATAACAAATGTCCAACCAAGACATTAGTGTTTTAAAAACACAATCCAAAGTAATTAATTAAATCCTAACAATAATCTCCCTACTTAAGAAGAAATTTTCTTGGGGGGGTGTCTTTGGTTCACCTTGATGGCTTGACAATGCCGGAAACATCTTTAAGAATGGTGAGTCTTGTCCTTTTGGCCCGGCTAATCCCAACCAAACCAAGAACTGAATCAGCAACGTTTAGGGCAACATTGGTGAGTGTCGGAAGAGCTCTGCTTCCTGTGTGACAATCTGCTTCCACATAAAGATGTTCAAATCTCACCTCCACCTTCGGAAGTTGGATACCCACCCTGCAAATAATCATCCAAACCAGAACATTCAACTATCATTCACATTAAATCATGATTAATTAATTGGATTGAGTTGACTAGTTGTTGTCCTCATGAGCCTCCCTCCTTATTAACTGACCTTGTCAACAAGGTGGCATGTCAACCATTGAATTATAAACAAAATTAATCGGCGGCACATATATCAACAAGTTAGATAAGCGTGACTCAACCTTACCTAAATGACAGTGTACAAATATTTAAAATATTCGCATGAAATTAATAAAGAATGTAATGCATGTTGTTAGACTGTTTAACCCATATAAATCTCGTAGATAAGCCATGTCGGATACAGAGCAGGATTCCGATGCCTTGTTAGAATTTTTAATCCAAAAGTTTAAGCTAATAATAATTGGTGAAGGTAAATCACTTATATATAAAAAGCATATAAAGCCTACAAATAAGCGATGTAGGACACTTTTATGCACGCCACTTTCTCCTTCTTCCTTTTTCTCTCCTACTTGGATCCATCAATCCTCAAACGCACATGAGCTATATGCATTCACAATGGAAGCAAACGACATGGCAATAAAAAACCTAAAATCGAGTCAACGATATGAGTTATTTTTTCTTTGGTCAAAGCAACGATATGAGTTGTCGAATCAGGGGGTTGGTGGTGCTCACGAGGCTGGCCATTTTCTTTGCTCATGTTCATCTACATTGCTGGAAGATATCACTAAATAATAATAAAAGATTGTTATAATTCATCATGATAATTTTTTATGCAATGTCTACTATGGTTACGTATCTTCATGGCAAAAATGAAGAAAAAGAAAATGAGAAAGAACCCATGTAATTGCATGACATTGTTTCCAGACATTGTTATTTATCATTAGTAAAAATGACTGAGAAAACTAGGGCAAAGTTTAAATTAGAGTAAAATGGCAAGTAGTTGAAGCATTTTATTTGATCCAATTAAAATTGAGAGTGAACTTACTTATTAATCCTGTTTCTGAACTTCCTCAAGAACCTCTCATTATCTTCTTCAGCCACTTGGAAGATCCTATCAATGAACTGCTGCCTATCATTCAGGTCCATCTTCCTCACATCCACCACCATCTTCTGTTCACGGTTCTGCTCGTCGTTCTCGACGAAAGTTTGGAAGATGCTCGTCCGTAGCCGGTCGTACGTCGGCAATCTCTCGATCGCAGCCCATTTGAGAGCCTCTTCATCTTCATCGATGCAGCTCGTCCGTCTCGATTGCCTAGAGCCCGCGAACACGTCTTCCATGCCCCAGTTAGTCCTGCTCATGCTCCTGCTTATGCTCCGGCTCATGTTTTGGCTCCTTTGCTTCCACGACCGCGCCCGTTCATATCCCTCCATATTTCCTAGCACTGTTCCTCTTCTTCTTATATTCTTATTCTTGTTCTATATCAAGTCAATGGTAGCAAAATCTTCATGGACAAATTCTAATTAATAGACAAAGCTGGTATGTTAACTTTAAATTTTGAATAAACACACATATGAAAAAATGAGTCATGCTTAGTGCTGCTAGTGCAAAGTTGAAGCTCATGAAAGAAAGAAAGCGTGCATATCAGCAAAACCATTGTAAATAAAATAACAGAAACCTTCACCTCAAATTCTTGAGAAGAGCTTATAAGGCCAAGGCGCTGCTCAAAGATCAAAACGAAGCTACTTCTTCTTCTTTAGAGAGAGAGAGAGAGAGAGAGAGAGAGAGAGAGAGATGGAGATGATGGAGGTCTACAAACTAATGCGACTATATATTATGCAAGAGGCGCCCTTTATGCATTCACATGTATAAATGACCAAAGAAAGCATGTGATACTCAGTACTTACACGCCTTGGCTTGATCAACGATTTCCGTTAGCGAGAGAGACCATGTCCATTCCTTGCATTAGCAAGCAATGTTGCCTCCTAAAACTATTAAACGGGTCAATCCTTCATCCTTTGACCCAAATGTAGGTGGGGGGGTAGAGTAATCCTCATATGATATTCCTGGTTAACTGGGCCAAAGCAACCATGTGATGTCACTTGATTTGGTCCAAGCGTGATGTGTCTAGGAGATGTTTGGTGAGCCAGAGGGCAAACAATATTATAACCTTGACAAGGTCAAATGTTGCATTCAGAAGACTGTATAAAGAAAGTGCCTCCATCTTTACCAACTTCATTAGGCCATCATTCATGAATGAGGACGGTGATATGGTGGCATGATAAGAGACGACATTACTTGGTCAAACATGTTTCCATGATTAGGTAAAAACCTACTCGATCTAGTTTATGTTGGAATTTTGTTCCTAATCGATCTAGTTTTGCCTCCCCATTTGTTCAATCCGCAAAACAAAAATGAAGAGCTGGGTGATGGATTGTGAGGGTGATGGATTGTGAATTCAACATGCTATGCCCCAAATCCGTCTGATGAATTATCCAGCAAAAGTGAGTTATTCCTGTAATTAGGTCATCATGTAAGCCAGGACCTCCTGACGTATCATGGCCACCCCATGACAGAACGATCATGGGGACGAAGATGGCCAACTTAATGACAAGAGAACCCAGCTAAAGAATCCTCTAAATCATCAAAATGAGGGGGGGGGGGGTTTAATAAGCAAGATAAGTGAGATTAATAATAAGTAAAACCTGTGCCATGCACATTGTCGTATATTCATTGCTAGAATAAAGCAAACATTCGTGTATTTCGTACACTCATTTGATCGGTAGAGTTCATCTAACACGTCAAGTGATCGCTGTTGTTTGTCCTCGACAAATGAATAGGTTTTGGAACACATCATAACTTTAATTAGCCCTATCATTTATAGAGTGCATATACTATACATGAATAATCATCTTAAGCTAATGGTGTCTAACTTCATTTGACGATAAAAGTTAGTTATAGCATACACGAAGTTGAGAAAGAGACTTGCACGAGTGCAATTTCTTACGTGACCATGGCAATTTCTTACGTGAGATCAAAGCTAGCATTAAGTTAACAATGCCATGGCAAATGTTGGCACCCATTGGTTGTTTCTGAATCGATTGATTCCCTACTCTCCTAAACGGTATTAACAATCTTTGCAGGCTCTTCTCGAAGATCATGAGTAAGTAAACCCACGCTGATGTATATTTGACATTAACACCTCCACTTTCTGTGTTTTTTAAAGTGAGAGACTGACCAAACATAACCCATCTTCTTCTGTCTAAGGGGTTCTCTTGCTGAATTTGCAATTTTCAGTGTCAAAAGTAACATCAACGACAAGTCTAATGGCTCCTCTTACCTAAAGAGTAGCGGCTTATGATCTCACTATGCAATTATCTGCTATCGGATTTCCTCTGGTGAATGAGTGTATGCGAATCGCTACAGATTCAAGATATTTATAAAGCTCTAATAAGAGTATGCTTTTAACAGGAATAAAGGTGTTCTGTTAGCCAACTTAGACGGAGTTGATGGAGTGCTTTGGTAGTATCAACTTGACAAATTTTAAGACTCAATTGCAACTTTTGCAATAAGTTATAATACTCTTTAGATGCACTTATCCGTAAATAAATCTACATGTCTCTTCCATCTTTTTTTAACTGAGGAGTGCTTGGAGTCGGTCAATTTTAGTAGGATGTTTTTTTCTTCTTCCAAGCTTAGCACTAGGAAAAGGGGATGCATGCTATGTTAGTATTGTGGATCCGGAGAAGGCAACGGTTTCCCGATCTCGGCCACAACTTAAAATGAGAGTTCAATCAGGTCCTTTTCTCTTTCTCTCCTTCCTTTTGGAAGATTCTTTTTCCTTTTTGTAAAGATTCCCAGCAAATTGGTGGTCGAGATCATGTTCATCATGATATACCTTAGGAGACACTGGACCTTTTTTAAAATAGTATGTGCAATCAGAAACTGAATCAGCCTTTATCCGCAGGAATTGTTCAAAATTGATGAACCCTCAATATAAGTGGCCTCTATATAAGTGGCCTCTTCCAATCTCACTATGTCTATCTAACTTTTCTTTCTTTTTGGTTTCTTTTTTCCGTTAATATATGAAACAGATCTTAGGGCTCAATATATATCAAGATACGATTGTCGGAGTCGAAATGCAGCGTGGGATATCTGGTGGACAGAAGAAAAGTAATAAAAGATTTTACGTTTGGCATCTCTTAGTAAAAATCATTGTAAATATCAACTCATGTCCATTTTTATAGAGCTTCAATAAGAAGTCGTGACACTTTTACTGCGAGCCTGCCATGCGAAAAGATAAATTTCCATGAGGCAATGTTAGACCTAAACAACAAAACTTTAAGATCATTATGGAAGAAGTAACAAATATGCCCAAATTCATGTAAATACAGGAGAGATGATTGTTAGGCCTACAAAAACATTGTTCATGGATGGAATATCAACCGGCCTTGACAGTTCGACAGCATGAACAAATTGTGAAATGCCCGCAACAAGTGGCACATCTCACTAATGCCACAATCGTGATGTCATTGCTGCAACCTGTGCCGGAGATATTCGATTTGTTTGACGATATCATTCTCTTTGTCAGAAGGCCAGATTGTGTGCCAGGGACCACGAGAACATGTCTCTAGTTCTTCGAACGATGCGGGATCAGGTGTCCTCTTGTAACATTGTATTGGCAGAAATTGCTTAGAGTATTGAGATAAGAACTGGACGCTTTCACATCGCACCTTTTTGAATTAACAAATCCAGTTATCTCAGACGTGGTGCCATAATGATATAAAACTTTTGAACTAGGAGATTATACGGAGGAAAACTATTTGATCTTCTGAGCGATCGGAAGTAAGCTCCATTTGTTCTTCTGCTAATTTATCTTGCATTTCTGGAATAAAAATATCCTTAAGAGTTTAATAGCTTTGCTTATACTTTTGAGGAAACTCCGTTGAAAGAGGATGGGAGGCGGCAAGTATGCATGGTAGGTTTACAGGAGTATGGAATATCTGATGTGGAGACAATCGAAGAACTGATTGAGAAAGGAAGTGCGACTAGAAAAATCGTCCCGATCTCATGCCATACTTCAGCTTGCCATCAAGAGGTCAATTGATGGCAGTGAGTCAAAACCTCCCCGTGTTGTGGGCAAGGTCTATTTCATTGATCTCGCGGGAAGTGGACGCGGTGCTGATACTACCGACAACGACAAACAGACAAGGTAGTTTACCCTCTGTTTCGTGCCACATGTTAAGATGTCCTCTCCTTTAGACAATTATTATCAAGTCATTGAGCGCGTATGGACACAGAAAAGTGACATCGCTCAACTAGTCCATCACATTAAAACAATTTATGTGATATTCAGATGGCATGAAATGATGATCGAATAAAAGTCGATATTTGAATCGTTGCACTAATTGTTAAAGAGTGGCTAAAAATCTCAAATTACATTCGAAGAACCAAATCCAACGGGAATGGCGACTGTCTGACTACAAATTATTTAGGTCCATGTGTTGTATATGTGTTTAATTTTCTGTGTCCCGTCGAATTGACTCTGCTCATGAGATCTATAGGTTATTTTCAGTACTCATTGAAGTGATTCGCTGTCATCAATGGAAAAGTGCTTATGTTATATTCTCGCCATCCTATTTTGAGATAAAAAGAAAATAAGGCCTGTTCATTAGCACTGTCCATCTGCCAAATTGTGGATGAACTTTTCTGATGTCATTGTTGTGCTGGAGAATGTTGTTCCATTTCGTTGTTGTATTGGCTGCTTTAGATGTACGAGCAGAGTGGAAGGTGCAGAAACTAATAAGAGCCTACTCGCGCACAAGGAATGCATTAGAGCTCTGGACAATGACCGGGCTCATATTCCTTTCGGAGGCAGCAAATGAACCGAAGTACTCAGGGATTCCTTTGTCGGCACCTCGTGCACTGTCACGATATCCTACATTACTCCAAGTTCCGGTTCTTGTGAGCATGCTCTCAATACCTTAGGATACGCTGACAGTTAAAAATATCTAAGCAGAGACTTGCGGCTTGTAAAGGTCATGTGGTTGTTTTCAATCGATTATAGCTTCCTACAAATTGTTCTCCAGGGAGAAGAGCCTCTCAAAAGGAAACAATCCTAAGAAGGACGTACTATCTTCAGCTACAAATCTGAAAGAATCAACTTCCGTACCTTTGTCATCTTTTGCATCAAATGTTTCCAAGTTTGGGGAAGATATAATCACCTCTTTGCCAGAACAAACAGGAGGAGATGATTATGATGTGTCTGAAGAATTTTATAAACCAGAGAGAGCACAGTGAAAGAGGAACAAGGGGAAAGTCAACTCTCTAAATCGCATCGCTTCAGAAGAAAAACTATCGAAATCTAATTTCGACAAAGTGAAAGGACCAGCAGAAATCGGATGCTAATAACTCTCATTTTAGTGATGACTTAGACGCTCTGTCACAGGTAAGTGCATTGTAACAGTTATGCTTGACTATTGATAACAGTGCCTCCTCTATGGCCCAACCCATGATCCATATCACTCGTGGTTATCATTTCCAACTCTTTCATCTACTTTGCCAACACTAACCCTCCTGCATCTACTCTCTCTGTTTCCTCTGTTCTCGTAGACTATGAACCAGCCACTTTCTTCTCCTTCTTCTCCTCCTCTTTCTTCTGTCTTTCCTCTCTCTCCTTCCATCTGTCACTTTCTCACCACTTCGTTCTTCTAGCCAGACATAGGACCATAGATTGCCTAGAAAAAATTTATCAATCACAGTTGCGTGGAATGGCTCCATGTGAATGCCATATGATCCAAAGGTGCAGACGAAGATCATGCTTGAATCAAACTTACTTATTTTAGATGGCACGTCTTGATCTTGTGTCAAAGAAAAGGGCAATGGTGTCGCAGTAAGTGTGGTATTAATGCTAGCCTTTACTGAAGAAGCAAAAAATATCCAGAGAAAACACTGAGCTTACTGATTACTGCAACCAAACACACGAGCATCGTGCTAGAATCTTCGATGATTCTCGAACATTACATGCGAAACAACAAATTCGTAGCCAAACCAGTCAATATATGCTATACCATTTCATGTATTTGGAGCCAAAGCAGCCAAACCAATTGGTAACACCGCTATACAATTTCATACAAATTTGTTGCTAAAAACCAGTCAATATATGCTATACTATTTAACCTATTTGGAGGAGCCAAACATACCATTCAATCAACATGGACCACTTGCCACGCATGCTCAACAGCATCCATGATCCTCCACGAAGGCATCCATCTCGTCAAGGATTGGCGAGTTTATGAAGACGCCGTCGCAGCCCAGGCAAATCATCAGTGCTGCGTCGGCCGTAGTGGCAATCCCTCCGGCAGCGAACTGTAGAACCGGAAGCCTCACCTGCCGCTTCGTCTTCAGCAAGAGATCTGGTGGAGCGGCTATCTTCCGCGCGTGCGCGCGGACCTGGGACTCGTTCATGCCGGCCAAATCACTGATCTCTCGGGAGATCGATCTGACGATCTTCACCGTCTCTGCGAACTGGACAGACCTAGACGATTTCCCCTGCATCCGGAGAATCTGAGCCCCTTCCTCCACCCTCCTCAAGCCCTCAGCAAGGCTTTTACAGCCGCAGACAAATGGAATCGAGAGCGCATGCTTGTCGATGAACGTTTCGTCGACGACGCCGAGGACCTTGATCTCGTCGAGGAAATCAACCATTCCGAGCTTTTGCATCTCCTCGGCTTCGGCAAAGTGGCCCGCGCGGACCTTCAGCATCAACGGAAGGGAAGCGACGGTGCTCCGGAGGTCGCAGATCAGAGAGTAATCGACCACCGCGTGGGGGACGGGAGGGGCGAACAAGACCGCGCTAGCATTGCCGCGTCCCACTTGCTCCGCCTGCTCCAAACTCTCGACTTCGAAAATGGCGGCGCCGCGGAATGTCCCCTGCCTCACTTGGAACTTGGAATGGAGACGGAGCCTTTGGATATCCATGGAGGCGGCGACGGACGGACCTAGGGGAGGAGACTTAGTTTTTGAGGGAAGAGGAAACAGAGAGGGAAGAGGAGACTGCACCAAAGCGAGCTTACCTATGACTCCGGCGAATGCCGGAGGCGACGGCGCCAGAGATGGCGGAGGGCTGCTCAGTAGCAGAGAGACCGGAACCGACTTCGGTCAGGAGGGAGATCGATCTCCCGAGAGATCAGTGATTTGGCCGGCATGAACGAGTCCCAGGTCCGCACGCACGCGCGGAAAATAGCCGCTCCACCAGATCTCTTGCTGGAGACGAAGCGGCAGGGGAGGCTTCGGTTCTACGGTTCGCTGCCGAGGCATTGCCAATACGGCCGATGCAGCGCTGATGATCCGCCTGGGCTGCGACAGCGTCTTCATAAACTCGCAGATTCTTAACGAGGCGAATGCCTTCGTGGAGGTGGACAAAACCGCGGACGCTGTTGAGCATGCGTGGCAAGTGGGACATGTTGATTGACAGGTATCTTTGGCTCCAAATAGGTTAAATAGTATAGCATGTATTGACCGGTTTTTAGCAACAAATTTGTCCACATAGATGAAACTGTATAGCGGTATTACCGATTGGTTTGGCTGTTTGGCTCCAAATAAATGAAATGGTATAGCATATATTGGCTGTTTTGGCTACAAATTTGTTGTTTCGCATGCAATGTTCGAGAATCATTGGAGAATCTAGCACGATGCTCGTGTGTTTGGTTGCAGCAATCAATAAGCTCAGTGTTTTCTCTGGATATTTTTTGCTTCTTCAGTAAAGGCTAGCATTAATACCCCACCTACTGCGACACTGTTACCCTTTTCTTTGGCACAAGATCAAGATGTGCCATCTAAAATAAGTTAGTTTGATTCAAGCATGATCTTCGTCCTGCACCTTTGGATCATATGGGATTCACATGGAGCCATTCCACGCAACTGTGATTGATAAATTTTTTCTAGGCAATCTATGGTCCTATGTCTGGCTAGAAAAACAAAGTGGTGAGAAAGTGACAAATGGAAGGAGAGAGGAAAGACGGAAGGAGGAGGAGGAGAAGGAGAAGAAAGTGGTTGGTTCATAGTCTGCGAGAACAGAGGAAACAGAGAGAGTAGATGCAGGAGGGTTAGTGTTGGCAAAGAGGATGAAAGAGCTGGAAATGATAAACACGAGTGATATGGATCATGGGCTGGACCATAGAGGAGGCACTGTCATCAGTAGTCAAGCATAACTGTTACGGTGCACTTACCTGTGACAGAGCATCTAAGTCATCACTAAAATGAGAGTTATTATCATCCGATCTCTGCTGGTCCTTCCACTTTGTCGAAATTAGATTTCGGTAGTTTTTCTTCTAAAGCAGTGCGATTCGAAGACTCGACTTTCCCATTGTTCCTCTTCCACTGTGCTCTCTCCGATTTATAAAATTCTTCAGACACATCATAATCATCTTCTCCTGTTTGTTCTGGCAAAGAGGTGATTATATCTTCCTCAAAGTTGGAAGCATTTGATGCAAAAGATGACAAAGGTAAGGAAGTTGATTCTTTCAGATTTGTAGCTGAAGATAGTGCATCCTTCTTTGGATTGTATCCTTTTGAGAGGCTCTTCTCCCTGGAGAACAATTTGTAGGAAGCTATAATCGATTGAAAACAACCACATGACCTTTACAAGCCGCAAGTCTCTGCTTAGATATTTTAACTATCAGCATATCCTTAGGTATTGAGAGCATGCTCACAAGAACTGGAACTTGGAGTAATGCAGGATATCGTGACAGTGCACGAGGTGCCGACAAAGGAATCCCTGAGAACTTCGGTTCATTTGCTGCCTCCGAAAGGAATATGACCTCGGTCATTGTCCAGAGCTCTAATGCATTCCTTGTGCGCGAGTAGGCTCTTATTGGTTTCTGCACCTTCCACTCTGCTCGTACATCCAAAGCAGTCAATACAACAACGAAATGGAACAACATTCTCCAGCACAATAATGACATCAGAAATGTTCATCCACAATTTGGCAGATGGATAGTGCTAATGAACAGGCCGTATTTTCTTTTTATCTCAAAATAGGATGGCTAGAATATAACATAAGCACTTTTCCATTGATGACAGCGAATCACTTCAATGAGTACTAAAAATAACTTATAGATCTCATGAGCAGAATCAATTCGACGGGACACAGAAAATTAGACACATATACAACACATGGACCTAAATAATTTGTAGTCAGACAGTTGCTATTCCCATTGGATTTGGTTCTTGGAATGTAATTTGAGATTTTTAGCTACTCTTAACAACTAGTGCAACGATTCAAGTCGATCATCATTTCATGCCATCTAAATATCACATAAATTGTTTTAATGTGATGGACTAGTTGAGCGATGTCAGTTTTCTGTTTCAATACGCGCTCAATGACCTGATAATAATTGTCTATCGGAGAGGACATCTTAACGTGTGGCATGAAACAGAGGGTAAACTACCTTTGTCTGTTTGTCGTTGTCGGTAGTATCAGCACCGCATCCACTTCCTGCAAGATCAATGAAGTAGAGCTTGCCCACAACACGGGGAGGTTTTGACTCACTGCCATCAATTGACCTCTTGATGGCAAGCTGAAGTATGGCGTGAGATTGGGACGATTTTTCTAGTCGCACTTCCTTTCTCAATCAGTTCTTCAATTGTCTCCACATCAGATACTCCATACTCCTGTAAAACTACCATGCATACTTGCTGCCTCCAATCCTCTTTCAACGGAGTTTCCTGCAAAAGTATAAGCAAAGCTATTAAACTCTTAAGGATATTTTTATTCCAGAAATGCAAGATAAATCAGCAGAAGAACAAATGGAGCTTACTTCCGATCGCTCAGAAGATCAAATAGATTTCCTCTGTATATTTCGAAGAAGCTGACAAATAGTTGAAAGCCTCGGTTACGGTAAGTGGGGTTCATCAACCTCGAAATGTCGCGGGATGCTTTGAGGGGCAATGGTTTCGTAGTGTAAGAACAAGAACGAGATACAGTGGAAGAGGCAAGAACAGCGTTCTAGCCTAGAAAAGCAAATATGAACATTGTCAGCCAAAGTAATCCACCGTCTAGCATTTATTTACATGGGCTACAAATTGGTTTGGCTACAAATAGAGGAAATAGATAAAATGAGTTGAAGACACATCACAACTTTGATCTTTGCAACAGAACTAGCTTTATCCTTGTCTGCAGCCAAACTTTTCAACAGGTTATTCTCGGGAGGGGCACGAGCTCCACCAGCCTGTTTTTAGTTTCGCGTGTATGGTTAGGAATCATCAAAGCTTCTACCACATGGATGATATATAGAAGGGCCATCCTGAAGGCTAGAAACTGGCATCTGTTCCAATGATGAACACACGATGAAATTGTTCAATTGAAATGATAGTCTTCCAAGTATAATCTCCTAGCTCGAAAGTCTTACATCATTATGGCACCGCGTCTGAGATAACTGGATTGTTAATTCAAAGAGGTGCGATGTGAAAGCGACCAATTCTTATCTCAATGCTCAAGCAACTTCTGCCAATACAATGTTACAAGAGGATATTTTAGAAAAGAGGACCCCGAACTTACTGTAATAACTAATGATGCAAGATGTAACTAAGCTCTTAGGCAAAAATCAAAGCCCCCAGTGAAGTGCAACATTTTTACCGATGATGAAAAGCCCACCTCAGGAAGAAGTTCGGTATCAAAGGAGTGTAGATCTAGGAGACCAGGACTGGAATCGCTTGGGGGAGTTCTCCCCATTCTTTCTCTGGCTTGATGACCTTGAATTTGTGGGAGGTGTTGGAAGCTCCATGTAGAACTCATTCCCTCCAATATAGCCCCTCTGGGCACTCCGACACATTCTTCATCCCTGGCCTCCACCACCACAACCACCACCACCATAGCAACCAGAGTCCTAATTAAGTTGCAAAGGCAAAAGCAATGTAAAAGGAATGAATGGTCTCAAGTCCACACAATTGCACGCAATCTTCTAACTAAAGAGAGCTCTTCCAAAACCAGAAGTTGAGCATTTCCCAGACGAGGCAACCCAGAAATATCCATAAAATAAAAATTGATGACTGCGGCAACTATATATATATAAAAAACCGAAAGCTATGAAACAAAGGAAATGGACTGGTTATTTACAGCTATTTATGCCATTCCCAACCCCAGAGGAGCTCAGGAAATATATTCAGATTAAGGAAGGGGGCGGGGAGAGTAGCTAATATGCCCTGGCTTTCACACAGGGGATATATATGCACATGCGCACACGCACTTATACATATGCATTTATCCCAAATCTTCCAATGTGTTCACAATTATTGTTCTCGAGTAGTTTTTATTCATGATGAAGTAGTTGCCTCATATGAGTATTAACAGAGAAATTATTATTTACCCGTGTGAAAAATTTAGAACCCTAAACTTAGTAGTTACATAGAGTACTCAAAGAAGTACAAGGCAAAGTCATCTAATCAACCATCTCTCTCGAGCTATTCTCGTCGTTAGATAAGTGGCAAAAAAGTTAGGCGAAGAATTAAGGGACAATGACACAAATGGCCCACGGACGTTAGTCCAATATATAATGTGATTCTTGAACTTTTAATTTATTTAATATAGTTCTTAAACTTTAGTTCAATGTGTAATGTCATCCTCGAACTTTTAATTTGTTTAGTATAATCCCGGACTTTTGATACATATTCTAAGGATATGCTGACAGCTAAAATATCTAAGCAGAGACTTGCGGCTTGTAAAGGTCAGGTGGTTGTTTTCAATCGATTATAGCTTCCTACAAATTGTTCTCCAGGGAGAAGAGCCTCTCAAAAGGAAACAATCCGAAGAAGGATGTACTATCTTCAGCTACAAATCTGAAAGAATCAACTTCCTTACCTTTGTCATCTTTTGCATCAAATGCTTCCAACTTTGAGGAAGATATAATCACCTCTTTGCCAGAACAAACAGGAGGAGATGATAATGATGTGTCTGAAGAATTTTATAAACCGAAGAGAGCACAGTGGAAGAGGAACAATGGGAAAGTCAAGTCTTCGAATCGCACTGCTTCAAAAGAAAAACTACCAAATCTAATTTCGACAAAGTGGAAGGACCAGCAGAGATCGGATGATAATAACTCTCATTTTAGTGATGTCTTAGGCGCCTACATCACGGTAAGTGCAATCGTAATGATTATGCTTGACTCGATGATTGCCTCCTCTATGGTCCAACCCATGATCCATATCACTTTCGTTTTTATCATTTCCAGCTCTTTCATCCTCTTTGCCAACACTAACCGTCCTGCATCTACTCTCTCTGTTTCCTCTGTTCTCGCAGACTATGAAGCAACCACTTTCTTCTCTTTCTTCTCCTCCTCCTTCCGTCTTTCCTCTCTCTCCTTCCATTTGTCACTTTCTCACCACTTCATTTTTCTAGCCAGACATAGGACCATAGATTGCCTAGAAAAAATTTATCAATCACAGTTGCGTGGAATGGCTCCATGTGAATCCCATATGATCCAACGGTGCAGGACGGTGCAGGACGAAGATCATGCTTGAATCAAACTAACTTATTTTAGATGGCACATCTTGATCTTGTGCCAAAGAAAAGGGCAACGGTGTCGCAGTAGGTGGGGTATTAATGCTAGCCTTTACTGAAGAAGCAAAAAATATCCAGAGAAAACACTGAGCTTACTGATTGCCGCAACCAAACACACGAGCATCGTGCTAGAATCTTCGATGATTCTCCAAACATTACATGCGAAACAACAAATTCGTAGCCAAAACAGTCAATATATGCTATACCATTTCATCTATTTGGAGCCAAAGCATCCAAACCAACCGGTAATACCGCTATACCGTTTCATCTATGTGGACAAATTTGTTGCCAAAAACCAGTCAATACATGCTATACTATTTAACCTATTTGGAGCCAAAGATACCTGTCAATCAACATGTCGCAACATGCTCGTCCACGATTTTGTCCACCTCCACGAAGGCATTCACCTCGTTAAGAATCTGCGAGTTTATGAAGACACCGTCGCAGCCCAGGCATCAGCGCTGCGTCGGCCATAGTGGCAATCCCTCTGGCAGCGAACTGTAGAACCGGAAGCCTCCCCTGCCGCTTCGTCTCCAGCAAGAGATCTGGTGGAGCGGCTATCTTCCGCGCGTGCGTGCGGACCTGGGACTCGTTCATGCCGGCCAAATCACTGAGATCGATCTGACGATCTTCACCGTCTCTGCGAACTGGACAGACCTATACGATTTCCCCTGCATCTGGAGAATCTGAGCCCCTTCCTCCACCCTCCTCAAGCCCTCAGCAAGGCTTTTACAGCCGCAGACGAATGGAATCGAGAGGGCATGCTTGTCGATGAACGTTTCGTCGACGACGCCGAGGACCTCGTTCTCGTCGAGGAAATCAACCGTTCCGAACTTTTGTATCTCCTCGGCTTCGGCAAAGTGGCCCGCACGGACCTTCAGCATCAACGGAAGGGAAGCGATGGTGCTCCGGAGGTCACTGATCAGAGAGTAATCGACCACCGCGTGGGCGACGGGAGGGGCGAACAAGACCGCGCTAGCATTGCCGCGTCCCACTTGCTCCGCCTGCTCCACAGTCTCGACTTCGAAAATGGCGGCGCCGCGGAATGTCCCCTGCCTCACTTGGAACTTGGAACGGAGACGGAGCCTTTGGATATCCATGGAGGCGGCGACGGACGGACCTAGGGGAGGAGACTTCGGTTTTTGAGGGAAGAGGAAACAGAGAGGGAAGAGGAGACTGCACCAAAGCGAGCTTACCTACGACTCCGGCGAAGGGCGGAGGCGGCGGCGCCGGAGACGGCGGAGGGCTGCTCAGTCGCGGAGAGAGCGGAACGCACTTCGGTCGGGAGGGAGGGAGAGCGGAGCGGAGCGGGGAGGAGTGTGGAGAGTGTAGAGTGAGGAGGGAGGGAGGGAAAGAGGGAAGACAGAGACTTTCGAACACGTGGGACAGCTCACATCAACACGTGTCGTGCTGAGACGACAGGAGTCTGTAACAGATTTTGGTTTGTTCCAGAAACTTCCCACCGACTCCGGAGATGATCGTCCGTTTGCTTCCTCACCCTTTCTGTCGGAGAGATGCCCTTCTCAAAATTGTACAGTTGGTGACCGTCTGATCAAAATTGATCAGACGGTGACATTTTACCACATTTATGAAGGCTCAAAGGCATAAGCCTTTAGTAATTGTTACGGACATTTTTTTTTAATTTTCTTCTTTTTTCTTTTTTGGCAAAATGATTAATGAAATTTAGTGCAAACAGGCTTGCGAGGTCTCTCCGCTACTAATCATGACATTTTCCCGACACACCCACCGATATAAATTTGGAGTTTTTTATATCAAGTAAAAAAATTAAAGTAATCGTGTCGGACATAACTAAGGATTTTTGGGTACCTTTTTCCTCTCTCTTTTTTTTTTTCAAAAAACAAGCGAAACACGCTTGCTTGACTTGTTTGACTTGAATCGAGGGCGAATTCTCTTTGCTTCCCATTCTTTTTCATGAAATCGACTCTTTAAGAAGAAAGGGTCCTTAAATTGCCCAACAACAAAAGGATACTATTATTTAAAAAATAACATAAGCACATATAAAAAGGGTCATTTACCAATTTTAGTACGCATTTCATTTAATTATAACTTAAATATGCATCATTATGATGTAGTTTGTGTATTTTAACTGCTCTACTTTCATTTTATGAAGTGAATCTAATAGTCCAATGTTTAATTATTTTTATGCCATCATAGCATGATGTTTTAAAAGATACTTTAAAAAAAAAAAAATATGACAGAGTTGAGTACATAAATAAATTCTAAACATCCATTATTATCATGCAAATGCAAAAGAAAATGCTCCCAAAACATTATTACATATAATGCTGACTATATCTGTCTTGGTTACTTGGTATAATTAGCTGTTGAAAAAAAATTATGGCCATTGTAACGGCATTATAAGACAACCCATTCAAACCATTTGCAAACACATTTTTTGGTCAATTCCAAATGCATTAGCATTTTCACAAAATCATCAATGAAAAGAAAATTATCCTCCAAATACAAATATACTGCAATAATAACTAGTTGCAAATGCAACTTAACAAAAGATATTGTGTGTGGCTCCCCTCAAAAAGGTTACTCTCTTGGAAAAAAACTATTTTACTTGAATCAGATAATAAAAGTTTTTTTAATTACATCAATAAGAGAGTCATTAATCACTTAACATTATATATATAAAGGAATAACTTTCAATGTTATAGTGCGAGAAGCTCCAAATGAACTTGTTGACATGATTAATTGTCATTCTCCATTTACAATTTCATCATCAATAGACACATTTAAACAATTTGGGTGTTCTTCCATATTGTCTTCCATAAAAACAATACAATGAAAGATGAGTAAATATTGTATAATGCATTCATCGAACACAATATTCAATCTATGAGTAAATTCTCGTAAATTTGTACAAAAAATCGAAGTTGAAAAATTCACAATTATGAGGATTATCAGGCAAAATAAAGTTAATAATTGGCGGAATAAGTTTAGAAGAAGACAAACATGAACAAAAATTTAGAATGTAATGAACGCGGAAGAAGCGGCTAGGGCGAAAAAAAATTGTTTGAAAGAAAGTGGGTAATTTTGTCTTTTCATAAAATTGAAACAAAAGAAAAAGACGAACAAATGTATTGAGAGTGGGACCCGCAATGGATAATATAGTCAATTCAATGTGATAAAGGGGTGTCACGAGCCAATAAAGAGATGATGTAGTTAAGTCAATGTGATAAGGTATCAGGCAAGCCTTACAGAATTGTCGTTTTAGTAACATATCACGAGATTTCGATTTAGGAGATATATAGATTTAGGGAATATTTCTAACAAATCGAAATGGTGGAATTTATTCGGATTTAAATTTAAGCAATTAAGGTTCCAGAATCAATATATATAGAATTAGGTAATATTACAATTTATAGAACGATTTACGGAAGGAAGGAGGGTAATATTATGATTTGCAATACGAGGGTTGCCAGACACTGTAAGGGCTATTCCGTGGCCAAAGAATCACCGGTCCGTGACAGAAATATGTATTATGCTTCCGTCTTCAAGATTAAAATGCGTGTAGTCTTTAAATAATTCAACAAAAAAGGCATAGTTATTTAAGAAGTGACTGCTTGAATAATATATAGGGCGCGGGTAGCTCAAAGCTAAGGGCCATGCCCGAGCGCGAGCAAAATACATAGAGAGATATCAAACTAGAAATTCTGAAAGTTACAGTAAAATAAAGTCAACATATTAGAGTGCGAAAAGCAGCTCCCTTATGTTTTTTTCATTTTTTTTTTGTAATTTTGCCTTAAATTAATTTAACTACTCTCCAACAAATAACTATGATGTAAGATTGATTTGGGACAAATGCATGTGAAAACAGCTCCTCATCAAACGCCTTGATCCGCCGTCGATCCTTTCTCAGCCGTGGATTGATTAGTTTCCCCAAATCCACCGTCCCTGCGCGAGTCGAGCACTCCTATTATATTCTCAATTTCCATGCGCGGATACTTGGTATCGAAGATCTCCGAGCCCACAAACACACCGTCGCAGCCCAATTGCATGAGGAGCAACGCATCGTCCGCGGTCGAGATTCCTCCCGCGGCAAAAGTCGGGACCGGAAGCCTCCCCAGTCTCTTAGTCTCCACCAAGAGATCAAGCGGCGCGTTGATCCTTGCAGAGAAGTGGCGGAGCACGCACCCATTCATGTGTCTCAGAGACTCAACATCGCACATCACCGACCTCAGATTGTTCACGGTCTTAGCAATATGACCTGTTCTCGAGGTCTCTCCCTGAATCCTAATCATCACGGCACCTTCTCCGACTCTCCTTAACGCCTCGCCGAGGTTTTGACAACCGCAAACGCAAGGAATTCCGAGCTCATGCTTGTTCAAGAAGTTTTTCTCGTCGGCGACATTGAGAAGCTCGCTCTCGTCGATGAACTGACATCCGATCGATTCCAATGCATCTGCCTCGGGAGTATGCCCAATGCGAACCCTGGCCATCACCGAAATTGGTGAGAGCTCGTTCATGATCTTCATGATCAAATTGCTGTATGAAGTGCATCGGCCGCCCGACGGAGACGGCGTCGCCACGAGGACACAGCGCACCCCGGCAGATTTGGCGACGATGGCCGCATCGAAATCCCTGACTTCAATAATGGCGCTTCCGCAAAGCTTTGACCGAGCAACTAAGACCTTGGTCTCGAATGAAGGCGACATGGTTCTCTGAGTTAAGAAGAATAATATGCCAAAGACAGAACTATGGAATTTTATGTAGGTTTCCACGTATCATACTGAAGAGCCTTATTTATAGATTTTATGATATGAATATCTAAGATAATAGATCAATCAAGATTTGCACAATCAAAATGAGATATATGCGCAATCTTGAGCGATGGAATCAATAGAATTATCATAAATATCATATAGAATTATCCTAATTATCGGATTCAACGGTTAATATGCTTTACTTTTAGAATCATTAATTGCCCATATGTACAGGTGGGGGGCAAAATTCCAAATAAGAGCCAGCAGTGTCATTATTTTCTTAAATAAAGACCTGAAGTAGACATTACTTCAAATAAGAGCTTAAAGTGGCCAAGATAGTTTCAAATAAGGGTCTAACCCCACTGGCGAGCTCAATATTCCTGTCGGTGAAGGATATTTTCGACCAAAGAAAATTTTAACATAAATTCTAATTAAATTAGATTAAAAATTAGAAAAGCTGAAAAATTAAAAATAAGATAAATACAGGCGAGAGGGCTGGGTTTTTTTTTTGGTGTTTTCTTCTTCTTTTTTTATGTTTTAGCCTTTTTCTTTTTTGATTTTGCCTTTTCTATAGAAAGAAAAAGACAGAAAAAGGAAAAAAGAAAGAAAAATAGGAAAGAAAATCAAAAAAGTAAAGGACGCAGGTTTTTCTTTGATACCGACATAACCACTTTAGGCATTTTCTTAAAATAAGGTCTACCTTAGACCCTTATTTAAGGAAACGATAGTACTTCAAGCCGTTATTTGGAATTTTTCCTGGGTGAGGAAGCGCGATGTTAATCTTTTTGGAAAGAAGTGAAGGAAAGTTAGTCGGTTGACAAATAACAGTGGGCATGCCCAAATAGCTTTCGAGCTGGTGAGGAGGAACTAGAAGGCCTGGATCGCCTCGGTGCTGAGGGTGCGGCCCCTTCAAGAGGGGCCCACGGTTGTTCTGGGGCCACACCGTATGGGAAGATGGCCGCCGCCGCCGCCGCCGCCACGGCGGCAGGAGATGGTCTGCGCGGTGGCAGGTTGAGAAGGTCGCGGTCCTGGGCGATGGAACCTGGTGGTGATGTGCGGTGGTGATGGAAGGGACCGTGGCTTTTATTTGGGGGCTAGGGTTCGGATATTATCGTGCAAAGTGACTCTTTTGTCTCTGGGAAGTTAAAAATTTTAAAGGGAGGAGATGAGGATAGAAATGGAAGAGTCCTCGCGCTTGTGAAGGACCGGTAGATTCGAGGGAGCGGCTAGCATAACCGTCCTTTGCAAAGTGACGGTCTGACGGTCAAACGAGAGCCACAAAAATGTGGCTTTAAATTTTTGACTGTATGTTTGTTTTTTCTTTTTTTTTTTTTTTTTTTTTTTTTTTTTTTTTATTATAAACTCAAATCGAGAAACGAAAAGACCGCAGAATCAATTTTCTTGAATACGAAGAAATAAAAAATAAATCAGATACCGAAATATGAATAATTATAAGTACAAAAATATTCTCACTTATTAAAAGGAAATCGTCAATGTCATTATATAAATTTATTAAATTTAAAAGATGAAAACAAAATTTCATGCTCTCTAGTGTTGCGACACTTTTATCACTAGTATCTATGGTTGCATTGTTCATCTCGTCTTCATCAAAACCATTATTTTCATTAGTGAAGTTGCTTTTAATACGAACTCCACCTGTGGATTAGAAGAAACATTAAGCATTATATGTCTAAAATATATTATTACAAACTAAAATTCAACGTCAACGAATAGCTCTTACTTTCTTGCAATCAAAGAAGTAGTGATTAACTAATAGGGATTGCACCAATGGCCACCCTTCCTACTTGGAAAGGAGGAGATGGAGAGTTCAAATTCCCACCTTCTCAGAGAAGTTAGGATTGGGGACATATCGACTCCCACGCCCTGCAAGAAACAGGACAAACTATTCAAAGCTAACGGCATCGTTCTCTCAACATTTCCCTAGATTCAATACCCTCTTGATATCCCTATGTGCTTCATTTCCAATCCAAGTTTGCAACATTGTTCGGACAAGGACGAAACATATTCGAGCAAATGCAAACTTTATATGTAGCAAATACTTTACATGTTTCTTCTGTTGCCTGCTTGTGGATCTTCTACTGAAATGATTCAATAACACTTGCAGTCATTACGATTGATGCCTATAATGGCGGCAATGCATTTGTCTATTACTTTTAAGAGTAATTGATTCCCGGTCCAATTCGATCCCATCTAATAACTGGCCGATCCAATGAAATCGGTGACTATAACGTTCTCCTTCCATACAAAGGCAGTTATCTCCACTTCCGCCACTTTCATGCATAATGTGACATTGTACACATGTTTAACATCATAACATATACCAAGTTATTGTCATCACGCTACACCATCAAAACACAAGTCTAGTATGCATGCATGTTTCTTTTTTTTGTTCTTTTTTTTTTTACTTTTATGTTTTTCTATTGCAAACTCAAATTGAGAAAGAAATCATAATAGGACCCACAGAATCAATTTTCTTGAATATGAAGAAATAAAAAAAATAAATTAGACACCATAGTATGAATAATTATAAGTACAAAAATATTCTCACTTACTAAAAGGAAATCATCAATGTCATTATATAGATTGATTAAATTTAAAAGATGAAAAAAAAAATTCATGTTATCTAGTGTCGGGACACCTTCATCACTAGTATCTACGGTTGCATTGTTCATCTCGTCTTCATCACCACCATTATTTTCGTTAGTGAAGTTGATTTTAATACGAACTCCATCCGTAGATTAGAAGAAAAATCAAGCATTAATAGATACGATGATTAAGGAAAAAAGATATAAAGAACTCACAAGCAAAAAAATTAACATGTTATTTTTTATTTTAAACTTTATCAGCACTGTTTATGAATGTGCATAATTTTTTAATGAATTAATTTATTGAACTAACTAATCTTCCATTTTCATAAACACTTTCTTTATTTGGAGGTCTAGTGTGGATGAAATAATATAAAGGCATCACCTAGTGTGATGCACCGCATGAACAAACGGAGTCGACAGAACAATTGCGCTAGCTTCGATGCTTCGTGCTTCTCCTTTTAGATACTTCTGGCTTCAAAAATAGCGCCTCCACAAAATCTCTCTTTCCTCATAATGGACCAAAGAGAATGGAAAGGGAGAAAAGTGGCGGGAAGCGTCAAATTTTTTATCGCCGAAGCAACCGACAAAGCCAAATGAGAAAAAAATTTAAGGGAAAAAAGTTTAGACGTACATCATGATAATTTAATGTGATTTGCCCTACGTTAAGTGAATACCAAATCCACATGTACAAAACAAAAAAAGTTTTTAGTGAGCCCATCGATTTTGAACTTTTATGCTTAGAAAGAATCACATCGAATTTGAGTGAGTCCATCGATTTTGAACTAACACCGGTGAAAGCCTTAGCATCGTAATCCATAGTATTGTAATGCATAGTAATGGAATAGGTAGGCACGGGAATTGCTGGTGAGTATACGGATGGCCATTTCCCAGCCAACTAGATGCATCAAACATTATTTGCAGTTTTGCACTATTGATATCATGGGCTGCGGATATACATACGCCAATGCATCCAAACACAGTTTGAAGCTCGAGTAAGTTTGGGTCAATCTACACTTGAAATACTAGATGGATTATTCCGACTATTCAGGGAGTCCAAGGACTGATGATGTGTTGCTTCTTTGTTACCACATCAAAATTGAATGAATTTATCATTTATACCTCCATCTCTTATGTCAATTTATACAAAAATAATACGTATTTATGTCATAATATATTCTTTTCCTCTCTTTTCCCTTACTAATATCCAAACAACATTATATCCCAACCTTTCAAATCCATTATCGTCTTTTCTATAGTAATTAGATGAATCCCCTTTTTCTTTCTTAAATATTTATCTTTCTTATTTTTTATGATGGAATGAAAATGTCATATCATCTCAGTTATGCATTGATTGAACCAGAAAAATAGCATAAGTCCACTACAGTACTAATAGATATGTATCATCAAAGTAGGAAATCCAGCTACAATAATTCCAGTTCGCAGTTGATCTGTAGCCCCTTTTCCACTCTCTATATATACAAAATTGACAACAACAAGAACAGATGCTCGTTATTTCTTTGTACTTTGAAAATTGAGAAAGAGTTTTCCCAATTGCCAGACAATTAAAGGGTCTTACTAAATTTTTCTACATCTTAACGACATGTAAAATGCGTCGAGAATTTTTCATAGCCCTGCGCTCCCCCACCTCATTTCGATGATCCTTCAGCTTCTTACCCTCGATCCTCCTCCGATCAAAATTTTAGGATGCTCATGAAACCGTCCTCCCATAACAGACCGATGCTAAATAGAGATTCTTTGCCCATTTCTCCTGCATGGGCACTCGATCATGTTAGCAAATAAGGTAAAGAAGAATGTCTTAAAACATGGCGAGAGATGTGAAGGTTTCGAGACAAGGGACCTTGACATGTGTACTTGGAAAAGCAGAAGTTCGAAGAGTCTCCTGGGTCTCATCTGTGGGTTTTCTCCTTGGTATACTGAGAACGAATGCAGCCTGGTCCCACGTCGCAGCTGTTGCTGTTATACGATATCCAGAGTCCCATCGCCGATGAATACCCTCGCTGGGATACAGGAAATCTAGTTCAACCACCTGCATAAAAAATGGCCGTATTAGCTACTTATTCATGTGTAAAATAAGAAGAAGAATATTTCACTGTTTACAAGACCTGATCTGAATATCCGGGCACCGCGAGACATAACTATTGCCCATCTACTACCAGCTGTACCCATAGATGTCACGTAGAAACCCTCCTTCCACTTTTTGTTGATCCACTTGAATGGGAATGAATCGCTTACTTTGTAGGACTGCTGCAGATACTGTGTACCTGGTGCCAGCAAATTAAATCTTTCATCAAACATTCAAATAGGTATGACCATACGAGACTAATATTAAGAACCATATACCTTTTGACATCACCACCAAAGAACTCCCATTGGCAGATCCCCCTATCGCACTGATATAGTAGTTCTTTTCCCATTGCTCCATTATCCATTCCTAAAACAGAAAAGCATGGTAAGCAAATTTTTCAGATAACCAATGAGATTGCACTTCTGTGCAAGAGAATAAAGAGGGATGTGAACAGAAATCTGGAAAGGGAGGGACAGAAATATCTACAAGAAAGAGCTATACCTTGTGAAGAAAAAAAGACGAAAATTCATAAACTTGTGAAGTAAACCCAGTGCCGGCATCCATAATTAGGGCCCACAGGTTTTGGCAGGAGGCAACACTACTGATAAATAAGCCATCTTCATTTCCTTTGTCAATGTGCTGGCTGAGCCTGTTGTCTGCGACATTGTAGTGATACCTAAAGAGAATGGTTAAACTCTCAACCTCAAAAATGTAAATACAATTACTTGAAAGGTCAATATGTTTTCCACAAAAAACTAGAGCAAATAAAAATAAAATGAAACAGGGCAGAGATGAATCAATCAAAGAAATCTAAACAGAGACATCGAGCCACAGGAAAAGTTGAAATTTTTAAGTGAGCATATCCACTACCTCTGCTTCATAGGACGCCGCGCATTATAAACACTAATCCATTGAGTAGCTGGCATACCCAATCGGACCTTCTTCTTCGGTTGTCCATCTTCGTCTTCATCCTCCTCCATGGTCAACCGTCCTCTCTTCTGACCCACTTGAGTTACAAGCTTCACAACAGACAGCCAAGTCAGATAATATATATATATATATATATATATAGAGAGAGAGAGAGAGAGAGAGAGAGAGAAGCAGAACAAGACACTTGAATGAACAATGAACAGGCTAAAATATGTGGATTAAGTTGAACCAAGAAGAACTTTAACCACCTTTTGAGCACCCTCTGTATTGATCGGTCTGACATCTGGATTTGGTGCAATGATCCCATCGAAGAGAGAAATGTATCTAGCATATTTTGGTTCTTCATCAAACTTTAAGTTAACCACATGTTCAACAAACTGTCGGAATGGCACCGGGCAGAAGCAACAGAGAGTCTCTGGAGACGTTGCCATCTTCTTCTTGCAAACAAGGAAGCCTTTATTCTCTCCCTAAAATGCAACACCAGAATCACCTCTATTGTCAAACTCAAAGAGGGGCAAATTGCTATCAGCCAGAAACAGAGAGACAAACCTGATATCCTTGCCACGGCAAACGACCTCTAAGGAGGAAAATCAGAGTGTAGGCAAGAGATTCAAGATCATCTCTCCTACTTGCAGTTCTACCTAAATGAGCATGCACACTGGCATAGCGCACAGTTCCCCTGCCAAGAAGACACCATCAAAGTAAGTAGCAATTGGGAACACACTTAGAGATCTAAAGGGCTTGATAGACAAAGCTACATCAATTCATCTTATCCCCACACTCAATTATTCCCCAAGTACCTGAAAACATCTGGTCTTTGGTCATACTCTACATGCAGACCAGTTGAATTATCGCGCCATCTTGTAGCTAATAGACCAAAATAATATTATACATTAGCCAGTTATAGAACACTGACGGAACGATAAAATTCAGAAAATAAGCATTCAAGAAGGTACCTAATCCAAGATCAACAAGGAATAGCTTCTTCTCATCAGGAGTTCCGGGAGTACCGAGCAGAAAATTCTCAGGCTTTACATCACCATGAATGTACCTGGAAGTTGGAGAGATAAAACTTTTGAGTCAAAATATGAGACCACCATAATATAAGGGTAAAAAAGATTCTCGAAAATACATAATCCAAAACTAAAGAGGCAAAAGGCTGGTGTTTCGTGGTCGATTATTCAGGATAAGTTGTTGTTAATGCTCTACAGACTAAATCAGATCAGACAGGAGAAAGGAAATGATCCCTGACATTATCCACATTTAGTAGCTGACAAAAATATCTGTTCATGACAATGGAGTGAAACTCAAAACCAAATACGCAATGCTTGATCACTCGTCACGTGAGCTCATGAAGCCTCAATGGGAGCAATTAATGCAGGAGAAAATCTCATTCATACATACTAAAAGCAACAATCATAATGTTGGCAACAAAACGCTTACCCTCTTGTGTGCAACTTCTCCAATATGGATATTGCTTCAATGGCTATGCATGCTACCATTTCAGTGGACATTCTAGAGTCAAAGATACAATCAAAATTAGCAATTAAAAAGGATTGATTCAAGACAATATATACCATAAGATCATAGGCTAAGTTTAAACAAACTCACGAATGAGAATTATTATTCCACACGTCCCACAAGCTAGGCCCAAGCATATCCATTACCTACAGGCAATCGTTAATATGCTTAGCAAACTATTACAACTTAAAAGATGACAGCAGAAAATATCCGATGCAGCAAACCAAGAAGGAAATAGCAGCATACCATGACATAGAAATCACCCTGTCGACCCTTGTAGTGTACTCTTGGTACGCCATGACTACCACCGAGAGTGCTGTGTAAATATGTCAGAAAAACAAAATGTGAAGTTTAATAACAGAATGTGACGAAAAAGAGTAATAACATAATAGGACAAGGATACTTACTTGTAGACTTGCCATTCATGAGGGGGGCCATAGCTGCATCCTTTGCTGCTTCTATGCTCAAATTTCAATGCCACCTGTGAAAAAAAAAATGTTGACTGAATAATAAGAAGAAGATATGCACACAATAGCAATCAAAACTGGAGCAACAGACGCACCTCTACAGCTCCTGGCCCAGTAGTAATATCACTTGAACTGCCAGCAGAAACACGTCGGCCAACATAGACTTGGCCAAAACCACCTTTTCCCAATTTTCTGTCTATTCTGTAAACTGGGGAACCACCAACTTGGACCTGAGATAGAATTCATGAATGTTTCCAATAGAAAATACATAAATAGTGCATGCGCACGAGCGCTCCCCAGAATTAGAACTGATGCCATAGAAACTACCAGTTCATACATAGACAAAGGTCCACTATCAGGAAGTGACGGTGTTAAATGTAGCCAATTCTACCATTTGCAAATTTTAATCACCAAGCTGAACAGATAAAAAGTTGATCCTTTCACGTAACAAAATTTATTAACCAGTCATATCATTAACAATCAGATATTGCCATCAATTACCGAGTATTCCCAGCAAAATTTGATCAACCTAGCATTCTATCATTCAACAGCAACAATCTACATTGACCATATGCAGAAGACACAGTATCGAGTATCACATTCATAGCAATAAGAAATGGGTAACCACCGGCACTCTGCTGAAGACAAAAGCCCTGGATAATCTCACATAGAAAGCTAATTCGCAAGTATACCTTCTCAGGAAGGGGAGCAGTGCTTCCCTCCTCCTCAGCCGCATGTGCCTTCCCAGCACTTCGCCCCCTGCTGTTGAATTCATCCATTGGCTTCTCACCCACCTCCTCCTTCTCTTCTCCACCACCGGCGGTTCTCAACCCCACTTCCAACAACCTATTATGCTGCCCCTCCTCCTCCGCAACCGCGGTAGCTAAATTCTCGGCAGCAGCTCCCTTCGCCTGCCGGGTGTTCTTCTTCGGTTGCGCGACCGCAGCCGCCGCCGCCGCCGCCCGCCGCCTCCTCGTCCGCGTGGCGATCCCCTCGTCGGCCTCAAAGTTCTGCTGGTTCTCCGCTGCCCGGCCCTTGGACACGCCGCCACGCAGTACCGGCATCTTTCATTCTCAGATTCTCATACCTCCGATGGCCTCGTCCAAAGACAAAGAAGGCACTAAAGTTCGGGTTTTTCTCCCCACCCCCCCCCCCTTTCAACTCGCTTCGACAACCGACACAACCCAGAAGAGCGCCAATCGGAGGTGGGGGAAAAGGAAGAGGCTTTACAGCGAATTCGCGTCGAAAGCGCGCAACTTTCGATCGGCCCGGCAATCGATCGAGCTGGAAGAGACCCAAAATCAAGTGGGGAAAGCAGGCAAACAACCGCTGAGTTCCGACGCGAAACAGACCGGCGACGTACCGGGAAAACCAAAATCGACGACCGATCACGGCAATTGCTTACCTTTTTCCCCGCCGGAGAAGGAGGAATCCGGAGCCGATGAGAGCTTCGAACGTCGATTGGGGTTTCGGAGATCGGGAATTGTCTGGGATTTTTCAAAGAAGAGAGACAGAGAGAGAGAGAGAGAGAGAGAGAGAGAGAATTTCTTTTTTGTTTTTCTTTTTGGAATTTTTATGATGAGAGAGAGAGAGAGAATATTTTAGTTTTGCACACACTGGAGTCACAAGGGCATGTCCAAATTAAGGGAATTGTCCACGTGGATCGTTCCTGGCCGTCGGATGACAGGTTGCCTTCACATAACCTAGCATCTCAAAACCAATGATTTCTAGCATCAAGACAGACCTTGTGTTTTCGCCGATCTTCAAAAGTAGATCACATTACCTTTTGTTGCAACATGATTGTCCTGAGAAACGATTATCACGGATCAAAGCTTGCGAGTTTTTCAACACGTGAGGTGAGCAACGACATGATCGACGAAGAAAATAACTTGCCGAGATCATGTTTGCCATCAATACACGTGCAAATTTTAAATATTGACGGGTCATGATATCTCTAGAAGTCGATTATAAACACATTTGTCGCTCGATGTAACTGAGATACGGAGTTTACCACCCAATTGAGCAAATTTAGTTACTTTTTCTTATAATGATTTCTAAAGATGATTCAAAGACACTCTTATATTAACTTATCTTGAAGATGCAAACCCATGTAAGTCAAGGAAGTAATTAGATCGCTAATCTCACGTGCTTAATCATAAACAAATACAGCGTTTGGTCATGTTTTAGTCTATTCAGAGCATATTCATTCTCCACAAACATATTCAGCGTCGGTTACAAGTCAGGAGAATTATAGCTATTGTCCCTGAATGACAGCAGACATGGATAAGGTTTCATCTGATCTGAAAACCCACCCTGTCAAATAACAAAGTGAAAATCTTTCTATTGTCCTGAAAATTCGCTATTTGGAGTTCTTATCCCATCTCATCCGACGTTATCTTTTTTATCTTGATCCTACCTGGTCAAGAACTGAACAAAACCTATAAATAGAGGTCGCCGTTCCTATTTATACGTTGCCCTTCGCCTTTGAACTTTGCTTCATCAGAATCAAAGCTTCTAGAAAAGAGGGAGAAGGAAAGGTCTTTACTACCGTTGCGGGCACGAAGTAAGGAGGAGTTACGTGACAGAGCCGTCTCTTTGGAGTTTCCAAAGTTCAAACCCCTGTTCTTGACGTTCAACGCCTTTGACACGTTCTCCTCCTTTGCCTTCGGACGAATAGTTTCTGCGACTCTCGGAATCAGACATCCCCCTGCACATATTCAGAAAGGAGAGAACTTTCCGAGCCTTTGCTTGTTTCTCTCAAAAGGGTTCTTCTCTTTCAGCTCTGCTTCATCGCTTCTGTGGACAAAAAGGGCATACGTATCCAGGTAATCCCATGTTAGTTGTCACCTCGTTTAGGTGAATTTTCGCCTGTAATTGGACAGATCAGTCGCTGCAGAATAAGGTTCTGGTTTATTTCATATTCATCATGTTGTCTTTTTGCTCCTTCCGGCGTTTGAAAGGCAGAAAATGCTCTGAAGTCTATCTGTTCTGTTAGCTTTCGAACATCGGATATCATGGCTATGCAATCTATAATCAGCTATGACCATTTGAGAGAGAGAGAGAGAGAGAGAGAGACAGAGAGCATTCAAGCCTGCCGGTGTATTATCAAGTTCATCATCACAAGGTCAGAGCATTAGATAGGACTGTATGAGCAGGTTCCTATTAAGTATGTTGTGCATTGATTTTTGTTAAGCTAGGAACAGAATTATCTTATGGTAGGCACGACAAGTTTTGGCTAGTGTCCTAGTGATGAATTCAGTTGACACAATTAATGTTCAAATGAGATTAAGAAATTGTCTCCCATGTTTGTGATTGTTTTTTGACTCATCTGTTTATCAACTCTCTTTTTTCTGCCCATCAAGTCATGTTTGACTTCAATTTGCCTGGAATATGCCTCTGTTTCCAGTGATCCGATTCAAATTCGAAGGAACGGAACACGATGGCTAACCAATCCGGCAGCAACAATCACGGACAAAGGACGACACGGTCCATGAGAGTATTCCAATTCGCTTGGCCATGGCATTTAGCATCTGGCTGCTCTTTCAGATCAATCATCAATTCGACAATCAAAGACATCACCAGAACGAGGAGAACATAAGCATCCAGGACTCGGGCGCACTTCTTTTAGGCCGTAAGGTGAATCTCGGTTTCATGGCGGGAGGTCTTGTACAATATAAAGAGGAGCGCCCTTACCGCGGCGACAATGATAGAGCTGGCTATAGTGAAAAGACAGAGAAGCTGATGGGAGAGGCGAAGGAGGGTCTGATTGGTGAAGACAGCGTCGGTTTTGCGTCGATTGTAGAAAAAACCGGCGATGGCAAAGTTCAAGATGGAGGGGTGGTGACTTATGAAGGCAATGTGTTTGAAGATGAGAATGGGGTACCGCCCGACGTGAGCGGTGTGTATCTGATGAAATCTGAAGACGACATTCAAAATGCGTCTGCAACACTGGGTACGCTATGACATCTTGCCACGAGAAATCGGCTGAAACGAGACGATTCGTCGCAGAAACAAACAACGGACTCCGGAGATGATCTTCGCGATATCTCCAGATGCCGAAAATAATCTCTAACAGGTATGCGTCTCGATAAGTCGGTATTGTAATGAGAAGTTTTTAGAGACAGAGAGGTTGTAACTCAAACGGCCAAAAGTTCCCTCCCACCACATCCTTCTTCTTTTTGACATTATGGAAGTTGTATTGTGAATGTATGGAGACTGTAATGGAAGAAATAAGCATACATGTGCAAACTCAAAAGCATCCAGATCAATTCAAATAACACCAACATATGAATACAGCGGGGATGCACATAGAGCTAGAAACCGATCCGGCTCTAAACAAATCACAATTTAAGTCAACCACGTTACTGCGAGCCGAACAGAACGGAAATGACTCGAAGAAGGGCTAATAATCAATCAGACACCCTGCTATTGAACATGGCCGGCCTCTGCAATTCTTTCTGAATGTGGAGTTGCTTCCTGAAAATTCTGCATCATGATGATCCTGTGGAATTTCAACTGGGCCTAGAGTCATAAAGAGCCCGGCACCGGCTTGAAACCGGGCCGCCTTCTTTGAGAAACCCAATTCTCATATCCTGAAGATTGATCGGGTCAACCGGGCCCAATATTAATTTTCTGCTTTTTTTCTTTTGTTTTTTATATTTGGGGTAAATCCAAAATGAGTCAATAATTGTCAAAGTGTCTCCATTTGGCCATTGAAGCTTGGGGCAAGTCCACTGGACACACAACGTGCGCGCACACATGATACCCGGAATCATGTCCAGCTAAGGTTGTTTGAATAGCATGGTTGAAAATAGGAACTCGTTCCAAACATGTAAGCGCATGTCATGTGTCAAGTCCAACAATCCATTCAATAAGAAGAAGGAAAATTCATGAGCAAAGATTAGATTATTTTGTTTCCTCAGTTATATGTTAGTCAAAGCGATCGTCGAAGCTTGATTACATTTGAAAGTGTCTGATATCTCGTCAAAGCTTGATTAGTTTACATAGAATTGATACTAAGGTGCGAAATTTAGGATCCAAGACATGAGAAAAGACATTTTCTCTGAAATTCCATGTGTATCAAATAGCTATATTTTTATGATGAAAATTTTGCATCAACAGTGAGGAGGGGGCCGTAGCCCACCCACAACTCGAACTCATTAGAGGTTGAGCTCGTAATAGTCTAGTATATAGTTCGGAATATGGGAAGTATGTCTATCAAATTTTTTTTATGTTCAACGGCAAAACTTTTCTAATTCACTATAGAATCATTACGCTCTCCACTAATTCTCACTCGTGCCTGCCTAATCATATTAGATATTTTTGAGGACCTAAATAACTTAAGTAGCTCTTCACGCCTAAAAAAAAAAGAAAAAAAAAACTTAAGTAGCTCTTGACTTTAGTTATCTAGAGCGCTAATAGCCCGGGGCGGGGCTCGGTCTACCGAGAGAGTGCATTACACACCGGGCGACTAACGATATCTCCATGACCAAAAAACAAAAAAAAAACAAAAAGCAAAAAACAAAAATAACGATATCACGTGATGGTCACGTGAGCCCCGAGCACGTGCGCCCATGTTCGAGCAAAACATGGGGAGCACAACGCACGTGCGAGGAAGCACGAACGGACAGCGGGCGACCCCGCCCCAATCGGGCTACCGACACGCGGAATTGACCGGACCCACGTGGGGGGCTTTTCGGTCTTTTCAGCTCCCTTGATTATTTTTTTTCCTTTTTCGGCTTTTTTCTTTTCCCCTTTCCTTTTTGAGCGCTTAAAAAAAACCAAAACGAACCTAAAAATCACATGATCGCTGACACCACCTCCACCTTCGTCACGTGCTGGGTGGGCCCCACGAACCCAGCCCCCCCCACCCCTTCACCCTCCGGGTCCTTTCGAACGAAATATTTCCACGGGAAAAGTTAAAGAATGCCGGGAAAAAAGAATTATTAAAAAAAAAAAACAGATATCATGTTTGGGCGACTTTCCTTCTGCCTTCACTCCGGAAATTAAGAAATTAATATAATAATTAATGGGGGGGTTGATTAGGGTAATGAGTAAAATTTTAATTCTAAAATAACATTATCCAATTACTGGAGTCAATTAAACCTCGGGATCAATGCATGTGTTAGCTCTCCCTCCTATGATTGGTCCCCATCGCAAATCGCCCTCATTTTACAGTTCAATTCGAATAACACGAAATTAAATTATAATATTGACCATAACTACTACGGTATAAAGAGAAGCTTAGTGGTTCACTTTACATCTCTCTCTCATTGGAGCAAGACAATGTCAATGGGTACAAATCAAAACAATGCCAATGGTATATGTTCGCTCGTAACAACCGTATATTTTTAATATATTTTGTAATAGAGAAATTTTACCATGAACATGCGAAAGATTGGTTTCAAAGACATCTAAATCTCTTGCCACATGGGCCATTTAATTGTAAATGCATCGAAATAGAAATGCTTTCTTGATTCAATCGGTACCTCTAATCTATTGATCAAAGAGACTTGTAAGGAGAAATAAATTGCGAGTTATGGCTATCGTGTTAGCTTCATCCATATCGTCCATGAAGAACTATGTTGCACGTGCAGTGAGCTAGCAAGATAAGACATTATTTGAACTATATTAATCCAAAGAAACGGTATATTTCCCCACATATACCATGAATTTCTTGTTTTGTCCCATTATTCATTTTCATTTTCATTTCTTATAATTTATCACAAGGAAGGACAAAACATTTACTATAGTTTGAAATTTATCAATATTAATAACCATTTGACATTAAAATCTAAACATTCTCCTGGATTTTTCACGCACTCTAAAATTAAAATCACGAAAGTTGCACCCAACTTTTTTTTCTTTTTTTATTTTTCACTCCATCTTTTTGCTCATCCCAAAAGCGAAGATTCCTAAGATTATCGATGAGTAATTCTTGCAAGAGTGCGAAAAAAAAAAAGAAAAAAAAAAAGGAAAAGAGATTAAGAATCTCCACGCACCCACGGAGCCACGTGGATGGGATCATGACCGTTGTTTTTAACTACTTTTTTTTTTGGCCTTTTAATTAACCGAGTCGAGCTGTAAGTATCGTGCCTAAACGTGGGCAAGAGAATATAATAAGCGACATGATTGGGCCAAAGGGGGTCAGAAGAGCCTGAAGAGGTACAGTTAATCAAGTAATTATTATTAAAAAAAGTAATTATTTTCTCCCCATTTATTATTTATTATAATAAATATTTATCAGAGACAGTGGCGAATTTTATAAAAAATAATAAACAATAAATAAATAATTATCGCACGAGCCCCGAGACGGGAAATTCTTTTCTAAATTCGTGGGAGCAGCAGCAGAGGAATCCGGCTGTAAACTTGGACGCAAATGGAGGAGGAGGAAACCCCCCTAGCGACAAAGCCTGCTGGATCGATTCTTTAGGGGTTGAATTTGAAACCCACCTTCCTTTTTTCTTTTTCTTTTTTCCTCACATTTATAAATATTTGTAAATGATTTGTGATTAATTAGCCCGCATTAACTCTTAATCACATCATCAATGGCTAGCTTTACTGGAGGCTGATGATGCCTACAGCTCCAAGACTCTCCCATTCATACCTGTAGCCTTTTTGTTTAGCTGCGTTGTTCTGCAGACCTGTGTGCGTTTGCGTGGAGATAGCTGCTGCTGCTGCTGCTGCTGGTGGCTATTATTGTATGGTGACAGCTTTGCTAATGAGAGCCAGCTAAAGTTAATCACCTTTTAAACCACCCCCACAAAGAAAAAGTTAGCGGGCTAAATTTAAACCTCCTCAACTGCTTACGCCCATCTTCGGCCAAAAAAGGCCTTCCGAAAAACGATAGTTACATGGAAATTATATTGTCCGGGGTTATGATTCTCAACGTATCTTTGTTTTTTCGCTTGGTCAATGTATGCCTTGAACTCTGGAATCGTAAATAAAATGCATTCTAGTAAGACTTCGATATAAACGAATGAATTTAAAATTTCCATCGTTTAGGTTCATGAGTTTTTTGTAATTTAATTGACCGGCGAGCCTGATGTCGCTATTCTTGAGGATCGAACATACTAGACCCAGTGGATCGAATCTCTGAACGAGTACTTCGTGTAGGTCGCTTCCCTAATTATGAACGACTCGTGATGATAGCTAGCGGACCAATTATGGTAAGAGTAGAATAGATAAGAGGGGCTTTTGCTACGGTTTAAAATGCATTTAACCCATTTGACTTTTGGTGAATTAATTGGCCTAATCACCTAAGTAGGGATTCCACCTCAGAATCTCTCCCATTACCCTCCCTTTTGCCAACTTGTGACAGAATGGACTCCAGTCACATTTAACCCAACAAATTAACCCCCACCCCCACACAAAGAAAAAAAAAAGAGAGAAATATTTTTTTTATAATTTTTATTATTCAAATAAAGCCTGTCTCAATAATGATTTTTCCACTTGCCCAAAAAAGGGAAAACAGTTTCTTTAATTAAACTTTTACAGAAACCCACAAGTCGTTCCCCCACGACCACCCCCCCTAATTAAACATATTCATATTCACTCCCTATCCCTCTGGCCTCTGCCATGCAAGAAGAAGATTGCCCCTCGTTTTTCGTTATTTACACTTTCGCCCCTCCCTCCCCCCCCTCCTCAAAACCCAACCCAACCCGCTCCTCCTCCTCCTCCTCCTCCGCCATCACTCCCCATCACAGCTCACCTTCGTTCTCCTCCCTCCCTCCCTCCCTCCCTCCCTTCTCTCTCTAAAATTACTCGCAGGCCCACCTCCCTTTCTCTCTCTACATTCGAGCGCCCCCCCTCTGCCCCTCCGGAGGAACGACGCGCTTTTCGCCCGCGGGAAGATGAAGATGGAGGTGTCGGAGTACTTCGTCGGCGGCGGCTACCCCGGCGAGTTCTCCCCGGAGAAGAAGGGCGGGGAGCAGTTCGCCGTCGACGACCTCCTCGACTTCTCCAACGAGGAGGACGACGCAGCCGCCGCCGCGGTGGTGGCCGCCGCCGACGGCTTCTTCGACAATGTCGGCGCCAGCCCGGCGGATTCCTCCACCGTCACCACCGCCATCGACAGCTGCAACTCCTCCGTCTCCTGCGGCGACAACAACCTCTCCGGCAGCTTCGGGTCCCGGAGCTTCGGCGACTCCGGCTTCGCCGGCGAGCTCTGCGTTCCGGTACGGGGGGAAAAGCCTCGAGCTTTTTGCGCGAAATCGCGAATCGCATTGCCCCAGTTGCGAATTCAGACGAATTTTTAGAAAAAAAATACGCAACCTTTACGTAACAATTTCCTTCCTTTCGTTTGAACTCAGGAGCCGGGATTGTCGCCATGTTCTGCATCTTGATTCTATTTGAATTGAGCTTGCATTGTGCAGGGATTCACGTCTTCATTATGGCCGAAATTAGGCCCAAAAAAAGAAGAAGAACAATCAGAATTGCCAACTTCTTCCGATTTTGCAATGAAAAAAAAGTTTTTTTGGCTTTTTGCAAATAGATTAACAAATGCGACACGATCCTGTCGTAGCAATTTGGAATCTATGAATTGTAATTGTAAGAACATTGCCTGAAAGAACTGAAACAGCGGTGGATAGAGCTTCTTTTCTTAACGATCTTGTCGTTGTTGCAGTACGACGACCTGGCGGAGCTTGAATGGCTGTCGAATTTCGTGGAGGACTCGTTCTCGACTAAGCAGAACCTCCAACAGCCCCTCCACTTCATTCCCGGATCCAAACCGCCCACGCCGGAATCGTCCTGCTCCGACGCCCTGGCCCGGCCCGAGCTCCTCGACCTCAAGCCCGCCGCCAATGCCGACGCTGACGCCGGCCCCCCCGATTTTCCTCCCGGAGACGCCCCTCCCCTCCAAGTCCCGGAGCAAGCGGTCCCGCGCGGCCCCTTGCAACTGGACCACCCGCCTCCTCCACCTCTCCCCTGTCAAGCCGCCCAAGACTGCCCCGTCCGTGAAGAAACGGGAGGGCCTCCCGGACGCGGCGAGCCTGGACTCGGCGCCCCGGAGATGCCTCCACTGCGCGTCCGAGAAGACCCCCCCAGTGGAGGACCGGCCCGATGGGGCCGAAGACGCTGTGCAATGCCTGCGGGGTCCGGTTCAAGTCGGGCCGCCTGGTGCCCGAGTACCGCCCTGCCGCGAGCCCGACCTTCATTTCCACCAAGCACTCGAACTCGCACCGCAAGGTCCTGGAGCTCCGGAGGCAGAAGGACATCCACAGGGCGCACCATCAGCAGCAACAGTACTTCGGCCAAAGCCCCATCTTCGGCATGTCGAGCGGGGCCGACGAGTTCTTGATCGACCACTGTGGCGGACCCGCGTACCGGCATATGATGTAGTATGCCATCAATTAGAAAATAATCTCACCTGAAAAAGGGGAAAAAACTTGTAGCTTGCTAATGCTAACTTAAATCAGCTCTTAGTTTCTGTTCAATCTTGGCCTTTTTAGATGTAGATTGATAATGAGAGGGAAAAATGGGAGAGGGGAAAAAAAAATGTACTTTTGATCTTGAGGCTGAAATTTTGATTTTTTTTAAATTTTTGCGTTGACATGCTTGCCGAAATTGGCAAAGTTGGGCATCAATCCTCTTGAGATAACTGTTCCTATTTTTCTCATTCAATGGTTGGAAATTGATACATCTAATCGGCAGAGCAGGGGGTGGGGGAATTTGGACCGGTGTTGCGTCGCTTTTGTGATACCTATACTAGTCCCTTAGACATTGAATGAATTGCTTAAGTCCGATCGTGAAACGATGCCAACAAACACTTATGAAGACAGCACAAGTTACTCATAAGGAGACGAGTATTTTCTTCATTCGGGAATTTTTGTAGTAAAAGAGAAAAGACGGAGCGGCGAGAGGCATGATACGATACTATCGAATCGACTAGATCGATATAGCGTGTATGTAGTAAGGATTATCTCTCGACGATATTAATATGATAGAGTATCTAATTCATTTACAATAAGAGTCTGTAAACGACAATTAACAACGAGGCACATATAAATATGATCTTTCACTCGAGAATGTAAATAGCTACACTTGTCTAAATTCAAGATCGCGATAGGGTGCCCCCTTTTAGATATCAAGGGGCAATGAACAATTTTTCTTTTTCTTTTTCTTTTTCTGTACATGGACAATGAGCAAGTTACACTAGGAGAAGCATGGCCTTTTTGTCTCTCCTTTCTTCTATTAAAGAGAAAAATCAACTCCTTCGTCAAGATAATCGAAGAAGCTTGGGATTTCAGTGACATCTGAACGTACCGTTTGATGTCGAATGAGATGAAGTTTTGTGAAAACAATGTGGGAACAAATCGAGAAAAGGGTCGATAATATCAATAATTAATTAAGAATATATACATATATATAATATATGAAAAAATATACTTTTTTATTGCGGAAACTTTGGCTGCTTGGCTTGCAAAATGGTGCACGCAGAGAGGGCCATGTGGGAATGACAAATACAATAGAAAATTAGGTAATTGCATCGGGGTTGATATCGAATTGTCTACCCCATCCTCGACATTTGTCTCCTCCCTCATGGACCAACTTCATCATGTGACCTTTCATTTCATTTTTTTTCCCTTATTTTTTTCATATAATGATGGGCCACTTCATTATTATTATTATTACTATTATTATTATTATTATTATTATTAGTATTATTTATCATTGCTATTGTATTGACCTTGATTCAATGCAATGTGTATTGTTCCTCGGTTATGTGACCAAGGGGGGGGCCTTTTTCTTATACCGATGAGCTATTTAGTATTTAATCAAGGAGATTATTGTGGGGTCAAACATCTCTCATATTATATGTGCATGGGTGAGCCGCGATTCTTGTGTCAAACTGTGTGCTAATGCAAGGCGTAGCGATATTTATTTTCACGATTTACTTGGCTATAATCAACACTTTACAAGAAAGTCACAAATGTTTAGGTTCGCTCTAGCAATTTCGCTAAAGATCTCTTTCTATTTCTTACCCTCTTTGTAACAAGCTCTATGCCTCGTAATTTTGATATTAAGTATTTTGTATCTCAATGTACTTGCTTCGTAACATAAACCCTAAAGCAAAGGAGATGTTTCATTTGCCAAGCCACACAAAGATAAATATAAAAACTCCGTTATATTAAGTTCTTCTCTCTAGTATTTAATTCCTAAAAGGAGGGGTGACAAAGCTAATTGTGCCTCCATTTGAGAGTCGAAAAAGTGGTACTTTTGTATGGGACCTAGTATAGATCTCAAGTACATTTTGACCTGTCAATAGCCTTTTTCTTTTTTCATCTTATTCTACGGCTCTACTGACCTAGACAAATCAAAATGAACCTTAGAAAATCGTCATTAGAGACCTTGAAAATCCATTAGCTATGCTCATGTCACGTTTGGTAAGCTTAAATGAGCATTGGAGTAAAAAGAAATATCTCCAACCGGACCCTAAATCTTTCGGATTGGGGGACTAAGTGCATATAAGATCATGATATACATCATGCATTTTTTAAATAAGAGATGCGAGATATCTGTAATATCAAGACGGCTTCGGTAAGTTACGCGAAAGAAATAATTAGGTCAAACCTAGAGCTCAAATCGTCGGGAAATGGACCAGTATAACTCTTTCCATCCTCATGAACATTGGACCTTGCCCACTCGAAAACATTTATTATTCTCAACATCAATTTTCTAATCGAGATTGCGATTTGGTAAGCCTCATGGGTGAAGGGCAAATCAAGTTGGTGGGATGGGAAGAGGGCTTAGGACGCTCCTCAAATTCGAATTATCAGTGAATTTCGACCCTGGAGTGTAGTTATCAAGAAAAAGAAGGCCTTCTTTTGAACAAAAAAAGAAAGGAAAAGAAGAAAGAAAAGCCAGAAAAAGCAGCCACTCACCAACAAAGTACATGTTCCCATGCATAGATAGACTTGGTGTTGGGAGAGATCATGAGATGGGGACTCATGGCAGTACGTACTTACGCTTCGCTAGTCGAAATGCATGGCTGCTCCTTTTCTTTTGTCTCGCAGCTTTGTTTCAGACAATTTTCATCAGCAAAATAGACAGAAAACCATGGATGTGTCGTCTCCGTTGATCAGAAGATGCAATGATTTTTGTCTTGTTCCCTCCCTTTCTCCTTTGCACTCGATGGTATATTTGCTTTCTCTTCCTCCTTAAATAAAGCTTAACAGTTCTTCTATTTTCAGATATTTTGCTTTATTCTTTGTGATACGACCCTCCTCTTTAGTTACTTACTCATTGGTGATGGGAACTTCTCATTGGCATCTGACAGAGAATTGGAAGAGGGGGTAAGGAATGAGCATATAGTATTTCACATGATTGGAGCTATTGGCCTGGCGGGTCATTGATTCTGAGCATACTATCTACTAGAGAAGTTCTAACTCAAAGATGAAATCGCACCAATATAACATATGAGCTTTTTGTAAGAACATCTATAAATTTAATTAATTGACAATAACAAAAACTCCAAAGGTAGGTTTCATGATGAAGTTGATAAATAAAAAAGTCAGGATATTAAGGAATGACTTGATGGCCACATGACATTTACATGTAGGTTTTTCATCTTGTTTGATGAAGCATTATACATCTTTCGTTCTCTATGAGAGCAAATTCTCCTCGTAAGTTAAGCAAACTAAAAGCCCGATTTAATTTATATATGCCTATTTTGGAACGCTACAACCTCCTTTTTTTCAAATATTTAGTGAAAAGGAAGAATATATAAGCAATGAGGATATATTTCTAGAGAAGTAAAACATACTTTTGCATGTGCCCAAAAAAAAGAAAAAGAGAATAAGAAAAGGAACTAGCTGGAGTTTCCTCAATCAGAAAATTGAAACTTGAAAGCATCGAGATGAGTTCCAAATAAGTTGCAAAGTCCAAAAGGGAGCAAAAAGAGGAGGGAGACGGACATAGCTGTAAATGAGAGGTGAAAGAACACCCACATGCCTCTGAGTGGGTGTTAAGCATCCACTGCACTGAGCATATGCATGAAGTAGAGTACATCAGAAGAAAGAAAAAGAATACCAAAATGATTGTAATGGGCAAGTAATGGCAAAGAGACATGAATGGCCAATGCCCCAATTCTTTGTCTATCTTTTTCTTGTTCTTGTTTATAACTTTGGCGCCAAAAGATTACAATAATATAACAATTGGCTTGGGAAAAAGTTGCAGTCCCATATGAGCCTATTCACTGTCCTCCCTTCACGTGGGCTATGCACACAGGTAAACATTGCACATTGGATTAGGTTCTCCTGGTGGAGTGGGTAGAAAATCAATTCATCTGCCCAATTCCTATATTATACATTATACATGTATGAGTTTTTTTTATCAGAATACATATAGAAGTCAAATTAGGGTAGATTAGGGCCAATAAACTTATAGTTTGTTACAAAGTCTAACTCAAATGTTAAGTTGATAGGTGGAGAAAGATGAACAGGGTGGATCCACGAGCAAAATAAATCGGGGTAAAACTTTACTCTGATATCATATTAGAAAGTTCAAACCAAAAGTTTAAACTGATAAGTGAAAAGAGACCACGTGTGTAAAAAGAGCATATAAATCCTATTATCTAGTGACGTGAGATATTTTAATTCCGTCTTTTGTTGTAAATTTGATCCAAAGAAAGGAAGTCCGGAAAGGCCTAAATTACATTCAACCACTGCAGAAGATAGGAATAGCAGAAGTTTGTAAATTCTCTGTAGGCTGCGCGCGCGTTTGTTAGAAAAGCATCTGATAAGTTAATTGCAAGTTGAAAAGGTAAGCTCAGCAACCAGCTCAGGATTAGCTAAAGAAGCACATGGCTAAGCAAAAAGCCAGTTGGGGCTACAGTGTTAGTTATCTCATAGGCTTCCCTTCGTATTCCTTTGTCTAGTCTTGTTGATTTGCTGTGTGTTTTGACCACCTTGGAATCAGTCAAATGCATGTTGCTTCCTTTCACCACCTCTGTGCGCAGTTGCTGCTTATATACTAGCCCATGCGATAATGAGGAATGATATAGTCCCTTTGTGCTATCAATGATTGCCATTATTTTCATGTTGTCTCTCTCCATGCAACAAATCAATATCAATGGGAGAAAAACGTTATTCAATTCAAGAAGTAACGGTCAAATTGTTCATTGCTGCTCAATTTTACCCGAGAATGAGTCTTTTAGTATTTCTACGTGTTTATGGAGTCATATGCGTCGGGTTTTGTTTGTAGGGCCATTTGAGTCGAGAGTCGGTGTTCTTATGTATGTTTTGTCTAGGAAATGTGGGTCTTGTCTTGGAAAATAAAAGATGAAGTGTCTTGAAAGTTGCCTAGCTTGGAGGGTTGTTCCAAGTTGAGTCTATCCAGGGCCTTCTTGAGGGTTCGAGTGTTTTGATTAATAAGATACTAGATTTGACCTCTTGGATTAGAGTATTTCTAGAATCTGCATCTCTTTGGCAAACTTCATTGAGTAGTGATGTTATATGCCCTATAGCCTAGAGTGGATTCCCGGGGTGATGAGCTTATATGTTGTTGTATTTGAATTTCCTTCTCAATCTTCGATAAACCTCATGCCATATCGCAAGTCAAATAAGAGCATATCTCATTGCTGAGACCTAGTTCGGACCAAACAAACATCATCCATTCATATATACCCTCAACATGTCGATAACGTAAAGACATCATTGAATACTTGTACGTTTTTTTTGGTTCAAGGTACTCGAGCAAAAGCAGCCACAAGTTAATGTAATGGACTTGAAAAGGCATGGCGTGGGATGAGTTTACTTTATGAAGATGATGGTGAAGATGGAAGTGGTTGGGGAGAGGCGCAAGGAGAGAAGGGCACGGGATGCGAGTGACAGGCCAGTTCTTATCGGCTTCTCGACCTCAATTTCCGCGTCACCTAAAGTCAAATTGGCCCGTGAACATCATCAGCAAATAGAAACCCTTGCATCCGTCCTAAGAAGTTATTGCAGCAAAGTCCTACATATAGTGGAAGAAGCCTCTAGGGTTTTGGGTGTGTGATGGGCTATAGTGACCCGCTCTTAATGCCAATCGAGGGTCTTGGCGGGCTTGTGATTTCGCCGACATGGCCAGCCCTTGTTGCCCCATCGAGATGGAGCCTCGCACCTTGAGTCAAGGCCAGATCAACCATGCCCGGGTACTTCTCTCCCGCCTCTTTTCAGTTCAAGTTCACTTCATCATATATACACGTGCTTGTTCAGCAGCCCGTGCAAACTCTCACGCCCATCGCTACCTCGTTCGAGATTCGAGCCAATACACTTTGCGCGCGAGCCCCTATAGAGAGAACTTGAGTGCCGACTGAGCCGATCCCGCCTAGATTGAGATAGTCTTTCTTGCATAAAGAGTCATGTTTCTGTCTACTATTTGGTTAACGATGCATGGATGTCTTCTGTTGTTTGATAATAGAATACGGTCTGTTGATGGCTCTCTTTTAATTGAACAGGAAGTTGCCGCGGACGTAGTTCAAAAGATGGAACCAAATAAAGCCACGTCCATATTCACCGAGGCAAGTCTCGAACACTAAATCATTTGCATACAATCTAGCTCAAATAGTGAGAGAAATTATTTGGTGCATACTGAATGTGTATCATTAAATATGATAAGAATCGCGTGGAATCACCAAATTCAACGGTTCATATTCAGTTTAGCATGCGTGTTATACTTATTAAATACTTGCTCTAAAATGTGCCGAGGACCATTCTGACTGTCCAATCTCAAACAGAGTGTCTGAACAAGGTGGCGATTGGCGTTGGGACTTCTATGCTCTTTTTTTTTTTCTCTAAATCTCATCCGATTGAAATGACATGAAATGTTCGACCCTCGTAGGGATCGAAGCCAATTGAAACCACGAAGGACACGCTGCAATCAGCCGAGGATGGAGAGGAAGTCGACGGTGAGCTGATTGAGACACGAAAGCAAGGGGCGGAATGTATGGAGAAACCTTGCCAGTGCTCGTGCGCGTCGGCGTTGAGCGAATCTCCGGACCAACTCATGCTCAAGGAGCCTCTTTCAGCACCATTCTGATGCACCTGAACAGCCCTCCTTTCTTTCTGCTGCACTAGCCATTTCTGTAACTAGAATAATGAGTGTCTTGTTTGTATGTAAGGAGGATCTTGTTGGACATGTTATTGTTTCAGACGATGCTATTGACTGTGATGCCCATTTGGCTGTTGAAAAGAGCTTTAATAATCACTCTGGGTTCTTCACATTGCGGAAGTTTCCCATAGCAGAGAAAATTTGCTGAGTAGAAGGGGAAAAAAAGAAATTAGATTATTTCAATAAAGATGATTATAATTCGAGTTTATTCTCCAAATATTACCGAATTTTAGCCTACCTTAATTTGCCATGCCAATATTACCGATTTTTTACCCTTTAAACTAGAAGTCTTAAAACTTTTCGCAAATGTGCAATTGAGTTCTAAAACCTACAAAAAGTGCAATCGAATCATAAAACTTATCAAATTGGTACAATTAAATCCTTCGTCCAATTTGATTAAGGGAAAATGCAGACGTAATTTTTTTATTTTTTATTTTCTCTCTCTTTTATGGCATTGCTAAAATATGAAAGATAGACTAAAATAAAAGCTGGATAGAGCTAATGAAAAGACTTGATTATACTAATTTGTCAAGTTTTATACTTCAATTGTACATTTTATAAGTTTTACTGTTCGACTTCACAATAAGTGTTGAGACTTTCACTACACTTTTAAAAAATGTGTGTTCACCCAAATTCAACTAATATAATCATCACACGATGACAAGGTACAGAGCACGTAAAATATGTGGAACCCTATGCAGACATGTGTGGAAAAATTTAGCCAATAAAGATAACTTTGAAGTATAATGTCGATGCCTATGTGGACGTACACATTGAGAAAATTTTATCAATGTTAAATTACAAGGTTTTTTCAGTTGAATTTGTCCGGATTTGGTAGCGAAAAGACTTAATTAGAAAATTTATGAAATTTGAATGTTCAGACAAATTTAAAAGCATAAGTAATTAATTAGAAAAAGCGTGGATTTTTCCTTTAAATTTCTAGGCAAAAAGGGCCCGCTTTTTTTTCAAATGAAAGAATAATAAGAAAATATATGCGTCCGAACGCGTCGTCCCCTTCCTCGAGCTAGGGTTTCGAGTTCCTCCTCTTCTCTCGACGAGAGGATTGCCGGAGAGTCGCCACTCCGGCGACCCAGATCGCCGACCAACGCGCAATTCAGGTAATCCCCGGTCACCGCTTCCGCCTGATACCACGTGTGCACGGTCGTTGTTGCTCATCCATGGCGCACCGTAAGGGCTCTGCGAGATGATTCGCCATAAGTTCTTTAGCCTAGTACTTTGCGAGCAAGAACATATGTCAACTGCTGTCTGGTTGCTTTCATAAGCTGAGTTTGATCTTTTCGTATCGCGTAACATCTTCATGGGAAGATGCCGGTCGTTTCCAAGCGACCCATTTCAGCGAGTGAAGTGAAAGTATCCTCAATTCGAGAGACCCTAGCTTCTTTGACCTTTTCGTTTGGCAATAGCAAGATTCTAGACCATAGCTCTCGTGGTTGGAGCTGCTGTGTTAGCGTTCTTGTTCTAGTGGGTAATTTCTTTTTGGTTATTTTGGGATGCAAGCTAGACGTTGGACTGAATAACTTGCTGGTAATGCTCAGGGAAATTTCCTCAAGGCACCACAAGATGAGCAGTACAGTGCAGAGAACTCCCAGGTCGGGTGGACGATCGTTGTTTTTCCAAGATTTGGCGACTCCTGTTTCTGCCAGGAGGGGAAAGTTTTCGACCCCTGGCCAGGCTGCTGCAGTGTCTGCTCTCTGGCGAGAAAATTTTGGGGCTTCAGATCTTCCGCCGCCTCCCATTTACACCTTGGAAGATCGCTCTGATTTCTCGCCAGAATCTGGCATTCCCGACTATCCAATGTCCCCAGAGATCAAGTCAGACCCGAGAACCCCAGCTCAGAGCTCTGGCCGGGATTTCTCCACTCCTCTTAAAAATAAATCTGAGGCAAGCACTTCGTATGCTCTCAAGAGTGGGCAGCAAAACCAACAGGGTTCGGGGAATATGAATTGGTGGTCACCTGCAAAGAGTCCTAGCGAGCCGGAGGATAAAGGGAAAGGTTCACCAGTTGAGGGTGTTGTTCAGCCTGGTGCACTCATCACTCTTCCACCTCCAAGGGAAGTTGCTAGGCCAGAGATGCAGAGAAATTGCTTGCCTGCAGGGAACTTCGATGAGGAAGAGTGGGTTACTGTTTATGGGTAATGTTCTCATTTCCTTCTTTTTTCTAATAAATTTCATTTAATTTCTAGGGATTGGATAACTGCCTTGATTTTCTCTTTGTGTGTCACATATTCCTTACATTTGCCTAATCTTATTGTGGCTTGCTGCTGTTTGTCAGTCTTATGTCTTTGTGTGCCATAGTTCCCTTGTTGTTTGAGAACCTGATGGTAAATGGCACTGGGAGTGAATTTGAAGTACTTTCGAATTCCTTAGTTCCATCTTTGTAAATGATCTGGTGTGTGGTGCCGCATTTCCTTTTGCATTTACTCGAATTATATGTGGGCTTTGGCTCTTATTTGGTTATTATTGCCTCGTTTTTATGCACCTATGTATGATCTTTTTTCCAATTCATTGAGCTTTTGGTAGTTTTGCAGCCACCAGTCAATGATCTGATGAATCAAAATATGTAGTGCAAAAATCATTCTGAAACTCCAATTATTGAAGCTTTACATGATTAGCTTCCAATGTCATCAAACTCCTTCGAGAATTTTCATTTGCTCTAGCACGCAATCTTGAAGTTCATTTTTTTCTACCATCCGAGAGTAGTTACTAGTAACTGTCATATAATCTCTCCAAGGTATCATTGCATCGTCCAGCTTGTTCACTAGATTTGCTGCCATGAGCAGAGTAGATGTTTTAGGCAATTTGTTCCTGTTGTTGCCGTCTGTGAAGAAATGGCATAATACACTTCTATCCTTTTTCCAGTATATTACTTGAAATATGGAATTGAGCATAAACTGAATTAGCTTGAAGGGTGGTCTTAACTTAGAGGCATATGATGTTTTGTTGAGCCAGCAGAGACTGCAAGTGTTATTCGTTTGCAAAAGTGTAGAAGAGACAGAGTGGCTGCTAGATTACTATACAGTAAAATGAGAGAAGTCAGAACTAGAATCTTTTTGCAGAGCCTTTCCGAAGTAAGTTTGGGAATAAGAGAATAGAAAGGACTGTGGATGTAGGTAGATCCTATCGTCATTGCTCTCCATGGATTCTGATGTTTAAAAGTAAAGATCAACGAGAACCAATAAAGTGAGCAATTCTTGAGAAGATAGGAAAGCTTGTTCGTGTTCGGGACTGCTGGAATATGAATATAAAGGAATTATTAAAGAAGAGACCAATGAGACTCCAGATTTTCAGGATTGTTCCATGTGGTGACTTGTGCAGGTGCATGATCTGAGAATCAATTTTAATCTGTTTCATGATTACTCTTGGTTCAAGTTGCAAGCCTTGGTACTTGCTTCGGATAGGGATTCATTTGTGGATGGTAGCAATTAGGCTATGCCAACTGCTTTTTGCTGGAGACTTGCATAATGAAATTGTCATACATGCGCTTCAAATGCTAGCAGCATATTGCTCGAAAACTAGTGGTCCCAAGTTTCCTCTTTCCTTTTCTTAAAGGGTATTCTCGGGTACATTATAAGAGATTTGTTTTCAGATTTTCTCCAGGTGATACCAATTCAGTACTGAGAGAGTTTGAAAAATGCGGTGTAATATTGAAACATATTCCTGGCCCAAGAGATGCAAACTGGATGCATATTCTTTATCAGGTTGGTTTCCCTATCAACTCATGTATTGGTAGCTCTGCCAATGATGTTTTTATTGCAGTTGTGATGCTTGGTTCTCTTCTGTGCAGAACCATGCTGATGCTCAGAAGGCACTCAACAAGAATGGGATGCAAATAAATGGTATACTTATTGTTGGTGTGAAGCCTGTCGACCCTATGCAACGGCAAGCTCTGAATGAGAGACTCAACAATCAAGGCTTCATGCCATTGCCTCCACCAACTAGTAGAAGTACAGATTTGGTTCCTCATAGATCATCTCCTCACCCGTACTATCTCCAAAATGGCACTTCTAGCAAGAATCAGTCAGGAGGTGCCATTGCTTTGCCTGCCAAGTCTGTCGTTTCCAAAATAATGGATTTGATGTTTGGGGTTTAGGCAAGCAACACTGCTCACTCGAATGGTCTAGGCAGCAACCTGTGAACAGTTTGAGCGATCCATTCATCTGGGAAGAGATTTTGAATTTTTTACTTCCTTTTTCTCCTTTTCTGTTATTGCTTTTTCGGTGAATGTGCCTGTATACTGCAGAGCTGCGATCCAAAGGTCGAACGAGGTTTTGTTCTTTAATTGGGGGCAATCAGAAGATACAAAACATGGAGAATGTTCCATTGTACCTCCTTTTACATTGTGGAAGCCTCTACCTATATGCCATTGTTATTAGCAGATATTGAAGGGTTTTTACTCTATTGGACATTCCAAAGGAATCTATGCAATTTCGACTTAAGAACCTTTTGCATCAAGATTAACAGGATCATGTCTTTTACAAATTTATAGACTTACCAATACCAACTTTTGTTTAAACAGGTGCAAAATTTCATGAACAAGCATGTTCATGGATGCACCACAAAGATTGTTTCAGACGGGAAGATACAGTCGAAACACTCTTTAGATGCCAATGTCAATAGACTAGTAATGAATAAATGAGATCTCAGCCTATCGTAACCACAAAGGAAACGTGACAGATTGTGATTCAAAATTAAAAGATCTACACATAGGCATCACAAGTAAAAGGTGGTAACTGGTAAGCGTGACCCTGTATTTCTCGTTATGAAGAACAAGTCTAAATTTCCAAGCATTCGAAAAGATGGTTGCACCTAAATTCTGCATATGTTGTGGCTTAACATGGAATCACAGGTGTGGATCAATCAAGGATGAGAGGATGTCTTTATTGACTGCCATACTCAAATTACATATATACCGCAATTCTGGTGAAGATACAAGAATACGAAAATGAAGAGAAAAAGTTTAGAGACGACAAGAATATAAGGCAAAAAATAAAGCTGGAGTGAAGGAGATAAATAAAATAATTCACTCGCTAAGTATGCCGTATAAATGAAGCTGCAATTATCAACCGCTTTACAGCTTTGGAAACTGACAGATCCACATCCACTCTCCAATCTGGTCTTTACAATCACGAGCATGAAAATTACACTTATCAATGAGCTGCAGCTTTGATAGATGATGGCGTCCGCTTTTCTTGCCCAATGTTTATTTCAGGAACCATCTTCAGTCCAAACATCTCTTTCTTTGTTTGTGTAGACTTGCTATGGTTATATCCCACATAAAAAGTAAATTATGAGCCAAAAAGATCTAAACCACCCTCTTTGGATCACGAGAAGCTGCAAGATGGTCCTGCAACACAATGGCAGTCAAAGTGAGTACTAATCGTGACAGAATTTCCTATCCGAGTTCATCAGTGATGAACAACAGAAAGCCAGCAAAAATCATGAATGCAAAGAGTTAAATCACTCAATGTTTGAAAGTCTGGACTTACAGAGATGAAATCAAATGCTCTGGTTTCCTCTTTCTTGGAATTGTTCACCACCGGAGTTGGAGCCTGATTCAGAAAGTTCGGCTGGAATACATCGGGAAAAGGAGACGGATGACGACCTTTATCTCCAGCAACATAAGTAATACCACCATTCTGAGAATTGAGGTTTCCTAGGTGTTGCAAGTTTGACATGGTTGCCAGATATTGCTGCTGAGCAACAAACATATTTGCCATGTTGCTGTAACCTAAGGACTGAGATGGCATATTGAACAACATGCCTGGAGGTACATTATTTGGCATGCTGTTAAAAGGAAACATGGCACTTCCACCCATTCCTGTGTTTTGGTAATTAAGCACATTGCTTACAGCACCATTAGAAGATTGATGAGCAGGATATCTCTCACTTACTGACATAACATCTAGCAAAGCTGGCCCGGATATGGTTGCATTCTCCTGAATATTGGAGTCATTACCATTAATGGACAAGCCAGCCATTATATCATTGACACGATCTGTAGGATTTTCGTTTCCTTGAGAATCTCCGGAACTGGGTTGAAAAATATCAATCAACTCAGATCCGTATCTATTTGCCTTCATAGGATCTTCTTTAACATCATTCTTATCACTAACAGTCATACCAGCAAAAATGTCGTCTGCAGGTTCACCACCCTTAACAGTATGGAACAAAACATCAGCAAAAGGATCATCGTTAGTTTTTATATCACTTGCGTTCCCGCCAGAGCCCATGTCATCTCCAAGCAAATTATCAATAAGAGGTCCTGTATGTGATGTCAGATTGCCAGCCTTCTGCTCACTTTGCTTCCCTGAGTAGTCGTTTGCCCCACCAGATCCATCGGCATCACCCGTGTCTATCAGGTCAGGCATCTGAATAACATTATCCGTCTCAGATTTAACAAATTTTTGTGAATCAGCTCCGGTACCAAGGGTCTGTTCTCTATCCAGAAGGCCTAAGACCTATCAATATCACAAGAAAAGATCTTATACACTTCATCTAGCAAACATATTGCAGATGACCACATCTGTAGTGTTAGGAGAAACACTCCATTTCTCAGAGTAGAAAGCAGAAAAGATTACATTAAGGTGAAACAGGTCACCAAGCTCCCCTAGACAAATTTGTCATAGACAAAGGAGAAATAATTGAGACTCATGATAAACCTATAACCTATGTTCTCAAACCATTATCTCCCAGTCAATAGTTAGACCTATATTAATAGGAGCTGCAAGGATCACCAAGTAAACCACTATATATACAAGGCTGAAGCTAATTTTTACTTCACCTGTATCAAAGGAAAGGATCATTCCTCAGTAGATTTCCTTGGATACATGTTCAAAGGACTAAGGGGGCTTACCTTCATAGATTTATCTCTCAATGAAGCTTGCGGAGACTCGGAACATCTCACCAGAACATCAACATTCTCGCAAAAATAAGATGCTATAACCGAGAAGTGCTCATCATTCTTTTTCCTTAAAATTGAATCTAGCACACAGAGAGCCTTCATTCGGACCTGACAAAAGAATATTTAATTATGAGGAAACTGAAAAGTGAATAAGAAGCATTGTATTAAACTCACACAATAAACATGCATGAACAACCAAGTGTTAGATCTCCTCACTGATTCAAGGAGACAGGAATTTTTGGACACTATTGTTTTGTCCGTGACTGATGTATGGAAAAGATAAGAAAAAGATACTGCCAGAGGCCACATGTTCTGTTGGGTTGATCGTAACCAAAGTACCTCTATAATTACACGGAGTAAAAATAAAATTCAAAGGCATCCACCCCTACATCATATTGGGCAGTCATCTCTTCCGATCTGAAATATTGAAGTCTGAAGGATCATACCTGCCACTGTGGGGACTGCAGCTTTGATTCAAGGGCCCAGCTTAAAGCCATTGCATCCAACTTTGCAGCCTCCACAAGGAATGCTTGAATGGCATCTCGAGTTGGTTGTAGACGTACTCCACCTGATGTCACAATGGTGTCCAGCAAGCGTTCCTCACGTGTCTTCTCTGTATGATTTGAACTGGAATCTCCAGTCGCTAGTTCTGTTTTTGCTCCTCTTGAATCTAACTTTGAGGATCCGCTGGGCTGACTATTTGATATCCCAAAAGTAATTGAGTTTTCACCATGAATTCGAACTGGTTCATACACATTAGAGTCGCCACTTTCTATTGTCAAAGACCTATGGAGGTTGGGACTCTTGTAGCTTCCACTGTCATTCCTCCCGAACGAGTGACTTTGAGTGAAGCTACTAAGTCCCTGCTTAATAGAAGCACTCCCTAAGCCAACTACCTCACTAAGAAATGATTTTTTATCTTCTGATGGCATTGCAAAATTTGTACTCCCAAATCCTTCTATTCTTGTATTCCCAAATCCTTCTATTCTTCTGTTGACACTTTCAGCTGGAGCTGGTTTATTTTCCTGTTCACTGAAGATGGCAGCTAGAGCCTCCTGAGCCATGTCACGCACAGCTTTATTCAAAGCATCCCCCTTCAAAGGATCTGGCTGACCCTTGTAATGAATCAACTGCCGAACAGCCACAGACTGTCTTTGCATTTCCCTCCGAAACTCTACACCAGACTTTCCAACAGCATACTTGATCAACCTAAGAGCCTGAAAAGAATCTCACGCTAGTATCACAATGTCCTAACATATAAACTTGGAAAAAAGCGAACCAACATCTGACAAACCAAGAGTGGTTCTAGCATTATACACATGTCGGATCTCTATACTTCTGTCTCTGGGAAGCCCAACAATGGACTAAATAAATGAATGCCACAACTCGGAGTAGCATGAACTCCATATAGTACAATTGCTGTAGACATACGGTGGGAATTTTCTAGAATGATAGACAGCATTTATACATAAGCATCAGTTGCTGACAAAAAGAGACCTCTATATATCCATTTAATATGCCAGATACTCCTCAACAGAAAGCTTCACATACGCAGAATTTGTATGCTGGAGTATCAAAGAACCAGGATAAATCTGCACAATCAAAATTGAGATCCCCCCTAGATAACATGAACAAACGAGCACCAAGAGCTAAAACTACGCTTCCTTTAAAGTACTGCATGAGCACAAAGTAACTTTACATAGATTATCTAAATCCATGGCCTACTAATGCATAATCAAGTTAAGGATTACTAACCAAATGACCTTGATCCCACCAATTCTCACTACTCGTCTATAAATGAGAACATCCCATTGCTGACCCCCATGATACTGATAGGACCCGCAATTTGATTAACGGGCAGACTTTACACTAAGCTTGAAAAAGGGGTTGCTCCCTTGATGCTCTGTAATGATATCATACTTTCACTGATCAAAAGAGAAAGCTATAGATAGAGTTGGCAGCAGTTGCCAATCAACCGCATTCCAAAATCTTCAAAGTGCACCCAAATAACATACAATCACACCGCTAAATTTTTAGCCTGATCAGCTACAGAGCAGTGGAACAAGACCGGGTCGAACTAGCTTAAACCAAAAATTCGATCTTTAATTGTGGAAGTAGCATAAGGGGAAGGCAAAAACCAACCAAAATACTGATCAACGGTTCTCACAAGCTTCTTCAGCAGCCCCGACTCGCCAAAAGAAATTAGAAATGAGAGAGCGAGAGAGAGAGGCGCGGAAACTTTATTCCAAACCCTACCTTCTGCTTGACGATGGGGCTCTTGTGATCGAGCCGCTTGAGCACGAACTCCGACACCTCCTTGACGATGCTGGCGTGAGAGGACCGCAAGAGCTCGCAGATTTCCTCCAATTTGTAGACGGGCGTGACCTTGTCCTCGTTGGAGGTGGCGGCATCGATAATCCGCGACCTCCAGTACGATTCCACCGCCCTTCTGCTCGAATCCATCGCCGGACCGTGGGGGGCGCGGGGCCGCCGCGAAGAACGTAGAAAGCCCCGAGGACGGATCGAAGCGAAGCTGAGGAGCTGAGCACAGCCCAAGCCTCGACGAATTCGATGATTCGAGAGCTCGAATTCTAGGGTTTTCGTCGAAGGGAACAATCGAACGCTGGTGGGGCGATCAGAGAGAGAGAGAGAGAGAGAGAGAGAGAGAGAAGAGAGGGTTTGGTTTTGCGTTGAAAGTTCGGTCTTTTAATTTACCGGTGCCAGATTTTGCAATTGCAGATGAACTAGGACAAGAACAACTGACCAAGGGGGAAATTCCGGTACATTACTGTCTTATTATTACTTTCTCCGAACCGGTTCGACCCGGATATGACCCGGTCCAGACCCCGGTTCCGGGTTCTCGGGTCCCGCTTCAGGATCTCGTTTACATATCAAATTAATACGAAATTTCAAAAAAATTTATATCGAATTGTTCGTTCAAACAAATGATCCAAAGGCAAAATCGCCAAGCCCTCTCAAGAACAACTCCATGTGGGAAGGTGAAAAAGAGAAGACAAGCAAGGAACAGTTTTGAGCATGTTTTGTGCTGCTATGGTATTATTGATTTGAGGGTACAGATACAATTTGCAAAAGACTTTGCAAAGCACCGCTAGTGTAACTGCGAAAGAATGGCACGGCAGCTCCTATCACTTCCATCACGGAGCTAAGCTAACAGAATCTCTAGTATCGTCCGACTCGTCGACAATCATCTCGTTCCGAAATAGCATTTTCAAGTAGGGGAGGACTCTGGGGAGCACGGGCAGATCCGCGATGTTTATGCTCATCAGGTCGAAGGCGATGCAGGTTTTGTGCATGTACGCCTCGTCGAACACGGGGATCTTCGGGTATCTTTGGCTGAAGTGGGTGAGGACGATGCGGTACACGCCCGCCGAGGCGCCCACCCGGATGGCCTCCTCCGTCGTGCTGTGGTTTCTCGCAATGGCCTCATCCACCATGCTATCCTCAAAAGTTGCCTGCAACGAAGAGCACCCACGATTTCATCATCTTTCAAATGAGAGAGGGATCCACCAGCACGCACCATTCCTCTAGAGTCCAGCATCTTTGTGAGTGACTTTTTACAGGAACCATTTTCCAATCATTAAATAAACAGGGTAACGCTAAGGTTGCCTCGTCGAGTTTAGATTTTAGAAGGCTCATGTGTACTACATAGAACTGATGGTTTGAAACCTATCATTTTTGGTTCGTGATGTTCCTTACCAAGTTGACTTAGTCTGTACCAGAAGCACTCAAATCAACATTCAGATCTCTTAAAATCGAGACAGACATCACCTAGATCCATACCCATCATCTTGAAGCAATACGAGGAAAAAACTACTAGGAAGAGCAATTCTAATAAGACCCCTGAAAAGGTGCAAAAAGATCATATCAAACTTACCTCATGTATTAGGACAGTGGCTCCCCTAGATGCCTCTGTTAATTCAGGGCAGGGTCTTGTGTCACCGGAATACACAATCTTCCACCCTTCTATCAACTTCCCATCAGAATTTAGTCTCTCCAACGCCTTCAGGACAACACCAAATGCCTGTGGACAGTGCACAACAGGAAAACTAAGCAAGGCCTCCAAACCCGCTTCTTTGAGCATCTTCTTCATATTCTGCAAAACTGGAAAAGCAACACTGATGTCTGGTGGACTACTAGGTCTTTTCCAAAGACTCTGCATAGGAGCTCCCCTCGCAAACAATGTTGAATCAGCACCATTTGTCCTTGACCTATTTGTAATTTCTCTCGAGCCATCGTGTGAATTTGGACTTTCTGCAGAAGACTGGTCCATGCTTGACTCACTAGCTTCCTCAAAAACATTTAAAGACGCTTCCGTGGTGTTCCTACAATCCAGGAACTGCATGTCCAGATCTTCAAGTCTTTGGTACGCATCGAGATATCTCTTGAGTTGCCTAGGCCCAATCACAAGCAATGGCTCATGAGGCACTCCTTTCAACAGATCACGTCGTTGAGCAAGTATTCTAGCCAAACCGGAATGGTGATCAGCATGAATGTGAGAGATCCAAATGCATCTAAGACCTTTCATGGCATCGTCAGCACCCCCTACTCCAAACCTATTTTTCAAGGAAATTAACATCACCATAAGCAAGAAATCCAAATCCTTCAAAATGAACATAGCAACTCCATAAGATGAAGTAACTAGTATGTACCTTCGTTTCATTTGCCCCAAGGTTCCCTCCCCGCAATCCAGAAGCAAACCTCCTTTGGCGAAAAGATTGATATAAATTGAACTGACATTCCTATATTTAGATGGCTGTGACGAGCCGGTCCCCAAAAGAACAATCTCCAAGTCATCTCTCCTTATATTTTCCAAACAATTGGGAACGTTATTCTCACTCAACCATGGCTCCTCTTGCATAAACCTTCTCTCCTCCCCCATTTCACCAGTCTCATTCCAAAAATCGTGGACGTGCTCTGCAGCCTCCGCAATGTCTGGGATCTCAGTGTGCAACTCATCCATTATGTTTGAGTGAACCATCTTATTTGGAACATAGGATCTGTCTAATCCAATCTTATCTCTGGGGCGCAACGTGAACTGTTCAGGGGAGAGAGAGAGACAGAGACAGAGACAGAGAGAGTTATCAATTGACAGTATTGAAAACAGGGGGAAATTCTCATCGAGAAAGTCTACGACACTGAACCATCCACGTGCTGCCAACACTATGGGAAATTGTCTATCTGTCAGATTATTAGAGAGTTCTAACGATTCTTGACCTAAGGAACTTGATACCAATGTTCCCTTGAAGATGGTCATGCCCATCAAAACTCGTGATAATATCTATTATGACTATTTGTGTTCCCATCATGGTTGCATGATAACTCAGCAATGATTCTGATAAAATCTCCACAAAAAAAAAAAAATTACATTACCACCTACATCTCAAGTATCAGACGACTACTTTCGACACAAGACAAGAGGGAAGATAGAGTCGATTCCACTGAAGCTGAGCATATTAAGTAAAAGCTGATTACTCATGAGAAATAGCTCAGAGATTTCAAATGAAGGAAAGAAAACCATGCCAACAATAAAGTATAAAGTGCAAAGAATTGAAGGTCTTATGATGATAGCCTTTCATACCTTGAGGAGATTTTCAGCAGAAATGCTTTGACAAGAGAGAGAAGTATCCTGTCAGAAGAAAAACCAGAAATGTCTTCTTAGCATCCTCCGGATAAAATGTAATCCCAAGGTCCAAATGCCAAGAATCAAAAAAAAAAAAAAAAGTTGCCCCTTAGATGTAACTGCACACCTCACTTAAATGGACAGAGTCAGGTGCCGACAAATAGGATTGCTTGAGAGACCAAAAACCTGAAGCTGGAAACAACTGAGGACACAAATAATTAAGTCGTGCAGCAATCCTCGAACTAGAACCCAGAATTGGAATCTCTATATTCTTCCTGCAAAATATGGAGGACAAATAGAGAATAATTTATCAACTCATAATATAAAAGTAACATGATTTCTCCAAAGAGTGGATGTGTGATAAATGCTCACATCTCATGTCCAGCAATAATATGTTGTGCTGAACCAAACCTCTTCATCCAATTCTTATAATCTGGACTACTCACAATCGAGGCTGGACTCAAATGGATGACACATGTCACAGTCTTTTGAGTCTCTTTGCCCAAGAAGTCAGCATAGTAATCATTGAGGGAACCTAAGGAAGATAATCTCTGTAAATGAGATTGAGTTGGGCAATCAACAATGAGCACGACGGGACCAGGGATAGAAGGATCCATCACATCACTGGGATGAACCTACAGGATTAGCAAAAAGGATCGTTACACAAAAAAGTCGCGAACTTCAATTACACTCGAAGGATACGCAATAGCTATTCTTTCATTCCTTTTGAACCCCACCGTGATATTTAGCCGTTTTGAGAAAACAGACTTCCCAAGTTGCAGCTCCCGGTATTCCGGCCCAGGTCTCAGGCCCTTCTCCTTTGCTCTCTCTGGATGAAACCTCCCCTTAAGTTCAGGCAACTCACAAACATAGACAACAGACATGTCACCTGGCCTCATTGCAGAGTAAACACCATTATTTTGACCAGACTCTTCTGGCCACAGGAGAACAGCCGATATTTTGACAACATCATCATCAACAAGAATGATAGGGTCAGCAAATTGATTTAAATCAGGAATAGCAGCCGCATCAGAAATTGGAGCAGGGCCAAAGCTTTTTGTGTGAACCATTGCTGCATTTGGGATGAAAGACTTCATAGCATCAACTAAATATTTAAGATCTGACGGACCCCAAACATTAACCTTCAAAACATGAAACAAAGTTCTCTTCTTACTAAAAATTGATATTTGAGAAGAACATTGATACTGTAAAGCCAATTTCACACTTACCGACATTCCTTCATCTCCAATCCCAGCCAGTGTTAATAGCAACCCTGTCGCACGATCAAAAGTCAGCGGTTCTTTGGATGAAAGCCAGATGCAATATGATTAACTACGGAATGAACTCACTACATCTCTGATATATAAGAATAATTGCACGAAAGCAATGTCCTATCATAATTAATAAAGATGCAAACCTGGAAGTCCGCCTGAAGTCTCAGAGCACACGCGAGAGAGGAAATATATGATCTATCTGAAAATCAGAGACGGAATCAGATTTTCCTTCATTGCAAATCCCACCGAGAGCATAAGGGTGAAATTATCTGAGACTTTAACATACCTTTGACAGCTTAATCTTATGCTCTGTGCAAAACCTTTGCAACCCCTGCAAAGGCTCTGACATGTTAAGTACCATAATAATCTTAAGGTGCCTGTTGATATTGAACAATTTAACTGGGAGATGTGTAAATGGTCAACGTACAGTTGAAAAAATCACACACTGCTAAATAAAGATACAAAAGTTACAGTAATGGATCGTATTAAAGAAAAATCAAACCAGACAAATCAATGCATGAAGCTTCTAAATAGTGTTCCTTCTGGCGTTACCTCTCCAGCATTAAAAATAAATCTCTGGTGATCAAAGAAAAGCAGGACCGATGGCGACGTATCCTGAGTATCCATTCCAGTTCCCAATATCTGCAACAAAATTAAGGAACATAGCCAATCAATAAACATCTCAAAATTCTGAATCACGATTCCCACGAAGACAATGCATGAGGAATTGTAACTTATCCCTTCAGCTCCGCAATAAAGCCAAAAAAACTAAACAAACATTGGTTAAAGCACTTCAAGACAGACACCGTGGAAGCTAACTAGACTATAGAAATGAGCTGATTTCATACAAGACATCCAGTTAATCCAAAGCCAAAGAAAACTACAACCAATTAATACGGTACTAAATGCTTAGAAGCTTCCGCACAAACCCAACTAACCCGATTACGCAAATTTCATTCACCCAAAAGATGAAAAACAAGAACCGGTGACAGAGACAACTTCAAGGTCTCATCAGTGCACAAGCAAAAAGCCGTGCCTTATTTATCCAATTACACGGAAGTGAACAAGAGATATCTAGAAAAGGCCAAGAAAAGAAGAGAACTTTACCTGTACATAAGAGATGGTGCTGACAGGATTGGCCCTAGGCCTCTTCTTGAGCTGAAGCTCCTTCCTGGGACCCTCGCGCCGGTCTCGACCCTCGGCCCTCTGGCGATTGAACCCGGGTTCCTCCATCGAAGCCCCCTCCGTATCCCTCCCCGGATCGTCCCCGAAGGTCCTCCTGCTCCTTCCGCGAGCGAAGTCCGGGGAATGCCGGAGGGGGCGGCGGCGGCGGCGGCGCTCGACGGCGGAGAAGACGGCGAAGAGGGGCCTGGACAGGGGGCTAGAGAGGGGAGCGAGGGGGGAGAAGGGGGGAAGAGGGGGGCCGCCTGAGCTTGAGCTTGAGGGGAGAGAGAAAGGGGGCGGCGGCGACGGCGGAGGAAGAGAAGAGGAGGCGGAGGTTGGAGATCATGCATGGCATCTCAAGGTGGCAATCGCAGAACCTCCTCTCTTTTTAAGGGTTCTAGAGGGCGATGATGAGTAGAAAGAGCGGTCCGAGCTCGAAGAGGAAATTATACAATTCGAGCATTTGAAATTTGACTTTCCAAACTTTCGTCTATTTCGGGAAAAATATTATGTTTTTTAAAAAATATCTTTTAAAAATTCATTTTCTAAATAAATAATATCATTTTTCGATATTTAGCTGAAATCTGAAAATGAACAATAAAACATTTTCTATCGTTTGGTATGATAAATCTAATTTAATTTTCCTAAATATACATACATTATTCGGATGCTAGTAATTTTCTCATGGGCAATTGGGTAACCTAGTACGAATACTAGAGTTATGGTCCAGTCTCAATAGGCCCCAATTTGAGCGCTGAGATCAAGGCATGGGGACCTGGGTCTTGGGCCCGCCTCAATGGAACTGAGCACAAGCACTAAGTTCTTAAGCTCAGCCTCAATGGACCATGGGTGCGGACGTTGAGAACCTGAGCATGAGTTTCGGGATCATGGGCCTCGATGGACTCAGGCATGAACACTAAAGACCTGGTTATAGATGTCAAGAACCCAACATGCAACGTTGGAGTTTTCATGCCCAAACATAAAATTTTAGGTTCAAGCGCGGATATTCAGTCATATTTTCAAAAATGATTTCCTATTTTTTAAAAGGAAATCATTTTTGTGGATTTAAGCATAAACTGGAGAACATTTTTTTCATTGATTAGGAAAATATTTTTATTGATACATGTTCCTAAGTGAACCAAATGCTGAAAAATGAGAATGTTTTTCTAAAAATATTTTCTGACGAAATAAACGAAGCCCTCCATTTATTTCAAGGAACAAGGAAGACTATTTTTGAGAAATTATTTTTTCTCTTTCCAATATTTGAATGAAGAAAATTAATTGATGTGTGGAAAATATTTTCCATGAATTGAAAATAACAAAACTTAAATTGGGGGAAACAACTTATCCTTTTGGCAAGAGAGAATTCACTATTTCTAATCTACCGAACAGATGAAAATTAAATTTTCTTTAAAAGTGATTTTTATGGAAAATATTTTCTTTTATCATGAAGTTTTCAATGAAACAAAATTTATTTTACAGAAAATAAATGATTTAGAAAATATTTTCATTGTTCATGAAAATATTTAAACATAAATTGTTGTAATAATGAAAATATTTTTCATTTTTTTAAAAATAATTTCATTAATTAATTATTTCAAGTGATATGAGCTATTATTTTTAGGAAGATATTTTTCAAATTATTTATTTTTTTGGGAAACAAATGGATCTTTAATGGATATTTAAAACCTTCACTTGAAATAATTTGACATCTTTTTCTAATAGTTTAGAGATAAAAAAAAAGGGTTAATATCACCAAAAAATCTCAAATTGATATGTGTGTGACAATTTTACTCGAACTATTTTTTTGAAAACCAAAAAATCCACATGTGATAATTTTACCCCAAACATACCCCAAACTGGTACACTTGTGACAATTTTATCCTGAACATATCATAAAAAACTCCAAACTAGTACATATGTGATAATTTTACCTGACAAAATTTTAATATTATTTTTTTTCATGTTTTCGAAAAATTTTTATTTTTTCTTCAAACTAGTATACATGTGATAATTTTACCCCGGGCAACCCTCGTCGGTTTTAATATTATTTTTTCATGTTTTCGAATTTTTATTAATTTTTTATTTTTTCAACTTCTTCGGCCGACCTTGCGGGCTGGCGGATAGCCTTGCCTGTCGGCCTTGAGGTGGCCCCGGCCGTGGCTGAGGGGCGGCCTTGCACGCCCCCGGCAGGCACCCTTGCATCGAGCCCTCGCTTGACGCCAAAGAACCGACTAGGCCAACCTCGCTAGCTTCCCGCCTCTGGTAGGTTCGGCGGCCCGTCGAGCCCCGCCAAAGGTTGAAGATGAAGAAAAAAAAAAGAAAAAATAAAAAAAAATTCAAAAATAAAAAATAAAATATTAAAAAATTATTAGTTTGGGGTAAAATTGTCACAGGTGTACTAGTTTGAGGTTTTTCGTGGTCAAAAAAATAGTTTAGGGTAAATTTGTCACGAGTTTACTAGTTTGGAGTAAAATTATCACAGAAGTACTAGTTTAGAGTTTTTTGTGATAAAAAAAAAGTTTAGGGTAAAATTATCACAAGTGTACCAGTTTAAATTTTTTAGTGGTAAAAAAAAAGTTCGGAGTAAAATTGTCACACACGTATCAATTTAGGGTTTTTGATGATATTAACCCTAAAAAAAATAAATGATATATTTAGCTAGGGAAGGTAAGGAATAGCTTTTTACTTGAAATCAAACATGAAGATTCACCCTGGCCTATGAGCAATATGAATACTTCAAATGTGTCTAACTTGGTGTGAACGAAGAATTTGGTTTAAAAAGAAAAGGCAAATTACAATTATTTTCTCATGAGATGCAAATATAGCAAGTAGGGATAAATTATCAAAGAAATTCTAAATTTATTGTACGGATGCCAATCTTTTGATGATTTGCCAATATAATCCTTCCGGTCAGTTTTGGCTGGAAATTAGTGATGTGGACGCCAATTGTTCGACATAACACGACCGGAGACGGCATAAACAAATTTTTTGTGTTTTTTTTAAAATCTAAATTATTTATTTATTTTCTTTTTTTTCCCTGGGTGAGCCTCGACGACTCTCTCTAGCCATAGAGAGAAAAAAACAGAGAAGGGGGCGAGCTTCGACAACCCTTGTTAGTCATAGCGAAAAAAAAAGAAAAGGAAAAATTCAAAAATTGAAAAAAATATTGTTAACATCAACGTTGGCCGTGTTATATAGGATGGTTGGCGTCTACGTAAGCAATTTTTAACCAAAATTGGCCAAAATGACTATATTGGCTAATTATCAAAAGATTTAGGATTAAATTGATAAAATTGAAAGGTTTAAGATTAAATCGACATCCATATAATATGGTTTAAGATTTTTTTGATAATTATCCCGTAATAAGTAACAACGTAATAGTGCAACATTAGCATTACATGTCAAATTTGCAAGATTAGCTATATCAAGTTAGCATTTCGGTGGCTCTCATTAGGGGTGAGCGGTTCCGAAGTTCGGGTAGGTTCCGCTGGAACTGGAACCTACCCTCGGTGCATGTGTTCCTCAAAATGAGGAACCCGAACCTACCTGGATCGTGGAACACAGAAACCTACCCCTCACACGGTTCCGTGGTCGGTTCCAGGTTCCAACAGGTTCTTTTTTTTTTAATTAATCAAAATGAAAATGAATAAATTTTAATTTGCTCGATATGGTTCTTGGATTTTTCTTTTCTAAGCGGGCCATAAAAACTTTATTTTTCGGTGCATTATGTTTACGCCTATGTCAAAAGCATATTTTCATTTCGGGGTTGTTAAGTCTTATACTCCACCGATTTGGGGTGATTTTATGCGACTCTCTTCGGATCCAAAAGAATCTAGCTACACATTTTACTACAAAATGATAAGATTTTGAGAGAAAATCATTTATAAAATCAAACAATTAGCAGCATATGATCATCAGAACCTGGATCCAAAGTAAGTTAGACTTCCGCGTCTTTACAGCAGAGGGTGGAAAAATTGATTATTTGCCGACTAACATTGTAGATACAGGGTTACGATATGCATCTCTTCATAGACTGTCTCAAGAGTTGAGGCCGACTAGTGATGTAGAAATGATGTAGCAATTAAAATCTAAAGATTGGAAAAGAAAATATGACTAAGATCGGCAAGGGAAGAATTAGAGAAAAGAGATGTCAAAATTGAATACATTGAGCTCAAATATAAAAGCCACATGAAATAAATTAAAAGTTTAGAGATCCAAAATTTATGCATTAAGTCAAAGTTGATGAGCCCGTTTGTGCTATTATCACTTGCACTTAATCTAATATGATTTTTCATTGTGGGAATAGGAAGAGCTATCTAAACTACCCTTCCAACGCCAAAACCTGACACAAAGCCATTTGATCCTCACCTTAGAGACTTCATCGAGGTGCGAAATTAATTCTTGATCCGTCCTTGACCAAAAAAATAAATTCTCGATCCGCCCCAAAAAAAAAAAAAAAAGAAAGAATAAAAGAAACTGTAAGAATAGCTGGTAGTGACTAGTGGGTGCATATGCTGTCTCCTTAAAACAACAGTTGCTTCAATGAGCTAAGTCACACAAGAGACCACGGCCATGGTTGCGAACAAATGTTGGACTGAAATTACAAGCAGCAAAATGGCTTGAACTAAAAAGAAGAAAACCAGAAAAGAAGCCGAATTGAAGATTAGAAGGGAGAAAGAAATGTACCTTCCTTACCTTACCAAAAAAAAAAATGTACCTTCCACTTCCATTCATAATCATAAGTCAACTTCTCATGAAGTTATCTGAGTCATACAAGCAATTCTGTTGCTGCACTCAAATAAAGTTATCGGAGTCCTCACAAGTTTTTGGTGGAAGTCAATACATTTTCCAACAAACGCTGCCCATACAAAATATAATTTACAGTTGCATGGGGGATAAAAGTCCAGTCAACATCAGCAAAGCTCATTAACCCTTGACGCATCGGATAAAATTCTAATGTTAAGTTCTTAATATCAGTCTGCTCGATTCAACTGTGCATCACCAAAGAAGATTCACAGTCAATACCTTGCAAGTTTAAAATCAACGAAAAAAGATCAATCAACAATCGCATAACAAAAGCATTTATAAAATAAACAACTGCAAATCTTAAGAAAACCCAAGGTAAGGCATCCTTAAACCGCACACCCCAAACCTCCAAAACAATATGGTCAAGCTGTTAAAAAACTTGAGCAGATTCCTATTAATGACCATGCAACAGAACAATTGACGAGGGTAATACTTTTCCGAACAGAACAATTGACGAGGGTAATACTTTTCCGAGCATTATCTTCTCAAACATTTAGCGAGGATCCATACAAAGACAAGTAGGCAGTCAGAGCCAGCATAAGATTCAAGTGCCAACATGAAGCCAAAATATCATATGAACAACCTCCCACTACACTTAAAACCAAAAAGAAAAAGAACCTTCCACTATACAAACTCAAATCATAAATAAAAAAAAAAAGCACATAGTAATGACTTCATGAGAAGAACTCTTGATTTGGTACCACTACCAACACCTTTTACTGAGATAAGCAAAAATTCTTAACACCCACGAGGCACTAGAGGATACCCGAGTCCCACAGTTAACTTCACAGTCCATAAAAGGGCAAAGAAGTCAGCAGCCATATGCTAGAGCTTATACTCAGGCTTTACAATCCACTTAAAGGAGCAATCATCTCCCTTAGCTGCTCCTTCAAAGACAACCAAAGTATTAAGACAATCCATATCAATTTATTGGTAAAATAAAATAAGTATTAGAAAACCTACCACATATATTCATTCCGCTTCAACTGGTAAACTCTATTTACTGACGATAATCTCCTCATTCAGACAATCCATATCTAAAAAAAAGAAAGATTAAATAAAATATTCACTTATTAGATATATAAAAGGAATTACAATATATAAAGATATAAACATCACTTACCCATCTCAAATTTTTCTGCATTTTCGATGCACTCTTCAACATCAATTGGCACACGAACGGCTCTCAACCAATCTTGAGTGCAAATCAAAGCTTCCACTACTTTAGGAGTCAAAGAACTTGAAAAAGTCAAGCACACGACCCGATGTACTAAAAGTTGACTCCGAAGCAACAGTAGTTACGGGAATAGACAAAACATCCCGAGCCATCAAAGATAGGATTTTATATTTTGAGCCACTAGTCTTCCACCACATCAAAAGGTCAAGATCAAGAATATTTTCATTTTTTTCTTCAAGATATTGATCAAGCTCAGATTTGTTGTCATTGCACATTTGTTGGTTCGAGTGCATAAAGGTTTTTCACCAAGCTTGGGCGTCATACTTCTTGATCTTGCTACCTTCACTAATATTTGTCAAATTTCTCTTTCATTTTCATACCCATAGCTTGAAGCTTAGGATCCGAAGCATCCGCCGCATCTTTCAAATTTTTATACAAAAGAGCTATCCCTTCAAAATAATCATTTGAAGTAACATATGAACTCCCCGACATCCGATTGGTGGCATCATAGAATATTTTTAGAAATTCCAAAAGAATAATGGCATTTTCCCAATCATCATCTTTAGGAAGATCATGGTTAAGCTCACTAGCAAAAGCTGAATCGTCTTCTTCCATCCTTTCAAAAGCTTTTCTAAATTTTATGGCGGTGTCTAACATAAGGAAAGTGGAGTTCCATCTAGTGGCAACATCAAGAATAACCGAACCATTGTAAGTAATCTTCTCACCCTCAATGCAAGATTTAAATGTATTGGCTCTCATGGGAGAACTCCTCACATACCTAACCACGTTTCGTATACGTGCAATAGATTCTCGTACCGTAGTCAAGCCATCTCTAACAATCAAGTTTAATATATGAGCGGTGCACCTCATATGTAAAACACTACCATCTAAGATCAACAACTTTTCTCTTGAAAGTTTTTCCTTCAAATAACCAATTGCAACATCATTTGAACTAGCATTATCCACGGTGATTGTGGATACCTTCTTTTCTATTCCCCACTCGTTGATGCATTTCTCCACCATTCTCCCAATCTCCCTACCCTTGTGACTATGCATCACCACAAAATTGATGATTCTTTTATGCAACTTCCAATTTTCATCAATAAAATGTGCAGTGAGACACAAATAATTCAGGTTTTGAATGGAAGTCCATGTATCGGTCGTGAGTGCGATCCTAGAATTTATCTTACCAAAGTAAGTCTTCAAACAAGTTCTTTCACAGAAATATAGCTTCATACAATCTTTAGCCACTGTAAAACGTGACAAATGTTTAAAGAGAGGCTGTAACTCGGTGACAAACTCGCGAAATCCAACACGCTCAACCAAGGAAAATGGTTGTTCATCAACTATGATGAACCGAGCAAGCATTTGCCTACAACGTTCTTGATTAAATGACCATGTCGATAAGACACTTTGCCAATACTAGAACCTCCCCCCCTTGTCAACCAAGTCTACGTTACGCGGTGCAAAGAATTTCTGTCTCTTATCAACTTATCAACATTGCAAGGAAACTTCTTACATGTTTTCAAGTGCTTCCTCATTGCGGAAGTACCATGAGCAACATTGTACTTTAACTCAGACCCACAATGAATGCACTTCACCTTATATGTTTTTCCATCCCCATCTTTGATTCTTGCAAAATGATTCCAGCAATCGGATGTACATTTCTTATTAAGAGGAGGACGATGAGAACCAAGTACCTTGTTTGTTGCACTCGTGGTAGGGGATGGCTCTTCTTCATTTTCATTGCCCGACAATTCAAATTCTGTGATCGGAGTCATCTCCTCACATCCCTCAACCTCCATTGACATGTTATCTTGAATTCTTGATAGTTGATATATCAATCAAACAATGCTGGCCAAGCAAACAACACGAGAACAGATTAGCATCGTCTTTAGCTAGTTTAACATAGGGAGTGAGAGCTGGTAATCTTATTTAAGAGTTGAGCATAGGAAGCACTAGTTGGAAATTGGCATGACTCAACCAAGCATTTAGAAAATAAACAGCTGTGCATGTTATATACAAATTGTATTTTAATGGCACAAATCCCATATTCAAGAAATTTATATACAAGAGGGGTCCTTAGCTTTGACATGAATGAACAAAGCCAATTCAATGTCCTAAACAAGTGATCTCGGCTCAAGATAACGAATGGGACAAAACAAAGATACTTTCATCCAATGAAAAAGGAGTACAAATTGACATATCGAGGGTGAATTTCGCCAAGCACTAGAAAGAAACGCCTAGTAATCAAATCGCAATACACAAAGTGAAATCGATACGCATAGATGAAAACCGTAAAAATGTGCAAGAAAGACCTTAGTCCTAGTGATGAGCATGAGCACGAGTAAAGACAGCGTGACAAAAAATATGAGCAAATGTACAGAAAGGTAGAAAGCAGCCATTAACATTTAAAATTCATGCAACGCGCAGCAACCATTCGACAAAATGCCGCAACCAGCACCAAGTAGCCATATTCAACTCATAAGCGCTCGCAAAGAGCAAAGACAGCACGCCTATTCATCAACACGTATTCACAGAAACTCATCTTAGTCTTTTTACGCACAGAGGGGGCGCATTGAACATCAAACATAACGCGCACTCATAAGATGATTGGTATCATCATCATAAGCCGCCATTTCTTAGCCATTTCTTTTGCTCATTCCAATGTGATCAAACCGTGACTTCCAGCAATTTCTTTAAAAAATCAAAAAGAAAGAAATGCATGTGTAATGTCTAAAATAAATAAAAGAATTACACAGTGCATTGGAATGTTATAATCTAGACCCACACGAGTCCCACATGTAAGAATCAAGCGAGTCATCCCTCAATCATAGAACACAAGGGAAACAAATTTGCAGTTCTGTAACATGACTAAATGTCCCTCAATCAAGTCCTAAAATTAGTACGAGCGACTTCGTCTCATGAGGCCAAGTGAATCCCACTCCTATCCAGCTCAATGTAACATACACAACACGACCGTGAGCAAATTCTAATACAAGCATCCAAATGCAGTACAAAACCAGCCGATAAATTTGCAGCCAAAATCGCGGAATTCGTGCAAGAAAACTACTCACACTTTCACGGTCCCCTGAGGCGTTCCCTTCTTGTTGATGTCGTACCCGAACAGGTTGCGCCTCGGGGCGTATTGGGAAGCGACGGGGATCAGCCTCACGGTGGCGAAGAACCCCGCGAGGCCGAGGCCGGCGTTGATGAGGATCGACCTCCCGAGCTCTCGATTGATGATATTAAAAAATAAAGGATATATTTAGCTAGGGAAGGTAAGGAATAGCTTTTTACTTGAAATCAAACATGAAGATTCACCCTGGCCTATGAGCAATATGAATACTTCAAATGTGTCTAACTTGGTGTGAACGAAGAATTTGGTTTAAAAAGAAAAGGCAAATTACAATTATTTTCTCATGAGATGCAAATATAGCAAGTAGGGATAAATTATCAAAGAAATTCTAAATTTATTGTACGGATGCCAATCTTTTGATGATTTGCCAATATAATCCTTCCGGTCAGTTTTGGCTGGAAATTAGTGATGTGGACGCCAATTGTTCGACATAACACGACCGGAGACGGCATAAACAAATTTTTTGTGTTTTTTTTAAAATCTAAATTATTTATTTATTTTCTTTTTTTTCTCTGGGTGAGCCTCGACGACTCTCTCTAGCCATAGAGAGAAAAAAACAGAGAAGGGGGCGAGCTTCGACAACCCTTGTTAGTCATAGCGAAAAAAAAAGAAAAGGGAAAATTTAAAAATTGAAAAAAATATTGTTCTGTTCAACATTGGCTTCTATAGGATGGTTAGGCCGGAACCCAAAATTGGCGAATGACTATATTGGCTAATTGTCAAAAATTTAGGGAATTGATAAAATTGAAAGGTTTAAGATTAAATCGACATCCATATAATATGATTTAAGATTTTTTTGATAATTATCCGTGGAACTAAATAACGTAATAGTGCAACATTAGCATTACATGTCAAATTTGCAAGATTAGCTATATCAAGTTAGCATTTCGCTCTTATAGTGTATAAGTGCAAAAATAACCAATATTACCAATCAAACGAAGCTTGTCAAAAGAACAATACAAATCGAATGAGATAGAGATGGATTGCAAAAAGAGAAATGTAAAGAGCACTGAGTAGAACTCAAAAGAGATGTGCTCCAAGCCTCCAATACATAGGACCACAATTAGACTTACGATCCATTTTCCTTGTGTGTAAATCATACACTAGAAGATACTTAATAGTCACTTTGAACAAATTAAAAGTTAAAGAGCAATATTACCTGTTGAGTCAAAGTTCATGGATCATTTTGAATAAGTGAAAGTTTGGGGGCAACATTACACATTAAACTAAAGTTTAAGGACCATTTTTGTCATTTTCCCTTATTGTGTAGATAATAGTGCAACATCAGCAACACATGTCAAAATCACAAGATTAGCCATATCAAGTTAGCATTTTTGATGGGTCCTATGGTGTATTTAGTGGCAAAATAACCAAAATTACCAGTCAAAAGAAGCTTGTCAAAAGAACAATACAAAGCAAATGAGATAGAGATGGATTGCAAAAAGAGAAATGCATAGAGTACTGAGCAGAAATCAAAAGAGATGCTCCAATACATAGGACCACAATTAGACTTATGATCCTTTTTCCTTGTGTGTAAACGATACACTCGAAGATACTGATAAAGGAAAGTCCAAAGAGGTTGAAGGCCTGAAGCAACTAAAAGGTTCAAGAAAAGCTAAAGAGATTCAATCCTCAGAGGTACGTATGATCATCGCTCTCTCCATCACTCCAAACTTTCCAATTTAACCTTCTCACCTGCATATGTTGAACGATACCAAACTTGACAGAGAAGTGATCAAACAGTTGTCGCAAATCCAAGGCAAGAATACAGCCCCCCCCCAAACATCCTCCTCTTATAGCCACGAGGCAATATCTTGCACGAGTCATCGTGAGCTCGAGTTTTCTCGTACGTGAGGAACCTCGTTTCATCGTAGCTATGGTTTGTTTGGGAGTCTTTTTCGGGTGCAAGCATCACCGCTCTTTCAAAGATTACGTGGTCTCCGCTCTGGTCATCTTGTGCATACTCTTGGGTCTTAAGCTGATTCTGTTCGCCGTGTACTGGTGCTTGAAGAGGGCGTCGGGGTCTCGGCATGGAAGAACTAGTTACTCGAGCGATGCTGGTACGATGATGGAGATGCAACCTCCAGCAGCCTGAAGAGACAAAGGCCATGCACAAGCGATTCACTCACGTGTTGGAGAAGATAAGTGAATGGTTTTGGCAATACAAACATGCCTGATGGACAAGTAATTCGATTCCAAACCATTTCATAAGTCTAGTTAATTATATGTCGCTTTGAATCTTTGATTCTTTACAGTTAGATTTCTTCTTCGGTGTCGGCTTCTGGCGACATGTCTTTCTAGGAAAAGGAGCTCGATTTCGCAGGACCTCAATAAAGATATGTTGACTTCTATGTAAAAACTTGATAAGGAAATGCTGTTCGATAAATTGTGCATTAGGAGCGTTGTACTGTACAAATCTACCACACTAATAACTTTCCAATGCTAGACAGTGAAAATTGCTACCTTCTAAGTTCAGAGTAATCGGTGAACAATCTCTTGCACCACTATTCGCACTACTAGTCACCTTCGATGTTAAGGTTATCCCACATCGATTGTGCAAGGAGTAGTTAGTTAGTTTTATAAGTTTAATGAAAAACCTCACCATTTTGGGAGAGAGACCCAAAATCATCCAACACTAGTATCCACTTAATTGGTCATTCCCTTAGCCCTACCGAAGGACGATGACGTCGATCCTCCACGATATGCCCCGACATGCTTGATCGGGCCCCTGTGGCCCACTAGGATTGCCAGGTAATAGTGTTGGCAATCTTGGCCTCATGCCCAAATCTGACTAGTTGAGTCTGCCGACCTGGTAACTAAGAAATTGCCCACGGTCGCCATGCCAGTGAGAGTCAGAAGTCCCATTGCTAGAGGCAATGAAAGAGTATGACTCCATCATAGGCAACAATAAGAGCATTGATGGCGATAGTCAATATCAATTACAATATATATCATCACATCAATAGATAAAACTAACTTTCTAAAAAAAAATCACCTAAAGCAATGTGGCACTTTAAAATAAAATATCGGGCTACAGAATAAATTTATATTGATGATTTGTTATTGTGTGCGGAATATGAATTATTATAGTTCGTATTAATGCTGTAAATCAATCGTGCAAACAAATTTCTGCGTGTAGCATAACTTATGTGTGAAAAATAAGAGAAGGCAAATTTTTTATACAATATATTTTTAATAATTGGTGGATACAACATGAATGTCGATATGTCCGAGTGGTTAAGGAGACAGACTCGAAATCTGTTGGGCTTTGCCTGCGCAGGTTCGAATCCTGCTGTCGACGCTTTTTCATTTCATTTTTTTCCCAATTTTCAATCTTTTCCTTTCCCATTTCTGTCCTCATCTCCTCTCCTTAAAACAGTTCTAAGTTTCTAATTTCTCAGTGGCAAAAGCGTCACTTCGCATATTAATATCTAAACACCATCCCCATACGAAAGCCCCCCGGTCCCTTGCATCACCACCGCACACCACCATGACCGCGACCTTCTCTCTCCACTCAATGCCCTCAACTTCCCTCAACACGCCACCGCGCAAACCCCCTCCTACCGCCGCCGCCGCCGCCGCCGCCCAACTTCCCATACGATGCGGCCCCAGAGACAAGCGCGGGCCCCTCGTGAAGGGCCGCACCCTCAGCACTGAGGCGATCCAGGCCGTCCAGTCGCTCAAGCGCGCGCACCGGGCCGACCCCGCCGCCCCCGCCGCCGCCACGGCCCTCCCCTCCCACCTCCGCCGCTCCCTCACGCGCCTCCTCAAGTCCGACCTCCTCGCCGCCCTCCGCGAGCTGCTCCGGCAGGACCGGTGCGCCCTCGCCCTCCAGGTCCTCGCCGTCGTCCGGTCCGAGTACGGGCCCGTCGAGCTCGCCCTCTACGCCGACGTGGCGTCGGCGCTGGCGAGGCAGGGGATGGGGGAGGAGATCGACGCGCTGGTGGGGGGAGCTGGAGCAGGAAGGCCCCGTCGACTGGGGCGGCGACAAGGCGGTGCCGAGGCTGATGAAGGCGGTGATCGGGGCGGGGAGGAGGGAATCTGCGGTCAGGATGTACGGGCTGATGAGGGGGAGCGGCGGGTGGGGACCGGGGGCGAAGGTGGAGGATCACGCGGCCAAGGTTTTGAGCCGGGGGCTGCGGAGGATGGGGGAGGTGGGGTTGGCCGACGAGATCGACGGGGAGTTCGGCCTCGCCGCCGGCGGCCATCGCGACGGTGGAGCCAATCAAGAAGAGAGGGAGGTGTCGAGGGTCTAGCTTTATCGTATTGTTTTGTAAAGCGATGATATATTTGAATTCTTGATTTATACGCTAGTCGAGTGACGGGAATCTTGAACCTTCTTGGTCATGAGAATCTATTTTAGTGTTTTGTGGCTCTTGATGTTTTATGGATAACAGTCAAATCGGCAAATTAAAATACGATAAAGATCCATAGAATGTTTTATCTGAACCAATAACTAATAACACTCACGATTCGAAGCCTCGAGATTATCCATACAGCCTGATTAAGATGCTAACGGTTAGGAAGTGATTCCACATGAGATACGTCACAAGTTTATGCAATACAGCAAGGGTCATTTGGAGATTTGTTCCCTAAGTAAATTGAATTTGCGATCCCTTTGCCACTAGAATGACTTTTGCTTTTAAAGTCGATTTTAAGAAAAGAACAAGGATCAAAGAGAATAAAATCGATGAAAGAAAAAAAAATTAAGTGAATCAAGCGCAAAAATACCATAATTTTGATTATCACATAATCTTTAAAATAAATTTGCTTACCTATAAGTATTTATCCTAGAATGTTGATGTCAGAAGTGTGAATAGCATGTCATTAAATTGGATCCACTTTTTTTCCCACATTAAAGTTAATGTTTATTAATCCTTAAATTCTTAAAACACCAATGGACAGCCTAAGAAAGAAGCCCGTCGAGAAGGGAAGGAAGGTGCCTTCCTCACCAGCCAAAGCGGTTCAGCTAAATTTACCCTCGAAATTTTTTTGGGGTCCCTTTTCGCCTTTTCTTCCTTCGAGGAGCATCCCAGAGCATCGTCATCGTCATCTTCCATTTTCCGCCATATTTCGGAGCTGATTCCACCTCTCTCTCTCTCTCTCTCTCGGCAGCTTCATCTTCTTCGTCGTCGTCGTCGTCGTCGTCTGAGCAATCGGAACGGAGACGAACCCTACGACCGCTACTGCTGCTAACAGCAGCAGCAGCGGCGGCGAAGAGCTTCGAATGAGCAGCAGCGGCAGCAGCAGCAGCACCGGCAATTTCGCGCCGCCGCCGCCGCCGCCGGAAGATGCTTGGGTCGGCAGTTACCGGAGATTGCAACCTCAGTGGCAACCGGTCAGCAAGTACCACGAGGTTTCTTTCCGTCGTTGCCCTTTTCCTTCCGTTTTTTTTTCACGGCTCTACTTTTGTCGCGAAAAACGACGGATTCGCGCGGGGAGTTTCGTGCTCCGAAGCTTCGTGCTGGGGTTCGATTTAAATAAATTGACGCTTCTCGTGACTTCTCTCCCCCTCTGTGCTGAAAGCCTGAGAGGAAAAAAGTTAGAATCTTGGGAATTGTGATCGTGTTGATTCTGGGTGAGCGCAAGTCCGAGCTCAGCGTACGCAAAGTTCATTTTTTCAACTTGGTCTAGTGGTTTAATTCTTGCGGCAATAGGCTTAGAATTGAAATGTTAATAGATTGTCCCTCGTCCAACGGCAAGATTTTGATGGCATTCCTTTTTCGCTTCTCTTTTATATGTGGTGCTAGTTTTTTTGGAGGATTATTCTGTGTACTTTCTATTTGCCATATGCCAGAGAAGCATAAGATGCCCGACCTTCTGGCATGCTCGTCACGATCTTATATAGTTTGCACATAAATAATGCTGCAGGCATTGATTCCAATTTCCATATCGCGAGTTAATCAATTTGATGCTGCAAGACTCGATGTAGAAATGTCAGCAATGTTGAAAGAACAGTTAGTGAAAGTCTTCTCCTTGATGAAGGTACCTGCCGCTTTTTTTGTAGTTTGCCCCCATCTGCTTGAGGTTGTGTAATATGCATCTTGAACTAATTGCCCCCGTTGTCGGTTTAGCCAGGAATGTTATTTCAATATGAACCTGAACTTGATGCCTTTCTTGAATTCCTCATATGGAGATTCTCTATTTGGGTAGATAAGCCCACTCCTGGAATTGCCTTGATGAATTTGAGATATCGAGATGAACGCGCAACCGAAGCAAGAGGAAAGCGTAAGTTGCTATGTCTTTCCCCTATGATCCATGCTTGATCAATATGGGTTCTTGACATTCATTGCGAATCTACTTAAGGAGCGATAATCATAGTGTTGAAAAGACATTGTTATTCTGCTGCGTACTAATACTCAAGGAAGAGAACACTCTTTTATATATCATCGAGTCATCATAGGCTCTACCATTTTGCTCCTACTTGACAGCCTTGGCACTCACTTGGGATCGTACCTGCGAGCAACAGGAGTTAGCATATAATTTCCTTGCTACTGTCCGACTTTAGTTGCAAGATGTCACAACTTCCAGTGAATTCTTATCTCGCCAACTTTCTAGTTTTTCTTCATCCAATTTAATTTTAAACTATCTTTTCTCTAATTAGTCTATGAATAGGTAAGAATGACACATGTAGATCAGTTTAACCTATATGTTTGGACACACTATTGAACTTTGGCAAACTTTCTCGCAGTGAGAACAGGCCTGGAAGGACCTGGCCTTACTGTTGCTCAGAAGATTTGGTATTGCGTTGCCAGTGTTGGTGGTCAATATATCTGGGCCCGCTTACAGTCATTCTCTGCTTTTCGTAGATGGGGTAATTCTGAGCAGGTATTATATCTGTTAATATATCTTTATTTATTCATTGTGTATTAATTTATTTAATTGAGTTTAAGGTGTCTCTCTCATATCTACAGAGGTCATTGTTGCGGTGGGCATGGGTTTTGGTACAACGAGTGGAAGGATTTTATAAAGCTGCCTCATTTGGCAACCTACTTATTTTTCTTTACACTGGAAGGTAAGTTCTTGGGCAGCAAACACTCTTTTGCTGCTAAGTTCTAAAAGCTAGAGTCCAATGGTTTTCATCACTGGTACACATCCTGCAAGAACTAACTATGGGTAATGGCATGAATAAATTGATGGTAGTTACCTGTTGGAATGATTAGTTACACTGGTTTAAAGATACAGTGTGAATTCTTGCTGAAGAAATCCACTGACTCTCCCTGTCCTAATTTCAAGAAATGTGGGCCTTGCTGTGCATTGGGATGAGAAATTCATAAAATCTCATGAAGTTCTAGCTTTCCACGGGCATTGACATCTCTTTTGTAGGCAACTCATTTCCAAACATGGGATGCGGCATTTTGGCTGCAAACTTGAGCTCATATGAAACTTGAAGGATAAATATGGAGTAGATATGATACTGAAGATTTGTGACTATTAAGACATTAGTAAGCATGCCAGAAATCAGAATAGCTTCCTCCGGTTTTTCATTTACCCGAACATGTAGAATGGTATGAAAAATGACCATGATGATGGCTACGATGAGCACTGTGAAGCATTAAAGATTTTTCATGGGAAGGATTGTTTTTCGTTGGGTGTGCATCTGTAATTTAGGGTGTTTGGGGTAATTTTCTTTCCTAGTCATATGTCCTTTTATGTAGATTTTTCGCATTGCAAGTCTGATTGTGCCCCCAAAAAAAAAAAAAAAAAAAAAAAAAGGTCTGATTGCAATCTACTGACACAGTTAATTTCAGGATGCGGAAATATTTCTCACAATATTGCCTGTTGGAATAATAATCTTCATGTTTTGTTAAATTACAGGTATAGGACTCTTATTGAGAGAGCTTTGAAAGCAAGGCTTGTCTATGGTAGCCCAAACATGAATCGAGCCGTAAGCTTTGAGTACATGAATCGCCAACTAGTCTGGAATGAATTTTCGGTAATATTTCTTCCTTGTTTTGGCTAAAGTTGATATCTATTAATGAGGGGGGAAAGGGATACATCAACACAGTCTAGGAAATACACAAGGACCTCATTCATTGCTTTAGTAATTTAATAGGAAAGCTCTTTTATGATCCTTCTCATTCTTTTCTTTTTGCTAATTTTTAAATATTTATTAATCCCTTCCCCAACTTGGTGGCCAAAGGCCTTGGTCTTGTTGTTGTTCTTGTGGTGGTGATATGAAGCTGTTGTTTTAATTGCAATATCTGCCCCTCATATTAACAGAGTACATATGCTATGCTATGTTATATTGTGGTTATGTACAAAGTGGGTGTGCGTAATACTTGTGAAGTGAGATACTGAGGAAAAGTTAGCATTTCAGGAGAGAAGAGGCACTAATACGACTTCGCTGCTTTCTGTGGCAACTCTATTTTGAAAGTAGCACAATACACTTAGCTGTTCTAATAAGTTTCTGTTGGTCTAAATGTGAACTCGTATGTGCAGGAAATGTTGCTATTGCTTCTTCCTCTTTTGAATTCCTCGACTGTAAAAAAATCTCCTCCACCCATTTTCAAAGGACAAGGATGCAGACTCTGCCGTAGATGACTCTGCATGCCCCATTTGCCAAAATAGCCCAAGCATTCCCTTTCTTGCTCTCCCATGTCGACACAGGTAGAAAAACCCAAATGCACATCCTCCTCACTTTTGCATTGCATTCAGATCGTCTCATCCACAAACTTTAGACAGGTCAAATCGAATTTGTCCAGCCTGTTTTAAACAGGCCTTCGACGTATCAAGGGGAATTGAGTTTACATAATTTTCGGTTTAACTAATGGCAGGTACTGCTATTACTGTCTGAGAACTCGATGTGCAGCAGCTCCTTCATTCCGATGTTCCCGATGTGGTGAACCGGTTGTTGCGATGCAACGGTACAGCGAATCGTTTGGAAGTACAAGCTCCGGAAAATGATTACTCCAGCTGGAGCAAGGGTGCATTGCAACAGCTTTAACTGACGCACCGAAGAATGTGGTCGTTTGGGAACCATAAAGCGCCCCACGTTATAAGCGAAGCCATTATTTACCCTCTTCTGGATGTGCAAAGAGAGGGAAAAGTGGACGGTTTTTTTTTTTCCTTTTTTGGTGGTATTAATTGGTTTACTGGGGATTAAATTTAATCCAGATTGGAGTGGGGAATGGGTAAGGTCTGTTACATTAGTTTCTGTCCACGAATTCCGGAAATCTAGGGTTAGCCAAAGAGAAAATATACGATACGATTGTATTTGGCAGAAGAATTGAAATTCTCAACTCAAATAAATGTTAATTCTCATCCGGATCACACGGTGAAAAGAAAAACACAGAACATGTGTAGAATTTTAACTGGTCGTGTCCATGCAAAGTAACAAAGGAACGGAGTCAAAACAAAAATGAAAGAAATGTCTATAACCTGTCGTATGACCTTGAATCGATCTTCCAAAGGATTGTGTTCTTCCTCTTCTTCATCCAGTATTGACAGGGACCGGGCGAAATAATGACGATAGATTAATATTTTCTAGCAACTCCACATATAATTGAGAATTTAACTATTTTTATGTATGCATAGAGTAGACTAAGGCGGCACCATATGATCTAAGATTAATCTGTGTGATTTAAAAATAAGCATATGGATAGGGGGCGGTGACGGCAACATATAGATAATGTTGTTGTATCGTCCCTCATTTGACCAAAGGAATACCGAGATAAACAAGTTAAATGTTTTGGGATTAAAAAAAAAAAGATGGTGGATGATGGTCCGCTGAAAGGCTTGATTGCAAATCTTGACACCCGTAGACAATAGATATAGTCTTCACTAGACTATCGACATCAGCGTCAAACACGTCATTGATTTCCGATCAACTTTGAGTGAGAGGAATGCATTGGCAAATTATCAAAAAATTTATAATTAAATTATTTTAATTGAATATTTTATAACTGAATTGATTGCCGTATGATAATTTTAGGATTTTTTGGATAATTATTCCGAATGCACAACTTTTGGTCCGCATTTTCCAATTTTATTAAATCCATTTCTCGTTGGTGGATAAAAGGACCAGGCTCTCGAGGACCCGCTTCCATTGATTATCCATCATAAGACCAAATTCAACACCCACCAACTCTGCAACAAGAAGTTCAGCAAAACTGCTTCCGAGCTCCGGTTCTTCAGCTTGCCTTTGTCACAGATGGAAGATCAATGGAAGCGCACGGCTCTGCTAGTCATCGACATGCAGGTCTCTTCCTCTCCCTCTGCCTCAACTGCACTGATTTTGTATGATTCTGTCCGAACGTTGTAAGTGGGTGCGTGTTACTTGTTCGCTAACTCGAACATCACTTTTTTTTTTTTCCCTTTCGTTTTTGGGCAGAAAGATTTTATAGAAGAGGGAAGCATGATGTGCGTCAAAGGTGGGAAAGCCATTGTCCCCAATGTAATGGAGGCTGTTGAATTAGCTCGGCGTCGCGGCATTCTGGTGGTTTGGGTACTCACCATTTTCGCTCTTGTACCGATTTGTCCCCCCTTTTCCCAGTTTAAATCTGCCGAAATCTAGGGATTACAACGGTTCTCTCTTCAAAAAAAAGACGATGTTTTGATGCTGTTTGGTGTGGTTCTTGAAATGCTGAGCTTAAAACGAAAGTTGGGACTTTTGTTGTAAGCTTGTTATAAACAGAGAAAGGGAAACATTCTGATGAAGCCAGCAGTGATGCCTTGATGGACAAGATTCTAAAAAGCGATAATTCCCCCCCATTTACCCAATTTTGTTCAACCTGAAGCTGTAAATCGCTTCATCTGAATATAGTGAACCTTCAGTGACCGTGAATGTGGACAAAATGCTTTCTTTTACCCTTTCTAATACCTTAAGAGTGCGAGAGTGATTTTAAAGAACTTGACAAAAGCATACTTGCAGGAATCCTTGGTTGTCTTACTTGTATGCTTTCTCATGCTCGATGGCGATCGTAATTATTGGTACCCTTTTAGGTGGTTCGGGAGCACGATTCTCAAGGAAGAGATGTTGAACTCTTCCGTCGACATTTCTACTCGTCTGGAAAGTTGGGTCCAATGAGCAAGGGTAGTGCGGGCGCTGAATTGGTCAATGGCTTGGTGATTAGAGAAGGAGATTATAAATTGGTGAAGACGCGCGTTTCAGTGCATTCTTTGCAACACATCTTCATTTGGTCCTTCAGGGTGCTAAAATAGATAGTTTAGTCGTGGCTGGTGAGTCAAGTCAATTTTCCAGCCACTGTCTTGGAAGAACTGATTTGAAGTAATGTATTGGCGGTGGCAGATTGTTAATATCTTGGTCTTGACATTTGCAGGTGTCCAAACTCCAAACTGCGTTAGGCAGACGGTCTTTGATGCAGTGGCACTTGATTACCGATCTGTTACTGTACTTGTCGATGCCACCGCTGCTGCTACTCCTGAGGTTCATCGCGGTATGATGTTAAAAAGAAAACATTTCCTGTTATCTATACTTCCTTTGAAAGAATGATAGCAGTAGGTAGGTCTAGACGAAGCTTAACCTATAATCGTCGTTGGATTATCTAGAATAACGTCGTTAGCCTCATTTTCATGATCATTGGCCTGATGGTCTTTCGCATGGGTAAGTGTTGCCCTGATGTCTTGTGAGCCTCGGGATAAAATATTTTAGGTCATTGACCCTCTTTTTTCTTTCTTGTTGTGAAAAGTTCTTCATCTTATTCGACTGCAATGTTTAGATTCAGTTGTCGGCTCATGCACAATTGATTCAAAATTTCTCTTTTTTCTTCTGGGACAGCGAATATCTTCGACATGAAGAATGTTGGAGTTTCTACGCCCACATTGCAGGAGTGGCGGCAGTCCGCTTCTTGAACTTGAGCAATCTGATGGACTAGACATATAAGACAGTATCATCCAAAGGCAGAGCAACTGGATGGTCATGTTGTACCATTTGTTAAGTTGCAGCAACAAAAGAAAATTCGAATTTTCGTGTTGTACCATTAGTTGCTAAACATTACAATCTTTCCCATTTTTCAGAAGTTTTATCTGAATTTTGATGAATTTGATCCATGGTTTAAGTACTTGTTCTTCTCTCATTCCAGTTTTACCAAAAGCACTTGTACTTCTCCAACCAATTATTTGACAACTCATGCCAATCATTCACGTTTTCAATCGTATGAATTTACTCGGTATCTTCAATGATTCCAATAGAACATTGAACCAAAGAACTATTTTCCCTTTCAACAATTTCGTTTGAGTATAAGCCTTCTCCGCCGCTGCGAAAGCTGAGGAATGCCAATTGCTTGTTGGGATTGATGCAGTAGATCTAAATAAAGACTAATGTAAATCGAGTGAATTCAACTACAATTATTTATGCTGCACACAAGTGACAGTTAAACAATAGCCATCACAATATCAAGCAACATGTTTCCGTCAGACAAGTTATTGCCCGCCTGCGCATGACTGCTAATCAAAGAAGCTGTGCCGCAAATTTACAGAAAAAATCATCTTATTGTAGATGATTTGATCATAGCATAACGAAGCTTTTTCTCTTGTGCAGAGCGGTCTCAAAGCATTGGATATACCACGTCAAAACCCAGCAATGAGAATTAAAAGAAATTCAAAAGCAAAACAAAAAATCATATCCTAAAACTCGGCGTGCAGCAGTGCAGCGATGATGTATCTCCAGCCATCTTCTTCAATTATTCAACACGCATGATGCCCTGAAAATCCAAGAATAAGAATCAAATGTCATTCTTTTACAAGGCACAAAAATGAACCGATGGAATGATAGTCTTCAACCAGAAATCAACCGAAACAAAAAGGGAAGAGGAAGAGATGACACCACCTTGTCACCCAGTTGACTCTTTCCGGAGTCATGCCGCATGTTGAGCAACATGAACTGATTATCCTTCAGAGGCCAGCTTCTTCTTCAACTCCTTTTTATTCACCTACAGTTACGCGTGAAATATTGATAAACAAACATTTACTACTACCTTCTTCAAGATGAGCACAGAATAACAGAAAAGCCATGCATCTGACTCTGGCACCAAAAGAGCAGTTAAAAAATTCACCTTTCCCATTGCATTGCGAGGAAGGGTGTCCCACAGGAACATTCTGGTTGGTAGCTGAAATAAACAATCAAGATTCCGGTCAAACTAAAAATCAAGATTCCAATTAATATTTTCGAGCTAGAAATAGTTGAAGTTACATTAAAATCTCTTCCTGCAACTTCAATAATATTAATACGAGGGTCATTCAAGTGCATTGGTTTAGTACATCCAACCAAAGAAAGTGTCTCTTAACTCAATGACAAGTCTCAATAAATCTGTCATTCCCATTCCCTTCTCATTGATTTAATCTTCTGCGACACTTGTGCAGTGCTTTGGAACTAAAAGTGGATGCTGCAAAGCAATGATCCCGTCATAAAACTTCATAATTTTCAAGCATTTGGAAACTTTCGGCTTTGACAAAAGATTGTAAAAAGACAAGCAAGGTGGCATGAAACTCAAACTGCAAGAAACTTAAGGAAATAAAATTATGACTTGTGAACTGTCTTCTGTTAAGACGACGAACCACTAAAAAGGTAGTCATAAGTCTTTTACCTAATAATTACAAGTTTGTGTGGTGTGAGACTTGAAAGTGCACATATTACTTTGACCCCAGATGCATCAGCAAAACATTTTCTAAAGCGGCCTTTTGGTTTAAATAGACTTGGCATACAAAGCAGAGTTGACTCATAAGAATTCTAGACAGCTAGATGAAGAATCTTCTCCAATTTTAACGAACAAGTACCAGTTGAATTCACCAAATTATGTCTGCACATTGAATGGACAAACCTTGTATGGTGCAAGCTTATCCTTTGCCCACGTAGTAAGTTCATGCAGTGTTAAAGCAGGCTTCAACTCTTCCCCACTGTTTTGCTTCAGTTCTGCCTCTGGCACAATTATTGCACATACGGCTTCTCCATAATCTGTCTGGTAACCCCAACACACAGCACTCTGCTACAATAGGATGCTGCACAAACAGAAAGGTGCACCACCTGGATATTAGAATCAGAGTCCAAACGTTACGGATGTGAGAGAAAACTACCGGAAGGAACGCTAGCTTGCCTCCAAAAGAACCGCTTCAATTTCCAACGCTGATAATTTGTATCCTCCAACCTTCATAATATCTGCGCTGGTTCCTGACAAAAGTTCACAATTTTAAAATAATTTAAACAAGTTAGCATAAAATTTTCTCAAGTCAGAAATCAATATGAGTTGACACCATTAATTGTATGCAAAATGACTACTACAACGATGAAATAACACATCAACAGGACTTCAATAACTGAAAACTCCAGCCAATAGTAAAAAATTTCCACGATGACACGGTTGTTGTAAACACAAGCGAAACAACTTCTAGATAGAAATGTACTTACGTCCCAAAATGATGTAGTACCATCTTCATCCATTCTGACAGCATCTCCAGTTTTGAAAAATCCACCATTGATGAATGATTCCTTAGTTACCTAACAAGGGTAACATATATGTATCAGAGAAAAGGACACTTTTATAGGATTCATTCAGGAAAATCCTCATTTTGGGGAAGTGGTAGTGAGTGTCTCCAAAAGCTAATTTTAGTCAATATTTTGTCTAAGTAAGACAGGAATATATACTCACTTGATAGTAGGGTTCTACTGATAGAAATGCTGAGCATATTCTTAATAAATAAAGCCTTTTCAGGCAATCAAGTTTCTCTTAGATAAAAATTTAGAATTTCATGGATATACCTGAGGGAGCTTCCAGTATTCCTTGAACAATGAAGGGCTTCTGACACATAACTCACCTACACCAGGTGTTTCATATGGATAGGGGGCGGTGACGGCAACATATAGATAATGTTGTTGTATCGTCCCTCATTCGACCAAAGGAATGCCGAGATAAACAAATTAATTGTTTTGGGATTAAAAAAAAAAAAAGATGGTGGATGATGGCCCGCTGAAAGGCTTGATTGCAAATCTTGACACCCGTAGACAATAGATATAGTCTTCACTAGACTACCGACGTAAACGTCAATCACGTCGTTGATTTCCGATCAACTCTGAGCGAGAGGAATGCATTGGTAAATTATCAAAAAAATTATGATTAAATTATTTTAATTGAAAATTTTGTAACTGAATAGATTGTCGTACAATAATTTTAAGATTTTTTTTTTGATAATTATTCCGAATGCACAACTTTTGGTCCGCATTTTCCAATTTTATTAAATCCATTTCTCGTTGGTGGATAAAAGGACCAGGCTCTCGAGGACCCTCTTCCATTGATCTCCCATCATAAGACCAAATTCAACACCCACCGCCTCTGCAACAAGAAGTTCAGCAAAACTGCTTCCGAGCTCCGGTTCTTCAGCTTGCCTTTGTCACGCATGAAAGATCAATGGAAGCGCACGGCTCTGCTAGTCATCGACATGCAGGTCTCTTCCTCTCCCTCTGCCTCAACTGCACTGATTTTGTATGATTCTGTCCGAACGTTGTAAGTGGGTGCGTGTTACTTGTTCGCTAACTCGAACATCACTTTTTTTTTTTTCCCTTTCGTTTTTGGGCAGAAAGATTTTATAGAAGAGGGAAGCATGATGTGCGTCAAAGGTGGGAAAGCCATTGTCCCCAATGTAATGGAGGCTGTTGAATTAGCTCGGCGTCGCGGCATTCTGGTGGTTTGGGTACTCACCATTTTCGCTCTTGTACCGATTTGTCCCCCCTTTTCCCAGTTTAAATCTGCCGAAATCTAGGGATTACAACGGTTCTCTCTTCAAAAAAAAGACGATGTTTTGATGCTGTTTGGTGTGGTTCTTGAAATGCTGAGCTTAAAACGAAAGTTGGGACTTTTGTTGTAAGCTTGTTATAAACAGAGAAAGGGAAACAGAGAAAGGGAAACATTCTGATGAAGCCAGCAGTGATGCCTTGATGGACAAGATTCTAAAAAGCGATAATTCCCCCCCATTTACCCAATTTTGTTCAACCTGAAGCTGTAAATCGCTTCATCTGAATATAGTGAACCTTCAGTGACCGTGAATGTGGACAAAATGCTTTCTTTTACCCTTTCTAATACCTTAAGAGTGCGAGAGTGATTTTAAAGAACTTGACAAAAGCATACTTGCAGGAATCCTTGGTTGTCTTACTTGTATGCTTTCTCATGCTCGATGGCGATCGTAATTATTGGTACCCTTTTAGGTGGTTCGGGAGCACGATTCTCAAGGAAGAGATGTTGAACTCTTCCGTCGACATTTCTACTCGTCTGGAAAGTTGGGTCCAATGAGCAAGGGTAGTGCGGGCGCTGAATTGGTCAATGGCTTGGTGATTAGAGAAGGAGATTATAAATTGGTGAAGACGCGTTTCAGTGCATTCTTTGCAACACATCTTCATTCGGTCCTTCAGGGTGCTAAAATAGATAGTTTAGTCGTGGCTGGTGAGTCAAGTCAATTTTCCAGCCACTGTCTTGGAAGAACTGATTTGAAGTAATGTATTGGCGGTGGCAGATTGTTAATATCTTGGTCTCGACATTTGCAGGTGTCCAAACTCCAAACTGCGTTAGGCAGACGGTCTTTGATGCAGTGGCACTTGATTACCGATCTGTTACTGTACTTGTCGATGCCACCGCTGCTGCTACTCCTGAGGTTCATCGCGGTATGATGTTAAAAAGAAAACATTTCCTGTTATCTATACTTCCTTTGAAAGAATGATAGCAGTAGGTAGGTCTAGACGAAGCTTAACCTATAATCGTCGTTGGATTATCTAGAATAACGTCGTTAGCCTCATTTTCATGATCATTGGCCTGATGGTCTTTCGCATGGGTAAGTGTTGCCCTGATGTCTTGTGAGCCTCGGGATAAAATATTTTAGGTCATTGACCCTCTTTTTTTCTTTCTTGCGAAAAGTTCTTCATATTATTCGACTGCAATGTTTAGATTCAGTTGTCGGCTCATGCACAATTGATTCAAAATTTCTCTTTTTCTTCTGGGACAGCGAATATCTTCGACATGAAGAATGTTGGAGTTTCTACGCCCACATTGCAGGAGTGGCGGCAGTCCGCTTCTTGAACTTGAGCAATCTGATGGACTAGACAGATAAGACAGGATCATCCAAAGGCAGAGCAACTGGATGGTCATGTTGTACCATTTGTTAAGTTGCAGCAACAAAAGAAAATTCGAATTTTCGTGTTGTACCATTAGTTGCTAAACATTACAATCTTTCCCATTTTTCAGAAGTTTTATCTGAATTTTGATGAATTTGATCCATGGTTTAAGTACTTGTTCTTCTCTCATTCCAGTTTTACCAAAAGCACTTGTACTTCTCCAACCAATTATTTGACAACTCATGCCAATCATTCACGTTTTCAATTGTATGAATTTACTCGGTATCTTCAATGATTCCAATAGAACATTGAACCAAAGAACTATTTTCCCTTTCAACAATTTCGTTTGAGTATAAGCCTTCTCCGCCGCTGCGAAAGCTGAGGAATGCCAATTGCTTGTTGGGATTGATGCAGTAGATCTAAATAAAGACTAATGTAAATCGAGTGAATTCAACTACAATTATTTATGCTGCACACAAGTGACAGTTAAACAATAGCCATCACAATATCAAGCAACATGTTTCCGTCAGACAAGTTATTGCCCGCCTGCGCATGACTGCTAATCAAAGAAGCTGTGCCGCAAATTTACAGAAAAAATCATCTTATTGTAGATGATTTGATCATAGCATAACGAAGCTTTTTCTCTTGTGCAGAGCGGTCTCAAAGCATTGGATATACCACGTCAAAACCCAGCAATGAGAATTAAAAGAAATTCAAAAGCAAAACAAAAAATCATATCCTAAAACTCGGCGTGCAGCAGTGCAGCGATGATGTATCTCCAGCCATCTTCTTCAATTATTCAACACGCATGATGCCCTGAAAATCCAAGAATAAGAATCAAATGTCATTCTTTTACAAGGCACAAAAATGAACCGATGGAATGATAGTCTTCAACCAGAAATCAACCGAAACAAAAAAAAGGGAAGAGGAAGAGATGATACCACCTTGTCACCCAGTTGACTCTTTCCGAGTCATGCCATGTTGAGCAACATGAACTGATTATCCTTCAGAGGCCAGCTTCTTCTTCAACTCCTTTTTATTCACCTACAGTTACGCGTGAAATATTGATAAACAAACATTTACTACTACCTTCTTCAAGATGAGCACAGAATAACAGAAAAGCCATGCATCTGACTCTGGCACCAAAAGAGCAGTTAAAAAATTCACCTTTCCCATTGCATTGCGAGGAAGGGTGTCCCACAGGAACATTCTGGTTGGTAGCTGAAATAAACAATCAAGATTCCGGTCAAACTAAAAATCAAGATTCCAATTAATATTTTCGAGCTAGAAATAGTTGAAGTTACATTAAAATCTCTTCCTGCAACTTCAATAATATTAATACGAGGGTCATTCAAGTGCATTGGTTTAGTACATCCAACCAAAGAAAGTGTCTCTTAACTCAATGACAAGTCTCAATAAATCTGTCATTCCCATTCCCTTCTCATTGATTTAATCTTCTGCGACACTTGTGCAGTGCTTTGGAACTAAAAGTGGATGCTGCAAAGCAATGATCCCGTCATAAAACTTCATAAAGTTCGAGCATTTGGAAACTTTCGGCTTTGACAATAGATTGTAAAAAGACAAGCAAGGTGGCATGAAACTCAAACTGCAAGAAACTTGAGGAAATATAATTATGACTTGTGAACTGTCTTCTGTTAAGACGACGAACCACTAAAAAGGTAGTCATAAGTCTTTTACCTAATAATTACAAGTTTGTGTGGTGTGAGACTTGAAAGTGCACATATTACTTTGACCCCAGATGCATCAGCAAAACATTTTCTAAAGCGGCCTTTTGGTTTGAATAGACTTGGCATACAAAGCAAAGTTGACTCATAAGAATTCTAGACAGCTAGATGAAGAATCTTCTCCAATTTTAACAAACAAGTACCAGTTGAATTCACCAATTATGTCTGCACATTGAATGGACAAACCTTGTATGGTGCAAGCTTATCCTTTGCCCACGTAGTAAGTTCATTCAGTGTTAAAGCAGGCTTCAACTCTTCCCCACTGTTTTGCTTCAGTTCTGCCTCTGGCACAATTATTGCACATATGGCTTCTCCATAATCTCTGTCTGGTAACCCCAACACACAGCACTCTGCTACAATAGGATGCTGCACAAACAGAAAGGTGCACCACCTGGATATTAGAATCAGAGTCCAAACGTTACGGATGTGAGAGAAAACTACCAGAAGGAACGCTAGCTTGCCTCCAAAAGAACCGCTTCAATTTCCAACGCTGATAATTTGTATCCTCCAACCTTCATAATATCTGCGCTGGTTCCTGACAAAAGTTCACAATTATAAAATAATTTAAACAAGTTAGCATAAAATTTTCTCAAGTCAGAAATCGATATGAGTTGGCACCATTAATTGTATGCAAAATGACTACTACAATGATGAAATAACACATCAACAGGACTTCAATAACTGAAAACTCCAGCCAATAGTAAAAAATTTCCACGATGACACGGTTGTTGTAAACACAAGGGAAACAACTTCTAGATATAAATGTACTTACGTCCCAAAATGATGTAGTACCCATCTTCATCCATTCTGACAGCATCTCCAGTTTTGAAAAATCCACCATTGATGAATGATTCCTTAGTTACCTAACAAGGGTAACATATATGTATCAGAGAAAAGGACACTTTTATAGGATTCATTCAGGAAAATCCTCATTTTGGGGAAGTGGTAGTGAGTGTCTCCCAAAGCTAATTTTAGTCAATATTTTGTTTAAGTAAGACAGGAATATATACTCACTTGATAGTAGGGTTCTACTGATAGAAATGCTGAGCATATTCTTAATAAATAAAGCCTTTTCAGGCAATCTAGTTTCCCTTAGATAAAAATTTAGAATTTCATGGATATACCTGAGGGAGCTTCCAGTATTCCTTGAACAATGAAGGGCTTCTGACACATAACTCACCTACACCAGGTGTTTCATCTCCACTTTCATCTTCTGCAATGATCTTGACCTATCATAATTGCAAAATTCCCCTTGAGATCAATATCAAAGCATAGAATTTTCACACTTTCATAATTACCAGTTAGCATGAGATTAAATGGCAATCCCGAACTGTAGGACACGCTGTTAGCACTGTTTTACTACCATCTTTCGATTGAAAACTTTGCTGTTGGCTATGGTGAAAAACCTTCGACATTTCTACCATTTTAAGGATCTTTAGCTTACACCTTCCAAATTAATAGGTTCAACTTAAATCATCACATGATCTCCACTACCACATTAAACGAGCCACGTCGCTGACTAACCTCTATTCCAGGAAAAGGTTTGCCAACAGTGCCTCCCTTTCGAATGCCTTTCAAAGGATTAGATATTGCCATGACAAACTGCAAATACCAAACCACACGTACGTTTATGTGACAATACATTTTGATTGGTTATTTCTACTTTGCAAGAACAAATAGATAGCATGGGGAAAGGAGACATAGAATATTGCTTACCTCAGTCATGCCATAGCGCTCCAAAAGGCGATGTCCTGTTATAGTTTCCCATTGTTGCATGACGGGATATGGTAATGCAGAGGAACCACACATCTGACATCACGAAGGGGAAAGCAGAATCAGCAAATTTCAAGTACTTAAGAGAAAATAAGTGAAAAGGATAGCGTATGCATCTAAAAGAAAAGGTCTAATAACAGGCACCAATAGCCATACTAGTCATCTCTCTATTAACTTGAGAAAAAATCACCGGAACCCAAAATAGCCAACCAACCAATCTCAGATTCGTGGATGAATTTTTTACCACCTACCATAAGACGCAAATGGCTTGCAGCTGAAGCAGACTGAGCTTGTAAATCTGGGTCCATAGCTTCATAACCTTGTATCAATCGGGTGTACATAGTTGGGACCTATGAATTAAAAGAGTTGCAGTAATAATATAACAGCAAGAATTTGAAAACTAAAAGCATACAATTATCATATTTTCCCATTTTGAGACGTGAGGAATTATGCTACAAGTAATTGGCCAGTTCAACCATTTCTATAAGCATCTTGATTAATGCTACAGTAGCGACATAACTTATTGGTGTTGACCGTGTATTAGTGCTAATAGGAAAGAATTCTTCATGAAATAACTGATCAGGAAATTGAAAGATTATGACACATGCAGCCATTTTACTCGAATTACTGGAATCTGCATCCAGTACACTGCAACAGACTGACATATAGTTTTTTTCAACAGTAAACCAGAGAGAGAGAGAGAACATGGATAGGAGAAATAAATCGACAAACATAAATCGAGTCCCACTTGCTAAGAATACGTAAAAATAGGAATCCACAATATATCACTTTCTATTCTGAGTGTAGGGGAAGATAGTATTTCATTGCAAACATGAGGCAGGCTTACCCCGGTAAACACTGTTATAGCATCTGCAGCTTTACTTCCATCTGGATATGATTCACGCCATCTCTGCCAAATTCCCCTCACACTGAATTTTGGCATAAATTCCACCTTCAAAGTGCGGCCAAATTCAAATAATTTGAGTTGGTAAAGCAAATCAAAAGAAGTGCTTTCATAAACAAAATAGTTTCCTCTAAGGACTCCAAAAGTAAAACAAGTATTTAAGATAAGAATATATTACCGAGGAGCCAGCATAGAGAGGCGCAAGTAAAGCGTTGAAGAGTCCATGAACATGTATTGAAAGTTAAGAGAAAACACTCAAAAAGATAGATCACAGTCATTCGATAGATCATAAATAATAGAGAAGGTAATAAATATATCAGTACTGGTTTCTCTAAAAAGCAACTTTAGAAGGCATTTGTTGGATATGATGTAGAGGTAGACAATGCAGAAACTGATCTGTAGATGTATATTCCCATGCTTCCGCCAAAGTTTTGACCTGAAATATGATCATAAATGGCTCAAACAAACTGTCTTTTCCAAAAATACATAAACCATTCCTCTCTGAAGGATTTTTTTGATGTATTTATATTTTGATGACATAAGAATTATGTTACTATAATATAGCTTCGATTACTAACTGAAAGAAACTAAATTCTTGCTTTGATTTAGTGTCATCGGCACTTCTCCATTTACGGTCGAGAAAATGCAAGAAGAGCCGAGTATCCTTTTGTGAGTAACAATTTAAATAGGAAAAAGACATACACGCTTCTTCAAAAATCTGGATAGACTTCGTTGTTCTTGATAACAAAATTATCTTATGCAACCAAACAGAGCACGTGTGCAACATCCATACAAATGTGAAATCAAAATCTACTTGAATATTTATTTGAGAACTGAAAGACAGTGTTCCATGGGGAACTTTATATGTCATATTATGTATGACAGAGGGATAATAACCTGTGCGGAGATGCTTTTGTGTGTATGTACAACTCCTTTAGGTTTTCCCGTTGTACCACTTGTATATATGATTAAAGCTGGATCCTCACCTGAACCATTGGGAACAACAGAGTTCAGGACTAACCACCCATATCACTGAATATACAGTGAAAGTAATTAATTCTAACAGCTAAAGCACCTTCTCTCTCACGAGACTGAAAATTTTCCTGGAAAGTCTCATGTGTGCTTGTCTTAGATGAACTGCCTACAGGAGGAATGAGGGAACACTTGGCAGCAGCTTTAGCAGCAACATTTTGCATCAAATTGTGGTGATCCTCAGTACTTAATATCATACAAACATCCTATAAATTACAGAGGCATCAAATACTTCTGCAAGGTTAACACAAGAAACAACATGCTTACATACATATTTTACTATAATGGCAGATGATAAGTAAATCAATTTGAAGATGTTTTAAAATGAACCTAAGGAAAACAATTACTGCTTTTTAACATCGTTGTTATGCTACTTCGAATTGGCAATTAGGGTCTTGATTGCAAAAGTCTTAAGCTGAAAAGCATGAACTCATATTTTATAGAGGAAATATTGTTGCACCTAAAGTACAAGCAACTCCTATTTCCCCTTCAGATGTCCAGTTATGCAATAGAGGGATTGAACTCATACCGAATCATTTAGCACATGCAAAAGCTCGGCTTCGGGGTAGCTGAGTGCCAGCGGAACTGCCACGCCTCCACTAAGCCAAGTTCCTAGCACTCCAGCAACAAATTCCGCTGAAGGTCTCGCTACAACTCCAATTCGAGCCCCGTTAAGACAGCCATTTCTCCTTAGACCATCAATCTGATGACCAAAGTAAAATTACATGAGAAAAAAATACAGCATATTGTCACATCAAAGAAGCCGGAACAGCAAGAGAATCACACTTTTGGTGAATTGCTTCATAAATATTTGTTTTTTCTGCTGCTTCATTGACAATTAGCGACTGTAAAAACATACTAGCAAGGTTCTTGGAAGAATATTATACAAAATTCCAATGAGCAACAAACAAAGGGAATTGACCTAGCGTACAAATCCTGGTGCTTCAGAACTGATAATGTAGTGCGAGGTCATGAATTAGGAAAGCAAAATCCATAAGCCATGAAAACAAGTACTCACAGTTTTCAAATCCTCACTACACAACAGTTTAGAGATATCGAATGCAGATGATATGAGTTGTAAGTAACTGTAGCTCTTCTGGTCGGCTCTAATGGCAACACTATCACGAGCTGTAGATCCCTGCTGGATAGCTGCTTTGACTACCTCCATAAATGAACGGGAATGTGCTGCTGGATGGGAAACACAAGCAAAACTGTTCATTAAGACCAGGAAGGATGGAATACAGCAAACAAAGACAAACAAATAAATCAAATTATTTACCATGGATATGTAATATGATTCCTGGAAATGACATAAGATCATATTGACCACTCTGACACTATAATAATTAAGAACACAAGCATAGGTCTAAAATTACTGATGCTGGGAAATATGAACCCTTATACCAACAACAATACATGTCGCATCTTCCATTCTTGATAGAGGCAAATAACTAGTGGATGCAAATCAAATTTCTCAGCATACCCAATAACTTTTGTCCAAGTAACAAACTTTTAGAGATAATTCAATTTCCTCGTGAGTAGATTATGGTCTTCATGTCATAGATAAATTGGATATGAACGATTTTAAGGTCCAACAAGGAACCGAGGAATCTAAATAGAAAAACTACAGCAGGCAACGAGATCAAGGCTTCAACAGGTTAAGCAATGTGATCAATGTGACAAAAAAGCGACTAATGGACAAGACATCAACAAAAGTAAAATAAGACTTCTTTTCATCCCAGCTCCCCTCGATTTCACTCGTCAACACTGACCTTAAGACACCAGATGAAACAAGAAAGACGGTTTCCCATGAATCACAATTATCGCCATCTCATCAAACGGCGACAATTTCATTTACCAACACCAGCCATTGTGATCTACATGCATCTCCGTATCAAGGCACAATTGAATCTATTACATCTCAGCCCCTAGCGCACCACAAAATGAAAGATAGCATCACTTGAACATGCAATATTAAACGTCACACCCGCATGCTCATTTCATCAAACACCAGACGACCCAGAAACCGAATCTTCTCTGTTCTTTTTTTTCAAATTCATCCCGTACCCGCCATCTTTCCAGCTATCCAGTCGCGGACAATCAAATTCTATAAACAAACAAATAAACCCAGAAAACAACAATCGAAAAGTCACTCACTTGAGGCGAAGCGAGACTGAGAGAAACCCGAATACCGATACCAACGATGAGACAGCCCCAACGCCCTAAATGATGATGAAGAAGAAGAAGCCCAACATGGGTGGCATAAGCGACAGGCTTGAATGGGTTTCAGGAAGTGGTGGTTGAGAGTCTTTAATGGGGAGCTCATCTAGGTGGGTATGACCGAATCCAATTAATGGGGGAGTGCAGGTGGGTTCTTGTGATGGCGCGTGTTCTGGTTAGGTGATCTTTGCTACTAGTCTTTACTCTCATGCATGAAAACGAACCACGAGAGTTTGGAAAAAGCTCTGTTTCTTCGCTTATAAGAGGGAAGACAGTATATGGTGCGTCTGAATTCTATAAAGGCACGAGCTTTGAAGTCTGCAAATGCTTTTTTGGATTTGCGGGTGGCGATGGAGCGTTCGAGATGGGAAGTCTAGCAGCAGATACAGGGCTCTTGCTTCGCGGGTCGATCGATTTTCCTCCCCTTTTTCGCTAAAACTATATGCCAGGTGCTGCGGCCAGTCCGAGACCGGGTGTTGTGCATTAGATTAAATTCATCTCTTCGGTCCGATCAAAGACGCACCCATCGATGTCAAGATTATGAAAATGTTGAAAATTTGCGAAAATTCCTTTTGACTTGATTGAAATAAACTGCGGCGATAAAAATCGAATCGCAGTCGAAGTTGTAATGTGCTAATTGTTTTACCAATGAGTTTTTTTAATTGGACGAGGACTGTATCAAGTTAGGATGACATGGCTGAAATTGGACGTACGGTAAAAGTTGTGCCGAAGTGGTTTTGGAGGACTTCCTAGGAAGTTTCTGTTTGAGAGTGAAACGCTGGAGCCTCTGCTTTCTTGGATTATATGGTCTTTCATTGAACATGTCAGAATCATCGGTGGTCCTACAGGGGCTCTCACGTTTGGGGCAATGAGAAGATCTGGCCCGTGTAAAATAGGTTTCGGAATGATCGAACGGACGTGAGGTTGCGAGGCATGTGTGGATCCAAGGGCCCAAAAAGTATGATCGTTCTAAGGATTCAGTGGAGTGTCATCGTCTCTTCAGTTCGAACAGATCTAGGTCGATTCCATAGCCACAAACATCTGAGATAGGGTGCCTTATCTGAGGTCCTTGTCATCTGAAACTTCTTAAAAGTTGCAACCTTCGATGTTGATGTCACTCAAGGAGCAGGCTTCTTCACTTGATCTGCATGTTCTGATGACTTGAAAGGACGAAAACGAAGCTAAGGTTGGTTCTCAAATGGAGAAATGCCAGCCCAATTGCAACCGAGCTAGCGCTCCGTGGGTTAAGTGCCTTTCAGATGTAATGGTGATTCCTAAGCTATCAGATGGCTTGAGGGACCCGGCTTGCGTTGGCCAGTTGCTAGATCCACATGCTCCGTATCTTAGCGGGTTTATAATTCCTCTCTGGTATTCTCGGCCAATGCATCAAAAGGATAATCTAACTCGACACTGCTTGTAGTGGAAGGGAATGCCTACTGATCTATACCCATTACTTTCCAAAGACGGGAAGAGTTGGGATGTACTGTTCACAATGCTCAATCTTCAAATTCCAGATATGACCACACCAAAAATTATAATAGAACAAGGAAAATATTGGGAACTAGCTCTGTTCTGGCTTTACATTCTTCACTTCTTCATGGCTTGATATGGAGGAGGAATCTTCATTTGCTGATCAGTGTACTGAGTCCCCCTTTGCTCGGCAAGTATACCATTCCATCCTGGAAATACAATTCGCAAAATCCACCCGAGATCATGTTCTAGTTTTGACATGAGTTCAATAGCAATGAACCTATGTAACTTGATCCTAGCTTGTTAATGTCAATTGCTCAATTTCTAATATCCATCATTCAGCTTTGCAGCCGTGGGCCAAATTGACTAAGCATGACTAAATCAAAGGAACCCTGTTTCAAATTGTCATTTGCAATTTCTACTTTGGAATAGTCTCTGCCAGTAATGATGTCCAAGTTCAGCTCTAAAAGCATAGAAAAATGCATGCTGCTCTTATCCCAAGCTATGAATGGAAAGATCTAAATCAGCATCAGGTGACTAATACAAAAATTCTAATTTCAAGCCTATCCTTTTCATGCAAAGAAATTTAACTCTAAAAGCCTAGAGATGATTTTCTACTGAGCATTAGTCGACTTGATATGGAGTAAAAAGCCATATAAGCAAGTTTAGAGTTTGTTCTAGGCAGAAATATATGATGGTAAAATTATCTCTTTCTCAGTAATTTAGCAAGTTTGTTCCCCAAATTTTTTCTCATTTAATGAGGTGCAATCACAAAAAATTAAATTAAAATACACCTTTAATACTATAATCATCCCCCCACCCCCATAAAGCTTTATTCTGTACTGAGATTCAAACCATGACTTTTATATTTTTATATGATAGTGAAAAATAACTATCCAAATTCATGATGCCAAGATGCATATACATGTGTGAGGAGAACACGTGGCAGAGAAACAACAATGGAGTTGACAGGTACCAAGAGAAGGATCACATCCTCTATTCTTCAGTTCTCTGAATTCCTGGCACAGGGCACAATATGGACAGAAGACATGAGAAATCACATCACTGTATGGAGCTTCAACTAAATTGTATCTCCTCCTCAGTTTGCTTCTATAATTTGAGCCCATAAGCCACTGAGTGCACAGAGCTGACATCATGAGTAGGTAAATGTAACTTCCCAGAGGACAAGCTGCAATTACCAGAAACTAATCGGTGAATAAGGCTTAAATTGCGCATGTTTTGACCAACAACATATTACATAGGAGAGAAACAGGAGAAGAGAATGGAGGGAGACAAAAAAAATTTCACATCTTCAACATAGAAGTGAATATTATATGACAAGATGATGTTGCACATACCAGTGTTCCGAGGAATAGAAGATTAACAAGGAATTTGCTACGAAAAAGAAAGGAGGGCTTACTCATTTCTCCAGCATCTAGTACTTCCGAGATCTGCCCAAAGGTCACATAAGGAAAACATACTGTCATAAGAGCTGCAAAGAGTTCATTAGATATCGGGTTAGGTTGGAGTCAAGTTTTTCTTTCTGATGATGATTCGCCATCACTCCAAATGCAAGTCAGTGAGAGTCTTGTGCAAAAAGAATGTGAATAAGCTGTTCTTCATGTTTTTAATGGCAATACAATTCTCAGCTGCTACTTGTGCAAAGCCTCGTACATAATTGACCGGTCAGAGTTTCTTTTTCCCTCGTAACTTACTATAAATTTCTTCTATCCTCTAATAGTTTGGTTAACGGCCTATGTTCTGACTTCATCAAGTGGAAGTACTCCTTTAAGATATACATGGAGATTACAGATGATGATAGGAGAAAATTTTCCAGCTTTTATTATCTATGCGACTTTCGTGATTTATTTAGCGAGCGCTATGTAATCATAATCATGCCATCAGAGAAGATGGTTTCTCTACCACAAAAAATAAAGCTGTCAAAGGACACTAAAAAATTTTTGATGTCTGATGTGTTTTCCATAGGATGTTCATTGCAATCAAATAATCCCATAGTCCACACATGTCCAATAGCAATACCTTCTAACATTTGAATTGCCAACTTATCTTGGGAAAGGCCATATGGAGTTGCTACTGTATCTTGAAGTACAACTGTTGAGGCTGAGCCAACTGCTGGACGGATCCAACTTGCATGGACTTCCCTAGCCTACCCATTTGATTACTGAAGCACAAGCTCCAGCACAAGTTTAGAATGCCAATCACACCTTCCTTCTTCAAGAACTTTATTTATATCAACTATGACTGGGATGTGAAGATTTTGAAGTGCTTAAAAAATTTCCAGAGAAGTTGTCTTCTTCAAAAACTTTCGGTAGATGAAGTATGTATGGACTTCACTAATTAGAATTGGTTAATGTTATTACCATTCGTCTTGTGCTCGTGGCAGTCGAATAAGCCTGTGCTCCAGGGATTTCCGTTGTCATCCACATGAAGGTTTGACGAATTTGTGCAAATAAGCTCGCAAGCTTTAGGATCGCCTTCATTCTCAGCCGTTCCATCCTCGCCCATTCCACCAGGCAACATTTGTTCTCACCTGTTGATGGAAACGCCCAACTCTCTAGAGTCAACCTCCTCTATAATTTGAACCACAAACCAGTGGAACTCTGCTAACATTTTCTACCAGCCATCTTTGACTAACTCATTACTTTATGTTTTCCAATCCCATCATAGAAAAGCCTTGCGTGTTGATTGTATGATTGATTAAAAAAAAAGGGCCATCATTCAAAGATGATAAGAATTACTTCCAATTAGTCAAGCAACATGATGTTTGACATCCTTTACAAAAGTTAGTGACATATGGAGTCACAATACAGGGTACAGGTACAAACTTTATACATCTTCCCCTTTGGTCCCTTAAATATCGTATTTCTGAGAAGTTAGACTATATATCAGTACGTAGTTGCGACGCAAGTACTCACCATAAACCTGATCAGAAGTCACACGACTTGCCTGACCAGACAAGGCCAAAATAGCAGATACCCATACAAATTTTACGAGCTGTCGGGTTGAGAGCCAAGCCAATTAAGAAAAACGAAGTTGGGAAAAATTCATGTCTCCAACACCATTCCTCATATGCCTATCCAACACAATCAGTTCTCAGGCCTCACAAGATTCAGGAATTGTTGCCCTAAAGATGCTCTCGCTCGCCAATCCATATGAAAGATCAAACAGATAGGGGATATCTTTTATTCTTCTTGGACCTGAAAGGGAGACAACTTGTGACGCTTTGATTTGCAGTTGACTAGCAATTAGCAATTACCTTGAATAAACACATAAATCACTTTCCTGAAGATACTTCCTCCACATGACTAAAGAATTACCGTCACCAGGCCATAGGCCAATTCTTGCTGAATGCCATTCCCCAAATTCACTAGAAAACCTACGTTTGTTCCCCAAATTAGAGATACAAGCAAAATGGATATGTGGGATGTAAACATGCACCCACAGAAACAATGATTATCTTTGGCTCCAGCACTTCAAGTGAATTTCCTGGAATTGCTCCTGATGAACATCTCATTTTTCCCTCGATATTTTTGAATTCTACTGGCAGGATAATACCGTTATCCTGCAAATTTGGTCCATCACAGTCTTCCATGATGCAAACTTGATTCCCGATTTGAGTGATACTCTTCTAGGCAACAAATATCACGCATGAAATTGTCAACAGACCTCTGGCTGTGTTATTTACCAGTAGTCACCACAAGAACAACTTCCATTCTTGAAATGATGGTAGCGATTCACATCTCTAATGGTGATCTCCCTGTCTGTGACTTTCGAGATAAATTTAATGGCGACATGGCAATCCTCGCACACTCGGAGATTCTTGGTTATTAGAAGCCTAGACCCAGGTGGAGTAGTAATGAGTCCAAATGCAATTGCTAGCCTCTCGCTGTGACTACATATCATATGAGTTTTCTCATCATCCTCTACATCGTGGAAAACAGATCCAGTATCTGGGACGTAGCCAGCTTCTTTAATCAATCCTTCTACCCTCTTCAGTTCAGCATAAATTTCATCATACATGGGATGGGAAGTGTCTCCTGTAAGAAATGTGTGGACTTGGTTTTTCACTTCAACCCAGCTATATGCGACAGTTTTCTTTATTCCCCTGTTTGTCATTGAGTTTCTGAGTTTTGATACTTTTTCCCATTTCCCTGCCTGAGCATATATATTAGATAAAATAACATAGTTGCCAGCATCATCAGGTTCCAGTTCGATCAGCTTTTCAAGAGCTAGTTCAGCTAACTCCATTTCACCGTGGATTTTACATGAATTCAGTAGAGCACCCCAGACACCAGAATCAGGAACAACTTTCATTTGCCTTATCAGGTTCCATGCTTCATCCAATCGACCACAGTGACCAAGGAGATCAACCATGCAAGTGTAATGCTGAACTGTGGGTACTATATTATAATACCTCTCCATCAATTCAAAGAACTTCCAACCTTCATTGAGCAAGCCACCATGGCTGCAAGCAGAGAGTACACCAACAAAAGTAATGTGATCAGGGAAAGATTGTTCCCGCATTTCTTCAAATAAATTCAATGCTTCTGCAGCATAACCATGCATTGCATACCCACTAATCATGGCATTCCACGAGACGACGTCTCTACCCTTAAGAAGCCCAAACAAAGTCCTGGCTACCTTGACTGAACCACACTTAGCATACATATCTACCAAAGCAGTTTTCACCCTGTCATTAGAGTCAAACCCACATCTCCAACTTAAACCGTGCAGCTCCCTTCCTTGGGGAAGAACAGGAATGTCAGCTGAAGCTGAAATTGTAGTGACAAATGTGCCTTCACTTGCCCTTATACCTGCCAACACCATTTCACGGCACAAAGTAAGTGACTTATATGAGCAACCATTTCGGGAGCAGGCTGCAAGCATCGAATTCCACAATATCACATCTCTTTCGTGAATCACGTCGAAAACTGCACAAGCATCCTCCACACAACCACACTTTGCATACATGTCAATCAGTGCTGCACCCACAAAAGCATCCTTTTCCCACGCAGTATTCTTAACATGCTCATGAATCTCTCTCCCCTGTCCAATTGCAGAAAGTGCTGAGCATGCTTTGAGCACAAAGGGAAACGTATAGTTATCGGGCAAGAGCGCATGCTCGAGCATTCGGTAGTAGAGCGTTATTGCAGCCTCGTAAGGCCCATTCCACGCGTAACCCCTAATCAAGACATTCCAAAGAAAATTATTTCTCTTGGGAATTCTATCAAACAGGAGGTGGGCATGCCGCAAGGAGTCGCAATCACAGTAAAGATGGACCAATCTGGTCGCTATGCTGGGATCAAACCCCAGCCCGAGCAAGCACAGGCGGGCATGCAGTTGTTTGCCAGGACCCAACGCTTTCCGGGCGATGCAAGACTTCAAGAGATCAGTGTAACACGAGTAGGTCGAGCCACTGACCGAACCCTTCTGCGCGTTCCGGGTTTTCGGGCTCGGCTTTCGCGGAGACGTTGAGGAGGGATTTGAGCCGTTCGATGGTTGAATTTCGAGAGCAGGGAGCGAGCTGAAGAAGGCGAATTGGAACAGAGAAGCGACCGAAGATGAGGTTCTCTTCAAGCTCGCCATGCTCTTCCTTCCCATTTGATGCCGAAAAAGGAAACGGGAGACGAAAAAGCTTGGAACTTTCGATAGATACTGATCAGTGTTTGACGATTACGGACAGGGGGGGTGATGAAACGACAAAGAAGCCGTTGCCTCCGGACATCAACGGCGAGAACTCGACTAAAGTTTTCAAGAATGGACAGTTCGGTTCTTGGCGGGAAAGATTCCCAACTGAAATTCGCTAGGCAGCCATGTTTGTCGGGGAAAAACTAACGCCATACAAAACGAACTTATAAACTGAACGACTTATTATTCAATAGTTGAATATCACTCACGGAAGAAATTACAGAAAAATAATAAACATATGGTATTTGTTCTAATTCAATCTTAAACCTTTCAATTTAGCCAATTTAACCCATTGAGATTAGCCCGAAATCGTTAATGTGGATACTAGGCGTTCTACGAAAATTAAATTTGCAATTTTTGCAATTTTTATTTTTGTTATTATGGTAACGAGGGTCACTAGCAACACTCGCTGATTGTGGGCGAAGAAGCCATTGCTCAATCTAGGCGAGGCCTTCAAAGGCCTCGCTTGTTACCCAGTGACTAGCGAGGATCGCCGGTGACCCTTATTAACCATAATGAAAAAAATAAGCAAAGAAAAAAGAAATATAAAATTGCAAAAATTACAAATATTGTCCTCGCCAACATCAACCGTGTCACGTAACATGGTTAGGGTCCAGCTTAGCGATTTTCAGTTAAAATTAACCGGAAAGACTAAATTGGCAAATTGTCAAAAAATTTATGATTAAATTGGCCAAATTGAATGTTTAGAATTGAATTGATATAAATGCAATAAGTTTATGACTTCTTTTTGATAATTTTCCTAACTCAGGTGTTCCAAATATTCGCCCAAATATTTTTTATCATAGCCATGTAAATCGATCTTTGCACTCCTAAACCTTGACAAAACAAATTGATTGCTCACCAAATGACAAACGGCAGAAAAACCAAAACAACCATGCGCGGTATCCAAATTGCTCCTCGGTTAGACGTTTCACTTTGAGAATACAGAGATAGAGAGAACAAGTTCGAAACTCATCGTCGGAATCTTCAGTTTACGCAAATTTTACATCAAACTGGAGATCTCATGTTCCTCTGTCCTACACCGTCGCACAAAATAATGAGAGATGTGGTTGGGGGTGCGGCATTCATTAGTGTTAAAAGGCTGGTTGTTCTTCTCCATCCATGACATGATACAAGACTGAGGTCCAATTGTTCTTTCAGTACCAGAGTAGAGAATGGAAAAATATGCAGAACTACTTGCAGCACCACATTTCTAACATCCCCTCTCTTCATAGGCATCGGATAAAACTCTAATTTCAGCATTTTTCTCAGCAAAATCACAACTGCCTTGCTCCAGCTTTGTCTGAAACTCAATCACCGACAAAACAATATTACATTTGTGCCCAGGTCTCAAACACAGACAAGCACAACCGGTTCAAACTAAATGAAAAGATTAAATGATCTGAGAGAGAGAGAGACCATCGAGAAAAACGTGAGCAGAATACCGATACAGGCTTCCAAAGGAACCAGAAACCTTCAGGAAACTATACAATTTTCATGCTCCACTTGAAATTGTTACTTCTTCACCATCAACTTTTACAACAGATGACAGGTCATAAGGCTCGTGTAACCAGTGAAATAGGGATACAGCCAAAGAAAGTTTCTATTTATGAGACCTTTTGATCATCGTCCAGCACAGGATGGTACAGTTTACTGTCCCAAGGTATCTGAGATGGACTTCTTGATGCTTTGGAAAAGCTCTTCCCTGTTAAAAATATAGCAATCAAATTGAGAAGTAAGATGCCACCCATTTCGTGATGAGTTTTCCTTCAGATTTATTGACATATATTGACAAAAAATGGAAAATGGGAAAGAGGATCTTGGCATTGAATGACAGGCAAACAGATAGCAGTAGCTGGAAATGGGCTTACCCGGTCAGGTTTGAATAAGAGATAGCGATATGTAAACCACTGAAACAAACAGAGACAAAGTTTTAGTTAGAACGTGCACAGGAGATAGAACTTGACCAAAGCAATAAACCAATAACTAGATGTGTTACTCCCCATAGTTGCCAAGGCAGCAAGGAAAAGCAAAGGAAAAATTTGAAGTTCACGACAAATTTGGAATCAAGTAATGGTTGAAAAATTCAAAACCATCTCTTCATCATCAAATTGCATCATCCAATGACAATATATATTCTAAAACTCACCGCAGAAAACACTATCCCAATGAATTCCAGTGCACTTGGTATAACAGGCAACTTGTCAATAGCCTGCAGAGTGCACATATATCAAGTCCAGAATAAAGAGTTTGAGTATCTGATAAGCCAATGAAGCGTATAGTGTATGTATGAATCTGAGTACATTGCATCATGTAATATAAATCTTTTAAAAGAATCTTTTGTGTATAAACATAAGAACATAATCAGATACTCTAGTTCAATACCCACAGCATATTTGAAACTGAGATTGTGCACCTACGGAAAAACAAAGAGGAGGTCCTCCTTTGTGGATTTTCAAACTCTATGTATTTTCTTCCATGGGTGAACAATAATCAGTAGTCGTGATGTTAAAGAACGACACTGTCCAAATTACATCAAAGCCATGGCAATGACCTTGTTTATTTATTTTTATTTATTTTTTCAACCAGAGAGAATGACATCAATTGGATTTAATAACCAAAGCAGCGTAGATTACCGTTACAAGATTTGCAGTTGCCCAGAGAGCCACTACGCCTGCAAACCCCAAGCCAATAATAGCCACGCGATCCTCAGATTTATCCCACTGTCCAGACAAATAAATATCAAGTCAGAAAGGAAAAGATGATCACATTTTGTCCAGCGGCCTTGGAAATGCGGAAGTAGAATGTTAGAAATTCCAGGTGCCGACAAAAAGAATCTACCAGATGAAATGCTGATGGAACCAGGTATCAACTAAGACTCCAAACAGTAATGCTGATGGAAATAACAAGTTGGACAAAAGTTTCGAAAATGGGCAAATAATACCTTGGAGATGCAATTTATTTTGTGAGAAAGCCCTATGTTTCCTCCTATAAAGGTCGCACTTACACTTCTAACTAAGGACATAACTCTAAAACCAGTTGAAAACTACATTAAATTGCATCATTGTACAGGGCACCCATAATTTGGCTTAAGCAATGTCCACTGTATAAAACAAAAGGGGGAGGAGTAACTCACAATATTTTGCACAGACTTGACAACGCTTAGGGAAGTGGAAGAATCGGAGCTTTTACCCATAGCCTTCACTACAACAGCAAGACGATTTCCTCTTTCTGCAGAAAAGCACAAACATACACTAAGTTCCAGCATCACTGATTGTATCTACCTACCAAATATGAGGTTTATAAATGTGAGGGAGCAAATTCATCTGTACACAACCTAAACCGCTACCCCCCTCCCCCCTCAAAAGCCTACGCCCAGTTTTAACTGGGAACTGCAGCACACTTGCAATTCCATCATGAACCTTCTTTTCCAGTTGTCGCTTGTAGTCTTAGTCCATAAACTTTGCAGCCAAAATGGGTGGGATTTTGCTAAAATAGGCAAGAACGGCGTGCTATCATATGAGCTATAGTTTTACTACCAATATGGACTCCATTCCCATCCGCAAACCTTTCAGAAAAAAATTCAAGTTTTTGCATTCGACCTTTCTTTCCTCGCAAGTTCTGACACTCAAATAGCGAAAAAAAGACTCAAAGTTAGGAACTTTACAATCAATCAATCAATCCACGATAATAGCACCACACGCAGTGAGAATTCTCGATAGGCCTAGAACATCTCGCACCTTTAGGTGTGGCAACTGAGAATGTGCCCACGGTTGTCAAAAGGGGCTGTGGCTTATGGTGGACGAGCGGTGCTGCGGGTAAGTTCGCTAGAATGGAAGCCATACGCAACTCCGACAAGAATCACCTCAAAACACTGAGAAAGAACTTAAAGAATCTTCTCTCTCATGCAGTTCACAATTGGGAGTGGCAAATGATCAAGAATTAGACACAAAGCTTCTGGCTTTTTCTGATGCTACTGTAGAGAGAGAGAGAGAGAGAGAGAGAGAGAGAGAGAGAGAGTTAACAGCATCACAGAAATGGGTGAGCATGTTCCGTGGTCGCTAGCCAGTGCGCAGATGGAAGGGATAGTTTTGGAGGCGCTTGAGCCCCTAAAAAGGAAAGAGGTGTATAATAGACATGTACTGCTACCTTATAATTTTTTTGGCTTAGCCAATATACTTAATTCTTTTTTGACTAATCACAAAATGCAAGATTAATTTCTCCTAATAATGCCGATTTATATTCATCTCGAGATACTATTCTCATAAATTGTCAAATTTGCGACCAACATTCTACTCTCAAATAGTTTTCTTGTTTAAGTTAGACGAGCCATATAACTATCTCTAATTCAAATTTGTCAGTCATAATCATCTATTGAATAACAAAAGAAAGTTCTAAATAAGTATAAGTTCAAGCTCACCACTCTATTTGATCCTCCATAGAATGTACTTATAGTAAGACATTTCACATGGCCCACCATGGAAGTTTTTAAAACTTTTTTACGCTTTTTTGAATTCAAAGGCTGCGCATTCATCATTATTGTCCTTGAGGGTAATTTCTTGCAAACATGAAAAAATCTTTCGGTAAGCTAGAAATTTCAACTTAGATAATACGAAGAGATGCTCAAGTAAGTGTAATTTCTTGTAAATCATCTCTCGGATATTGAAATCTGGGGCAATTTTTCTCTTGAGATTACATGTTGAGACGCATCCAAAACGGTTGACGTGAATAAAATGGTGCGAACATGCTGAAGTCTCGATCCAGTGGCTCAACTTCTAGTATGTGTGCGTTACGAGTGGTTTGTTACTGACAAAGATTTCATTGCTTTTTACTGGCTTTAACTAGATTTCATGAAAGGATAGGCCTATCCTACTTAGACACGCGTGTCACCTCATAAATGGGACTGCAAATTTCTGCTCGAGGAAACCCATTTCGCCACGTGTCCCTCTCGAAAACCTTGTAAAAGATTGCTTAAGCTCTCTGGAGGCAACCGAAACGGGAAAGTCAGTCATACCAATTAGGAGCCAAGGACCAATTTGACAATGGCATCTCTAGCAGCCGTTGCCGCCGCGCCGCCGTCCACCATCAAGGGCCTCGGAAGCTCGTTTGCTGGGAAAAAGCTCCACCTCAAACCCACCACCCAGAGCTTGGGAGCCAAAACTTTAAGGTGTGTATAAAGATAAGTCAATTAGCGTGCGGCTTAGATTAGGATCGTTGATGGTTGCACTGAGTGCATCAGATAACAAGTTATTCATAAGCACTTGAGTCATCCTACGGTCTTACGTTTCAGTTTTAGTAATGAGCTGCGGTATCGTAAGGAGACGAGTGTGAACTGTGATTGCTGATAACTGAGGGGCTTTGTTTGAGTAGGAGTGGTGCTGTGGTGGCAAAATATGGGGACAAGAGTGTCTACTTTGATTTGGAAGATTTGGGTAACACCACTGGGCAATGGGACTTGTACGGGTCAGATGCACCTTCACCGTACAACTCCCTTCAGGTCTGTATTTCTTGACAAAGTCATGCATTAGTTGAAGGATGAGTTCAAAAAAGGCAAAAAAGAATATCTTCTGCTTTTGATTTGCTCGTGATATTTAGATGTGTCAATGAATAGTGACATGCTTCGGAAGAAAGCAAGTTTATTATAAGAATCTGAGTACTCAAAGTAACCTGTCTATAGAAGTAGATGAAAGTTGTCTCAAACTTACCACACATATTAAGGAACCTGATCAGGATATGCAAGCGCATATTTTGGAGCATTGGTTTAAGTAAGACATTTTGCTGTGCCAAGGGTAATTTGACCTTTATACCAATTTGTGATTTATTAGCCTTTTTTGCGTGGATAGAGAATGATGTGTATTATCTGTGAAATATGATACTGCAGAGCAAATTCTTCGAGACATTCGTAGGTCCTTTCACAAAGAGAGGGTTATTGCTCAAGTTCTTGATATTGGGAGGGGGTTCAACTCTTGCTTATTTCAGCGCCACGGCTTCTGGCGACATTCTGCCAATCAAGAAGGGTCCTCAACTTCCGCCAAAGTTGGGTCCTCGTGGCAAGATCTAATTCAGCTCAGAAATTATCCTGGAACAATCTTTAGTAAATATGTCATCCTCTGGCTTTGAAGGTTGTTAAGTACATTGAGAAAGTAGTAACTGCATTGAAATCAATCCGAGGTTTCTCTTCCAATTTAGTTTATTTGGCTATGGTGCTTAAACTCAGGCAAATGCATAAGCTTTTATTTGTTGACTTTTTTTTATGGTAATTGCATGATTGAGATCAGACTGTCATTTTTTTGGGCGTGGCTTAATTCTGAAAGCCTTAGTAGGTGTTTACCAGTGAAATATGTATGGCATAAGTGTGATCTTCAGAAGAATCGCACCGTAGCTCTCATGAAACATGTTAGGCATGTTCTTTGAGGTCCTAACTTGGCAGTTCAGCAATCTATTTATAGACTCTTGCTCATTGCGATCACAGAGATGATTCTGACCTATGCAAATCTTTATGAAGGCAATAAACAAATGAGAAGGAAAGACAGATTGGCGGACCAAAGCTTTGCTTGCGCTGAAGTTAGCATGTACAAGACACTCAGATTATTAGCTTTCTTCATCCTCCTAATCCTCCTCAATTACAGAAGGAAAAGAGTAGCATTAGCCAAATACAATTCATGAGGGCACTCGTGCAGGTCCTTGTATCTTCAATCGTGATCTCTGTTCCTTGAAGCTTTGAATTTTCCTCCCATAAATCTTCTCTTTCGCTTGCCGTCCTTCCTAACCTTTCCTCCTCTATGAAACTACCACTAATGGCGTGAAGTGGGGCTTCTTACACCGCCCAAGTTCTCGAGATATGAAACCTTCTTGTTGGTGGTCCTTACGTAGGAGAGCTTATCCATGTGCTTCCCGTCACTGTCTTTAAGCAAATCATCAGCAGCTCTGTCTTTCTTTTCCTCGGCCTCTTGTTGATCCAAGTTCCACCCCATGAAGTCCGATAATGTCATTGAACTGGGTGCTTCTGACAAATTTAGCTTCTCTATCTCCTCTCGAGCGTTGAACTTCTGTGTCCCTGTCAGTGATGGACAATCTCTTAGAGGGTTTCTCTTTTGTGATGCTTGCAATGGATTCTGCGCAATATAATCGGCATGGAGGACATCTTCGATTCTGGACAACACTGTGAAGGCCAGGCTCTCTAGTATCCTTGAGTAGCTCTCTAGGATAGCCTGTCCAACATCCTACAGAGCAATGGGGTTACAGATTAGTTTCAGAACAGTCAATAATTCTAGTGCCTTTATACACAACATACAGAAAACAGCAAGCTAAAGGATGAGTAACAATGCAAATGGCAAGCAAAGGACTTGATAAGTGTGATTTGTTTTGATACTTGAAAGACTTCCTGATGTGTAAGCTCATGGAGTCTGTTTCAAGGAGACAGGTGATTTTATGGTTAAGGTGGAAGATCACTTACCCGGTTGTATTGGATTTTGCTAATGTCCAGTGCTGATTGAGATATTCCTGGAAACCGTTGCTTAAGGAGGAGCAAAATTGTCTCTGCTCTCTCTTCGAAAAGCTCCCTCTTCTCCATGCTCACAGCGGATCCCCAAGATGATTTACTATCCTTATTGTGCATCTTCCTCTTCCATATTACGATCGAGGCCTCGATCTTGTTCTTGAGGTCTAGGATTTTGTGTTCGGACGACATGTCCACCGCGCAGAGGAATTGATCTGGATCGAAGTATTCGTCCGTTATGTTCTTGTAGAGGGAGTCTCCAAGGCTTGCTCTTCCATTCTAATGACCGGAGGAAAATTGCAGGTCAAGAATTGGAAGCTGTTTAAAAAAAGAGAGAGAGACGACTTACAAGCTATGCTTTCGCAGTACTCGTCCTTTTCATTACCTTAGGTAGAGATTCAATGTAATTTTCGGGTATCTCCATTTCCAATAAGACTTGCGCATTTATCGCCATAGCCGCTTTCAGGACCTGGTTGACAGAATCCTTCTGAAACTGGAGCCATTTCCTTGACATTTCTGAGAGACCATTCGGCGGCACTTTTACCGTGGGCAACCACCACTTGTCATCTTTTCTCTTCGAATTTCCTTTCTCTGAGTCCTTGTCATCCTTTACATAGAAGAATTCATTTTGGTCTTTGAAGTTATCCAAACAATCCTGATAGAGTAGAAATTTGTTGCAAGTCATTACTGATAATCACTTGTTAGGCATAGTTTATAGGAAAGATGAAATGTTACAGATACTCACGATGAGCATTGCATCTAGCTTTCGCAAAGCAGGGATGTTCATGTGGAGATCGGTGCGTTGCTTCGTTGTCATAATCTATTAAATTGATCGAGAGATAAATATACCAATAAATGCGATGGAGAGATTAGGAAATTTCCAAGGGGAAAGGAATGTTCATTTTGACCTCCATGTTCACCCCATTAGTTTTCTGTTGAGAAGGAACGAATTCAACAATGTGGTCTGCGACAGATAAGAGCCAGTCGATCTCCTTTTTCCACCTCGCTCTCATTTCTGGGGCCATGGGCTCTAGCCGCTTTTGCTCGCCAAATGCAGAAGCTGCATTGTGCTTATAACGTTCAGATTAGGCCAATGTACAGATCTTCACAAAACTTGTTGCCAAGAAAGTCACGGCATATGTGATTTAGGACAAAAACTAGAGAATCATAGTAGTCTAGACTAACTAAGATAGATCCATCTCTCGGCCGTTCGAGCACATCTTGTCTCGCTGGTTCTACAAAGTTTACTCTTGACTATCTGTCGGAAAAGGGAATCAATGAGAAAGATGAATGTACCAGCCAGATTTGTGATGGCATTCGATAAGGCCAAAGCCGAGGAAACACCTTTTCCTCCACCAGACATATCCTCACCCAAAAGCAGCTTCGCAAACCTTTCCTTCATCAAGTCCGTGTCTGAAATAAAACCGAGAAAAGGAATTACAATAGTCAAATCGTTGTACCGAGATTGGTCACCGAACCAATACAACGCTAGCATCTTATCGCAGAGCTTATCCTGGTCCTATTGAAGAACATTCAACACGGCTTGCCTGTAGGTTGCTTATCTTTAGCTTCGTCACGGGCTAGGCGCGATTTAGGGGCCTTGGCAGTAGATTTATGGAGCGACCAACCAATCTGTTGTTGCTCCATCGGTTTCTCATTCTGAGGCTTCGCTCCGTAGCTTCTTGGCATTGTCGCATCATCGCCCGAGAGCTCTTCAACGCACATGCTCTGCTCGGCACTCAAGCTCTTGACATGATGCCCCGCGTTGTCGTGCATACCCTGGAAATGGAAGAGCCTAGACCTGTAGTCCTCTTGCTCTTGTTCCAGGGCCCGGACCATCATTTGGTCAGAACAGATTATACCAATCTGATGAGCCGACAACAACACACGGCCGCAAGAGCATATGTATTCGGGGTACCGAATAGAATCGACCCCGACGCAATATCGTTAAAGCTTCAACAAGGAAGAGGGAGAGACATGATTGATATGTCTGGTTTGAGTTAGCTGCTGGGCAACGGGAGCGAGAGAGGAAGAAAAGAAGGGAAGAAGCCAACTCCAAAGTGTGACAGGGAGAGAGAGAGAAAAGAATTTCAATAGAATCTAGTGAGATAGACAAAATCGTGAAGGCTAATGTTGGTTTTCTCTCTCTCTCTCTCTTTGTTGGGAGAATTTTAGGCGATTTCTAATTCTGGAGGCTCTTGCTGTTGTGAACGTGGGGTGCATGTTTAGTGTTCACTGCTGTGTTCTTGTTCCATGTTGTACAGCTTTATTTTGAAGATAAACAAAAGCCGAGTGAGAAATGCATGCTCAACCGCCCAAAATCAATCAATATCTCTCTCTTTCTCTCGCCGTTCTTGCATTGATTTGGCAACATGTTAACCAAATATCACCTCAATCATTAATTATGTGAATCTCAGCTACGAAAATCACAAGATCGACGGTCTAGATGTGCTCGATGAAATGCAACTCGCAACTCATCTAGCGTTCGGCTATTCCCCTAAGGTAGGATAATGGAAAAGAAATGCTAGGCCCGAGCAAGCCAAGCCTGCACAGGCCGGTCACGCCAGGCTTATTTAACATATTGCAATTTATAGAAGCTTATCATAGTGAAAATATTCGGTAGTTTGTACTAGACCTGTCAAATAGGTGGGTCGGGTTGGGTTTGGGTCGGGTCATAAATGGTCCGACTCAAATTGACCCATTAACCCGTTTATGACCCATTTATGCGCAATGCAATTTTGTTGACCCATACCCGACCCGACCCATATCCAACTCATACCCGATTAGACCCATATTGCTAAAATACTTTCATATTTAATTAAATATAGGAAAATTCATACCCAAGCTGAAATGAGAGTGTAGAATGAGTGAGTGCAAGATTGAGTGAGAGTGAGAGAAATGCATTGAGTTTAAATCAGTTGTAAACTCATTTGCGACCCATTTGCGACCCATTTATGACCCATTTAACACTAATATAAGACTTCTACCCATTTATGACCCATTTACTAAATATAATTAACCCATTTATGACCCATTTACCATTTACTAATAAATGGGTTAAGAAATGGATTTATGACCTATTTTGACAGTTCTAGTTTGTATAAATACTATTAAGTCGAAATCTCAAAAAAAAATCTTAGCAAAGGGGACAAAAAAAAAAGAGAGGGGAGTGTAAAGAGAAGAGTGCTGTTGAAAGGCTCCCAAGAACTATCAAGCAGTAGAGAACTCTTGCAAAATGGACGGGATTGGGGTCTTGATGACATGCCCCATGTTCGCCCACCTCGAGCAAGAACTCGCGAAAAGGTTCAAACTTTACCGGCTCTGGGATTACCCTTCGCCGCGCCAGTTCTTCGAGACCCACTCGGGCTCGATCCGGGCCGTCGTCGGTAACACCAAGGTGGGCGCCGACGCGGAGCTGATCCGCGCGCTGCCACGGCTGGAGATGGTGGCGACGTACAGCGTGGGGCTGGACAAGATCGATCTGGGCAAGTGCCGGGAGAAGGGGATCCGGGTCGCCAACACCCCCGATGTCCTGACCGACGACGTGGCCGACGTCGCCATTGCCCTGATGCTGGGCGTGCTGAGGAAGGTCTGCGTGTGCGACGCGTTCGTGAGGAGCGGGAAGTGGAAAAGTCGGGATTTTGGATTCACCACCAAGGTTTGTTCCTCGAACTGCTGAATTCCCCTGTTCCCAATTTCGTGCACGCATTGGCGATAACCTGATCTTCCGTTTGTGGGAGGAGACGGGCCGTTTAGATTTCGTCTGGGTCGTGTCTGTAGATTCATTTCCAGTTCGCTCGTGTCTGATGCCATTTTGACAAAGTTTGAATCTTTGCGCCTCTGCTTTCTCTCTGCCTCTCGTTTTCAGTTCAGCGGCCAGTCGGTCGGCATAGTTGGGCTGGGCAGGATCGGCTCCGCCATCGCGAAACGAGCCGAAGCGTTCGGCTGCCCGATCAGCTACCACTCCCGGTCGGAGAAGCCGCGCGTGAGCTACAGGTACTACCCGAGCGCCGTGGAGCTGGCCCGCCACTGCCGGATCCTCGTCGTGGCGTGCGAGCTGACGGAGGAGACCCGCCACATCATCGGCCGGGAAGTCCTGGACGCGCTGGGCCCCGAGGGGGTCCTGATAAACATCGGGCGGGGCGCGCACGTGGACGAGCCCGAGCTCGTGTCGGCACTGCTCGAGGGCCGGCTCGGCGGGGCGGGCCTCGACGTGTTCGAGAACGAGCCCGAGGTGGCGGAGGAATTGCTCCGGATGGACAATGTGGTTCTCCAGCCCCACGTGGGGAGCGACACCGTGGAGACCTGCACGGTGATGGCGGATCTCGTGGTGGCGAACCTGGAGGCGCACTTCGCCGGAAATCCGCTGCTGACTCCGGTCATATGATTCATGGGAGGGTCGGAATTTTTCACTGGTTAAAAGTCCTATTTTTCCTAGCATCTTATGTTGGACTTCTTCTCGCTTGAGAGAAACCCGCCCTCTAGCCCAATTGGTTTCTGGTAATTTTTTTTTTTTGCAAGAACGGATCTACCATATAATAAAGAACTGCGTTATTTTTTTTTTTTGGCGGCCAACTAAGTCGAAATTTGAGATCTTTTTCTCTATTCATGTGCACGAAAGATGACAAATTTGACAATTTATTGAAATTCCAAATCATGCATTGCATGTACATGCGTGCTGAAGATACGAAGGCTTGTTCATCTAAATTGAATCGTTAGATCATGGGAACTTCGCGGATGGAGTTTCATTACACAACGCCTAAGACTAGTATCGGCTCCTCATCACCGCCTTCCTCGTCGCCGCCGCTGTTCTGGCCTCTCCCCCCGATCTCCAGCCCTTGGAGGCCGTCCACGCAAGCTCCTCTGTCGTCCTCCTCCGCCCCTTTGCCCACCACCACCACCACCTCGTATCCCTCGCTGCTCACGCCTGGGACCACCGCGTCCCCACCGACCTGTCCTCTTCCTCCGCTGCTGCCTTTCTCCGTGGTGCACGGCTGATTGGGCTCGTGGCCTCTAGCGGCTCCCCAGTTATGACGTCGGTCGGGCCCTCGCCAACGGGCCACGGGTCGTCCACGCAGTCATCCCTGTGGTCGGGGGTGAAGATCGAGGCAGCGTGTGACTTCACGGTGGCGGCGGCCCTGGCTAAGGCGTCCTGGAAGGATTCAGGAGGAAGCGCCGAGCCTTCACGGCCGTCGACTTCAAGACGCGGAGGGAGGATGACATCCAGAATTCTCGATGGCTCCGATTCCTTCGCGGCTTCCATGGATTCTCCTCGTTCTCTTGGCGTCGTCGGCCTCTCGTGGCTTTAAGGTTCAGAATAAGGTTATGGCGTACAAAGATTTGACGTAGCAGAAATGGAGGCTCTCCAATTCTCTCTCTCTCTCTCTCTAGAGAGATATACGTAGTTTCAAGGATTCGAGAGAAGCCCATTTGTGAGCACACACGGACACATCGCATCTTCAAGCTCAACACGTGGCACGTCCAACGGTGACGTGTCTTGACGGCATGGATTATCACAGGGGACATGTCTTCTTGTTTTCTTCTAAGGCGGAAGAGGTAATCCTAACCAATTTCCCGACAAGCCCAAAGAGAGAAGAAGGAAGGAAGGCCCATTTGGGGCGCGCATAGAATCCATTCTGGAATAGAATTTCTGCTCCAGAATGCATTCCGGATCAGAAATGCGTTTGTTAAAAAATTTCCTGAATGCATTCTGAAGCAATTTTTGCATTCTGGAGTAAAATTGCGTTTGTTAAAAATACTTGATTTCGAAATCATTCTTGATTCCGGAACGTTTTTTTACTCCGGAATGAGTTTTTGGGCAAGAAAAAGAGAAGCTTTTTTTTGTAACTTCTCTCTTCAGAATGCATTCTCTCTTTTTCTCATTAATTTTTTTTTCAGAAAATGTATAAAAATTGAAAAATTCCAAAAAATTCATAAAAATTTCCAGAAAAAAAAAAAAGTCAAGATTTCGAGAAAATAAGAAATTTTGTGAATTTTTAAAAATATATATAAAAAAAAAAAAAAAAAAATTTCACATAATGGCTTAGAATACCTTTTGGTACCTACTTTGAGTGAAATTTAATTTTTTTTTGAGGTCTCCAAAAAAAAAAAAAAAAAATCAAAAATTTCAAAACTTCACAAAATGATTTAAAATACCTTTGGGCACCCATTTTGAGTGAAATTTAATTTTTTTTTTTGGTGCTCAAAAAAAAAAAAAAAAAATCAAAAATTTCAAAACTTCACAAAATGATTTAAAATACCTTTGGGACCCACTTTGAAATGAAATTTAATTTTTTTTGAGGTGCTCAAAAAAAAAAAAAAAATCAAAAATTTCAAAACTTCACAAAACGATTTAAAATACCTTTGGACCCACTTTGAAATGAAATTTAATTTTTTTTGGTGCTCAAAAAACAAAAAAAAGAAAAAACTTCAAAACTTTACAAAGTGGCTTAGAATACCTTTTCTACCACCCATTTTAAGTGAAATTTAATTTTTTTGAGATGCCAAAAAAAATTAAAAATTTTAAAACTTCACAAAATGGCTTAGAATATCTTTGGACATCCACTTTGAGTGAAATTTAATTTTTTTAATTTTTTTGAAGTGCCCAAAAAAATAAAAATAAAATCAAAAATTTTAAAACTTCACAAAATGGCTTAGAATACCTTTGGACAACCACTTTGAGTGAAATTTAATTTTTTTGAGGTATCCAAAAAAAATAAAAAATTTCAAAACTACAAAATGGCTTAGAATACCTTTAAGCACCTACTTTAAGTGAAAGTTAATTTTTTGAGGTGCCCAAAAAATCAAAAAATCAAAAAATTTCAAAACTTCACAAAATGGCTTAAAATACCTTTGGGACCCACTTTGAGTGGAATTTATTTTTTGAGATGCCCAAAAAAAAAAAATAAAAATAGATTGCCCCGTAAATCAATTTACGAGCAGAAATTAGTCATGTTTTACCAAACAGTTTCTCCTCTAAAATCAATTTCTAAGAAAATTCCGTAAATCAATTTCCCAAGAATTTGATTTCTGGAGCAGAATGGTTATCATTCGCACCCTTGGTTTCTCAGTAGGAATGGAAAAGGAGTCAGTATTAGAGGAAAAGCTGCACCATATACCCACACGCAGATTCACGGCACATCAGAGGAAAGATGAAGAATTTAATGGGACCAAAGATGCTAGGGACCCAAATAGGTGTGAAAAGAGAAAAAACAAACAATGTCTCCCTGATTTGGCTTATATGATACAGATACACATTGGGAAATTCAACAATTCTCTACATAAGTCCTTAAGAACAATTCTTTGTTACTCTCCTTTTGACAATACATAAGAGAATAATTTCTGTACCATGAATTGATACATCTTGAGCTGCATCATACATGCATCCGAAGGCAAATGATGTACTGTGGGACTCCTCAGCACTCGCAACCAGTGGATCTCTGCTGCCGTCCTCCACCCGTGACATCAATGGTGTCCGGAAGATATCTTCGACAAAGACAAGTTCAGAGCACTAGGTTAGCAAAATATACTGCACCCAAAAATAGTAAAGCATGGCCGATACAATTATGTGTTGCATCAGTGTGATAACTAACGTTCATTCTCCGTTGTTATCTAAGTTTAAGCATATTATAACTCTATATCCCAATCTGATAAATCACAGAGAAGAGGGTCTCATCTAATTAGGGAAGAACATACTCTCTCAATAGTCAAAACTATCTACAATTTCGATTCAAAGGACTCACATTTCTTCTTCTGGTTCATTCTTCAAAGCATTTTTGGCTATACACTCAAAAGCAGCTTCCACGTTAAATCCTTCTTTGGCAGAGGTCTCAAAATAAGGAATGTTTCCTTTGGAAGCACACCAAGCCCTTGCTTTCTTCTCAGAAACCTGAATCAGGAAGTGGAGAACCAAGAAGATGCCACGTCACGCAGTTCAACAGCGGAAAGATCTTTACAAATACGTCACATGAGAAAAGAAGTTCCCATGAGCAGGTCTCTTACTAGCGTAAGCAATGTACATAACATAAAGGAGAGGGACAAAAGACCGACGAAAGAATACTCACCACACGACTATTGCCACTATCGACATCCACCTTGTTACCCAAAACAACAAATGGGAAGTTTTCAGGGTCAGATGGACCGGCCTGGTTCCCAAGTCATCAAAACAAATTTTAGGCTAAATAACCTTGTAAGCTCTAAGTCATAATTCATTCATCATCTTGCTAGTAAGGGTTACCTGAATCAAAAACTCCTCCCGCCAGTTGTTTAGATTGTCAAATGATTTCATCACATTCACATCGTACACAAGAACACAGCAGTCAGCACCTCTGTAAAAAGCCACACCAAGACTTTGAAACCTTTCTTGGCCAGCTGTATCCCAAATCTGCAAGTAAGCAAGTTTTTCATTCTCTTAGGGAAGAAACATTGACATTTTTACCTTCTCTTCATTGAAGGGGACGCTAATACGAGTTTCGAACACAAGCTAGCATAGCAAAATGCATAGTAAGCATAATTAGGTGATTGCCCAAAAGTTTGTATTTTTCCATAGGATACGAGACTATTTAGGAGTCTCGAGGAGATTAAAAAAAGACGCCAGAGCCCGCCTAATTTAGATCTACAGAGAGATGATAGAATAAAACTGAACTGGCCAACATCAACTGGTAAGGACCTATACCAGAACTCAAAGAAGTTGGTAGAATAAACCAACTAAATATATTTTTGCATATAACCACATCACATTCATGCATCAAACCTTAACACTAACTGACCATCAACTCCTGTCCTCCTCCATTTTGAAACAAAAGTTGGAGAAGTATAGAGAAATTATCGAGTCAACAACCTAATTTTGACTTATACTCCATGTTTTGACTTTTTAGAGATTTAGGTCTGAACTTTGCATAGCTGAATTCTCACCAAGTCGGACCCAGAAGGGAGACCATATCTTCCTAGTGATATTTTACGTAATAAGTTAAGATTCAAATACGCCTTATGATTAACAAAATCCCAAAGGGAATGCAGCCACCATGCTAATGGTGATAAGATGTGATAAGATGTGATAAGATGCAGCCACCATGCTAATGGCGATAAGTTGTTATGCTGTTGCTAACATCTAAGTGAGATTGATACTAGCATTCCATGTTGAAAACAGCAGACCATCTGTTAGACTAAATAGTTTGTCATAAATAGCTTGTGTTGGCATTGGCTCAACCAATCTGGATGACATGTATTTGCATAAAAAAAAAAAAAGGTCTCTTAAGCAGCATAATGGTGAGTTCTTGCATTCCAGGTAACCAGATTTAGCAGGAAAAAAAAATGGGAAACGGAGATTTACGCAGTCCGTGCGTCATTGAGCTTGAGTCATATGCGTCATAGCCAAAACCCAGTAACAGAGTATTCATGGGAAATTTTTCAGAGCAGGAAAACCAAAGGGTGTGACGAAATTCGCAGAAACCGATGAGCACAGCAGCAGCAATTCAAAATCCATGCTCAAATGATACGATTTACACGGAAAAGAAACTGGGAACCATGCGAAAAATTCACCCTTTTTTTTTGGGGCTCACCTGCAATGTGAACAACCTGTCCTCAAACTGAACTTCCTTCGTCAAGAAATCAGCTCCGATCGTGGCCTTATACTGATTGCTGAACTTGCGATTCACATACCTATACAGCACAATCAGCGGTCCCCCCAACGTCAAAAACACCAATCAATCAATCAATCAATCAAGCCCAAAGAGAAAGAGGAGATCTGGGTTTCAGAAGGATACTGATTCATCAGAGAAGTCTTCCCAACCCTGAAAAAGCAAAACGAAGACCAGCAAAAAGTCAATCGAAGCAAAAGATCGCACGGAGACCTGCAAGATCAACGGAAGCGGGAACGAGGGCGGCGCGCATTTTACCCGCTATCGCCCAGAATGATGACTTTGAGGAGCATGCGCCGGCGAGAAGCCATGGACGACGATGATCGGAGCTCTCGAAGAGGGGGGACGAATAGCCGTCTCGCGAAATGGAAAGGCGAGCTTTGAGGCAAAAGCTAGTTCGTAACTTTTGATGTCGTTCCTCCGGGTCGTCGAATCGGACCGGACAATCGAAGAGGAATTTGACTTGACTTGTAGGTGGACACGAGTAAAACCCAGACCTGTTTTTTAACTGATTTGTATATTATAAACTTTTTGTTTAGTTGATTTTTTCCTTTGTTTTTGTGGGGTTAGTAGCCAAAGTAATATTCAAATGGACAACCTTGGTGAGATGAAATGCTCCCTCTGATTTAATGCTAGGGATCATTACACAGATGATCCTCGAACTTTGATTTCAACGTGCAATGTTTATCTCTGAATTTTTAATTCGTTCGATATGATCCTTAAACTTTTGTCGAATATGCAATTTCATCTTTGAATTTTTAATTTGTTCAATGTAACCGGTAAACTTTTAATACATATTCAATATGGTCCCTTGACTATATGAAAATGTTCAACGTCGTACAGCGAACTTGAATAAATTGAAGGACAATATTAAACATTGAAGGACAGTTTAGGAGCGAGTCTTGCAATATCGAACTTGAAGACATTGTGTCTTAATGTATCAAAATTTCGGAAATCACATTGAACAAATTAAAAGTTCAAGGATAATATTCTACATGGGACTAAAGTTCAAGGATCACATCGAATAATTTAAAAGATAAGGAAAAATATTGTACATTAGGCTAAAGTCGGAGAACCATTTATGTCAGTTTTCCTTAATGTTAAGACAAAGTGTTAACACATGGGCGTGCCTAACAATTAGAGCGATTTTCAGCGGTCTGGTGACCACATGGTGCACTCGGTATGTTTGCTTATACCTCTTCTTGTTGGTATGTTAGGGATGAGACTTTCACATGAGCTCGTTGCTATCCGTCACATTCACCGACCATGACATGTATCTAATTTCGTGCTTTGCTTTATTATAGTGTCTTCAACAGACATATAGGATGCTATTTGGAATAATCTACATTTTATGAAGTGTGATTGTTTCGGTATTTTAACGTTTTCAAAATCAGACTTGATTACTTGGTTATCACCAAGACCGTTTCTTCAAGTCTTGTCCTGTAAAAATTGGCATATTCAGGCATGAAGCAGATTTCTGGGCATAGTCTGACTATAGCAAATTACAAAGTATGCCAAATCACGCAGCATCCGATTTTTTTCCTTTTCCCAAAGAGTCAAACGGAAATGATCTTCTTTCGGAAAGGAGGGCATGAATCTCTTTTCACATAATTATGCAGGCCCTTCACATAAATTTCGCAAAATACAGGAGTTTCAAGGAACTTTCACGTAAAAACCTCTTCATGTATAAACCCACGTGACCTCAGTCAACTTCATAAGAAGTTCAGGTACACGAGTCCACATAAATCGCTGCATTGATTTGGATCGGTATGCAAAGAATCTGAGCAACTGTCAGTAATTTGGATAAAACAAATGTTGCAGATGCATCCTTAAAGAAAAAGTAATGGGAAGAGTACATGATGGAAAAGATTATGAGAGAAACTCTTCTGAGTGTAATGAATTGAATCAGAACCACCACTGCTTCCCAACTTTCCAGCCAAAACTTGCAGCAACCCACTGCTCCTATAAGATCATGAGAAAAAGATCCCTCCTACTTTGAGTTTCGTCGTTCCTGTCTTGTTCATTCCTCTAGCAGCGATGACAATGTTTAGAATACCTCAAGCTATACTACTCAAATTAGCCACACAGACATACAGACACCTGATATATATTTTGTCTTTTTCAATTCTAATCCATTTCAGTCTACGAGTAACAATTCCATGGATTAAGCTCTACATGCTTGCAATTCTTGTCTGTCTATTCTCTCGCTTTCTTATAGGTTCACTTCGTGACTTTCCAGAACTTAACAAGGAAAACATAGTTTGAAGGGAAATAGTGGACTCTCGAGAGGGCAAAAATTGACGAGTTGCCACCTTGTCTTTCTTGATGAAACTACCCCAGAAATGTTGTTAAACATCTATCGACCAGAAGTAGAAGAAGACGTCACCTCTGATCTGTTTCCTTTTCATCAACCAAACTATAGCCAAAGCGCACAAGAGAACTACACAAAAGGCCGAAACCGATGCAACGACCAGGACGGAAATGGATTTTTCACTCTTCTGCGAGTGAGGTTCTGGCAGGCCGAGGATCTGGGTTGCCATTCAAGCTGTAAAGAAAAAAGTTAAAGCAGGTGGACTTAGTGCTCTGGTAGTGTTTTGCAAACATGTTCATCGCAATAAAACATGATAATGATCTTTCACTCTAAATAAAGCTATGGGAGAAAGAGTGGAAGAACAAACCTCAAGTTCATAGCCTTGTAGCAACCCTTATTCATATGCAGATACATGTATGCACTATGCACTCCCACACTAGGGTGAGCTATATTGATACCCGAAATTGAGGTATGAGTTAACTAAAAGCTGATTAATTGAAACAGCTAATGAAAAGCTTTAGTTCATTCGACTCGTCTGCCCAAATTATTTTTGGGTGATAATTTATTGGATCTCTATTTCATTCGTAGTTTCATGCTTCACTATATATTCTTGATCCAATATTATCTATCTTGGCTTGCGGAATAAATATAATCAGTTGTGAGCGGAAAGAACCTAGGAAGTTGCGCACCGATTAAATTCATCCCTCCAATTCGAGACGTATAAAGATCCAGGTCAATCTCATTAATACAATATGATATTTGTGTGCTCGAAGGCGCGCATTCTTTTCTTCTTCTTTTGGCTTGAACAATGAATTGAAATAATTTTCGTCACTTGCACTTGGCTTTGGTGCTTATTGCTTTCACGGTCTGACCGAACCATAATTCAGAGTATGCCAAATCAAGCAGCATCCGATTTTCTTTTTCTAAGAGAACACAGGGAAATAATTTTCTTTTTAAACGGAGGACATGGATCTCTTTTCACAAAATTTTGCAGGCCCTCCGCATTAATTTCTTCAATAACAGGAGTTTCAAGAAACTTTTACATAAGAAACTCTACATGCAAAACCGTGGCTACCTCAGTCGACTTCATAAGCAGTTCAGGAACACAACTCCAGATAAATTACTACATTGATTTGGACCAGTACGTGAAGAACTTGAGCAACTACAGCAATTTGGATTAAACAGATTTTGCAGATTCGTCCTTCAAGAAAGTGATGGGAAGAGTACAGGATGATTACAATCATGCACACTGACTGCACCTGGACAAGACTATGACAGAAACTCTTCTGAGCATAATGTATTGAATCAGAACCCGCGTTGCTTCCCAACTTTTCAGCCAAAAATTGCAGCAACCCACTGCTCCTATAAGATCATGAGGAAACAATCCCTTCCACTTTGAGTCTCATCATTCCTGTCGTATACATTCCTCTAGCAGCAATGACAATTTTTAGAATACCTCAAACATACTAGTCAAATCAGCAATATAGACATACTGACACCTTATGTACTTTTTGCCTTTCCCAAATCTAATCCATTTCAATCTATAAGTAACAAGTCACAAATGCAGCCACAGGCCAAAGCACAGCATGAACTTTTCTTCCAGACGATGTTTCTCATCAGAGCATGGATCTTGCAGACATATCATGGAACTGCGGAAGTAGGGTCTAGCCTCTCGGTTCATAGTAATATTAAGTGTCTTTGCTAGCATGATAACCATCCTCTGCCATTTTACCTAAGTCCATCTCTTGGGTAGTCTGTTGTACCCCACTGCTTGAGCTGGATGGTTGAAGGCCATACTCACTAGTGGGGCCACTGAACTCACTTGTAGCTTGTTCTTGGCTTTCCAGGGCCATCATCCTGAATTTCTTTAAATCCTCCTGGTATTGGCTAGAATCATAGTCTGTGCTTCCATAAGGACTATATGCTCTGCTATGTCCGGGCACAATTCCTTCATTTAAATTGCTCAGAGAAAGGTTTCCTTCCAATGCTCGGACTACCTGATTACACGAAGCTCAAATCTTATTCCACGCTTGTATACCAGTTAGCGTTGACCGGTCATGCCGGAAGTGACTTGTAGGAAACTAACACACATTTCCTTTTTTCAGGCTCAAATGAAGTGATAACCCATGACTTTTCATTTGTAGAAGGAGTAGAACCACTATATAGAGCATATAATTATGTCTATAACGTGGGGAAAAAAAAAAAAGAAACACTCAGTCTCATATTGAAACAAAGGCTTTTCAACTAGGCAATGTACCTGTGTCATTCGTGGACGGTGTCGTGCAGAATGACGAACGCAAGCAGCAGCACAAGCAATCATCCGAGTCATTTCCTCGGAATCGTAGTCCTTGTGCAGTTTTGGATCAACAATGGCATCAAATTTGCCATCTTCTAATGCTTGTGTCAGCAAAGGCCTTGCCTGGCATTTCATTAGAGGAGTCAATTCTATGACCACATTTAAGGTGGAGAGATGGAATGGAGGGAAAGAATAAACACATGAAGGGGAGGGGGAGAAGTGGGGCATAGATGCTCAAAATCCTAAAGTTGGTTCTTTTTCCTATCAGATAATATCACTAATGATAACACGCCTCAAGTAAGTAAACTGCTGAAAGACTACTGACCCAATCAACCATGCTATCCTCAACAAAGGGTCGACTTTTGTCAACCGGACGACGCCCGGTTATCAACTCTAGAAGCACGACACCAAAAGAAAAGACATCCGATTTCTCGGTGAGCTTCCCACTAGAGGCATACTCTGGAGCTAGGTAGCTGCATTTGGTAGACTTAGATCAACAAAAGATGACAAAACAAATATATGCTTAGAGAGGAAATAAATGAACTTAACCATAAGTGGTACCAAATTAGACAAACCGTATGCATGAGAAATGGCCTTACCCAAAAGTTCCCATTACTCGAGTGGATATATGAGTATCTGTATCAAAAGCGGACTTTGCAAGTCCAAAATCTGCAACCTGGAATCAGTGTCATCTTTTATAATCCACATCCAAATAACTTCACATGATAGTATTAAATCTTGCATTAAAAAGTTCATCACAACTCCAAAAATAGTTGCAGGACGAAAAGTCTATCATTTTGTTCTCCTAATGATTATATCAAGAAACCAACTTTTGTAGCCCATTTGCCATTTCTCTTATCTTCAGCTTATACTGAGGACCTTGGAGGGATGCAAATTGCTTTTCAAGATTTAAAGTAAATCAATAACTTAAGGAACTAACTAGATAATGTGGTAGTGAATTCAATAAACAGCCCAGATAACCAATATTATCATTTCATGACTAAACAATTTCTCATCATACCTTTGCCTCAAAATTGAAGTCTAGAAGAATATTAGAAGCCTTGATGTCACGATGAATGATTTTCGGACGACCTAAGAAGAGAATACAATAAAGATGAACCATGAAACTTATCATAGTGGTAAGGTTAAAAAAAAGATACTTACAGTCCTCATGCAGATATGCCAACCCTCTTGCAGAACCTAAAGCAATCTTCATCCTCATAGGCCAAGCCATAGTTGGGCGATCCTTTCCTGCAATTGCAATTATAATAACTATAATGTTCTCAATCAAATTTTGAGCTCCAAAATAACTAAGCATCTTATGTCGCCTATGCATGCATATCCTAGTGGAGATCAAGTTAGCTTATTATTATGGGATGGCTATGAAAGTGTTAGCTGACTGCAATGCCATGGTTTGTCGTCCATTTCACCAAAATCACTTGAGATTTTTCCCCTTTTTTTTCATTGTAGGGAATTTTTGCCGCTTACAGGGTAAAGGCTGTTTGGATATGACAAACACAATTTAATTAAATGTAAAATGAAAATAAAAAAAATCCCAGTGTATCGCCAGTGGTTAGATAAACAGCTTTGATATATGAATCCCCTGTTCCAGAATGGAGTGAACCTCTAAACAGGTCCCACTATTCCAACAGCACTTAAAAAAGGGATTGACCACAGAATATCAAAGTTGTATGGTAGCTAGAATCCATAAATATCAAGAAAATTAAAGTGTGAACTTGGAAAGAATGTAACAGAGAGAGAGAGAGAGAGAGAGAGAGAGAGAGAGAGATTGATACTAGAAACGGATCATCAAATGAAAGACATACATCTGTTCCTCTAAAGTCATACCCACCATGCAAATGAAATTCCAACGTGTTATTTGGAACAAACTCGTATACAAGAATTCTCTGGGCACCAGAAATGCAGTAACCCACAAGGGTTACAAGGTGTCTGTGATGGATGCGGCTAATGATCTCAACCTCTGCTTGAAATTCCCTCTCCCCTTGTCCACTCCCAGCTTTTAATTGCTTGATTGCAACTACTTTCCCACTTGAAAGCACTCCCTTATGAACATAGCCAAAACCACCTTGGCCAAGTAAGTTGAAATTAGAGAAACCATCTGTTGCTATCTTTAGCTCTTCGTACGAGAATGTGCTCTGTGAAAGACCTACTGCCATGCCTGGAGATGGTACTGAACCTAAATCTGTTGTTGAGAATTGTTCAGAAGAAGTCGGACCTTGTGAACTGGACAAAATTTGTCGCGGAGGAGTAGGCTTTGGCCAATTTGTAACTTTGTCAAATGATGGAGCAACATTAGGTTGAAAAGGCTGAGCTGGGCCAGCAGAAGGGGGGTCATCTGCATGGAAGATAACATTCTTTTAACCCGATAACTTATAGGCACTTAAAAATCATTATCCGAAAAGAAATTGGCATCAAATTATCCCAGAAGACATATAGATATTCAAGAGATTAATGTACAAAAGCAAAACTAAGTATGAGTTGTCGGAGAATAATAGGAAGCAGCATGTATATAGCTTCAGCCCTCAGCTACTGCATTCCTCATTAATTATTTGATGGGAAATGAGTGCTTTGTCTTCACAGATATTAGTAATGTGAAAAGCACTAAGAAGGAAGCTAGAAAGCGGAATGAGAATGCACGAACAGCCACATGAAAGAAATTCCACACCCGTTGCCACAGAGCTCTCTTGTATCATCCCAGGAGCCAACCACTATGTTCTATGTAGGTTTGACTCATTCTGCCCTGCTCTACCAGGTTTAACAAAATTGAAAAAGCATTCTTGGAATTATGGAAAATTGTCTGACCCGATAGACAACATTCTAGTGATAGTTTAATCCTCCCAACAAGCAATATATAGAATCCATCAATTATCCGACCGGCAAACAAGAAATTCAGAGAGAGACCCGAGTAGCACTCCCAAAATTTACGACTTTAAGATCCTAGAATGAACTCATGGAAGCATATAAGCGATCGACACAATCATAGCGTAGGATTCACATCTCAGGGTCTTGAAAACAACAAAAGATCTAACTTTTTTCCAGCCATATGACTAATCCTCATTTCAGAACCAAGTTCATTTCTAGCTAGCTGAAGAACCATAAAATTAAGAACAAATTACGAACCTCAAAAGCTCGCATTCAAGAAGAAAAACTCACCTTTAGGCCCTTGTGCAGGGTAACTCCCCAGCTCAAGCCGCCCTCTCTTCCTCCTCCGATAAAAGATCACGAAAATGCCCACCCCAATCAGCACAATCAGCCCCCCAATCCCGATGCCCACTATCAGCGCCGCCATCGTCCCCTTCGGCAACCCGTTCGGAGTCGCCGGCGGGCTCGCCGCCGGTGGAGTGGGAGGCGGAGGAGAGGTGGAGTTCGTCGACGGGGCGGCGGCGGCGCCCGTGGAGGGCACCGTGCTCGCCGGCGGGGGAGGCGGGGTGAAGGAGCCGTTGGCCGCCGCCGGAGCGGAAGCCGGCGGCAATGACGACATCGGAGGCAGGCCGGGGGCAGCTCGATGCGTACGATGTTGCTCGGGGTTTCCTCAACTTCTCTGTCGTTGGCTTAAGGAAAGTGTAGGACGGTCGTGTTTGGTGTGGGAACAGAGCGACAGCTGAAAAGCCAAGGGAGAATATTTTCTGGTTGTGAGGATTTAAAAAAAACAAGGAAAGAAGTGGGTCCCAGCGCTGAGCTTGGCATCCACTCTTCCCTCGCACTGCGCAACGATGTAGCCTTACTAAATTAATAAATACCAAAGCTTGAAAGTTAAAAATTCCATTTATTTCGAGAAAAATTTATGTCTAAATAATTAATCGGCCGAAAATATTTTTATTATCGAATAAAAATTTACTTTAAAAAAAATTTTTCAATCAGCGTTGGTAATCATTTTTTCGTAAAAGGGGGAAAAACGGACAAAATAAAAAAAAAATTATTGCAAATTCGGAGAGAGGGGAAAAAAAAGAAAAATTTCAGAGATTTTCATCCGATTTTTCCGGCATTTCTATACGTGTATATAAATTATAATAGCAGACAATTTCTGATGGAAGGAGGAGCATTCCATCCTTTTGGCCACGGGAGAGAGAGACGTACAACAATTTGTCGCACTGTGATGTCCGCAGATTACATCGTACGATGAGTCCCGTGAAGCGTCTTTTTCTCTTTGTCTGAAAGAGGAAAAAGTAGGGAGGAGGGGGGGGAGGGAACGGACCACGTCCACGTGGACGCGCGCGCTTTTGTCTGACAACCCGTCCGATTTGAATCCCGGTACGCCACCAAAAGAAATCATTCTTCTATTCTATCACGGGGAAAAATATTTTCTTTTGGATATTTCGTTTCAGCAACCAGAAAAAAAAAAAATCGGGCAGCTTATTTTCGAGTGTCCGACGTTGAGGTAAAAAAAAAATCAGATTTTTAAATGCTGCTAAAAAGAAGGGAAAATTTGAAAAATACATGGATCTTACCAAAGCCCTAACGAGTGTCCCAGTCAAATGATCTGCTTAGCTCCGCATGAAATCTTCGTAATTTTTTTAAGATTTTCTGAATTAATCATTTAAAAAGCGGAGTTGATTTATGTTTTGCAATGGTAACAAATATAAGAGCGGTATGCAATTTCCATTGAGATTCAATCCCTTTCTTCTTGGTTGCAACCCCGCGCCTCTGTTGCTCATTATGCATCATCTTGATTAGAGCTAAATTTGGCAAAAAGAAATACATTAGGGCTAAGTGATGGAGAATCTTATTGTATCTTGACTTTATTGCGTTCGCACATGTTGTTTTGATACACGTTATATGCCGGAGAATACATTTCATTTGTTATATGTGACCAAAGCACTCGACAAATGGGACTTTCTATAGATTGAATCCCTAGCCACATCTCAACTATGATTTTAGAAAAGCGAATTCAAATATCAATTACGTCAATACTTAGGTGCTTTTCAATATTTTGCATCATTTTCGTTTCAATTTATTTGGGTCATTCGCCGGTAATCCAACAGCCTAACATTTTATGATATGATCGAATCACTAGGAAAATTGTCTAAAAGTCTTATTCGTATCATACAGTGGCTAATTTCTAACCTTTTGATAATTTATCAATTTGGTCAGAAATCACATTTTTGCAAATTTTAAAATTTTTTTTTTCATTTCTTTTCTTTCCATATTTCCTCTATTGGTCGCTGGGTGAGAGGTGGCTGGTGAGATCAACCCTTGCCCATAGTCACTTGAGTGACCCTTGCTAGGCCTTGCCCATGCCCAACAAAGGAAAATAAGGAAAATAGAAAAGAAAAAAAAAAGAAAATCTTAAAAATCACAAAAATTGTCCCGATCATTAGCGATTTCTAATCAAAATTAGCAAATTGTCAAAAAGTTTAGAACTACATTGATCAGATTGAGAATTGTAGAATTGGATTGAACGCCATAATATGTAATTAGAATTTTTTGGATAATTTTCTATTGACTTAAAATTTTTTGGACAAATTTCTATTGGACCACTATAATCTATTCGTCTTCAGGCTCTCGTGGACAACTTTTATATAAAATGCTTTTATCCTAGTTTCGTATAGAGCAGGATCGAGTGTATTCAAACATCTGGACTCGAGGCTGAGCTAAGTGCTTACGAAAGTTTTCCAGTGTCGTTATCCCTGAGTTGCCCTCTGGACTTGATGCACATGTTTCGACTCGTCTCCACGATCAAGCCTCTTGAAAGATCGATCATTTTATGTGCTCTCGGACCTACGATGGGCCTCAAGAAACACTATCATAGGCCAGGGTAGTAATGACCAATCAAATTCGTGCTCCAAAACACGAACGAACCAAAGCTATTGTCTGGTCGACAAAGAATGAGGAACAGTGCTGAAGTAGCTCTCGCACGATCATTTACATCTCAAGGCAACCGCAGTCAAGCCTATATTTCTACAACTTGTTTAAGTACAGGATATGACCCAGAGAGCCCAGATGAGTACACTGTACACATCTTTTGAGTAATGGGTAACATAATAATTGCGCATAGGAACAAACACCAGCCTCTTATCAAACACAAGTAAAACGGCCATTAAAGACAGATTCTGCATAGGCCACCTACGTAAAAAGAAGCTAAGAGGTCAAGGTCATGGATACCTCTCAAATTCATCTTTCTTTCATCACACGACACGATTCTTTTATCACCTTCTAGCAAAACCTACAAAGGGCAACACCAAGCACTAAATCCAACCAGCTTAATATGAATCTCATACAAACTCAACACAAACTACAACAAGCTCCAAGCAAGGGCCACTAATAATCCACAACCACCAACCGAAAATGTCCATTGTCGTTGGCCACAGGCCACCCCACAGACTTGACCTCAAAGCTTGCACACCATGATATGCAACTGTACCTCCCAAAATTATACATATTTGCTAATGATAAGCTAAACCAAAGAGGCATTCGCCAATAACATATGTGATCTGTTATGAGAGGCAGCCCAATTACTGATGTGACAATTCTTGCAAAAACGAACAATGGCTTAAACCGTCACTCGAGTATTTTGATTTCGAAAACCTATCATTAGCACAAAAAGAAGAACATAATAATAGGAACTTCAACTGAACAAACACTAAACTGAGTTCTAGAACCACAGTAGGCTTGATCTCTGCTCATTCAAAATTGTAAACAATGCCACAGTAGATGAAACAAAAACAAAGCAAATGAAAAGGGCAACTGTATATGCCAAAAGTTCCCTGCGTCCAGATATCAATAACTAAATCCTTCGGGAATAACATGATTGTGCCCCAAAACCATCATAACAATTAAGCAGTAGCTGCTGCTGCGTGCTTCCTTGGTGCAGCTTCGGTACCTGCATTATAACCATTAGCTCCATAAGTCAGCAAAAAAGCCAAAAAAAAAAAACAAAACCATCACCAAGCACAAAAAATAGCATTATCTGCAAAGACAATCAAATAATGTAATAGCGAAGCCCATTACCTTCTCTGAAGCCACTCTTGAACCTGCGAGGAACATTGCGGAGATACCTCATTCTACCAGTCCCTGTGGTCTTCCTTCGGATTGCCTTCACACTCCAGTTATCTAAAAACAGTGATTAAAAACAACTCAAGGTGGGAAAAGAAGATTGCACTTGCTATAAGCTATCACAAGAAAGTAAACAATAAGCAACCTCATCACAAGCTCACAACATCTATGGCGCAAAGAGAAAGCAAAAGCAGGGACAAAGAGCAAACAGCAGAACCTAACCTACATCGAAGAATTTGTAGATGACAATTTCTATATTCATAATTTCCTTTTCAGAGAACCATCTTTAGAGCACAATCTCTCTTCTATTTGTGCAAAACCCAGCCGAATGTCAATTCCCTTTTGACCCCCCCCCCCCCCCCCCGGGCGGAAAGAGAGAATACATTGAGGTGAAGCAAGATTTCTTCATTGGGAAGTCAGAGATGAAACTAGAATCACAATGAAGCAACACAATTGACTAATGCAATCTCAGTTAAGACAGCTCTTCACTACATTGCAAACAAAAAGTTCTGAGTCCATTCGCTATGTAAAGATATATAACCCACCAATAATTTCATACTTCTCTCTTGAGCACTGATGTTTTTCTTTTCAGTACAAGAGCACTGATGTTTGCCATCACTTCAATTTTCCTACAACTATAACTACGACAAGATCTCTACTCAATCACACCCACAAACTCTTGACAATGAATTAAACCACCAAATGTTCCTTCACCCTTGCAACCAAACTAAAATAAGCCTATACGCATGAAGAATCAGATACTTCGCGCAACGAATCGACTCAATCACTGGACTGATTCCCTCATTGGCTTCCTTACACTCGTCGAACTTCCCTCCTTCCTTGTCTCCCCATACATCGATAAGCAACTAGATCAGACACAGCTCGCTCTACGCGCACTAACGGAGCACGACTTGAAGAACAGTAAGACACGCGAACACCCATCACAAGCGCCCGCCATTTGCTCCGATCAAGTTCTAAAGAGACAAAACACAGAGCATATACATACACTTCCTCTTGCGGGCGGAGGGGAAGCCGCAGGCACCGCAGCGGCTCTTCTGGAGGTGGAAGCTGCGCCGTCCACACCTCACGCACAGCGTGTGCGTCTTGTTCCTTCTCTTACCGAAGCTCCCCGTTCCCTTACCCTGCATGGACAAGCATTCGTAACATCGTCTTTCCCAGTGAATTCGCCATCAGCCAAAGGAAGATCTCACTTCATGCACAAGCTAGAGAGAGAGAGAGAGAAGAGAGATGGAAGAGCCAGAAGATCTTACCATGGCGCTGCGGAGGAGGACGAAGGAGAAACCCTAAGCCGTCTGGTGAAGAAATGCAGAGCGGCGGGCGAAGAAGCCTTTATACCTCAGAAGATTTCGTCGAGAGCGAAAGTGGAGGTCTCTAGGGTTTGCAGCGGGGAGGAAAGAGACTACGAGCAGACAATGGGCCTGAAATTGGGCCGTCTCCAAGCCCATGTATTTATTTGGGCCTGGGTTTGGCCCATTGTTGTGTTCGCTCGGCCCACTCTCTCGCTCTGGCGGGACGACAAACGTCTCCCTCCAAAGACACCCCCCCCCCCCAACTCAAAGCGCGCGCGATTCTGTCACTGTCACCGTCGCCGCCGTTTGCACTTTACAGTTTTGTTCGGGATCGATGAGTTCGCCGGCGGCGGAAGCTGAGCAGCCGGTGGAGGTGGAGGAGGAGGAGGAGGTGCGAAAGGGAGGAGGAGGAGGTGCGAAGTTTCCGGCGTTCCCGTACGAGCCGTACTCGATTCAGGTCGATTTCATGGACGCGCTCTACTCTTCTCTCGAGCGAGGCGGCATCGCCATGCTCGAGAGCCCCACGGGTATCGTTCTCTCTTCCTCCTCGTTCCGTGATCTTCGACTTCGAGTGAGTTACGTGCTTGCTGTTGTTTGGTGCGGGTCATTCGAATTGGAACTGGCGCGATGATTACTCATCTCAGCCGATGTTTAATTGCGAGCGAGGGCGTCATTCGTTGTTCGGGCGAGGGATTCGTGCGTGAGCTGAGGTTGTTGTGCTGATTTCCGATTTTAGGATTGCGAATAGACATCGTGATGAGCTGATTGTTTTGTGAAATGTCGTTTCGCTTGCCTCATACCTCTGGCATCGATAGGAAAGGAATGCTTAATCTTGACCGTTCTCGTGAAGTTGGCCTGGACGGGTTTGGGGTGTTCGCATGTTTCCTGAGTACGAGATGTAATATCTGAAAGCACGTTCAAGATCTTAGTTTTACCTTTTTTATTATCTTCTTCTTTCGGCTGGTTAAATCTGCAGCTAGTTAGGTTAGACAGTGGACTTATCTTCTTTTGATGGGTGTTTTTCAGGAATTTACTTGCCTATGTCTGTGATGGTAGTGATACTTACGGGTCTAGTGCTATTTTTTCTAACTTCATTTTCTGCTCACAGTTTTGGGTTGCTGATAAGAATTTTTGGTGCTTGTAGGAACTGGTAAAACCTTAAGCATCATTTGCAGTGCATTGCAGTGGCTAGTCGATCAGAAAGAAAAGCAGAAGTCCAAAGTTAAAGTTGGATCTGATAATGATGGTGTGCAGTCTGCGTCCAATCTTGGTTCTGATGATGAACCCGATTGGATGAGAAATTTTGTCAACGATAAGGAAAACCAAGGCAAGGATAAGAAGAAAGTGAAGTTGGGAGGGGCATTCCGCAAAAAAGGTGAAAGAGGGAAGGGAGAAAGTAACAGAGACTTACTCTCCAGAGATGGTAAGAGAGGGGATGGTGAAAGCTGTGGAGAGTTTATCTCTAAGAGTGCCAAGAAGGAAAGATTTGAGACCATGAAAAGGTGTGAGAAAATTCAAAGTAAGAAAGTTGCAGCGGAATCAAATGATAACGAGTTTTTGTTGGAGGAATACGAAAGTGAAGAGGGAGAGAGCATTATTGGTGGAAGATCAAAGAGAAAGGTTGGTGGGGTTTTTACTTCCTCAAGTGATGAGGATGAAGCGGCAAAAGGTTCTGATGATGAGGAGGAAGAGGGTCTCAAGATTTACTTTTGTAGTCGGACGCATTCTCAGCTCTCACAGTTTGTAAAAGAGCTAAGAAAGACTGCTTTTGCAGATGAGATAAGCGCTGTGTGCTTAGGCTCCAGGAAGAACTTCTGCATCAATGAAGGTACTTAGCATGATAATATATGGAATAGACCATTTTGTGCTTTGTACCATATACTTATCTGATGGAGGGTCTTTCAGAGGTTTTAAAACTCAGGAGCTCTACTCGTATCAATGAACAGTGCTTGGAGCTTCAAAAGAAAAAGAAAAATGGTGTCTCTAAAATCAAGGTATCATATGTTTGTAAATTGTTGTACTTTTATTCTCATATTGATGTTTTTGGATCTAGCTCATCCATCAAATTAGCTACGTTGCACAACTTGAGATTCTAAACGAAGGAAGAAAAAAGTGTGCATATTTCCTGCTAAGCTTTGAATCTCTACATCACCTTTCCAAAAGCTACAGTTGTCAAAAGCCAGAATTTCTTTGACCATACTTTCCCCCAGTTTGAGAGCCATCACCACTTCTGTTGTGTGTCCATTTCTTTTTCAGCTATTATTTCAACGTGGTGTAAACTATACCAGCACTCTGAGCCACAACATTGCTTTTTTTATAACATTTCAGAACTTAGGCGAAGGAAGAATAAGGCGGACAAAGGCAGTTTCTGGATGCCCGATGCTTAGGAAACACAAACTACAGAGGCAATTCAGGGAACAGTTGTCTCAACAAGGGGCCTTAGACATTGAAGAACTAGTTCACCTTGGGAGTTCTCTGGGGACTTGTCCATACTATGGTGCCAGAAGCATGGTCCCTGCTGCTGATCTTGTGGTTCTCCCATATCAGTCTCTTCTATCAAAATCTTCTCGAGAGTCTCTTGGACTAAACTTGAAGAACAATGTTGTTATTATTGATGAGGCTCACAATTTGGCTGATTCACTCATCAGCATGTATGATGCAAAAATGACCTTGTCACAGGTGAGTGAACAAAGAATCTTCGCTGTTACTGTGCAAGTTCAATTAATCAACATGGGTTCTAGTTCTACCAACAGGTCATGACTAAATGTTGATTGTTTCTACATAGATTGAGCATCTTTTTCTTATCAACCTTAAGGCAACAATCAACCTTGCTTTATAGTGATAGGTTGATGAGCAGCCTTGCTTATCAGTATGCATATGTGGAGATCAACAACTTACATATGCAAACATAGACTAGGCATCTAATACCGAAGCCAAAATAGTCTTAATGGAACTCTTTTCGTAGGAAGCTTTTCATGGCTATTCTTTTACCTGCATAGCAACTTAATTATACTCAGTTCATTGTCTTTTACAGCTGGAGGATGTGCATTGCCATCTAGAGATGTACCTAGAAAGATTCTTCAATCTCTTGGGTCCTGGTAATCGGAGATATATCCAAACACTGATGGTCATTACTCGGGCTTTCTTGGGAGCTCTAAATGAGAAGAATAGAGATAATTTGAATACATCCGAAAATGCAGATAATCTTTCTGCAGGAAAAATCACCATTGCCTCTTCTATGGCCATCAATGATTTTCTATTCACTCTAAATATAGACAACATAAATTTTGTTAAGTTGCAGCATTATTTAAAGGAAAGCAATATCATTCACAAGGTGAAAAGTTGTCCCTAGCTTATTGTTTTGCTTTCCTAGTGCCTTTCTTTTTCCTTGTTCTCTAATAGATTTTTCTAGTATTTCATTCTTATATTATCCTAGGTCTGTGGGTATGGCAATAGAATGTCAACTCTGCGAGCAAGCTCCACCTTTGATGATAGTGAGTCTTATGGAGAGGATATGAGCACTTTATCCAATTTCCGAGCATTTGCAGATATGTTGTTATCTCTTACCAATAAGAACACCGATGGAAGGATAATTGTGTCAAAGGCTAGAAAAACACTCTCTGGGAGACAAGGTGGATATGTCAAATATGTGATGCTCACTGGAGAGAAGATATTCTCTGAGGTCTGCTATCAATTGCTCGCTTCACATGCCTGATTTTCCTGGTGAACATTTAGACGCCACAAAGCTAAACTTATTACCTTTGTAGATTGCAGATCAGGTCCATGCTATCATATTGGCTGGAGGTACCTTGCAACCTATAGAAGAAACAAGAGAACGCCTGTTTCCATGGTTATCCTTGGAGAAGTTGAACTTCTTTTCTTGCAGTCATATTGTTCCTCCAGAAAGCATTTTACCAGTTGCAGTCGCTCGTGGTCCTTCTGGTCGGGTTTTGGATTTCAGCTACAGCACAAGAAGCTCCTTGGCCATGGTAAGTAAACTTCATCCTTTCCATCAGTCGTTCACAATGAAACTGGTTTCATGTGCTAGTGATCTAAGTATCTCTGTCAATTCGTTGAAGGAGGTACCGTTATTATTCTCCTGTTTCCTAATAAATCAGTGGTATTCGAACTGTGTACTGAGTTGGCAAAAACATCATGGTGCTTAGGAACTTACAGTCTATTTGCAGTTATCTGACTGCTTAGTTCCTGGAAGGTGCTCTTAGTGGCCGCTGTTAAAATGTGTTGATGACTTCTAATTTTCAGATAGAGGAGCTGGGGCTGTTACTCTGCAATTTGGTCTCTGTAGTTCCTGAAGGAATTGTCGTGTTCTTCTCTTCATTTGAATATGAAGAACAGGTGTATAATGCATGGAAGGGTTCTGGCATTCTTGACAGGATACAGAAGAAAAAGTGGGTATTTAGGGAGCCTAGGAAAAACACAGATGTAGAATTGGTTCTCCAAAAATACAAGGTGAGTATTAATAATTTAGCTCAGTGCAATTCGGTAGATGCAGCTCCTCAAAATGGTGCACTATTCTTAGCCGTAGTTGGTGGAAAGGTATCAGAGGGCATCAACTTCAGTGATGGGATGGGTCGATGCATTGTTATGGTTGGATTGCCTTACCCTAACCCATCCGACATAGAATTAATGGAGAGGGTGAAACATATTGAGGGTCTAGGAGACAGCAATGCTATTTCAAATCTCAGCTTGTCCAGTGATGAGTTTTACATGGGAGATGTTCAAGCTGGATTCAACATTCTAAGAAGCTGTGGCCACAGAGGAAAGGAGTACTATGAAAATCTTTGTTTCAAAGCTGTAAATCAATCAATTGGTATGTTCTAACTCCTCTATGTTCTAAAAATTGCTCAATTGCTGAACTGCAATGATGTCTAAGTGAGCTTCATGGTCCTTTCTTGTATTTCTAGATTGAAGAAGTTTTATAGACTGTACTCTTCATTTCACGTCAGAGATATTATTTTAGTAATATAGATGTTCGGATAATATTCATCTTCATTCTAGATTCTATTATACTTATTAAAAGGTCTTGCTTTATGTCTATGACTCTATGTCACAGACCATCTAAGATGATTCTGCTTGCATTTTCTGGTCCTCGATGAAGTTGCACTGCTTCGCATCACCCCCTTTAGCAAATTCTTTTGAAGTATCGTACCAATCTCCTGGTTTTTACTTGGTGGTGGAAAAAACAATCCTCTTTTGTTTACTTATACACCTCTGAGAAATTCTATCCAGAACTGACTCTACTTCTTTGTTCACTGTCTTTTAGGTAGAGCCATCCGACATGCAGATGACTATGCAGCAATTTTGTTGGTTGACAAACGATATGCGTCGGATCCCTCAAAAAGAAGTAATCCATGCCCAACTGACAAGCTTCCAAAATGGATCAAGGACAGTCTTGTCCCAAGGACAAACAACTATGGTGAAGTTCATAGGTTGCTACATCAGTTTTTCAAGTTCAACAGGAGAAGAGGTGGTCATAAGAATAAATGAGATGCTGCTGTCTCTGACTTTTTCAAATGCTGCCTTGACTTGATGGAGTGTACATAGCATATACTCCGGATATCTTGCATCTGTTGGGTTTTGGCTGCTATGACATGATTCTGCCGGTGACTTTGGCAATTCTTGGATGATGCGGTTGATGGAAAGAAAATCCCAGTGGCAATGCATCGCTCACACTGATTATAGTCACAGATAATAACTCATTTCGTTAAATAGAGCAGTAGAGAAGCTCTTTCTTTCTCCTCTAAAAACATAAGGCCACTGTAGTCAAGGAGCTACTGATCTAGTGTAAGGAACTTTCCAATCCAAGTATGAGTAACTACTGAGGATTGAGATTGTCTACTATGTCATTAAGGCCAGTACCATGCAATGTTTGGTCGCTCTGCCTCGTTCTTAATTTGTACTTTAATTTGTTCAGAAAAATATGGCCCATCAAATCGTTCTGTTTGGCCATAATGCCAACTTCCTCCAAGAGCCATGTAATGCTAGAGATAATAGGCTGGCTCTAGTGGATTGACTTCTGCGGCTACAAAGCTTGTCAGAGTATGTGTTTTCATTATTTATCGCGTATACCCTACCTTACTTCACTTATTTTGCTTATCATCTGATGTCAATGAGATGGTAAATACAAGGTGAAATGTTTATTTATCGATAGTGAACATAAATGAATGAGAAAGTGTTGTGTCCATCACTGCACGTACATTCTCTGAAGCTTTAGCCTGGAAAGGAAAAGTAATATTGTCGAGATGAAAAAACTGCAGAATAAATAAAGGCTTGCTGTCTTTGGTTGCAGATATCAGCCAACTCAGTGTTTTCTCTGGGTTTTCTTACTCCCTCATTAAAGGAGCATTAATAGCGCATTTACTGCAACACCATTGGCCTTTTTCTTTGGTACAAGATCAAGATGTGCCATTTAATCGAAGAAAGCTTGATTCAAGCATGAACTTCGTCCGGCACAGTTCGGTCATATGGGATTAACATAAAGCTATCCCAGACAACTGTAATTGATAAATTGGGTCTACGCAACTTGAGTCTGGCTAGCAAAATAATTCCACTATGGAAAAGATTTAGGATACAAGCTTGATCATCGTGTCCAAGTTCCCAAAAGAGGTCTCAAGATCATTGTTTACATATTTCTTAGCCTGTGTGAGCTTGGTAGAGAACTTTCAGCACGGCAACTGGTGAGAAAGTGACCCTTATGCAGGATATTAGTAATGGGTTTATCCTCAAACACCTAAGATTTGGTCTCCAACTAGGGTTCTTGGACCTTCGCTACTATAAAGTGCGGTAATTTTCACTTTCATCGCTTTTCCCTTAGACGCAGCAACTAAGAAATATAGTGCCCATTCTTACCACCAAGTCCCAAGAGGTTCTTGGTTTGGAACTCATCACCACCTCCTCATAATTGTCTAGCCTGAAGGGGGAAGAACATAAATTATTTTTAGCAACTGAGTTTTCCCTACTGACCTGATGATTATCTCATGTTATGTGTTGTTTTGTAGATGAAAAATCATGTCTTTATCTTGGAAGTATTCCATTGCTCTGACTTGTAAGTGTAGCTCAATAACTTCAAGGCTGTCCCTCGGGCCAAGTTCCGTATCAGCAAAAGATAGGCCTATTTAATTCTTGATGATGACCATTCAGTGAGTTTGGGTCCAAAAATGGACCATAGCACTTTAGTGCTTGAATATATGTACGCATGGATGTATTTATTTAAAATAAAGACCATGCTTTCGAATAATTAGCTTTTACCAACCCTGTTGCCTTTATCTTTGCATCTTAATCAATGCCACTGAGCTTTAGACAAACCAGCAGTCAAAAACAAAAGATGTTATGATTACCGCTGTAGACGTCGCGAGCCTCTTTAACACTGAATTTCATGTATCTTTTTGGTAAAAATTATTACAATGTCCATAACATTTACTAAAGCAATCTTCTGCTTGGTGGACTGTACTGCCAAGGCCTTTAAGCCTTCATATATGTGGTACTGTGACCTCTGATGTCTGATCAAATTGATCAGACGGTTACCAACAATTTAAGAAGGGGCATTTTCTAGACAGAGAGAATGAGAAAGCAAACGGACAAAATTCTCGTGTGGAGACAAACGAGAGAGCCCAGAAAGGAAAAATGTCTTAAAGACTCCTATTGCCTGTGTCCCCAGGTAACCCTGAGAAACTTTCATCTGTCATCGTCTCTCATTTCTGCTCTCCCCCTTATCACTATACTCATATAAAACACCGGAAAAAATAACAGGAGCGAAAAGAAGAAACCCCCCCAGTTCTGTGTAGAAATGTTGCTAAGAGACTCCATTGAGAAAACCAAGAACTTCTTCAACAAGACCCTTGTGAATCTCAAGTCTATCTTATTTGGAGGCTACCAAAAGCTGCCCAAACCACCGTCTTTCCATCCGTTTTCTTATGGTAGCAGCAGACAGAAAGACCCCCAGATAGAAAAGTTCTATGCTGATCTCTGCAATGAGTGGGAGTGTGATATTGGCAGAGGCAGGGCCAGAATTCAGAAGGTTGCCAAAGAGCAGGTGAGGGATTGTGAAGATCCATGCAGTGAGACAGCCGTGAGGCATGTGAACCACCGGAGTCCTGTCAAGAACAAGCAACAAGAAGTGGAAGAAGAGAGAGGAAAGACAGAGAAGAAGATGAAGAAGAAAGTGGGTGGTTCCAAGTCTGTGAAAACAGAGGAAACAGATGGAGTGAATGCAGGAGGGTTAGCGTTGGCAAAGAGAATGAAAGAGTTGGAGATGATGGACACGAGTGACATGGATCATGTGTTGGACATAGAGGAGGCACTGCACTATTACTCGCGCCTCAAGAGCCCTGTCTATGTGGAGATAGTTGACAAGTTCTTCATGGACATGTACTCTGATTTCTCTCCCACTCCACAACAACCCTCTCGCAGCACCACCAAATCCAAAAGGAGACTTGGGTCTGTGAGGTTCTAGATTGGACTCGTTGTATCATGATAGGCCCTTTCCTTTCTTGTGCATAGGATTTTGATTTATCCTGCTTTTTTCTTTTTGGATTTTATCTTATCATTTGAATGCGGGATTTGCGAACCATGAAATATGGATTGTCATCTGGCACTTTTAGATCTCTACTCTTTACAAATTTTTATTGCTTCAGTCTGTCATCTACACTAGAAAAAGAAGTTTCTCCCTTGTGGCCTATGTGATCTTCTAGTTTTCAAGGCATCTTTGGAATTTCAGACAATCATGCTTAAAAGTTTGTAATTTTTAGATTTGAGTGGTTAATCTTAAATAAAAAGGTACGTTTAGAAAACCCATGATAGTAGAAAGTGAATTTTCCATATCGCCTAGTCACTTTTCAACGTGATTAGTATCTGGTAATGCAAAAAGATGAACTTAATATGAAATCGACGAGTTCATTGTTGAACATAAGAGTTTATCAAACCAGTTTCGTGCACTTAAACCATCCATTTCTTGAACTGCTGAGCTCATCACGGAAGTAAGAGCCAATGGCTTATAATTATATGAGACCATTTTGACGTTGCAAGTCGGGCTAGATCGACTGCACAAATGGCGTATGACAGTCAATAGATCCATTGGCTCATTCAGCTTCAAGGCATGGATACGAAGGCATAGTTTTATGACGATGAAACATAAAAATTTGACATCTGATAACAAGCCTGTTACAATTTCATCTGATCTCATCACATCACGACCCATCAGCTTGTTGAGGTTTTGTTATATGCGTAACTGGCGCTTGACGTTTACTGGATAGGTATTAATGGTTTTTAAGGAACTAAATGAATGCTAAACAAGCCATATCATTGGCATTAAAATGCAGACACCTCTCGAATCAATTTGCGAATGCTACAAAAAAATCATTTGATAATCAAATAAGAGAAATGATGATCTTTACAGAGCACGCCATACCTCCAGTACATTAGGACATGGTCAAACTCCCTGTAAATCAGAGATACAGAATTAGCAAATGCTTAACCCTGAAAGATGCTCCAACCTCAAATCCGGTTGAAGAAACATCAGAGATACAGAAATCCAATCCGGGCAGCAATGAACTGCGGGAGAGACCAATAAAAGAAAAGGTCTCCCAACTTCCTACCCACGTTGTGAGCATTGACCAAACATTGGACGACCAAACCATCAGTCAAGCCAATATCCTGCCTTATATACCTTCGTAGGAACAATGGGCTGGGTGATTTCCACAGGAAACTAGTAACCAGAAGAAGAAACCAAGACATTGTGATCCTTTAAACGCTTTTGAAAATGGGCCAAGCGGGTTTGCAGTTGACGGATGCCCGCAGCCTTCTGAGCAAGGAGGGCATTCAATTTAGTGATGTAATCATCTAGCTGATTACCAGGTTGGTCTGCTTCCACTAGTAAGTCCATCTCCTGAAAAAATAATTACAATCAATGGTCATTCATTTGATATATTAAATTATCCATGCATTCACATATTTAATATATATTGGAGGGTACATGCTCCACATATCTAGCAAGAATCACCAACAGTACATGCATAATAAGGAAAATCAGATGGTGGAAATTGCAACATATTTCCAAATGACAACATGAGAATATTGAGCCTTCCAGTAACGTAATTAAAGGCGTTAAAACATCTGGTTACATCACAAACTCCATCTTTGGACTAGCTACTCCATGCTGAAAGTGCACAAGACAAATGCAGTGAGCATCAATCTCAGCATTCACCGAGCTTGCGAAATTTGCTAAATCAATAAAATAATACCTCTCTGACAATATTCATTGTGTCTTCCACTTGTTTACGGTGAGCATTCACCAGATCTTCCTCTTCCTGAAAGCATGTACAGAAGCTTTTGATCCGCACAAACTTCTATTATTAGTCAAGCATAACTGTCACAGTGCACTTACCCGTAAAAGAGCATCTAAATCATCGCTAAAATGAGAGTTATTAGCATCTGATCTCTGCTGGTCCTTCCACTTTGTCTGGGTGAAATTAGATTTCTGTAATTTTTCTTCTGAAGTGACGCGATTCAAAGACTCGAGTTTCCCATTGTTCCTCTTCCACTGTGCTCTCTCTGGTTCATAAAATTCTTCTGACACATCATAATCATCTCCACCTGTCTGTTCTGGCCAAGAGGTGGTTATATCTTCCTCAAAGTTGGAAGCATTTGATGCAACAGATGACAAAGGTAAGGTAGTTGATTCTTTTAGATTCATAGTTGAAGACAGTACATCCTTCTTAGGATTGTTTCCTTTTGAGAGGCTCTTCACCCTGGAGAACAATTTGCAGGAAGCTATAATCGATTGAAAACAACCACATAACCTTTACAAGCCACAATTCTCTGCTTAGGTATTTTACCTGTCGGCATATCTTAAGGTATTGAGAGTATGCTCACAAGAACCGGAACTTGGAGAAATGCAGGATATCATGACAGTGCGAGAGTTGCCAACAAAAGAATCTCTGAGAACTTCAGTTAATTTGCTGCCTCTGAAAGGAATATGACCCTGGTCATTGTCCAGAGCTCTAATGCATTCCTTGAGCGCAAGTAGACTCTTATTGATTTCTGCACCTTCCATTCTGCTCATACCATTAAAGCAGTCAACACAACAACGAAATGAAACAGCATTCTCTAGTACAATTACCACATCAGAAAAGTTATCCACAAATTGGCACATGGATAGTGTTATAAACAGGCGGTACTTTTTTTCTCAAAATATCATGGCTAAGAATATAACATAAGCACTTTTCCATTGGCGACAGTAAATCATTTCAATCATCATTTAATACCATCTGAAAATCACATAAATTGTTTTAATGCGATAGACTAGCTGAGTGTTGTCACTTTTCTGTGTCCATACACGCACAATGACCTGATAATAATTGTCTAAAGGAGAGGACATCTTAACATGTGGCACGAAACAGAGGGTAAATTACCTTGTCTGTTTGTCATTATCAGTAGTATCGGCACCACGTTCACTTCCTGCAAGATCAATGAAGGAGAGCTTGCCCACAACACGGGGAGGCTTTGACTCACTGCCATCAATTGACCTCTTGATGGCAAGCTGAAGTATGGCATGAGATCGGGATGATTCTTCATTGGCACCAGTTGTGCCGGTACTTCTAGTTGCACTTCCTTTCTCAATCAGTTCTTTAATTGTCTCCACATCAGATACTCTATACTCCTGTAAACCTACAATGCATACTTGCTGCTTGCCATCCTCTCTCATACAGAGTTTCCTGCAAATGTATAACCAAAGCTTTGAAACTCTAGCATATATTTATGCCAAAAATGCTAGATAAATAATCAGAAGAACTGATGCAGCTTACTTCCGATCGCTCAGAAGATCATATAGTTTTCCTCCGTATATTTCAAAGAAGCTGAAAAATAGTTGAAAGCCTTGGTTGCGGTAAGTGTGGTTCATCAACCTCAAAATGTCACGTGATGCTTTAAGGGGCAACGGTTTCATTGTGTAAGTTTTTCCGCTTCCTGAAGAAAATATTACACGAACAAGGTACAGTGAGAATTACACGAATAACAATCAGGTGTTATCTGCAAGTGAGATCTATTATTCAAAACACATGAATTTCACAATTATAGCAAATTGAATATCTTTTATTTACAGTTGAATTATATCCAGATTCTAGAGGGAAACCGAAATGCTCTTGAACGAAAACAACTAGCAAGATGCACATTCTGTCAGCAAATGAACAAGGGAAGCGACACATGACAATACTTCTGATGAACAGATAGGTGAATGAGAGAAACTTGTTTTACTCTCAGTACATTTACATGGTTAAAGGCAGAAAGAAGTGATTTCTTGAATGGAATGTAGCATGTGATGATCTGAATTCTGAAACGTGACCAAGTCCATTAAGATGTCCAAAACCACGGTTTACCTGTCTGTCCATATGCAAAGCAAGTAGCCTTAGTTCGTTGAAAAATTATAGGAACTATAGGCTCCACAGTCTCATGGTAAACCTGCATAACCAAAATAGAAAGCCAGAGAGCATAAGCAAAAGATCGCAATTTCATCTGTATCTATTGGCAATACTTCGACAATGTACTATACTCACTTCATCATTTGACACCTCCTCATTTAGTACAGCATCAAAAACAAATTCATGTTTTTCCATGTACTCGGTCAAGTCAACCTGAACATATAATCCAGTTAGGTCAGTTCTCAGCAATATGACAGCCGTGTTTCAGTCAAAAGCTCAAAATGAAGAAGAATACACAGATGAAAAGATGAATGACAACCTCCCCCAACAATAAAAATTGGGGAAAAAAAGAAGAAACAAAAACGAAAAGGAATTCCCATTACCCGCCTATAAGATGTAAACTTCAATTACAACGTGTTCATGATTTGTACATGTAACATTACTTATGTATCTAATAACGAGTAACAATCACCTTGAGTTTAGTCTCATGGACGGTAAGGGCATTAGAATGTGTCTCTATTATGTCTTCTTCATTTTTAGCCAATTCCTTCTTGTTGAGTGGCCTCTTTCGCACCTGTGCGTAGGAAAGAAATATTATAAGCACCGGAGCCAAAGGGAGTCACTCAGATTGGAAAAAAAGACGAAGAAGGAAAAGAAGAAAGAAAAGTGCTCTAGCCCAGCAAAGCAAATATAAACATTGTCAACTCAAAATAAGCCATCGGCTAGCAAATATTGTATTGACGGGCATTACAAACTGGTTTGGCTCCGAATAGATGAAATAGATAAAAGGAGTTGAAGACACACCACCACTTTGATCTTTGCAACAGAACTAGTTTTATCCTTGTCTGCAGCAAAGCTTTTCAACAGGTTATTCTCGGGCAGGGCACGAGCTCTACCGGCCTGTTTGTTGTTTCGCATGAATGGTTCAGAATCATCAAAGCTTCTACCACGAGGATGATATGTAGAAGGGCCATCCTGGAAGCTAGCAACTGGCATCTGTTCCAATGATGAACACACAAAAGAATTGTTAATTTGAAATGATAGTCTTCCCAGTATAATCTCCTAGTTCAAAAAGTTTTACATCATCATGGCACCACATTTGGTATTTCATACAGGTTGGATGCGAAAGAAACCATTCATATCTCACTAGTCAAGCAATTTCTGACAGTACAATGTGAAAGCAGGTTACAAGCAAATATCTTAGAAAAGAGCACCTCGAACTTATCGTAATGACTAGTGATGCACGACGTAACGAAAATCTTTAGCAAACATCAAAGTTCCCAATAAAGTGCAACATTTCTTCAGAAGATGAAAAGCCCACCTCAGGAAGAAGTTCGGTATCAAAAGAGTGTAGATCCAGGAGCCCAGGACTGAACTCGCTTGGGGAATCCTCCCCATTCTTTCTCTGGCTAGATGACCTTGAATTTGTGGGAGGTGTCGAAGGCTCCATGTAGAACTCATTCCCTCCATTATAGCCCCTCTGGGCGTTCCGAAACATTCGTGATCCCTGGCCTCCGCCTGCGCCGCCGCCGCCGTCATAGTAACCAAAGTCCTAATCGAGTTGCCAAGACAAAAGCGAAGTAAAAGGTATGAATAATCTAAGTCCACACAACTGCATGTGAGCCTCCAACTAAAGAGAGCTCTTCCAAAACCAGAAACAGCAAATGCTCTTGCTTTCCCAGATAAGGCAACCGGGAAATCTCCAGAAAGAAAAGAGAAAAGCAATTGAATATGTTCTTTTCCACCAATTCCACTAGCATTTTGGGGGAACACTCCCAGCTTTAATTCGAAAATCAAGCATTCATCAAGGACAGAAGAAAACAAAATCGCCGTGCCTCTAAATGTCTCTCAAAATGACCCCAATTTGTCGATAACTCCGCTCTTAATGTTCCCTTTTCGCTTAGCAGAATCTAAACCACTGGAGACCTCCCTTGGTCATCGTAATATCCCATTGCATAAGATACATTCAGACATACATAAACGCCCTCTCAAACAGTAAAGGCAGCTCCACACTCTAACAGCCATAAGCATCACCAAGAAACAGCTGCCCAGTCACATATTAGAGTCAGATCTATCGAGATCCACACACTCGCGGGCATTCCGATCATCCTTATCCTCCCCCACGACGAATTCATCCAGAACTGCCCCCCCCCCTCTCCCATTTCCTTCGTTCTTCAACACAACAGCATTCGATCCGGCGAACCCGAAAAACGGAGAACGGAGAAATCGATACGGGAACTCCCAACAGAGAAAAAAAAAGGGGAGGAGCACCTGAAGCGGGGGAGGGCCGGACGGGTTGGAGGACTGCAGGTGCTGGAGACCCGCGGACTGGAGCCACCTCCCGTTGGAGGAGCTCTCGAAGAAGTTGTCCGAGTACTGCCGCTGGTGGTGCACCGCCGTCGCGCCAGATCTCTGCACCTGCCTCCCCATTGCACTCATCCCTCTCTTGAGAAAAAAAAAACCAATGCACTCCGCCGACGACGACGACGACAGGAGGGAACCGCCGGCCGGCCGTCCCCCCGAATCCGATCGGAACAGAGCTCGCAGAACCCTCTCCCTCGCCGGGAAAAAAACCAGGAAAACGTCAGCGGCTCGCCGACGGAGAAAGCTCGCAGGCTTTAGAGAGAGAAAACGAGCGAGCTAGAGAGAGAGAGGGAGGGAGTGAGGGGGGGAGGGGGGGCGTCGAATAATGCGGCGAAGGATCTCTTTCACACGGGAGGGGGGGTGCCGTTCTCGCGGCGCTCTCTGCTCTTCCTTTTACGGGGAGCGACGGGTCTACACCATATGGAAGAAGAAGTGAAACAGTGATAAAAGCGAGAGAGAGAGAGAGAGAGAGAGAGGGGCACCAGCGTGAGGAGGATGAGTAAAAAGGACGACTTGGTAAAGGAAGGAGGGAGGAGGGGGAGGAGATGCCCTCCCCCCTCCCCCTTTCGCTTCCGGGGTTTTTCGAATTTTGAAGTTAGTGAGGGGACGGGGGCCGGCACGTGCGGCCCGGGGCGCGTGCACGTGCGAGCGGCTGTCGCTGTTGGATCGGTTGGGGAGAGGGGCGGTGGTGCGACGGCGTTTTTGGGGGGGTGGCCCCGCGATTTTTTTTTTGGGGGGGGGGGGGGTTTTTTTGAAATTTTATTTTTTTTCTTTTTTGGAGGGCCGGGAATAAGATGTTCCGCCACCGTCCCACATGGTGGGGACGAGCACGGCGCGTCGTTTTGAGACGTGCGCGTGTTTTTTCCTCTGAATTTTTCCTCAATTTTTTTTTTTAACTATTCTTATGAAAAAATGGGCCGTGCGCGTTTTTCGTGGACTGGGGTGGGCGTTTTGTGTCGTTCATGGGTGTTGGGCCCTAGTTGGGGGATTCAAATCTTGTGGCTCGGAGGGAGCAGGGTGGGCCTGACACGTGTCGCTACCGTATAGGATGATCCTTGTCGTCGTCGCCGCCATTTGGAGCTTTTGCTAAGTCCGACGGTGCAAAAACCCTCATAACAGGAGCCCGGAAGGATCGCTTGATCCCAGCCATCAGATGAAATAGAATTCGTGAATTGGCGGTTGAAGTTCGCTCGCTTCATGATAGATCGGGTCTGGACATGATGAGTGAGGCAATCGGCAAATGCTTGCTCCGTCCATGCCAAGCAAGGTCTTGGGATGTGTCTTTGCATAACTACTCCACTCTAATACCGGGGAAAGTATTAAAAAAAGTCATAAACATGTTGCATTGATAACAATTCAATTCTCAACTTTTCCATTGATCAATTTAGTTTTAAACATTTTCACATTTGTATCAATTAAATCCATCCAATAAATTTAAGACATAAATTGCTGATGTGAAGACTGACCGTTCTATATGGCACGGTCAGTACTAACATAGACTTTTTAAATATTTTTTTTAATTTTTTGTTATTTTTTCATTTCTTTTTTTGTTTTCTTTTCCTTCTTTTCTTTCTCTTTTTTCTTTATTTCAGTCGACAACCTCCGCAATGGCCGGCAGAGGTCATTGGCCACCAGTGGGGCGAGGCCGAGACACCATCTCCACCCTAGCCTAGGCAAGGCCCCTTGCTATCTAGGCAAGGACGCCTGTCATCAGATTCGATGAGGGGACCTCACCCAGCCCTCGCCAATGCTTAAGGCCAGCGTGGCCCATTGTAGTCTGGGTGAGCCTGCCCCTTGCTTGATCTGTCGACAAGTGGCCTCGCCATCGCTCAGGTTGGCGACCGGCGGAAGGAAATAAAGAAAAAAGAAAAAAAAAAGGAAAAGCAAAGAGAAGGAAAAAAAAGGGAAAATTAATTCAAAAATTCAAAAAAAATATTTTACATTAAAAAAATGTTAATATTAGTACCAACTGTGCCATATGAACGATCGATGTCCATGTCAGCAATTTCCTAAATAAATTATCCGGATGGACTCAATTGATACCAACACAAAAATATTTAAGATTAAAATGGCACAATTAAAAGATTTATGACTCAATTGATATCAATGTAATATACTTAGGACTTTTTTGGTACTTTTTCCCTCTAATATCGTATGGTAAATATATCTCGGCGATACGAAAATCAATTTAGAAAATCGATTCCTACAGTAAAATAATACACAATCATATAATATCGTGAGCAAATCCCCACTCGATATGTGCTTTCCAACTCACAAAAGAATTATGTCCTATTAACACATCAATGAGCTCTTAAGGGCTAGATCGTCTGCTGATACTAATGTGCTTCTCGCCAACCTTTGACTAGAGGGCCATCGGCGGGAGAAAATATTCACTAGTATCGTACCGTTATGTCATTGTCCTACTTGGCGTATCTGTTCCATTAAGAAAGTGACACGTGTCAGGTGACGCGGAAAAAAGAAGAAGAAAAATTGGAAGTTTTCTAATGCGCGCTCTCTTTCTATTTTTCTTTCCAGCGTCTTCTCCCCCACCCTCTCTCTTTCTTTATTTCAAAATTTCAAGCCTCACGCTTCACACTTCTCTCTCTCCATCTCGCAAAATCTAAGGATCATCTTTGGATGACCATCACTGAACGCATTGCTGGAAAATAATGGAGGCTTGGTGGAGTGGAGTCGGGGTTGGAGGGCTGACGGCACGAGCTTCCCCTCTAAAGAAAAGGTCATCGGAGAGAGAGACATACGCGAGTCGTGGTTTTAGCCGAACGACCCAGAAGAGAGGTGAAGTCAAACTCCCTGTCGACATCGTCGCCATCCTCGACGCCTCGGCTGGCCCTTGCCAAGACCTAGACCCAACCCGCTTTACACCTCTAGGGCTAGCTACTCGCCCCTGTAGGACCCGCCGCCCAACTGGTGCAAGTAGCCAGCCGAGCGTCAAAAACAATTACACTGTCACCAACTCATTTCTCACTTTGAAGCAAGAGATTTGATCAGCTTCGCTAGAGAGAGAGATAGAGAGCTGGGGTCTTCCACACCTCCTCCTCCTCCACCGACCTAGACACAAGTCCCTTTGCCGTTGGACCTAGTAAGCTTGCCTTTCGATCATCCTCCGAATTCTGCCGTTCTCACGAAAGTGTCTGTCTCGTTAAACACTCCGTGTTGATGTTTGGGAGTCGATCGTTCTCTCGAGTCAAGCCCTTCTTTTGTAGGGTGGCGAGGTTGATGTTTCTTTGTCTTCCTCGCCCATGTTGATTCCGGAGAAATGCCAGAAGGAAGGAAAATGTGATGCGAGGTGACGTGACGTTGACGTGACGTGACGTGACGTAATAGTGTCAGATAGAGAGAAATATTGCTCACGACGAAGCTCTTGAGTGTGTGAAAAACCTAATTTATTGAGCACTGAAACTGCTTGCTTTTAATCTAGTTGGCTAATTCTCGCTGCCTTTGGCTTGGTGGTTTTGTGTTAAGTCTTGTACAACTGTGCATGTGGATGGGGGATGGGAAAAGTTATTCGAGAAGCTGGCTAAGGCGGCGGTGCATTGGGATTTGCCATTGTTTTGACTATGTATTGTTCTCTCAATGTATCGCGAAAGGATTTTAACTAAATGTACACTACCTTGAAGGCTGCTTGATGTAAAAGAAAAAAAAAATTATGTGAATATACAAATTGTAAATTATCTCGAAGTGAGGTATTTGTAGTATAGTCTTCATCTTGTTTTGATTATCTTTTAAGCAAGTAAGTGGGATTTATTTCATTTTCACTTGTATGTGTCAAAGCAACTCGTTCCATAATTAGAATGCGTTTGCTCATTGTAGTTATATCAATTGTATTACCTAATTAGAATACGTTTGTCACATGTCATTTGTACGCTAAGATCTATTTCATCGAGCTCGAAACTCTCTTCTTTTCGGTTTTCAAAATTAATATGATGTTCTCCACTTGATTTTCCAGTGCAAACGCCATCTAGCCCTAACGCCATCTTTTGCTTGCTCAGACAGATCACTGACTTGCCTCCTGGAAGGATTCCTATTGAAACACATGTAATTGAAGGGAGTGAACTGAGGCTTTCAACAAATGTATAAGGCGAACATGTTCCATTGTTTAAGAATTCTGTCGTTGGTAACTCTAGGCAATCATAAAAATATACTTATGGAGAGTACTTCTCCTTGTTTGATCGATTGACTTGAAGTCTGTGGTTGTTAAGGGATCGCATAAAATTATTTTTGTTTCTCTATTTTTCTATTATTCTGTTCTCATGAACAGGTTCGGAACATAAATCCATTTCGTAACGTAATTTTATTTTTCTATTTTTAAAACAAATTTCTATTCCAAAAATAGATTTGGAACAGAAATAAGAAGTAGAAAAAAATTACTTTTCTATTTCTAGAACAGAAATGATAGATAAAAACTCTTCCTATCGATCACATTCGCTACTAGCTGGTCACCCCCTTGCCATTTGCCATTGCCGCCGGCCGCCTCCTGGTCTTCTCGAATCATTCTTGGTTCATCGTGCATTAACAAACCTCTGGAACGTGACACATGCATGAACGTTTTAACACAAATCGGTATTGCAAAGTTTTGATGATGATGCTATGGAATTTATGGATGCGCTGAGAATGAAAGTTAATAGTATGGACTGAATCAATAATTGAAATAAAACCATTTAACATGTTAAGCCAGATGACTGTTCAACGTGTGCATTGAACTTTAATGAAGTCTATGTTATAAACAGGCCGCGACACATAGCCTGCGTGGGATACACTTCATTGTCTAGACATATCTAAAGAGGACACTAGAGACGTATCATCTCGGTGTCTCTAGAATATTCAATAAGCCTTCGACTCTCCCTCTTCACTTTTCGTAAATTAGTCGGTCGACAACAATAAGCCTCTTAGGACGAACCAGTCGCATACAATATCGTTATTTTTTTTTTCTGGTAAATAATCAGTGGATTAATGTAATCTAGTTGTAGATACTGCTATGATACAAACCGATTGTGCTACGTAAAAAACTCAATCGATTGCGCTGAGAATGATTTCGTGCATGCCCATTTTATGATAAACCATTTTCTTTCCACGAAATCCACCGCTTTATCCTTACCGAGTCTCCACTTAAATAGAACTCCTACGTCTGAAGTGAGAAAACCGACCGAAACGCTAAACTACTTCATCACGAAGTCACGAGTGTCGCGACAGGCCAAGCTCACCCAACCCAGGCCAAGCTCACGCCAACGAGCCCACGCTTGCGCAACCGTCCTGACGACGCCATTAGCCAGAGCACAGCGGGAGGAATCGCGACTGCAGACGATGCAACGCTTCTCGTAAGATTGGCCTGCGATGGTGTGTTTGTGGATTCGGGGGTGCGTTGAAACACTACAGAGATGGCCGAACAGGTTGGTGGTGACCTTGAATTTGATTTGATGTGCTTGATGAACTTTTGTATAGACCACGATTGAATCCCTCTTATAGGAACTTTGTATAAACGGACAGTATCTGTAGGTACAAATTGTATCTTCATTCTTGATTGTAGAAAGAGTGTGACAGCCGGTGTGATCAGCCATCTTAGATCACTCGCCTGCTCACTTTAGAGGAAGTTGTTCGAAGTTGATTGACAAGCCGTCTTTTATGGCTGCTCATCTTGTGCGTTATCTTGTTTAATCCATGAAAAAGTTAAAATTTCAGTCCAGTTCCCCAAAAAATTTGACGAGTAAGATTTAGGTAGAAGCCCCGGAATAAGCTGCAAAGGGTGAGTCTTGTTCGCGCATACTATTGAATATGATCAATTTTTGTGATCCTTGCTACATGCATTGTTGGAGGTCCAGGCCTTTATGAACTTAAAGACTAGTACATTTTGCTTATGCACAGCGTATGACATCAAATCGGTGTTTCGACATCTCGTGTTAACATACTTGTACCGTATCAGTCTGTTGGCTATTTCATTTAAGTTGCAAATTTACTGCGAAAATTCTCGAAAGTCGCATACATTTGAAAGTAACAGCAATTGACTCCCGGTGATGAGTATGTTCTAAACTGCTGGACTGAGATACAGGTGCACCAGAAAATGCTGGTCACTATGTTTTGGGGCTTGCTTCTTTTGGTCACTGATACTTTTAGCTGTGGGAAGGTATCTAGCAATAACCATGTGGAGTTCATCCCCTAAGAGTAATATTACTGCAATCCTATGAAAGTAATCCTGTACAAATTCATCTCTTTACACCTATGTAATAACACTTGCCAGCAGCTAGATAGCCTCTAGTGATGGCCGACAATGCGAAGCATCCACTAGTTTTCCCAGATTGCACTCTCTCGTTGGATGCCGATGCCACTCTCGTTGTTGAAGAAGCACCTGAGAGCGAGTTCATAAGCAGTGAAAATCGCACCATTCACAAAGAAAGCTCTGACAACAGCAGTTCCTAGGCCTCGCCACAGCACGCCGTAACCTTCCTCTTTCACACTTCTACACAGACAATCGACTATCCCACTGTATTGCACCGGCGAGAGGTGGGATTGAGCTTGCAGCCTCGTCTTCACGACGTCTAAGGGATAGCAACAGATCCAACTTGCAACTCCTGCTAGGCCTCCCGCTGTAATCATCGTCCTAAAGCTCTCTTGACCATCTTTTCTGCATCCAGGGTGGAGCTTCTCCCTCATGTACTCGTACGTCCAGAAGTAGACCCCATGGGATGGCGCGTCTCGAAGCATAGTGATCGTCAAGCCGCGGTACATACCTCTTAATCCTTCTCTCTGAAATATGCTTTTGGCAACACTCATCGGTCCATTATGGCGGTTATGTAGCTTATGGGAATTAGCATAGGCTCTCTCCTGCAACTGAAGGCGGATCTTAACCAATTCAGTGGGAGTTAGTATCAGACTTTGCAGGGCACCGGTGCCGACGCCTCCTAAAGCGACTCCTTTGTAGGAAGGAGGATCTTGGGAAGACCCAGATGCATCAAAAGCTCGGGATAGGACAGCGTAGGCTTGAAAAGCCATGGCATTCTGCATAATTCATGGATTGATTGTCAACAAGAAGAAAGTAGGACAGATTTTTTCATATGATAAGAAGCCGGAGAGAGTTTTTGGACAAAAGATGACCTGAAAAGTGACAGTAGCCAAGGGTGCACCCATGCCTCTATAAAGAGCACCCGGCCCCTCATTGCCGACGATGCCGCGAAGGATGCCGAAGGCAGAGCCGGACCTCGACTGCTGCTGCCGAATCCGGAGCGTATCGAGCGGATAACCGGATAAAATACCCGCAACCCCGCCGAATCCACCGGCCACAAATTCCCTACCCCAGTTGCTCGCATGAAACTCTGGCCAGAAATCCATTATATTCTGCTCATTCCCAGCCCCAACAACACTCCACAGATAGCCCCCCACAAAAAAGCAAGAACCCCTTGTGCCAAATCTTTACCAATTTACGTACTATCTTTCTCTAAGCCAAAAAAACTCGCGACCCCTTTCCCGTTTTCGCCAAACTAGAATCACTTCCCCGTTTGTAATGCCAGAGCTCTCGAATCTTAAGGTACCAAAAAACACAAAGGAAGATCGATTCGGCAATCAATCAGAGACCAACTCTAATACAACAACTTCATCAAGATAGCCTGTGGTTCACCATGAAAAGCACCCACGCACACCTCCCCCTCTCTCTCTCTCTCTCTCTCTCTCTCTCTCTCTCTCTCTCTCTCTAGTATTTTGAGTATGTGGTGGTTCTTGTCCCTTTTTTTTACCCTTCTTTCCTCTGTTTTGCGAGGGGGGTGTGGTGGTTATGGCAGATGGAAGAACGGAGGACGAAACTCAAGGCCTGCGTGAAGAGCGTCCGAAACCAAAGCGGACCCTTTTATATGTAACAGGAGACGACCAACGCCCCCGCCACCGTCAACGAGGCAGCCACGTGGACCAATGGGCGCACCACGCGCGGCGGACAGGTGGACGGGGTCGGGAGCCGAAATTGCGTGTCCCGGGCGACGTGAGCTCGCTCCATCTCGATCGTCGGATCGTTCGTGTCCAGCTAGGACCCACGCGATTCGACGGTCAGAGATGGAGAGAGCGCGCGCGTGCGGGCAAGTAGGGGAATGTTTGGATTGCGTGGTGCTTGAGGCCTAGTGTTGTTAAGCTTTAACCCTGCTTTTCCACTTCGACCAATCCGAGCTGTTTTCCGTGTGTGGGAGCTGACTCGGTATTGCAAGAACGGGATTTTTAGAAAAAAGAAGTAAATAGCAAAAAAAAAAAAAAAGTCAACTTAAATTATGGTGGCATAAATATAATAATCAGCACAATTATATATCCAATCGTTCTTAAGAAAAATGAAAAGAAAAAAAATTTTAAAAAAAAACTCGTAATGCTTTAAATGGCTGGACTTTGATTTTTCCTTTTTTTTTTCTCTATATTATATAAGAAGAGGTTAATACCATGAAAAATCCTACACCGGTACATTTGTAATAAATTTACTCCATACCAATTTTTTAACCACCAAAAACCCTAAATTGGTATTTTTGTGATAAATTTATCCCGAACTAATTTTTTAACCATAAAAAACCTCAAATTGATACATTTATGATAAATTTACCCTTCATTAGTATTTGTTATATTGGATTAATACCATAAAAAATCATAAATCAATATGCATGTGATGAACTGAAGGTAAAACCTCAAATTGATATTTTCGTCAACTATTATATGTTATCCAACTTAACAATCTGATTGTAAAACTTATTAAAAATTAGCGGATGATAAATTTATTACAGATATATCAATTTGAGAGCTTATAAAAAGGTATGGAATTTGGATGCCTACGGGTGTGTGGGGGAATCACATGACGTCATCATCTCCTCAGGCCGAGGAGGAGGAAAGGAGCTATTTGCCTTTTTTCAACGGTGGACGACAATCCATCATCCACTGATGACGTTAGGTGGGCCGCCGGGAATATTCATTGTGGCTTGCGTTTGCCTCCTCTCACTTTGCTTCCAATTGCGTTAAGGTGATGCAAGGGAATTCGAATCGCCATTGGATATCGTCGAGGCGAGCAAATCAATAATTGGAGGCTTCCCAACAGTGGAAAAAAAGGAAAATTCCATTAGCATGATTTCTATCTGAATCTTTGTATTGGCTTTCGAAAATCCGGTGCGAGTGCGTCATGAGATTCATCGGAACGAGGACCTTCGCTCGTGAAATCCGCGCAAGCGGCCAATCGGATGTGCATGAGGGACGGCTATAGCTGCGTTGCGAACTTTTCTTGAGCTACGAGCCGGAAGCAAACAAGGGGGAGAGGAAAATTCGTGTGAAGGTCGAGATCCTTAGCCGCATCCATCATGGGCATCATGTGTTCCCTTGTTGGTTATTGCATCTCTGATGCTTATAGAATCATGGTATACGAGTTTGCTCCAAATAACACGGTTGGAATTTTATTTGCGTGGTGAGCATGACTTCAGAGGATCACATGTATGTATGTCTTTCATCCGATAATCTTGGCGAAATCCCGTAATAATCGGCTAACTTCATCCATACGCAGCATAGGATGTATGGTTATTTTGGAGTTCAAAAGCTAATTGAGCTCAATATCTAACTTGATTTGGCGAAGCTTGACCTCTCCCAGCCATGGTGAGGTCAACCTTGCCGCCCTTTGCCATTAGCTGGACATTGGCTAATTTCCAGTTAAAATTGATCGGATATACTCAATTGACAAAAAAGAAAAAGGTTTAGGACTCAATCGACAAAATCGAAAAGTTTATAACTGAATTGGCAAAAGTGCAATAGGTTCGTGGCTTTTTGGACAATTTCCCCGAGAGCTCGGACTGCAAAACCCAAAGGCCGAAATTTGTTATTGGGCCTGCTCCATTCGGATTGGGCTTTTCAAGGCCCAATAGAGTCGGCCCGTTTTGTCCGCCGTCTCTTCGAAGGCCTCCCAGAGGGGCAAAGGTTGTTGACTTGTTGCAGGGAAAGAGGAGGAGGAGGGGCTCATCGTTTAAGAAGAGGCGGTTGGTGGAGGCGGATAAATCGCTCGCTGCCCCGAGCCACGACAAAGAGGAAACCTCGCGACTCGACCGGGGGGCATTTTGCGATTCGCGGAGCTGGCTCCGATGGCGTCGCCGTCGCTGAATCTGCACCTGGCGTCGCGTCTGGCGATTCCTTCTCTAGCTCCGGCGCCGCCGCCGCCGCCGCCGCTGGAAAGAGCTCGACCTTCCGGCTCGGCTGGTTGTAGGCGGCGGAGCTGCGTCGTTCGGAGCACTTTCCAAGTGGCGGCTTCCCTGAGGTTTCCGGGCGGAGCGGCGGCAGTCTCGGTCCGCGGTAACCGGAGGTCGCAGGTTCAGGTTGTGAGGATGGCCCCGGAGGAAGAGAAGATGACTCGCCGCTCTCCTCTCGATTTTCCGATTGTGAGCCCGCCCTCTTCTTCTTCTTCGTCCTTTCATTTGCGTATGAATTGATGTGAACCTGGGAAATTCTGGTGCTTGCGCTGGATATTCTGACAAGTTGTTGGCGTATCCTTTTTGCGATTGGTAATGAGCTATGTAGCTAATTGTTTGATAGATGCGGTGTGAATGAATCGCTTTAGGAAAACCACAAATTCACCTGACTGAGGTTCTTGATGTCGAGTTCATCCTTGCCTTCCTGATCAATCCATAGATTTTGGCTATGAGTAAACTTGATGTGTAGAAATTCTTGGAGCTTATGAATTTCATTTCTGCTGGGTTTGGGATCAGTTTGAGGTTTCATTTGCCGAGGGAATGAGTAATTTGAAAGCTTCGGAATAGAAGTACATTACCTATTCGAAGGTGAGGCATAATAATCTGCCCCAAAGCCTTTTTCCACTGTGTTCCTGTTTAACATTGTCTAAGTTCTTGAGAAAGTCTACCGGTAAAATGCAGCAGATCGAGCTAGAGCATAATATCCGTGTCTTGCTCGAGGATTTTGGTAATTCTGAAAGTTTGGATCGAGTTAATGAATGAGAATTTGGGGATAATTCTGTAAAGCAATGTGTGTTTCTTCTACAAGAGACTCGGCTTACCATGTTAATGGCGTAATTCATTGAAACTGGTGTCTGCTTACACTTCGTGCTCTTGCTCTCTTTTTTCTCATACTCAATCTTCCAGCATAATGACTTGTGTTTGACTGTCGTCTGCCTGTGCGTCAAAACTTAATGATAGCCCAAGTTGAAGCTCTAACCTATGGGTTATGGTCTGAACATTGGATTCTACACTTAAGTCGCCTTGCCAGGTTATGGACCACCGGGCACCAATAGACCAGTCAATGTTGGTTTGAATCGCGAATGCGTTGATAGTTGTACCCTAACTCAGACACTGTAGCTGGAAATAAATATGATGTGGATACCAGGAGAGCACAACACTAGCAGATCCAAACATTATTACCATTGTGTGTTACAGATATTGAACATGTAATTCTTTAATTCCCTCCCTTGTTTGACGAATGATACTTACAACTAACTGTTGACTGCAATGATAGCATGAATACGAAGTTTGGCTCATCTCGTGTATATATATATATTGGCCTTGATAGGAATGGGACAGACCAAAGCCAGGACGTAGACCAGATATATTCCCGCAGTTCAGCCCAATGAAAACACCCTTACCCCCTCCGTTGCCAGCGGATCCCCCTGAAGAAGATGAGGAGGAGGAAGAGAAGAAAGAGGAAGAAGAAGAAGACCCTGAAAAGGAGGAAACAGAGAAACCAGAAAGTCAATGAGGCGTGTAAGGTGGCTCATGCGCATCTTTTGCAACAACTTTGGGAGGTCTCGAGTTTGCCACTAGGTGTCGCTGATCCTGCTGATTTTGTAGTGGATGTTGGAATAGTTGGTAGGGTGAGCAAAAGCTCGAGCTTTCTTTTTTTCTAGAAGCATGAATCTTTTGGTCGAGTAAGCGAAATCACTGCTCGTGTTGTGACTCAGATATGCAATCTTGTGTGAGTAAACTTCACATGGTTTTAGTTATTCATACTTTGTAGTTTTGTATAAACAGAAATAATCCGGCTGAGGTTTTAGGGTGCGAGTGCACCGTTTTCTTTTGCTTCTCTGTTAGCGCGAGAAAATCTCCGAGAGAGAGGGAGAGGGAGGGAGAGAGCTGCCCCATGAGTCCTCGTTTACATGGTACATTGTTCAGAATGAAGAAAGAGTTTCTTATTTGCCTGCTGCGCAAAACGAATCTTCATATGCAGTAGGACGCCTTAAATGTATCATAACCAAATCCATGCGCCTCAAAAAACCTACATCACTTGCACATCTTGATTCTGTTTAAAGTAGACCACTGCAGCCTATTATGAACTGATGGACGATCTATTCGATAAAGAAATTTCATTGCTCCATCTAATTTCATATGAAAAAGGAAGTAATTCGCAATTTACCCACGAGAGCTTGTACATCTTATCATTGAAAAGATGAACGTTTTGCCTCATAATCTTAGTTTCTCATTGATACTTCCAAGGAATCGCGAGCTTATCTATGGATTTGGTGATTGTAGCTTGTAATTTAGCGAAAAAGGAGCAAGGGAATGAAATCCTAAACTGCATCTAAAATCCTTAGCCAACTTAATAATTTGACACGGGGTAAGACCGATTCCCCTGTGAATCCGTTGCTTTTTGTTTGCCCTAGCTTGAAGCAATTATCGGAGATCGGCATTTCATTAGAGACAGTGACCGCAACCGAGGATGAAGACAGTTATTGCCCTACTAAGCACATCAATTGAACATCAAAAGGAACATTGTTCAATTCAATAATCGGCAGAAATCAACGCCATGCGATAATTAAGGACAAACAGTGGAACTGACACAGAACTTTAAGTAGTCCGATTAGTCTCTGATAAAACACAAGCACAAATACAAGTAGAATGACACGGGACGGTCATACTCGACCTAAAAGAGTTTCAATATAGATGTAATCACAGTGCCAAATCTAATGTTTCTGTATTCCAATCATTGTTGGAGACAATCCTCACTTCTTGCCACTCTTCTTGAGTCCAGATCCTCCCAAGGATCCCTTCTGCGCAGCCTTAGCTTTAAGCTCCTTCAACGCCTACATTAGAGTCAAGTTTGCCATGAGTTCAATTTGCACCATAGTGACAGTACCAACGACTCAGCTTTCTACCTTTAATTTACCAAAACCACATCTTACCTTTTCTTCATCCTTCTTCTTTTGAAGATAGGCCAAATCATTCTGCAGACAAGACAAACAACTTTGTCTCACTTTATGTCGCACGTAAAACAAGCAACAGGATGAAACAGCCAATAGGCAAAACAAGACAACACCTAAATTATGCAACTTCAGGATCAATAATCATAAGGTTAATATCAAACATCCACAAACAGTTCGTTTACAGGTAACCTAGAAGCAGAACATAATAAACATTCTAGCTCGTGGGACATTATCCAGTCATCCTAAAGCACAAACCGAACAAAACTGCCCATAAGTCGCTCAGAGCTCACCAAACTCTCTGCCTAATATCAGAACACTCCGAGATTCTGTGGTGTGAATTTGAAAAAACCGACATTTTAAAGCGAAAAGCACCTGGCAGACATGCAACAAGCGAAAATTTGGTTTCTGCAAAGATAATAGAATTATACGGGGCTAGAGTAATCCAGCTACTGCAACATCCTCCATAACAGGGGACAAAAAACCCACAGCTTAACTAAGCAAAATCAATATAACATTTTTTTCCGCGATCAACAAGCACATCGCCAGGGCTTCTTTCAGCACGATTAAGCTTATGAACATTCCAGTTTCGCCCAATCACCAAGCAAATAAATATTTTCTTCCAATCATCTGAAGCTGCCCCGATCATAGCTCGCGCCGCGTAAAAACAACAACAACCGATCAAAAAACTAGCGATCTCGAATCAACATAAACGGATCTCGGTATTCCCAATCGACACGGAGCACGAACAGAAAAACCCATCACGCCTCCACCACAATCATCACAAAAGCGAAATTGGCACAAGAACAGCTCGTACCTCGTCGTACTCCTTCTTGTCCGCCTTTGGTTGCTTCAAAGGCTTCGCCTTGCCGCCTAACAAACGGAAACGACGTCGATTAACTTCGCCGGCGGAGAAAAAAAAGACACGACAGGGGGCCGCGACGATTCGCGAGAATTTCGATCGAATCCGACTCAAAACCTAAACCAATTACGGACGACAGGGACGGAGAAACATAGACATACCTTGCTTGGAAGACATGGCCGCGGATCTAGGGTTAGGGTTTGATGCCCGATTACAGAGAACTCGACGAATCAACAGAGCTCACGTAAAGAGACCACCAAACCCCGAACACAATTATTGGGGGACGAAACGCGAAGCGTATTTATAGGAGAAAAGGTTTCGCACGCGGGAAGCGTGCCATCGATCCCGGCCATCGATTTGTTCTCTTCATTCGGGCCTCGTTCTTGTTGGGCCCATCTAACATGGGCCGCACGACTGGCGAGGCCCAACCATGGACGGGCCAAGCATGGGCTGGCGGCCTCGAGATATGCTTGGCCCACACGCGATTAGAAAAGACTCGGGCGGTCAGGCCCTGGCAATCATCACCGGAAGTGTCGGGCCCGAGGAGCGACATGCCCGATGCCCGCGCCATTTGCGCTGCGCTTGTGGCCGGCCCGACGACAGCCTCTAACGACATCGGCCGGCGGCTTATGTAGGATGTCATGCAAAATCATGATTTCTACCTGCCCGTTTGATTCGTGCAACATTGACGTCGATTCTCTGCTCCTCACGTATTTGCACCTGCACCTCCAGTCGCATAACACGGTCATGTTCGAGATCGCCGGCCTGCATGGACCTTCAAAACTGCAAAGCGCAATCGTGGCAGGCCCGACGACAGCCTCTAAACACATCGACCAACAGCTTATGTAGGATGTCATGCAATATTACAATTTCTACGTGCCGGCTTCATTCGATTTCCCTCCTCACATTTTGCACCGCGCCTCCCTTCGCATAACATGGTCATGTTCGAGATCGCCGGCCCTCATTCAATCATTACACTTTCGAGCTTTTAAAATACGTACACCTTAAACCAACCTAGGACAAGCACTTAGAATGGTCACCACGGATGCCTTTGACCCATGGAAACGATGCCCGCCACTCTTTCTCGCCACCACCTCGATTTTAATACGAATTTGCCGAAAGGAAAAAAGGGAGGATTGTTCAAAACCAGCTTTCATTATTCTGCGGGTAACCAAAGCACAACGCAGGGGGAGATGATGCTCGTTCACCTTTCAAAGTGCGCAAGTAGTTCCCTATATACTAAGGACCAACTGTATGGAAAATTAGCTCACCTTCCATGGAAGCTCAGAAGGAGGAGGAGGAGGAAGAAGGGTAGGTTTGAAATTCAGGTGAGGATCGACAGTTACCTCCGCCTTTCTTCTTCAACCTTGCCTGCCCCTACACTGCGCGCAGCTACCCCATCGCTGGCAATGCTGCGAGTTCGCGGACCGCCTCCGACATGATCCTTCATCGCTAAACCATCATGGTAAACTCGAGTCCTCTCCCTCGGTCCGTTCGTCTTCGATCTACGGAAGTCGAGCCGTTGGCGGGTCGGTTGCTTGGTTTGATTTTGTTGGGATTCGTTTTTTTGCAGTCGCTGATGCCGTTGCTGATGCGGTCGCTGATAAGGCTGGTGACGTCGCTGGTGGGGCAGCCGGCGAGCACGGTGACGACGCTGCTGTACTACAGCGACCTCCTCCCTCGCCACCTCAACCTGGAGCACCTCGTCCGGCGCGACCTGCTCGACCGGGACAACTACCTCTTCCATTTCCTAGTTAATCTCCTCCGCTGCTTCTGGTACCTCCAACTTTTACTCATATCCTCCTGTTGTCCTCATCACTCTTTCTGTGAATTTTTCTGCCTCTTCTGCCTTCCCTTCTCTTGATCACGTATTATCGTTCGTTTCCGATTTGGTTTGATCTTCAAGTTCGTCGCTCACGATCAGTGACCCGAGAAACAAAAGAATCAGTAACCAACTGCGAGATGTATCATATGAACACCTTCAACGATCGGGGTGCTAATTCCATAGAATCTGCACCAAGCACTACGTGCGAATTCGCCGTGCATGAGAGACAACCATATCGACAAGCAGCTTACCTGTTAATCCTAACTAGGAGTCTCGTTGTGTACATTGCGTTCGCTGGGTGCATGCGGATTTTGCGCAGCTCGACTCGAGAACTCTGGTTCCTTTTCGAGGATAACGTAATTGCATAGGATTGCTGTCGACATTTCTTTTGTTGGTTCACGAGTTATGCGAGGTCCAGAGGAAAATGACTCTGTTCTTGGCTTGCATTGCAGAATTTTCCTAGATCCTTCCCCTGGCGGTTTAACCAGCTCGAAGAGTTTATATGATTTGGCTCAGGGGTATCGGGTGATCAACTTTGATACCAACGCAGGCTTCGCAAGGCGACGGCGAGAGGCGATGTTGTTAGCATTAGTCATAATGCAGGACTGGAACTACACGATCACCAGGGTGACAATATGTATTAGGATCGTACCATATCCTTATCTCGGATTTGGCCTCCATTTTTTGTAAGGCTTGCAGTCTTCAATTCGAATGCTCGCAAGAGCTCGAACGTCGGTATCCTCCAGCGGAATCGATGGTCCTTTTTTCCTCCTTTCACCCGTTCTTTTCGCGTATGTACATGTACTTTCCTTTCGCGGGGTCGAGCCACCATGGCAACTTCGTACATGGGAATCGCTTGTGACGCGTGAACCATTCGATCGTCTTTGCATTCGCTTGGGGTGTGGCCGTGTGACGATACAAATGTCCGATTTCATAAGATGAAGAACAACTGAACGCAAAAATTTCAGCAAAGGGAACCAGAATGGGGAATACGAGATTATATGTTTCCACTGCACAAGAGACCTTTGCCAGCGCGACATGTCACGATCCTACATACAATGTATTTCGAGTATAGAGTCTTAAAGAGATTCAAAATGCTTGACGTTGATCCATTCGGTTCCCGATACTCTACCGAAAGAAAGATCGTTCTAACCTTAAAAATATTTGGATTCCAAGTATAAATACAATCTGTGTTTAGTTGTATATAGACCCGGTTATGGGCCCGATTGGTCTTGCACGAGCCAACAAGGTCGGGGCACGAGTCTAGATAAGCAATTTTCTACATGGACTTGTATACACCTACTTGTACCCATCTCGATTTGATCATAATACTAATAAATGCATTATTTTTCGAGTCACGGACGGGCCTCTTGGTGAGGATTTATCGGTTTCAGAGCAGACCGGCTCTATTTGCCCGGCCACGTCTATTAATCTTTCCAACATCAACCTTCGACTATACTTTTCGGTTTTTTCCTATGTTCCGACGTGAATTTTCCTTGCCTTTAGTGAACCTTTTCACTTTTCCTTCTTAACCTTACACTGTCACGCCTTGTTTTTCTTTGGCCAATACAAGTGCATTTGGATGGTATAAGACTATAAGTTTCAATTAACAGAAAACATCGATTATTCTCCAAAATAAAGATGACACCTTTAATTTACATAAAAAAAAAAGTTAAGAAAAGATTTATAACGCTAGCAGTTACATATTCTGATAAATACATATTGCTAGCAAGAAGGACGTAAAATATAAAAGAAAATATGACTTCCCATTGCCGCCTCCCGCAAGAGTTTGGGCGGAGCATCAAGTACACATATCTTTCCCAGTTAACCAATCCGGGGGGTCGGAGAGGCAGTTCGCTTTCAATTCGCCTCTGTCTATCGAATGGAAATGTGAATAAAAATTCGCTTATATTCATATTAGTCGAAGTTTTGGTTGCTGGCTCTGCTGTTATCATATCGCCAAACTATTAAAAAACAAATCAAGGGTCTAAACTAGGGCCTTCGTTGAACTCATATTTTTCATCTTTACTCTTTTGCAGAGATAGCAAAATAACCCTTTCGACGAGCTGAAAAATCAAAACCATTTTTACGGCTTAAAACCGCAGTAAAAAGGGTCAAAAAAATAGTTTTTATAGTCGAACCAATTCCCGAACCGGCGACAGCCGCGAAGACGACGCGCCGTTGATTGGCGTGTTCGGAGACATCGAACTCCGGTTCCCGTTGCTGCGGCCGGCGACGCGAAGTACGCAGTAAGCTCGCCGTCTTCTTCTTCATGGGTTTTCGATCTCCACATTCATCTGCTCCCTCTCTCTCTCTCTCCCTCATTTTGTTTTTAGCTTCTTGTGCCCCGTCATCTATGGCGACGCCCCGCCTCGCCGATGGTTTGGCTTTGTCCGATTGAAAGTTCTCACCTTGTTGTGAGCAGGAGCAGGAGAGATGTCTCCGAATCAATGCTTTGAAAATGTAGATACTGGGTCATGGCGTGTTTCTCTGTTGGGCCTGGAAATTTGCAGTTCTTTGTGCTTGACGATGCAATGCCCTTGTTTTCTTTTTAGTCTGATCATTTCATGGATGTGTATGCCTTGCTCTTTGGCTCGAGCTGCAAGATAATTACCCTTGATACCGTGCCTTGCGGAGCTTTCGAGCATCTGAATATGGGTTTGAGGTGGAGCTTTGGAAAGGCTTGCATTTTGTGCTCAAGGTGTTTGTTATAATGACCGTGCCAAATGTACGAGACCCGCTCCTTCATTGGGTCTTACTACGTATTCGTGGACGGTAGTTTTCTCTGTGATGGGGATGACTAGTTTGATTGATTGTATTATCGAACTCTGTACATCACGGTTTGTTCATTGGTTATCTCTGTTTGGTTTTTGATCTTCAGCGTGTCTTATAAAGCTGGGTTTGCATTAATAGTACATGCTAGACTGAGATTTCAGTTGTTTTTACATTCGAGCACATAATTGACTTAATTGTATTGATGTCTATATCTGTTTGTGACCTCTCTTTTTTTCTTTTTTATTTTTATTCGCTACATGATAGCATGAGACGTGTTTTCTCTCATGATGTTGATAGGCGGCTCCCTATAATGTAAACTTTAACATCATTTTCATCAAGGAGAAAAATGTGCGATATACTACTGATAGTTCTTCTGTTTCTGATAATTTAGGCTTGTCAAAGGCATTTGCTTATATGGCTTTCCTTCTACAGATGATGGAGAGATGATGAGGCCTTGTCATTATGATTCTTCTATATGGAGGAGAACACCCTTTCCTCCAAGAGAGGTTCTCCATGTTTGTCATGATTGATATTTATCATAGGCATGAAGAGGGTCGCCACTAGTGTCTCAGGCCATTTGTTTAACACCTGTTGTCATCAGCTTCACCAGGAATATTCAAGTATCTTATTGTTATTCTTCCCTTGTAGATGTTTGAGCTTAAGACATTTCTCCTCAGGTTCAACTACTGCCAGACCTTTTCCTGATTATTCCCCAAAAAAAAACCTACCATCAAAGACTCCGAGCTCGTTTACCATATTTCCACCACAATAAAATTACGCCGCACTGAGCCCCTTCGCCTATACTTAAGCCTTATGAATCCAAGTTTAGGGCCGACCATCTGGTTTGGGTTCTCATGAACATTAAGAATGACTACAAGCTGGTTTTGGACTTCTTTGATTGGGCATGGCTTTGGAGAGACCCAACACTACAAGCTCGTTGCATAGTTGTTCAAGTAGCTGTGGCTTCTGGGGATCTAAAAACAGCTCGTGATCTTATTGGCGATGTTTGTTCAAAGCCCAATTTGGAGACCAGTATATGGTTAATTCATTTCATTGAGCAGTTAATATATACATACAAAGACTGGGGTTCTAATCCCCGCGTGTTCGACATATTCTTCCAAATCCTTGTTGAAGCTGGTCTTTTTGCCGAAGCAAGAAAATTCTTCCACAAGTTGTTAAATTACGGGGTGGTCATTTCGGTTGATTCTTGTAATTTATACCTCACTCGTCTTTCTCATGACGTGGACAGTCCTCAAATTTTAATGAAGGCATTCAAAGAGCTTGGTGATCTTGGTATTAGTTGGAATACTGAATCATTTAATATCTTAGTACATTCACTTTGTCGATTTCAAAAAATAAAAGAAGCTCACAGTTTACTCTGGCAAATGGAGTTGAGAGGCTGGTCACCGGATGTTGTAAGCTACAGTTCTGTAATTAATGGTTATTGCCATGTTGGCGAACTTCAGATTGTGTTGAAGCTCATAGAGGAAATGCAAATAAGAGGCTTGAAGCCGAACCATTTTACCTACAGCAGTATAATTGTTCTTCTATGTAAGTCCGGAAAAATATCTGAAGCTGAGCTGGTCTGTCAGGATATGATAAACAATGGAATATATCCGGATAGTGTTGTTTATACAACTCTTATAGATGGATTCTGCAAGTTAGGAAATTTTGTTGCTGCTTTTAGTCTGTTTGGTGAAATGCATAGTCGGGGAGTTGTCCCTGATTTTGTGACATATACTGCTCTTATTTGTGGGTTTTGCCAGAGTGGAAAATTGATGGAAGCAAATAAACTATTTGATGAGATGATTGAGCGTGGCTTTAAACCCGATGAAGTTACCTACACTGCACTCATTGATGGTTATGGCAAGGCTGGTGAGATTGCAAAGGCATTTTCTCTTCACAACCAAATGGTAAAGATAGGGCTTACCCCAAACATAGTTACATATACTGCCCTGGCTGATGGCCTTTGTAAACGTGGAGACATGGATTCAGCAAACGAGCTTCTTCATGAGATGCAGAGGAAAGGCCTTCAATTGAATCTTTGCACTTACAATGTTATTCTTAATGGTCACTGTAAAGCAGGCAATATTGATCTAGCTGTGAGACTCATGGAAGATATGGAGTGTGCTGGGATTCATCCCGATACCATTACTTACACAACTTTAATGGATACCTATTGTAAACTCGGGGAGATGGCAAAAGCTCACGAGCTCCTTCGGAAAATGTTAGCTAAGGGTCTTCAACCTACTGTTGTTACATTTAGTGTGCTGATGAATGGATTCTGTAATTTGGGAATGCTTGTGGATGGCGAACAGCTACTTAAATGGATGCTGGAAAAGGGTCTTAATCCGAATGCCGCCATTTACAATTCTCTGATGAAACAGTACTCCATTAGAAATAATATACACGCCACCACCGAGATCTACCGGGACATGTGTTCGAGAGGAGTCGTGCCTGATGGTAACACTTATAACATATTGGTACGGGGCCATTCTAAAGCGAGGAATATGAAGGAAGCATGGTTTTTGCATCGAGAAATGATTGGGAAGGGATTTATACCAACTGCTCCTTCATACAATGCACTTATTAAGGGACTCTTAAAAAAGAAGAAATTTTCTGAGGCCAGGCAGCTATTTGAAGAGATGAGAACACAGGGGCGGGTTGTAGACAGAGAGATCTACAATGCCTTTGTGGACATGATGTATGATGAGGGAAAAATGGGAAATGTGCTTAACCTTTGTGATGAGGTGATAGAGAAATCTCTTTTGGATGTGGAAAAGAGTGGGAACTAATAATGTTGATTACTTGCTGCTGCCATGACATTCAGCAAATTCCAATTTCGTTTGATTGAGTTGGAGGGTTGATTCCAACCTTAGCAGGTAAAATCCTTCTCGGTCAATGTTGTGTGACCAATGGGAACTTGGGATGTGATTCATAAGAGATTTAAATGATAGGAGATGCATATAGGTTTTCTACTTAAATCTATTTTCAGTTGTGATGAAACGTTTTTTGTCTCTGTCTTTTTTGTGAAACTCTAATGTTTCGGGGAGAAGTCGATCAGGAGGGGCTATAATAAGCTGGCACTTGAATCCTTGATGTCTCAGCAATTCAGCTAGTATGATTTGCAGATCATAAAAGGTGAGCCATTTGTCTCCATAGTTATATGGCTGATTAATTCAACAGGAACATGTTGCGGGGCAATTAATAAAATTATTCCATTATTTCGCATAGTAAAACATGTGGGAGTTGCTTGTATTGATCTTATGCGTTGGGTGGCTCCTAGTTAGGCAAATTAAGAACATTTAATAGAAAACTACTCAGCTAAACTTGTTCAACTCTCAGACGTTGTGGTCTTGATAGTATCTGCATAGAGCCGCAAATGTGAGTACTTAGTCTAATATTGTTTGGGCAGTCTGAGTGAGAAGTTACCTATAGTATAGTTTTGGGTTTTTTGCCTTGCAATCTGCCTTCCCTGAGACAGATGTCCCCAAAGATCAAGGGAAGAGTTTTTTCCCATCACTTCTTCCTGCACTACCTACACATCATTGGTCCATCCTCAGATTTGGTGCACAAACGTATCGTAGTCTTGATTTTCTTTCGCATTGACAAGAACATGTGCATTACCTTTGACTGACTTATAGTTGTTGATGTTTGTCAGTTCTTTTTTTCCCCACAACAATTAAAAGGCAATTCCACAGTTTCCTTTAAATGCTTGGTAACTCTGTTTTTGTTTGTCCATCTTTTCAGTTTGTGTGCATTTAAGGTTCTTGCACCAGTTTTTCAGTGGCATATAGATATCGTTAAGTAACTTCAGCTATATATTGATTCATCGTGTGTTTTTCATTTCCCCCCTTTGATTATTTACACTGCACCATCTTGGGGATCTATTGCAATGTCGATCTCCTTCGTATAATATAAGAGTTCTCAAAATAGACTTTCATTGCGTGACACAATACTTCTCTATGGACTATAGTTGGATAAATTTATTCCCATGATCTGCTGTGGAGACCTTCTCTCGCACTCACTACTGCTTGAGGCAGCTTCCATTGTCCCGTTGCTACCTCTTGAGGCAGCTTTGATACCCAGATTGAATCACTGGGTATCTGCCACGAGAACGAGCTGCCATCTCCAGTGGACCCACTAGCAATAATGTGTGCTGTCACAAACTCAAATGCATTAATAGGCTTGGCAGTCTGAGGAGAGAATTATTGGTACTGGCCTGAAAGCTTCGCCCTTCGGGTAGTGGTATGCTGTCTCCCAATTCCCAAATACAGGTTTTGCTGTTGCTATTCTTATTACTGCATGAATAATTTTACTGATTGCTTTCTCTTTTCTCGTGACATCTTCATCTAGATCTTAGAGAGGAGGCCACTTGCCAGCTTTTCCTGGTTTGGGACTAACATTGTTGCAGCAGGAGGGTCGATCAGCTAGTTCACCAACCATGACCAGAGCATAACACCAAGAAGCTTCTGGGTTAGAAGTGGTCGTCGTTCAGGCCAACACTCTAATTAAGGAACGACAATCTCTTTCATTCTTGGGATGGGGCGATGGCCTATTCCAAGTCATGTGCTCAGTTGATGAACAGCCCTGAAGATTTACATGGGCACTGTCAAAAAGTGCCATCGCTCGGTCCCTGTTCTTCTCTTTTGCTTTCCAAACTTTGTTTACGTTGGAACTGTCGGAACTGTGAATTATGTAAGAGGATCATGCTGATGATGTGTTTCGCAACTTTTGATTAAAGAAAGTATACGGCGCCTTCCCGTGCTTTTCAAATGCTTTCTTTGCTTAACTTTCTGTGCTGATAGATTGTTCCACAAGTTGTTCAAATGCTTTCTTTGCTGAAATTTCTGTGCTGATAGATTGTTCCACAAGTTGTTGATGACGAAGGCTCGGCGCACACGGTGACCTTTGAGGGGTAAAAGGATCTCTGGCTGGTTTAGGTGGCCGGAAATGTCTTGATCTTGACAAGATGAGTTTTGTTGCTTACATGTATTAAGCAACGAAAAAGCATGCATCTTTAAAATTACATATCCAAATTGTGTGAACGTTACAATTTGGGAAAAAATAATATAAATAGTCCATAAACTTTGACGTAACCGTACAATGTGATCACTAAATTTTTAATTTATTTAATGTGGTCTCTAAATTTTAGCTTAATGTGTAACGTGATCTCTGGACTTTTAATTTGTCCAATGTGATCTCCCGACTTTTTGCACATGTTTAATGTAGTTCCTGAATTATGTAAAATATTGAATGTAGTAAAGGATCATGTTAAACAAATTACAAGTTCTTAGAGTACATTGAACATTAGGCTAAAATTCAGAGACCATATCGAACAAATTAAAAGTTTAGGGATTACGTGGTATATTGAATCAAAGTTCAAGAATCATTTATGTAATTATCTTTAGAAACTGCACGCGGAAATGGCCCGGCCCGGTCCGGCCCGACGGAGGCCTAGTAACGGTGTAGAGCCCGCCCGGCCCGTTGGTGGTCTGACTCCTGAAGAGCAGGCGGAGAGACGACGAAGATGGTGGCTTCGATTCGTCGAACCTTCGTCTTCTACGAAGATGGTGGCTTCGATTCGACAACCTTCATCTCCTTCGTCTCGTGACTCATACGTTTGATTCCTCGTCGCCGTTTGATTTGGTAAGTATCTCATGGAGCGTGCGACTGATTCTTCGGCTTCGGGTGCTGCCGAAGAAGAAGAAGAACAAGAACAAGAACAAGAGCAGGTGATGAGTGAAGTGCACATAGGTTGCCCTCCATACTCCTCCGGGCCCCACCTCTCCAGCTTCACCATCTCCGCTGCGCCTGGTAATGTCCCTGAGCCCACGCCCCTCCTTTCGTTCCCAGCAAACCGATTCGCAGAATCGTGTCGGCGAATTTTGAACAAGAGCGGATGAATTTGCAGGACACCGACGAATCGTACTCGACCAGGATGGCGATCTCGTTGTGACAAGGCGAGACCGTGAGTATTCTTTGGTTATCTCCTTCTACACCAATTTCTAAACTATCCGTGCATTTGAGTTCGCTTTAAATTCGCAAGCATTCCTAAGTAGTCAGTCACGAGAGTTGACACGACTCGTGGTTATCATACAATGTCTCCATGGTTTGCTTTTGAATCCTCGTTTCCTTACGAGATGGTGATAACCGGGCATTTCCCAACATGCAGAACGATCTTCACATTGTTTTAGTGTGATCATACAGCATAATATCACATCTTCTATCCCAAATGTCGGGTTGCAGGTATTAGTTACGTTTGTAATCTTCTCTTTCGGTATCCCGTGAACCACTTAACATTGGAAGATTTTTTTTTTGCCATTTGTGCAGGTATGGAAAGCTGAGCTAGCATTATCTGATTTTGTGTTGCATACCGTGTCCACTTCTTCTGAGTTTGATAGGGTCGTTGCGTTGGAGCTTGGTGCTGGAACAGGTATGTTAGTTTCTGCTGCTTGCTTGAATATTTCAGGTGATACTGTTCCAAAAAACTAAACTTACTTTATAATTGCTTAGTTTCCTCAAGCAGTGAAGTACCATGAGGAAGTGTCCGAGTAATTTAGAGGATCAAAATTGATGAATGTGGGATGAGGAGATTGACTGTTATGAATGTACTGTTATGGGTTTCTTCTTGCTGCGAGCATAATATCTTAGGCGTAATACGAATTGCCACATTCTGGATGGTCAGGATAACCTTTTATTGATCACTGTCATTACATGTACTTACGTCCACTATTTAAACAGAGGGGTGGATAATCTATTCAATGTAGCATTCCTGTCTTTTTGAAACTTTGGCAAGTTTAGTCTTTTAAAAGTGCTTCCATTTAAATTCCCAGGTGAACAGTCTAGAGGTGTAAGGATTACTGATGAAACTACGGAGAATCTTATCCATTTTCCGTGGGTGTTCACAGCTAGTACTGCTTTAATTCTTCAGTGACTTCATTTCATCTGCTGAAGTTTCTTGGAATTTCTTTTATGACAGTCTTTGTTTCGATTTTTGTGTCAGGGTTGGTTGGCATATTGCTCTCTCGTGTAGCTAAGATGGTTTTTCTCACAGGTTGGAATATTGGACTCGAATCTAACCATATTATTTTCTTTCGGCACATACAACCATGTGTTGCTGTCAGCTTTCCTCTTTGAAATATATATAGGTTCATGCGTACGGCTCCTTGGCTGATTCATTTATTTGAGGACAGTCTTGATATATTAGTATTGTCCACAAATTCTCACAGGAAAACATCAAAGAAAAACTAATCTTAGCAATTAGAACAATTCATAGAATGTGTTATTTCTCAGGGTTGCCTTTGACTCCCCATGTCATACATTAATATCATTTAGGCAATCTAGCGTCTTTGCAACTCATTCTCTCTTTTTACTCTAAGAATATTCTCTTTGAGTGTTGCCAGATCATGGAGATGAAATCCTTAACAATTGTGCGAAGAATGCTGAGCTCAATGATGGAGTACTGAACTATAAGGCTACGGTTCATGTACGTGAGCTCAATTGGATAAATTATTGGCCTCCTAATGTGTGCACAGAAGTTTCTGAGTCACAAGCGAGGTAAACGTGATCTTTAGTTGATAACTAGAAGCTTTCAGTAATTGACACCAGCATATACAGACATGCACGGACTTGTTTCTACATTTAATTGATTCCGTGCAACAATTGTAAACTTAACTCACTGGTTGAGTAATGCGGTAACCTTTTAGGTACTCTTGGACATCCTCAGAAGTGGAAGAAGCTGAAAGCTCTTCTTTACTTTTAGCTGCTGATGTCATCTACAGCGATGATCTAACTGACGCATTATTCTGTACCTTACAAAGACTGATGTCGCGAGGATCAGAAAAGGTATCTAGCATATATGTGACTTAACTTAATGAGGATATATGATGTGGAGGGGAAGTGGTATTCTCTTTTCTCCTCAATTTGTTGGTAGGCAGAGTTTGATGTGGAACTGGTCTCACAGTCTTAAGTCATATCAAATGGTTGGTAATTTTTGTGTTTGCAAAATGGTTAGGAAATTTAAAATGCTACTTCCTCCTTTTCAGGTACTATACTTGGCTTTGGAAAAGCGTTATAACTTCAGTCTCGATGATCTAGATGTAGTTGCGAATGGTTACTCCCACTTCTTAAGTTATGTGAGGATTGAAGAAGGTAAGCATCTCAGACATGTGGATGGATTGACTGATATGGTGTTGAAGTAACTGGAAAACTGTTTCAGCATTATTTCTTTGCCCTGACTTTCGCATTATCCGACATTCCTTTTGGTGAGAAGTGAACTGTTTCCTGTTTTGCCAGATGTTGCAGGATGCGAGTTCAATGATTGCAAGTCATCGCCTGGTTTTGTCGGCAAATGTGTTGATCTAACTCAAGTTCCACAATACGTTCTAAACTATGACCGAGGAAATGACGTCGAGATATGGAAGATCAGGTACAGCAGAGGATGAAACCATCGAGCCCAAACCTTCGATCGAGCTGGAGACGCTATTGCTTTAAGAAACCGGTCGCTATTCAACTTCTGATCTCACCAGTTTTGCCACAGAAAAGTCCAGAGAGAGCTTCAGTCATCAGCCTTCACAATGTCGGGTTTGCCTTATTTTTCACCGATTTGCTCCAAATTAACAGCAGCAGTCATCCTCGGCTTTCCGAGCCGCACCAACATAGGGGGATTGTGCCGGAAGAAAGGCCATCACGGGCATTCCCCCCTTGAACATAGGAGCAACAATCTTTGGAGAACCTAGGGGTCACCTTCATAAGCCGAAGTCCAAGAAAACCAAGACATAATAAGTCAGGAAGTAGATACATTTGCACCGAGTCATATATACTTTCATTTAAATTAGCATATGGGTGGAAGATGTTAACACTTTTTGGCCACGTTTGATGGATTGAAGAAAGCCCTGTGCCAGCTCTTTCGATTTGGAAAGAAAAGCTAGTGTGAACTGCTATGCTTCCAGTAAGTGCCTAATCAACGCTCATGATAGATGCATGATAACAACCATTACATTGTGCAAAGGAGACCATCGGACTTTCTGTTTTGAACGCTAGTTTTTACCTTCTCCTTTTACACCATTTTCGCACGAGCGAGAGAGAGAGAGAGAGAGAGAGACCACCTTGTTCAAAGAAGAACTTTCTGGAACAACCAAACACCCTCGACCACGACTCACCCAAGACAATGACCCGACTTTTCCCGACGACACCAAGGGTCTTTTCCCCCCTAATTTATAATGACAGAATGGCATCACCTTTGTGGGCCCTCTATTTTTGCTCGGAGTTTAAAATTGTTCCTCGCTACATTTTTGTCTGTCTCACGTACGATCTTCGTGCCGTAGGACAATATCAAATAAAAACCTAAAATGGAGCCGTCCTCTCAAGAGAGGAGCAGTCTTTGATGCTGCTACTATTGCAGGCTTACGCCCTCTTCGTAAAGATTAGGTCCTTATCGAAAATTAAATTGATCATATCCTTATTTGAAATTTTCCGCTTTGCTTTTTAGGAGGCGTCACAATTTTGTGTTTCAATTAAATTTAGCTGTTAGAGTTCTAAATCGACAGGCGAAAAGTTATGTTAACAAAATAAAAAATGTTAAAAAATCAATAAGAAGTAAAAAGAAATAAGTGGGAATTAGTGGTTGTAGGACGTGATGATCCTACCCACTCGTCGGTGAATACCATTGTCAGGGTCACCTATTCACAGTGATCACTATGGCGATTGCTGAGCTTCTACCATGGTGGTCACGTGAGACCGTCGCAACAGAGAAAGAGCAAATATATATCTCGATCTCATATGAGGTAGCTATATTTACTAGAGATGACTATAGGTGATCCATCGCGACATTGATTATATCCTAATAACACGAGTACAAAACAGGGAAATGGGCACATCCGAGTGCCCGCCACTGCCATAATCGGGGGTTGGGCTAGGGGGGTGCGACCATTACACGGTGGCCGTGGACGATGCCAGCAACGGATGTCTTGCTGGTCTCGTCTTAGGGCATGCAAGACGCAGCTCGATTTTACTCCTTTTTTTTTCTTTCTCCGTTCAAACATGGACTTAAAAAATCGAAAAAAAAAACGTGCAAAAAAACTAAAGGCTCGGGAACGATTTTAAATTTCGAGTGAAAGTGGAGACATCATCCGTGCCTTTTTCACTAAAAAAACAAATCGAATTAATATAGCAAAATGAAATAAAATTAGAAAGAAAAAAAAAGTACATAATAAGAAACAAAAGGCGAGCTCTTTAGTTCGAGCACGCAGGAAAATTCCACACGAACCCCTCTCTCCCTCCCGGCGTCACGGCACCGTGTCCACACCCCCCCCCTTCCTTTACATAAAAAGCCCCACCTGTGTTTTGGAGAATTCCAGATCCTCTCCTCCTCCGCCGTCGTCGCCCGCCGCCCTCCCGATCTCCTCCGCCGCCGCCGCCGCCGCCGTTGTCTTCAGGTGAGATTCCCTAATGCCTTCCCGCCCTTCCATCTCGGCGCGACGCCGTTTCTCGGCGCTCGGACCGCTCGCGTTCCCCGTTCCCGTCCTGGCTTTTCCGCGCAGATCTGTTGTGGCCCCTCGTCCTATCCGCGCGCCGCATTTCCCTCGCGATCCTCTTTTGTTCATCTGCTTAGCCTGGCCTCGGATTCGCTCGCCTTTCCAATCCTTGTAGACGTGCTTGGGTTTCCTTTGCGAAAGCATCCCGCGTCGAGTGCTCGTGGTTTGTTGGATTCGGTGAATGTTTGGGGGGGGGGGGGGGGGTTCGTTCGTGATTCGTGGAGGCCTTGCATGGGTCGCGGGAAAGAACTGATTTTGCTCGGGCGTTTTGGTAGCTCCGCGTTGTCGGAATTTTCGTTGTGGCTCTGATTTTGGTACGGCGGCTCGGGTGGGTTTATCAAAGTGTTTGCAGGTTTGTGCTGATTGAGGTTCTCGAATCCGCGTGGGAGTTTGTGCCGGTTTAATTGTCCTGCGTGGTTGACTTTTTAGATGTTTTGCATTTTGTGTCGAATGTGTAATTCGACCTAGTGGATTGTTTCCCGACTCTTGGCTTGTCTATCTGAAATTGTTTGGCTTTGACCGGTATATTTGTGCTTGAGTTTTGCTTAGAGGATGCTGCACTATCCGTTTTGATGGGTCTGCTGCTCGATTTTGTACTTAACTAACAGATCAATTCGCTTCTGTGTTAATATTTACCAGGCGATCGGCACTTTTTTACTGCAACCATTCAGAGTATTTATCGCCCGAATTGGTCTGCCAAGCTAAAGATGAGTGTGGTTGGTTTTGACTCTGGGAACGAGAGTTGCATTGTCGCCGTTGCAAGGCAAAGGGGGATTGATGTTGTGCTCAATGACGAGTCCAAACGTGAGACTCCTGCAATTGTTTGCTTTGGGGAGAAGCAGCGGTTTATTGGGACCGCAGGAGCTGCTTCTACCATGATGAACCCCAAAAATTCTATTTCCCAGATAAAGCGATTGATTGGACGGAAATTCTCAGATCCTGAACTGCAGAGGGATCTGCAGTCATTGCCTTTCCAAGTCACTGAGGGCCCCGATGGTTATCCTTTGATACAAGCAAGGTATCTCGGAGAAGCAAGGACATTCACACCTACCCAAGTACTGGGTATGATGTTCTCGAATCTCAAGGGTATTGCTGAGAAGAATTTAAATGCGGCGGTGGTGGATTGTTGCATTGGGATTCCGGTTTACTTTACGGACCTCCAGAGAAGAGCAGTCCTTGATGCTGCTACTATTGCAGGCTTACACCCTCTTCAGTTAATACATGAGACCACCGCAACTGCCCTGGCTTATGGGATCTACAAGACCGATCTGCCTGAAAGTGACCCGCTTAATGTTGCGTTTGTTGATATCGGTCATGCAAGCATGCAAGTCTGCATTGCAGGCTTCAAGAAAGGACAGTTAAAAGTCCTTGCTCACTCTTATGATCGGTCATTGGGTGGCAGAGATTTTGATGAGGTTTTGTTCCACCATTTTGCTGCGAAATTTAAGGAGCAATACAAGATCGATGTTGTCCAGAATGCTAGAGCTTGTCTTCGGCTTAGGGCTGGCTGTGAGAAGATCAAGAAAGTTCTCAGTGCAAATCCGGAGGCGCCTCTAAATATTGAGTGCTTGATGGATGAAAAGGATGTCAGAGGGCATATCAAGAGGGATGAGTTTGAACAGATCAGTGCCCCAATTTTGGAGCGAGTGAAAGGACCTCTGGAGAAGGCTCTTGCAGAAGCTGGTCTTGCAGTCGAGAACGTACATATGGTTGAGGTCGTCGGTTCTGGATCTCGTGTTCCTGCTATCATTAGGATTTTGACGGAATTTTTCGGGAAGGAGCCTAGGCGAACAATGAATGCAAGTGAGTGTGTTGCCAGGGGGTGTGCTTTGCAGTGTGCTATCCTTAGCCCGACCTTCAAAGTGCGAGAATTCCAGGTAAGCATTGTCTGACTTCTGTGATGCCTTAAAAATTTTCCATTTGTTGGAATGCATCGTCAATAGTCACAAAAGCATGGGTATCCCAATTTTCCCCTCTGACTGTGCCCATCCGGCATGGGTAAAAGGCTCTGGTTATCCTATTTTTCTGCTGTGATACCCGATACGAGTATTCAGTTGCATTAACCTTGCCTCCTGTTGTATCTCTACATTTTGTTCTATCTCTATCCTGGTGGCTGAGCTGTTGTAACCTTAAGTTGTATAGCAAGAGTCTCGTGTTGCTCTAGTTTGGCTATTAGACGTTTCTACTTGGATGGTTGGCGTGACAATTGCAAGCATCTGGGAGTGATATATAATCTGGAAAATGGCACATCCATATTGGCTCTTTCTTCTTCTATTGCAGATTTATTTTAATCACTTGTTCTTCTTTTCTTAACTTATGTTTTTACTTATAAGGTCCACGAAAGCTTTCCATCTTCTGTCGGCTTGTCATGGAAAAGTTCTGTACCAGAAAGTCAGGATGGGGCTGCAGAAAATCACCAAACAACCATTGTCTTCCCCAAAGGAAATGCAATGCCCAGTGTCAAGGCTTTAACATTCTACAGATCGGAAACATTTGCTGTTGATGTCCACTACACTGATGGCGGTGAACTACAAGCTTCTTCTAAGATCAGCTCATACACGGTATATTAGAAAGCAGAGAAAGTGTCTTTCCTTGGCTTCTCTATGGCTTCTCTAGGCATAGAATTTCCTTCATTAACTTGTTAGCTTCTCCTATTTGTAATGTGCAGATTGGCCCTTTCCAATGTGCGAAAAGTGAACGAGCAAAACTGAAGGTCAAAGTCCGATTAAATCTCCATGGAATTGTGTCTATTGAATCCGCAACAGTAAGTATTGCAAGAATTTGCATTTAATGTTGAAGTTGGTCCAGAATAATTTGACTTTTCATCTATTTATTCGATGCTGCAGCTCTTGGAAGAAGAGGAAGTTGAAGTTCCAGTCATAAAGGACGTGGCAGCACAAGAAACGAACAAGATGGATACTGATGAAACCTCTAATGCTGCTGCTCCCCCCCTACTTCTGGTGAGGTTGATGTTAACATGCAAGATGCAAAGGGAGCTGATGCTTCTGGTGTAGAAAATGGTGTCCCTGAGACAGGAGAGAAGCCTGTGCAGATGGAAACTGATAGCAAGGTCAGTTGTCCCTGCTGGTGCAAGTTATCCGTTGTCTTTATATCAGTGGATTTCCGCATGTGTGGGCCATCTCTTTTTCAACTGTGATTTGGTTAATATATATTCTTTGCTGTTGGTGCTTTTTTGTCCTCTTATTCAAAATAACATTAGAATATCATGTGTATGTGTTGTAAAATTAGGGATGCATCCAGAATCAGAGGTCTGGTGAGGGTTTCTGTCAATTGTCAGGCTTTTAGTTTATATGTCCTTGTGATTTAGGATGGTGATTGACAAACCTTTTGGTTTGGCATTGTAGTTCTTGTTTTCTTTCGATATTGAGTGCATTGGCGTAATAGGAGCCGGCCCCACGTAGTGGGATGAGCCTTCGTTTGCTATTGTTGTAATGTCTTGCATTATAGTCTTGAAAGTGGACTTAATAAGTTTTTCACTATGTGATGTGGGCTTTTTAATAATGGCTTGTAGAGCTTGAAAACATTGGATTTTGACTTTTGTTTCTGTGCAAGAATATTGGGATTAGTGGGCTACAGTGACCTTGCTTTTCTTATTTTTCACGAATTTGGTTGTCTATTCGCAGACTGAGGCTCCAAAGAAGAAGGTAAAGAAAACAAATGTTCATGTGACCGAGCTGGTATATGGTGCATTGTCATTTGGAGACTTGCAGAAGGCAGTCGAGAAGGAATTCGAGATGGCCTTGCAAGATCGTGTCATGGAAGAGACAAAAGACAAGAAAAATGCTGTGGAAGCTTATGTGTATGATATGAGGAATAAGGTACAGAGCTACTGATTCTCCGTTGTAGATTGGTTTTGCTGAACTCGGAAACATAACTTGTGCTTAATTCTTTCTTTCTTTCTTTTTTTTTGGGAATGTCAGCTGAACGACAAGTACCACGACTTTGTCGTGGATCCAGAAAGAGAGCAGCTCATGTCTACGCTTCAGGAGGTGGAGGACTGGTTATATGAGGATGGTGAAGATGAAACAAAAGGTGTCTATGTTGCCAAGCTTGAGGAACTGAAGAAGGTAACGAATTGTTTCTGTTCTTTGTTATAGGCAATAGCTCTGCTTTCTTACCATGTCGTGTAACTTGCAGCAAGGTGATCCGATAGAAGAGCGTTACAAGGAACACACTGAAAGAGGATCAGTGATAGATCAACTTGTTTATTGTATAAATAGTTATAGAGAAGCAGCTGTTTCGAATGATTCAAAATTTGATCACATCGATGTCTCTGAGAAGCAGAAGGTAGAGAAAATATACTTACTCAAGCAGCCGTATGTCGAGAGAAATCTTGAACAAATTACTTAATAAATTCTTATTTTTCATTTCAGGTCTTGAACGAATGTGTCGAGGCAGAAGCCTGGCTAAGAGACAAACGGCAGCAACAGGATTCTCTTCCCAAATATGCCCCTCCAGTTCTTTTGTCAGCTGAAATAAGGAAGAAAGCAGAGTCTGTGGACAGGTACCCTGTTCTCTCCTTTCACGATAGCATCGTGATGCTCCTTTTCTTAGATGTGGTAGTTTGTGGATTCCCAGTATTCTTCGCAAGGGAAGATGTTCAACTGGGCGGTTCTCAGAGCAAAGTCAGAAACATCATCGAGAAGAAAGTTTTAACATCTTGTCTAACCCATCCCGGATTTCTAATTGAAACAGTGTAGCAGAAATAAACTAACATGATAGGAGAAAAAGAGATTTTTTAATGTGCACACTTATGGTTCAGTTTGACAGAAACTGTACGATAAGATCCCGAGATGGAATAACATTGGAAATAGGAAACAATCCGCAATATTGGAAGGCTTTAGTTACAGTGGTTTGGGTTGTTATTGTCATGAGTTGCCTTGTTATTCTTTATGGCAGACAGAAAACTTGTTCCTCATATTGTTGAAAAGGAAGTTCCAGTGATCTCCTGCCCAAGTTATTCAACTAGCGAATTGAGTTTCAGGATATTTTATGTATCTTTTACTTCTGTGTTGATGATAGTGTTTGTTTATTTTGCTCTTAGTTTCTCTAGACATGAAAGTGACAGAAAATCGTTGATACTCGACTAGATGGGGCCACAAATCTTCAAATGGTCCTTGTAAAGACAATCTACGCCATTAATAAGATAGACTTCATGGAACTTGCATGTTCTGGCCAACTGGTCATTGCAGTAACTGGTGGTGTTGTTGCGCACGTGATTTCCTCTCTCCATTTTTCATTTCTTTAATTCTAGATCACACTACAGACTAAGATTTGCTCCAATAGGTTTTGCCGGCCAATAATGATGAAACCAAAGCCCGCCAAGCCTGTTGCTCCTGAGACTCCTCCTCAGCCTGCTCAGGGTGAGCAGCAACCTCGAGGCGATGTCAACACCGATGCTAATGCAAGTGCTGATACTGATGCTGCAACTGGTGATGTTCCGCCTGCTTCAGGGGAGCCGATGGAAACGGACAAGTCCGAGGCACCTCCATCTGCTTCTTAGAGTTGCTTGATGTAGCAGCACAACAGGTGTTAGTGGATTGTGTAAGAATTCTCTCGTTTGAACCTCAGAACCTCCAGCTGGTGTAGGGTGGAGAGGTTATATGAAGCCTCATTTATAATTATTTGTACGTGTAAAGCCTTTTCTGAGAATTTTGTCAGAAGGGTGGTCTCCAAAATCCTATTTTTTTGCAGGGTTTCTTATAGACGAAGTTATGGATTCTCTCCCAACTGATTTTCACTTTCCTTTCTCGGTATGGCTGATGCGTTGTGGCATCTGTACTGTTACTTGTTACTGGATTTTGTTAATGTTAAGTTCCAATTTTGCACTCAGTTTGAATGATTGCTTCCGCAAGGTATGAGTTCTTGGACCGGCATGTGTAACGGCGCATGCTTGTCGAAAATGCAGATGGTTTTGTAGCATTGCACAACTCGGCATTTTATTTAAACCCAGCTTTCTTGAAATCCCACTTTTCCATCTGCGATGTCTTGCGGCAGCTGGCTAGGTCGAAGAAGTTATCTAACCTTGTTATATTGTTACGTGCGGCGGAGATTGTTGGTTGATTTGAAGAATCAATTGGAACTTACGTGGGATTCATGAAATGCAAGTGCGCCCAAAGACTAGGAGATGCTAGTGCCCACAGTGACAGCATTGCTCTTTGATTGTGCGATCCGTGCTCAAGTGATCCATCTCTAATCTGCATCAGCACGAGAGATTTTTTTATTTAGGCTGCAGCGATTCAGACGTCCCCGTAGACAAAATTGCCAAAAGAAAAGGGCAAGAAAAGTCAGCTAATCATCAACACGTACTAGCTACACGGCCTGTTTCTGTTGGCGACACCCTGATCTAACTCAAACTTCCATACTAGCTTCTCCATGATGACTGAGGAAAATAGGCTGAGCTGAGGAAGATCAGGTACGACAGAGGACGAAACCATCTTAGCCTGAGCCTGGAGGAGCCAGAGTTGCTATTGCCGCATGAACTCAGTGCCCCCTTTAACTGCTGATTCTCATCAGGCTTTGCCATGGAGAAGTTCAGAGTGCTTCAGTTACCCGACCTTGCAATCTCGGGTTAGCCTTATTTTTCTCCTGTTCGCCCGTGATTATTCGGCAGGGGGTCAACCTCCTCTGCTTTGTAAGATGCGAGGACAGCGAGGGGATTGTACCAGGTGAAAAGGCAATCACAGGGCATTCCCGTGAACATGAAGCTACGACATTTTGGAGAATCTAGTGCTCGCTTTTATCAGCCGAAGGAACCGGAATAACCTTTCTTTCTGCTTTTTTTGCCTTCCCTTTTGCCATCCCAATCCTGGTGGATTCACCAGAGGAGGGCTTCATGGTTACAGCTCTCGTCTGTCTCGGACAACCCATGATGACAATGAGCAAAATGCCTTCCAGCCATTCATGTTCAAACCCAAGAATCTTTTCGTGGTCGGCCTCAAAGCCACTTTAAAGCCAGCCACATCACAAAAGAGAGGGGAGAAGAGAGAGAGAGAGAGAGTGAGAGAAGTAGATGCGAGAGTGGCTCAGAAAAGAAGATTTGAACTGGCAATTGGGCATCTTTTAGATTTTGCAGTTCATTAAGATCGTCGAGCAAAGTAATATTCAAATCGCATTCAATTGGCCATATTCCATTTTGGTTAGTGGGTCTGCAAATGGGCTTATCTTCATGCAAAGCGAGGGAAAAAAAAATTCCTAATTCCTATCTCTCACAGAATTGACACAGAGTGCGGTTGAACGAGTTCCGTGCATATACTCATCACGCTCCCTCTTTTCGAAACTTCCGGCCAAACACCATTTTTCGGTCTCATCCAACTGTCCTCGCAAACAACGGCCATGCACGCGCACGGGTCCGACAAAGTCGCATAGAAAAATCACATCGAGGAAAAAGTCGTACAGAAAAATCGGGGATGGTTTGAGATGAAGTGGGCTGCAGGCTTAGACTTCGTACAAGCATCATTATTATTCAGGGTTGACCCCGCAAGAAAAGAAGACGCTAAGCCATTTATTTGCTGAGGTGACTGATGATGGTGGTCTGTAAGAACCTGGCCATCATCAAAGCCCCGAAGAAAAGTATGAACGGCGTTCGAAGAGGCGTGCGATGATGACGGCGATGCTGGTGCGAAAGCGATGTCCCGTGACTTAAAAAAAAGAAATGTAACTTTTCCTATGGAGTAAATGGTGGTTGAGACCATGTAGCATTCGCCCAAAGATCTGTTTACGTCTTTGAGCAACTTCCGAGAAATTACGCTGACTGGGGAAAGTCCTGTGTTGGTTGGCCAGAAAGCTAGTCATTGTAAGCTTCCGTTTGGCACGTGAGAAAGGAATGAGACGGGTCAAGTAAAGGGCGCCGGAATGAGTTACAATGACATTGAAATGGGAACAGATTTGAAAATTAGAGTGTTACGTGACGCGTCGGGATTGGATGTGCGCGTGTTCTTTCTGATGGGTTTGTCTTTCGTCGTTTCGAATTCTCGTGCAGGGAAAATTGCATCGACCGTCCCGAAAGTCTCGATGTGCAATCGAGGCGTACACGTTCGAGGAAGTGCGATGAGATCTTGCGCAGCGACCACTTTAACCGATTTGATTGATGTGGCATGACGACAATTCGACGTGGCTATACGTGGTGCCAAGATGGTGCTAACGTGACATCATGCCGGGAGAAAATTGATTTTTTTGACGATGAGAAAATTGAAAAAGCCAAAAATTTAAAAAACAAATTTTGGCTAACGCCCGAATGGAGAGAGAATGGAATCGATGGACCGCAGGGGTTGGACAAATTGTGGGCGGCGCCGCCCCAACCTTCAAACCGACGTGGCCGCTTTCTCCGATTTGGTCTTTTGTGATCTCTTTTTTTTTTCTTTTTTAATTTTTGGCTTACTTCATGCACTTCTTTCCAAATAAAAACACAGGAAAATTACATAAATATTATTTAAATTTTGATCAAACATATAATATCATCGTTCAATTTATAATTTATTTAATATAATTTCTAAACTTTAATTCAATATGCATTTATTTTGTATTGTCCCTAAACATTTGGTCTATATTCAATCTGGTCTCTAAAGTATATGAAAATATCCAATGTTGCCTTTCCATTAGTTCAAATTTCAAGTTGAGACAAAATTGAACATTTTGATGTAGTCTAGTGATCAAAATTGAACATGCATTAAAATTTTCAAGGATCATATTGAATAAATTAGTTCGAGGAAGATATTTTACGTTGGGCCAAAATTCAATAACTATTTGCTCCATTTTCTCTAAAATCGTCGGCCACTTTTTGACATAGCGCCACATCAACTTCGCATATGCTCAAAAAATATCAGAAAGACTCTACATCGATGCTGGCGTGCCACGCCAATGAAATCGGTTGCATGGTTGCAGAAAAGACTCCATTGCACCGGATTCAAAACGTTGAGGACTTGATTATACTTTTTCGAAATGTATAGGACTTTATCAAACTTTGGGCACAATTAAACAATATCCCAAAAAAATCGAATTTCCACAATTTAGAGAATGTACATCCGTTTCCTTATATAAAAGGAGATAGTTTATGACCAAAATTTGTTCCACCGGAACAATGACAAGTACCTCATCCTCCAGAGAATGGTTTTTTTATATTGTCAAAAGAGATTTTCATTTATTACTAAAATGATATACGAAATGATCACGGAAAATCTCAAAAGTCATCATTACAAGGCAAGCTTTTATCAAACTTTGGGCACAATTAAACAATATCCCAAAAAAATCGAATTTCCACAATTTAGAGAATGTACATCCGTTTCCTTATATAAAAGGAGATAGTTTATGACCAAAATTTGTTCCGCTGGAACAATAACAAGTACCTAATCCTCCATAGAATGGTTTTTTTTTTATTGTCAAAACGATCACGGGAAATCTCAAAAGTCACCATAACAAGGCAAGCTTGTAAACTCCAAAACAAATCAAAAACCAGAAATCAAGGTTCATCATCAGAGCATGATTGAAAAAGATAATCGCGTGCTCGTCCTTCAATAACGATTCGCGACCGCATCTAAGTGAAAGGATCAGCGGCCGACCACCGGATCTCACATCCTCATCGATGAGCACATGGTTTTGCCTCCTTTTGCCTTTAGCGCGGCCAAAAAATTCGGCATCCTTAACACGGTCGCCGTACCGAAACGACATGAACATGTCGAACAAGCTCAGGTCCGCCGCCACCCGTGTGACACGAACCCTATAGCAGGTGCAAGACGACGAAGCTTTTCAACAAAAACGAGTTGCTGCGGACGACAATGCAACCGGAGGCGGAGAAAAAGCTCGAATCAAATCCCGTCCCTCCGCAAGTCCGCATCATCAAATGCTCGAAAGTAGACAAAGAGAGACCTGCGGAAGATGCAGAGAGTGGAGGGAACAGGGAAGGGAGGGAGGGCCGGGGCCCGGGGACAGAAGGGCAAACCGGGAATTTCGCCCCCCGGGGGCCACCGCCAGCGTGGCCTACTTCAGCGTGGGGTTTCGGGTGGGCGAGGGGTTCCCCGACTCCCACATCTTTCTTTATTCTCCCTTTAATTAAAACCAAAAGAAACCAAAAATCCTTAAACTATGCGTGTGTGTATCGCGACCCGTTTGTCCTAAATTTTTTTTTCTCTGTGACACGAAATATCTCAAACTTGTATCCATATGACAGATGGTGTTGACACGATACTCACGTGACAACGGCGTTATTTTGGCTGAAAATTCATATAACATGACCTTTACAAAGGATAAATGGTATCGAATAAGTACACGTCTGGGGTTTTTTACGATATAGTTTAGGGTTTTTGATATTAAGGATAGACATGTCACGGCGGTGAGTATAGTTCGGATTTGTTTAATTGTTTTGTTTTTCTTGATTAAAAAATTATTTCACTTTCCCTTTCTGAGTTTCGCCTTGAAAAGGGGAAAATGACGCAAATAGCTCATGAGCTTTGGTCCAATGTTTAGTATGGTCCCTGAACTTTTAATTTATTCGATGTAGTCCCTAAACTTTTTCGAACATGTTCAATATAGTCCCTGAACTATGTAAAATGTTCAATACGGTCATTTCATTAATTCAAATTCGGAGACTACATTGAATATATAACAAAAGTCTAGAGATCATATCGGACAAATTAAAAATTTATGGATCACAATGAACATTAAGCTAAAGTTCATGGGCTATCATTATACATTGGATCAAAGGTTCAAAGGCTGTTTGTGTCGTAATTTCGTAAAGAGCTACCGCAAAACGACGCGTCGTTTTTAAAAATTAAAACTGCCCCTTGCGGCCCCCCATCATTATAGCCTTCCAAAGCCACGCCATCGTCCTCCCCCTCCGTCGTCATCACGAAGTTTCTATTCTCCAAACCAGCCTCCGTGGCCCGACCACGCGAAGAGCTAAAGCGAGAGCAAGGATCGTTCGTCGCGATCGAAGCCTCTTCGTACATGATCGATCGATCGAGGTCGGTCGACCAAGGATGGGGTGCACCAATTCCAAGATCGAGAACGAGGAGGCCGTCAATCGCTGCAAGGACCGCAAGCAGTTCATGAAGGACGCCGTCTCCGCCCGCAACGCCTTCGCCGCCACCCACGCCGCCTACGCCGTCGCCCTCAAGACCACCGGCGCCGCCCTCAGCGACTACGCCTACGGCGAGGTCGGCCACCCCCACCACCACCCGGGGAGGCCGAGCGGGAGCGGCGGCGGGGGCGGGGGCGGCGCGGCCTCGGCCTCGGCGCAGCTCCCGGTGGAGACCATGCTCCCGCCGCCCCCGCTGCCGGACTTCCAGCCCGCCCTGCCGCTCCAGCGCGCCGCGACCATGCCGGAGATCAAAATCCCCAAGGCGGAGGTGCGGCCGGCGGGGCCGACGATCGAGGAGGGTGAGGAGGAGAATGAGTTGGAGAACGACGAGAGCAGTAATTTGAGGCAGAGGAGCAGCAGGGGAGCTAGGCATAGAAGAAGTGGCGGGGGCGGGCGGCGGCGGCGGCGGCAGCAGCGGCGGCGGCGGTAGAAGTGGTGGGAGTCGCAGGGAGGTGGTGGCGGAGAACGAGGCTCCGCCGCAGGGAGCCATGCCGCTTTCGCGCGATAGTGGGCCGGAGTTTTTCGAGTACCTCTTCCCGCCGGCGGAGAACGTTCCGGGGCCGACTTTGGGCGAGGTGGCTGCAGAGGAGGTGAGAGTTGACAAAAAGCAGGTTGAGAGTAGAGCTTTTAATGAAAGGCCTAAGAGAGTGGAATATGATGGTGAAGTTGCTGCTGCCCCAGTGGTATCGGAGAAGGCGTTGGAACCACCAGTCCCGGCTGCTGCTGCTGCTGCCGCGGAGGTGGCGCCGGCGGCAAAGAGTACGAAGAAAGGGAAGGTGGGGATGATGCCGGAGGTGAAGGGGGTGGTGAAGGCGAATATAACTTTGGCACAGATATTTTTGGAGCTGGATGATGATTTTCTAAAGGCTTCGGAGAGTGCCCATGAGGTTTCGAAGATGTTGGAGGCGACCAGGTTGCATTATCACTCGAACTTTGCAGATAATAGCGGTGAGAATCCTATGTTGCTATGTTAACTTTATCAAGATCAGAACTTCTTTCCGGATGTCTAGTCGATATTCTTCTTAGATTAAGTATCGGTCCATCGTGAAGCGGTTGGCTTAAGTGATAGGCGTTCTGTTTTTATCTATTAAAGGATAGTGCCAGAAACTCGAAGGATATTGGATGGCAGACTATGCATTGTAAGGAAGTATTAGCACCTGTTAGTTGAATTTGGGTTATTGTTATGTTGATTTGGTCCTTTTGCCTTGCAGGTCATATTAATCATTCCGAAAGGGTGATGCGTGTTATCACGTGGAATCGGTCTTTCCGAGGATTGCCAAATGCTGATGAGGTGAAGGATGACTTTGACTCAGAAAAAAATGAAACTCATGCCACGGTGTTGGACAAATTGCTAGCATGGGAGAAGAAGCTATATGATGAAGTGAAGGTGAGCTATAACTGCACATTCGCAGATGGCCTGGTGGGCGTGATGATCCCCAGTGTGGTTATCGTGTCGCGCTGACTGCTGAGTAGATAAACTTGGTTATTACGTTCCAGAGATATTTGGATCTGTTCATGGTGCATCAACTTGTCAACTGTGTCATCGCTGATCTAAATGCCTGTCTTAGTTTTTAGTTCTTATCCATGCATCTTCTGGACGGTTTTTACCTAATGAGCGTGCAATATGAGTTTCCGAGTTGTATTGAACTAAGTTCTGAAGCCTCTCTCATTGCTTTTTATGATAGAGTTTAATAGATCTTAGGTGTCTTTTTACTTGACAGGCAGGTGAGCTTTTGAAGTATGAGTATCAAAAGAAGGTTACTGCGCTCAACAAGCAAAAGAGTCGAGGGACCCATTCCGAGTCTCTGGAAAAAACAAAAGCAGCCGTGAGTCATCTTCACACAAGATATATTGTTGATATGCAATCCATGGATTCAACTGTTTTGGAGATAAAGCGTCTACGAGACGAACAGTTGTACCCAAAACTAGTTGAACTTGTTGATGGGTAAGTCAACTCAAGGCTGTGAATAATTTAAAATTTCACTTGCCCACCTGTATAATTTGAGCCTTTGATAGTTGATATGTTCATAAGGATGTGCATGTCAGGAAGCTAGATATGAGCTGCCTGTAATTCTTTACGCTCTTGCTTCCCCTTCTTTCTTCCACCTCCTCCTTTTCCTTGGGAAAAATTGGTCATGGTGGAATTCAAAGGACCATACTTCGAGCATTTCTATTCCCTGGCCATCAATATGATTATTCACAGCTGGAAAATGTTAAAATGCCCCTTGCGGCACTTGTTAAAGCCTTATCAGCGTTTGCTTTAGAAATGTAAATTTTCTATTTGAAGTTAATAGATCATCTAAAGTCAGGAAATATGATAGAGTGCCCTTTGGATAGTTGTTAAGCCTTGTTAATAAGTTTAAGAAATGTGAAATTTTCTATTTGAACTAAATAACTTCCTAAAAATGTGTACCTTTCATGTTGTCAAGATCTCTAGAAAAATCTCTACCTTTAGTTGACTTAACCACTGTCTTAGGGGCACTTGTTAACAAGATCCTTCAAGATTTGTTATGGCACTTGAGTCCTCGGTTTTGATTCGATAAACTCACTCTAAGTTATTTGAGTTTATTTGAACCATTGTTTGGTTCTCTTGTAGAGTGTCATCTTCCTCACTTGTCATACTTTTCTTCATAATTTTTTATCACCTCGCAACTGCTCCGGTTATGTTGTGGGATCATAATTGACTGCTGTAAGAATGCAGGATGGCTAGAATGTGGGACGCCATGAGAACCTACCACGAGAGTCAGTACAATACCGTGAAGCATTTGGCATATATTGAAATTGACCATGCCTCCAAAGAGATGAGTGAAAACCGTCATGACCGTACCCTCCAGCTGTTTAAAGTTGTGGAAGACTGGCATTTGCAGTTTGGGAGTCTTATGGACAATCAGAAAAAGTACCTAAGGGCACTCAAGAACTGGTTAAGGTTGAATGTCATTCCCATAGAAAGCAGCTTTAGAGAGAAAGTTTCTTCCCCTCCTCGGAATGAAAATCCTCCCATCCAGAAACTTGTTCACGCTTGGGATGAAATTCTGGACAAACTTCCCGACGAGGTCGCAAGAACTGCCATAAATAATTTCCGTGCTGTCTTAGAGACTATCTTGCATCTTCAAGATGAAGAGATGAAATCGAAAGAGAAATGTGAGGAAACCAAGAGGGAACTCGAGCGCAAAATCCGCTCATTGGAAGGATTGCGCCAAAAAAGTGTGCAGCGCAGGACCCCGCCAGATGAGATGGATCCAGATAGGGTACTAGATGATCGGCACTTTAGTATCATTACTGAGAAAGAAGTGACAGTGGATACGCTAAAAAAGAGGTTGGAAGAGGAAGAGGATGTTTATCGGAGGCAGTGCCTTCAGGTGAGGGACAAGACATTGGTCAGTTTCAAGAATCGTCTCCCGGAGCTCTTTGGAGCCTTGACAACTTTTGCCATTTCTTCCGGGAAAATGTATGGTGGCTTGAGGTCATTATCATCGCAGCCACAAAAGCAAAATCTCTGAATAGCCAGAGTTTTCCATGTGTGTCTGGCAGTAAGTTATGTATACTTCAACATACGCATATGATAGCTTTGTTCATAATGATCTCTGCTGTTTTACCATGGGACCAATACAATAACATGTGTGCCATAATTTGTGAGCATCAATGTTACAGATTTGGTTTGACCCTGGCCCTTTATTGCCACGCATGGCAATGTTGAGTATTTGTTCTGCGATGCTATGATTTTGGTTGTTTCGGTAGCATGGGGTTTTCGGAATTAGATTTGAAACATGTGAAGAGTTGTCTGCCCTTGACAAGAAAATCAGAGGTGCAATTAGCTGCAACGAAGTCAAAAATAATGTCTTTTTTCGTCCAGTAACTTCTGTTTTCATTTTATTAACCGATCTTTTGGATATTTCTATGTTAGCCCTATTATATCCTTTTATGCTTTCCTCGGCATTTCATGAGATTTAAGTCACTTTTAGGTTCTCACGAGTCTAATTGCTTGATGACTTCATATGAAGGTCTGGAAGTGTTATTTTGAGGAACAACGATCATTGTCACAATCGTGTAGTGTAGTAGTCATTGTTGTAGGCATTTTGAGAATCGATTACTTGTGCATAATGTAAGTGGAATATCTCTTTATCATTTGTAATCTAATTTTATTACTTATGATGTTTCGTCAATTTTAGCGTAAGAAGTGCTCTTGTAACTTCCACGAGGGGAAGTTTCATTACATCATTGCTATCGTTATGGTAGTCGAACTATATTTGATCAATGTGCATAGGGGGTATTTCACTTCAATCCAGTACAGCAAAAATTGGTTTCGACCAAGAGTCTCTGGGTCGGCTCATATCCATCGAGCCGATATGCTGCGGGTGTGCGTAACAATTGCTCACGTAATCTAGCCATAGGCACATGCACTGCTCAATGGCCCTCTTTTTAAGTTGTAGCCTTCTGCTTGAAGTAGGCGATAAAGAGAGACTTTCTGGCGAAACCTACTGTAATACGCAATCAAATTGGAGTCTGAAGAGTCCGAATATCATGGACATTTTGATTGCTGCTGGAATTTGTTCAAAGCACCATCCATCTCAAGTAGATGTTTTGGGGATTAACAGTGGGACAGAACACAAATTAAGGTTGGAGGATACATATACATGGCATGGACATAGTGAAAGATTGGTAGTTGTTTTTGGTCACCTCAGGACCTTCCAAGTGATTGGGACGTCAACCTAAACAGCAAAGAAGTTTACTTCTCCCATCTTGTGGTTCACTGTTCAGAGTCATCCCTCTTGGTCTTGAAGGTGAAGCTTTTGCCAGTTTCTTCGCTGCAAATGTCAGCAAGAAGGAGAACCTTTATGAGAATTAACCCTTCTTCTAACTAAAATACTTATTTGTAAGAGAAGGCTTCGAAAACACAGCAGGACATCGTCTGCGCAAATGTTTAGGATCGAAACTGAGTGTCTTGATGTTGCATTTTCATAAGCTGATTGTTCTAATGCTCATTTGTTTAAACATTCGATGCTTGAGAGGAAGTTGCACATAGGTAGAAGTACTGCTTGGCAACAAAATTATGGCCGGTATTATGATCCTCTAGATGTCATATTTGACAGCAGTATAATCGGCGGAAATATCGAGCACCCCCTCCGAGTGACTGAACGACCAATTACGTTGAAAAGTTTTACCTATCTCGTGGAAAAGCTCGTTCACGTTTTGTGCAGTTTTCGCGGACGTCTCCATGAAGAACATCCCGTTCTCCTGAGCATATTGCTCCCCATCCTGCAAGTAATCCAAATCAGGCAGACATTACGTAAGAAAATGGAGTGAGACAGAATGCAAAACTTAAGGTGAGGGACGCAACGAAGGAGGCCCGATTAGCAGAGACGTGTAGACTAGAAGCATCAAGCATGAGTATGCCGTTTCTGAAGGTCACAAGTAAAAGTTAACTGCTCGTGCCTCTTTCTGTACTTCTCTCTTTGGGTCTAGGTCACACTTGTTCGCGACAAATGCCATCACGACGTTTGGATTTCCTAAAGTCAAATGAAAGTGAAAACCAAATCAGCGAGTTGGCAATCTGATGAGCAAATACCATTACACCCTTTAAGGATGGAAGCTCCAGGAGCTTAATTCACAGCATGTCGGAAAGACACTTCCACGCAAAATGTTCTGCTAAAACGGGAGTTAGACGAGCATTTTTGCTGAAGATGACCAGCGCTTTACGAGATCCCATCAAAGTAATTTATGGTTGGTTAACAATTTCAGCAAACAACAGAGGCTGCCCGTGCAACTGCAAACTGAAGTTGCTGTTCTTTTTTCAAGACTTACTGATGGAATTCCATTATCAATGAGAACTACTCAGTTCTTGCTGATACGAACTTGTCATTTACCATAGCATGGTTTCTAACCGAGAAGGCAGGAATATTTGCTTTCCTTATAACAAGAACAGAAAGGAACTACCGATTCCGCGACCAAACAGAGATAAAGACCAGTTATGACGCGAAGGGAGGTGGGTTAAGAAATGTCCCAAAAAAATAATAAAGAGAAGAAGTTGCCATTGAAATTGCATTCTGAAGGTCTCACCTTGTCTTTGTACCTCCTGAACCCATTTTTTTAGCCCGAGTGAATGTATCCTGAAGCAAAAGGACATACGCACTCCGTCACATCGGTTACATCAAGAGTTACATATTGTGATACTCATAAAGTGAGATGAATTAAGATCAGTATCGGCTGCAGGAACGGTAACACAGGCCTTTTATCTTTGATGTAGTGTATCTAATCTCTCATCCATGGACAAACACGGGAGAATATCATGTACATTTTGCTCGGTTACTGGAAGTAGCAACGCGACCACAGAGTATAAGGGATATGCCCCGACAACCACGTGTTCTCTGAAGCTTGCATAATTGGACGACCACTAGCAATCAATATTGAGACAACTACATGGTTTTTCAGAAATTACTCCGGACATTAGAGAATTTGCTAGCATTACAAACTTGTCCACACGAGGAAATAAGGTGCAGTTCAAGAGTTGGTTACCATGCTTGAGATGTCATAAACGACTATAGCTGCAGCCGCGCCACGATAGTACATAGGAGCCAAGCTGTGATATCGTTCTTGTCCCGCGGTGTCCCATATGTCAAACTTTACAGTTGCTTCGTCCAAGGACAAAATTTGGGTGAAAAACGCAGCTCCTATAGTCGGTTCCTGCATGTGGACCAACGCGGGGAAACAACCATGAGATAAAAACAGTAAAGCGCAACAACCGAAACGATTTGTGCATGATAATGAAGATTAGACCTGGTGATCCACGAATTGGCCTTTTACGAATCTGAGAACCAAACTTGTTTTCCCGGTTCCCATGTCCCCCAGAAGCACCTGTGAGAGCAAAATTGTTAGTCTGATGATCATTTCATGCTGATCAAGCATTGGCGATGCGTAACTATTCGAAATTGTTCCATATGAATTATTATCGACAGAATGTGGATTCTAATATAGAATAAGCGCAGTCCCTCAAGACTGATTCTTGAAATATACTTCAGCATTTGACCAATTCAATTCAACAAGCTGGATCATCTAAATTGCACTTAAAAGTTGATCTTGCATCCTTGATTATACCACTTCGTCCAAAAGATTTGTATCGATCCCGTTCTACAAAATGTGGAACCAATTCTTCACCCACGCTGTCATGCATGGTGGCCCATAACATTTTACACACTACAACATGAACCAAATGAAATTGGCACAAAAGAACAATCCTAATCCTCTGTTTCTGAAGGGAGAGACATACCCACCAGCTTGGCTTGTACAATCTTGTTCCCGGGTCGTGCCATTGAGCTCAAAAATTTGATCTTGATCGACAGAAACACAAGAAGGAAGAAAGAAACCTCCAGGGAAAGTAAAAGGAGAGAGCTTTAGGAGCTGACAAAGAAACCTGGCCAGTTTGTATTGGGATAAGAAGGAACAACCCGCTTCCTGTCTAAACAGAGAACAAGATGGAATGCAATAATCAATTAATGAGAGCTTTCTTGTGCAAGAAACAGAGACCGGTAGTTCTCCTTCTGACTGGTAGTTCTCTCTTTCCTTTTCATTTGGGTTTCGTTCTCATTCGTATTATCTTAATGGTCATCAAACAAGGTGTTGAAATCAAATTAGCCAAAAAACGACGCACGAAACAACAACTTCACAAACCACGTGGGAATGCAAAGGAGTTGAAGACATCCCTGTATTCTAAAAAAGAATTAGGCAGAAAAAATGGACTTTTGCATTTGGTAATGCTTGACTTTGCTAACGTCTGGCTCACCTTAATAATTTATTAAACAATTTATAAATTTCATTTTTTTTGTTTTTCGCCTTTACCGGTGGGAAATAAATAATTCTTGAGTGGGGATATGGCGATGACGTTGTGCCAACTGCCAACCAAATTTGGCCTTCGATTATTGATGAAGTACTTAATTCTCTGTAAGAACTGAGTACTATGAATGGACCACCCCCACGGGACCAATAAACGGGTGTCGGCTTTTCTCCTTCTTTTGGCTATAACTATAATTACCAGCCAAATTACACCGATTTTGTCTTTGTACTCGAGGATGTTTTGTGGTTGATGCTGATCGTTCTGTTAAATGGAAGTTAAGTGTGTCCGAATAGGTAAGTTTCTTAGGATTACTTTTACGCGACAACACGGGAATGGTTCGCGTTTGACTAACCGGATTTGGGTAGATATAAATGGATTAGTACGCAGGAGATCCTCACCGACTCTAACACCTAAAATGATTTTGAGGGTCGGGTCCATCATCCGATCGATCGAGCCTTGCTTGATGCGATGTGCAATATATGTTGGGCTCATCGAGATTACCGAACTCTTAGGCCTATGCATTTGGACCGGTTCCAAGCGGGAACCAGATCGAACCGGTGTTGGTGGACGGATTCTAGAGTCGGTTCCAGAGTCTACGGGATAGGTTCCATGTTTCAAAAATTAGAAACATGTCATGACATGGTAGATCCTTATCTTGAATCGATCGCCCCTAACCCTTTTTGTCTCGGTCGTATGTAAATAAGGAGATGCTTTATTTCGCGCTGTTTGGTAAATTTACAGGAAAAGTTTATCCTTTTAAAAAATTTTAAAAAAATAAAACCAATAAAAAGAAGAAAAAGAAACAGACCCTGGAATCGGATCGGATCGATTCGGTTTCAAGATCTACATAATAGGTTCTAAATTTAAAAAACTTAGAGATCGACCTTGATAAGATAGATTTTAGGCTTCAAGGCCGGAACTCTCCGCTGCGGAGCCAATCATCCTAGCAAAGACAAAAAGTTAACAACGAATTGATGTGGCCCCCGTTTATGGCATCTTGGCTGAAGGGACCCATTTGTCAATGTGGTCCACCATATAGGGCAAAATCAAAAGGTAGCGTGTGCTTGGCCGTAATGATGAACTCGGCTTTTAATAAAGTCCAACGTTACTGTGTCTCTCCGTAATTGGCTACATGGAAGCTCTACGAGGCCTTTTTGTCAAATATCAATTTTGGCGTAACTAGCGTAACAGAGGGCCTGGACTTGGATCCTTAAATCAGGGGGCAGTTTCCGAGGGCCATTTGTGCTTGCCCCCCTGTTACGGCGAGCTACCGTACTACATTTCTTATCTTAATGCATGGGGATGCTCGCACGCTTTGCCCCCTAATCTTCCTATATATTTACCTTTCTCAAGAGGGGAAAATATTTTCTTTGTATTTTACATCCGAAGGATACCGAAATCCACGTGAAGCATCGGACGAAAGACTTTTGCCTCGTGCTCAGGAGGAGCCAAATTACTATTACATTAGTCATTATTAAAAATGTAATCTTATTACCACAGGGTGGTGCGAATAGGGTCGTCCTTAGATTCTACTTCTTTCCTCAGTTTTCACAGACTTAGAGCAAATCGTAGTTAGCTACAACAATATAAATTCTTGTCTTGGTCATAAGACGCAAAGTAAAATTGTCTATAAAGACAACAACAAATTCGGTGCTCAATAATTAGTTTGCTCGTTTTCACTCAGGATGGGATGGAAATGAACTAAAAATCACTATGTATCAGAATCTAGACAGCCAATAAAATCATTCGCAAACTATGTATGAAAGTGCTCTAATTTGAAGAAAAGAAAAGATATTGAAATATCAGATATGTTACACGGTTGATCGTTCAAGAAATTTTGATCAATCTAGATATACACATAGGAAGGAACAGTCCCAAGTTTGATTTGTTTTTTTTTTCTCACTTTTATTGGGTCGGCATCTTAAGTTAAGTTTGATTTCACAAGTAAAACTTCATGTCAACATCCCGAACGACAACGGGCGAAGCAAGATAATACACTTCGTCATTGCTCGCACCAAAACAAAAGCAATCAATCGCAACCGAACAAGCCAAACTCACCCCGGCACCAGCCACTCACGTCCCCTCTGCACGATCCATGGATCAGTCCAAACCCGACCCGAATCCTCCGCCTCCGCTGCCGCCGCCGCCGCCGCCGCAGGGCTTCTACTACACTCCCCTGCCGCCCCAGCCCGACGACCAATACTTCGTCGCTCTGCCGCTCTACTATCCCCGCCGGCGACGCCGCACCCTCACCTGCGTGCTCCTGTCCGTCTCGTCCCTCGTCCTGTTGGCCGCGCTCGCGTACGTCCTCTGGCCGTCGGACCCGCGCCTCAAGATCGCCCGCCTCTGGCCGACCCGGATCCGGATCCGGACCGTGCCGGTCCTGGTCGTGGACATATCCATGCTGGCCACGATCCGGGTCAGGAACGCCGACGCGTACTGGATGGACTACGGCAGGCTGGACGTGGAGGTCGGGTACCGGGGGAGGACGCTGGGCCGCGTGCGGTCGGGCGGGGGCCACGTCAGGGCGTTCGGGTCGTCAGACGTGGACGCCGAGCTGGAGCTGAACGGGGTCGAGGTCCTGGCGGAGGCGGCGTTCTTGATGGAGGACCTGGCGAAGGGGAGGGTGCCGTTTGATGCCCTGACGGAGGTGGAGGGGCAGCTTGGGCTTTGGTTCTTCAGGTTCCCTTTGAAGGTAAAAAGGGTTCTTGGACTGTTTGTCGCTCTCCGAATGATTGACTTTCTTGTTTAACAGTCAAACACAGTCATTACAGTCGTTTGTGGTTGGCCTGATCATATGCAGTTTGAGCATTCCACATATGCTAGATTCAGTTTAGCATTCTAGAAATGCTAGGAATTGGTGCTTGTACGATTGTATCTAGCTTCTCTGTATGAGTTCTGGATTTCTAGCATGACCCGAGACTGCTACGACGGGCTCGCTTGCATCGAGATCTTTAACTTACGGACTGTGTTATGTAGTAATGGGACTATTTCCAATTTCATCATGCATGACTTGTTTCAGACTGTACTAAGGAGAAAATGAAATCTTGCTAGGCCTCGCATGGTAGAGGCTCCTGAACAAGAATTTTGACCGCCCTGTGTTTCTGCACTTGCTTATGCTGCTGTTGAACTGCTTTGTGTGCTTTTAACTTACCAGAGGCAAATGCAGAGTCACTAAGTTCAGCTCAAAAAAGCAACAGTTTGTACTTTGCTGTATTTGCTCTGGGAATGTGTTAACAAGTGACACATGTTAGGTAGCTAATAGGAAAGATCACAGTTTTGGATACATTGATTGTTCTTCGTAAACTGTGAATTAGATTCTTTGAAAATTGAAACTTTCTTTACGACGTATATTTAACTAGTACCCTTTGGGCACACTTCAACAAGATCTTTCGTTTTTTTGCGCTTACAAAATATTCCATCCAATATGCCACTTCGAATTGCTTAATTCAGACTTCTTTTTTTTTGCTATGTGATGTACAAATAATTCTTGTAATTTCTCTGCAGGCGAAAGTATCATGTGAGGTAATGGTCAATACGAAGAACCAAACGATCGTTCGTCAAAGCTGTTATCCTGAGGTGGGTAGAATTCAAGCTCTTTCAACTTGTATTCATGAACTCGCTGCCAAGTTAAGAATCTCTTTTATAACTTTAAGGCATTGGCCTTTCAAGTTACCAACAAAGAGTGTCATAAGATTCTCCTGATTTAGTACATGTCGAGATGTCTAACTACCAGTGCCAGGGACAGTTTCTAGCAGTCTCAATAGATAAAATAGTCATACATGCGAACGTTAACAATTCTTCTTGTGTCCACAGCGACTAGGAAGCTCAATGGCATAACGTTGCGCAGCTAATTCAGTGGCTATTGTCTGCGATGCTCGCGCGAGAAATGATTTGGTGAGATGATCAAGAGGACAACATGGTACATCGTCAATCCTGGTAAAAGCTACTTTCCATAAGGCAGAAAAAACAGAGTGGTGGCGAAAGTGTATTGGGTTGGGTTCTGGTATGATGATCAATATGTGAGGATCCAGTAGTAGTTAAAAGAAGTTGTGTGGATGTAAATAATATTTGAGTGGAAACTATGTTAAAAGAGGTTATGCCCGATGTACAAAGTAACAAAGATTACTACGCTCAACAGAAATCTTACTTGATGCATAATTAAGACGAGATGTGTGTAGAGGTTTTTCTTTACATCACAGTGCTTATTTTTGTGCACCTTACTCATCTGACTGGACTCGTTTATTTATGAGCGTTAGACTCTAACCTGACCGACCCATATGTAATTAGAGTGGTGATATCTACACCTGAACGATCCAGGATGGACCGTAGGAGAGCACATGCACCAGTTGGCTGTGCCTCCGCCACCTTGGCCATTCCCTCTTGCTTCCTCGTTCGATGCACGGTTGCTATCATCTTTGCGTGCCAACGTCTCCGGCGGGGCAACCCGGCTTTGGCAACTCCTGGTACTGCAGGATACACCAACCACCGGAAAACCAGGGTGACACATCAATCTTTCTTGTTCCCTTCCTTTTGCCCCTTAATTGCCTGGAGGTAATAGACTGAGATTGTGTGAGGGAGGACTTGGTGTTTGTTATAGCGCAAGAAACGTGAGGATGCTAAGGAAACAGAGGAGACATGAAGTCGGTACCATAAAAAAACTTTGGATTTGTCTGAAAGGCAATCAGAGGCTGCTATTTTTGTTCTCATTAGGCTTTTCTGTTGGGTTGTGGAAGGGTGGCTTTGTGTGCTTGCAGTGGGGTTGTGTCGCTGTGTGGATGGTGTCAAAAGGAGGTGAGACTTATCTGCAGTTTTAGATGCTCAAATCTTTGAGTTCCTCATACTTGGCTAAGCAAAAACCGTTGGCAATTTATTGTGTGCTTCAGAACCTGTGCTGTGATCACACATCCATCCGCTACTTGTTTGTCAGCTCCTGTTTTGTTTTATCCCGTCTTAAAGTTATTTTACTTGAAAGAAGGAAGACAGTTTCTGTAGTATCATTGTGAAAAGTGAATTATGCTGGACTATCAGTTCCATGGTGAATCCTAGATGGCACAAAAGGTAATCCATGTCAACTATAACCCGGGCCTTTCAAGTTTCCTACTATAAAACCATGTCAAGAACGGCCGGTTTGAACTGGTTGAAACTCAAACATCAAATTGCACATCAAGAAGCGTGATCATTAATTCCAAGTCTTAAGAAAAGATAAAACTTCTCGATCCTATTGGTAATTACCTTGTGCAGCAAGACACGGGAACGAGCATGATCAGACGTGATTAATAGGGTTTTTAAAAGATTATAGCGTCCGCCTCGCCCAAGAAAAACATTCATATTTTGGGGTTGTTGTCCGGTGAGAACTCAGCCATATATCTGAGCCCCAACGATGTATCAAAGTCTGAGATTTGATTAGTCAAAGCGCCATTGACAGCAGTAGTAACTTGGTTGTCATTGGATGTCGTGTGGTTTCCTTCTCCTGCTCTGTGTTTTTCTCTGGTAATCTGGATGGGGTGAATGCATTATCAACCTTTGACTTTCTTGATACGGGTGTTGTAATTATCTGATTAGAAGACTGACTAATTTGACTGAAACTCTCGTTCGACTCTGATTGAGTCCCTCGCTAATTTCTGCGGTAGACCTGTCAAATGGATGGGTCGGGTTGGGTTTGGGTCGGGTCATAAATGGTCCGACCCAAATTGACCCATTAACCCGTTTATGACCCATTTATGCACAATGCAATTTTGTTGACCCATACCCGACCCGACCCATACCCAACCCATGCCCGATTAGACCCATATTGCTAAAATACTTTCATATTTAATTAAATATAGGAAAATTCATACCCAAGCTGAAATGAGAGTACAGAGTAAGTGATTGCAAGATTGAGTGAGGGTGAGAGAAATGCATTGAGTTTAAATCAGTTGTAAACTCATTTATGACCCATTTGTGACCCATTTATGACCCATTTAACACTAATATAAGACTTCTACCCATTTATGACCCATTTAGTAAATATAACTAACCCATTTATGACCCATTTACTAATAAATGGGTTAAGAAATGGGTTTATGACCCATTTTGACACCTCTATTCTGCGGCCCAAAGCAAACCTTGGTGCGAAAAGCCCACTCATGGTTTTGATTCTCCAATCCAAAACCTGGGTCGCTTTTCGCGTGATGGGAACACCATCATCATCTCTTGAAGCACAAAAGAACACCATCGAAGCATAAGTCATGAAGGATCACTTGCCCCAGATTGAATTTTTTTTGTGAATTTGTTCGATGTTGTTTCTGTACTTTTGTTTTGGCCAATGTAATTGCCGAACTTCGTGTTTTTTTGTTGGAATTGGTCCTCCGATCAAGTAATTGGACAGAAATGTTGAGGTGGCCATTGACACTCTGTTGATGTTGACCGGATTAATTGCTGTTGAGAAATTAAAAAGAAAAGGAAGAAAAAAATTAGAATTCAGAAAAAAAAAAGACGCAAAAACTCTAAAGATGGAGAGAGGAAAGGGAATGTTATGCAAGCAATTGCAGCGGTGAAAGTGCCGCTCATGCACGCGATGCTCCGATGACCCTTGCTGACCTCGGGCGAGCATAGGGGGGTCAGGTTGGAGGCGGCGGTGACGGCAAGCTGACGTGTTGCCTATGTGGAGGTCAGTGTTAATATTGCTATTTCCATGCTTAACGAAACGATTAACCCGAACAAAAAAATCTAAAATTTAAGGATCAAATTAATAAAAGAAAAAGTTCATGACACTAATCGCATATTTTGCAGAAATCTATGGACCATTATTATGCTTTCTCCTAATATACTTATCTCGGAAAGTTTTAATTTTTTTTTATCGCTCTAAAAACTACATCACAAGACAAGTCGCTATAAAATTGTTATGTGTAATTACTTGTACGTCTTTCAAATGCATTCTCTCTTATATTCGTAACTTTCGTTGTGCAAAGAAGATCACCGAAATTGCAACGGAATAGAATACATCAACGATAAACACACGTCAGGGATAAACAAAACGATGGATTAAAAAAGCATTGGATTGAATTAAATGCTAAATAAAATGAATTCATGAAATAATTTTTCACGGGGGACCATCTAGAAAAAGAAAACATCCTCCATCTTTTTTTCCTTTTACGTTAAAAATAAAGGAGCAAGAGAGAGAGGGAGAGAAAAGGGGCGAGAAAAGTCATTCACGTTCAAAGAAGTTTCCAGAAGAGCCGGGACGCCCCTACCATGACCCTCGACGCCAACAACGTTTGCCCAAAAAACACACCACAAAAGAATTAAAAATATAAATAAAAAATGAAAAATATAAATTACGGAACAGGGAAGGAAGGAGGAGGAGCAAGTTCGAACAGTAAAGAAATTTCCACACACAGCGCGTACCTCCCTCCCTCCCTCGTATAAAAGGCCCACTTCTTTGGAGAATTCCAGAGACCCTCTCCGCACCGTCGCGGCCCCCCCACCCCCGTCAGGCGCTTGGTGATCTCTCTCCTTCCCTCCTCCTCCTCCTCCTCCTTCAGGTGAGACTGCCGACGCCTCTCCCCACCTCGAAGCAAGCGTCGCCTTCTGGAGCTCTGGCTCGCGTTCTCTCTGCGCTCCCGTCCCTCTCTTTTCTCTTTAGATCTGCAGCTTCGCGTGCTCTAGAAACGCTCGCCTTCCGTGACTCTCTCTGTTTTTCTTTTTTTTTGTTTTGGTGCTTAGTTCGGGCTTCGGATTTCGCCGCTTCGTTGGTATTCGTGCTTGGTTTCGTTGTTCCTGCCCGCTTCGAATCGAGTGTTATGACAAAGCATGGTGCTTTTTATGCGTGTCTTTGTATTCGGGGGATCCTTGGGGGGTGTTGGGGGGCGGTATCGTTCGTGATTCGTGTATCGTCTTTTGCGGGTCGCGGCAAAGAATTGATTTTGTTTGGTGTTTTGGTAGTTCCGTGTATGTAGGCATTTACTTTTCGGCTCTAATTTGGGAAGGCGGCTTTGTGGACTTATCAAAGGAAGGCCAAAGTTGTGCTGCTGATTGAGATTTCTGCATTTAATTTTCCCACGCGGCCGACGGTTAGATGTTTTGCATTTCGCGTCGAATAGCATGTTTTGGCAGTTCTGCGAATGCAGGCATTTACCATATGAATCTAATCTGGGAAGGCGGCTTGGTGGACTTATCAAAAGAAGGGGAAATTGGTGCTGATTGAGATTTCTGCGGTTAATTTTCCCGTGCAGCTGAAGTTTAGTTGTTTTGCATTCGCGTCGATTTTTTGTTATTCGATTGAGTGTGTAGTTCTCGAACTCTCGGCTTGTCTAGGCAGAGTGATATTTACGTTTTAATTTAGTTGCGTCATCGCTGACTGTATGTTGCACTATTGGCATTGATAGTCGGCTTCTCAATTTGGTGGTTAATTGAACAGGTTGCTTTGCTTCTGTGAATATTTAGCAGGTAATCAACACGTTTTTACTCCTGCCAGTCAGCCTATTTATTGCCTGGATCTATGCGGAGTTAAACAACGATAAATCTGTATAATTAGTTGCCTTATTGCTGACTGGATATTGTACTATTTATTTTGATGGTCTGCTTTATAATTCGGTGGTTAATTTGACAGATTGCTTTACTTCTGTGAACATTTACCAGGAAATCAACACTTTTTACTCCTGCCAATCAGCCTATTTGTTGCCTGAATTGGTCTGCCCAGCTAAAGATGAGTGTGGTTGGCTTTGACTTTGGGAACGAGAGTTGCATTGTTGCTGTTGCGAGGCAAAGGGGGATCGATGTCGTGCTCAATGATGAGTCCAAACGCGAAACTCCTGCCATTGTTTGCTTTGGTGAGAAGCAGCGGTTCATTGGAACTGCAGGAGCTGCTTCTACCATGATGAACCCCAAAAATTCTATTTCTCAGATAAAGCGGTTGATTGGACAGAAATTCTCAGATCCCGAACTGCAGAGGGATCTGCAGTCATTGCCTTTCCAAGTTACTGAGGGCCCTGAGGGTTATCCTTTGATACATGCAAGATATCTCGGAGAAGCAAGGACATTCACCCCAGCCCAAGTACTTGGCATGATGTTCTCGAATCTCAAGGGTATTGCTGAGAAGAATCTAAATGCAGCAGTGGTGGATTGTTGCATTGGGATTCCAGTTTACTTTACAGACCTCCAGAGAAGATCAGTCCTAGATGCTGCTACTATTGCAGGCTTACATCCTCTTCATTTAATGCACGAAACCACTGCGACTGCCCTGGCTTATGGCATTTACAAGACTGATTTGCCAGAAAGTGACCCACTTAATGTTGCTTTTGTAGACATTGGTCATGCGAGTATGCAAGTCTGCATTGCAGGATTTAAAAAAGGACAGTTAAAAATCCTGGCTCATTCTTATGATCGATCTCTAGGTGGCAGAGATTTTGATGAGGTTTTGTTCCACCATTTTGCTGCGAAATTTAAGGAGCAGTACAAGATCGATGTTGTCCAGAATGCTAGAGCTTGTCTTCGGCTTAGGGCCGCCTGTGAGAAGCTCAAGAAAGTTCTCAGTGCAAATCCAGAGGCGCCTTTGAATATTGAGTGCTTAATGGATGAAAAGGATGTCAGAGGGCATATCAAGAGGGATGAGTTTGAACAGATCAGTGCCCCAATTTTGGAGCGAGTGAAAGGACCTCTGCAGAAGGCTCTTGCAGAAGCTGGTCTTGCAGTCGAGAATGTACATATGGTTGAGGTCATCGGTTCTGGATCTCGTGTTCCTGCTGTCATTAGGATTTTGACGGAATTTTTCGGGAAGGAGCCTAGGCGAACAATGAATGCAAGCGAGTGCGTTGCCAGGGGGGTGTGCTTTGCAGTGTGCAATCCTTAGTCCAACCTTCAAAGTGCGAGAATTCCAGGTAGACATCGTCTTACTTCTGCAATGGCTTCTAATTTTGGGCTGATATATGGCTGCGCAGTTTGATATTTCTATATTAGATGAATTAAATATCATTCATCACTCGCTTCCATTTAATTGCGCATTCTATACATGGCATATCACCGTCTATATATACAAATTCATGGGTTCACAATCTTCCGCCTCCTTGTGTGTGCGTCGTCTTGCTTGTGTAGAGGTGCACTCGTGATCATATATGTCTCTGTTTATCCCTGACAAGTATCCAGTTTTATTAACGTATCTTACTGTTCTATATTGACATGTTTTGTAGTCCTGGCACCAGAGCTGTCATAACCTTTGGTTGTATCGTGAGTCTTTTGTTGTTCTTGCTTGGCTGTTAGCCACTTGTACTTGGTTTTCTTTTTTTTGATCGAAACCAGTTGTACTTGGTTGGTTGGTTGGTGTGACATTTGCGAGCATCTTGGAGTGATAAATAATCTAGAAAATGCCAACTAATTTGAATTGGTGTGTCTTCAATCAGAATGGTTACATTTTCATAACGATTGCCTCTTTCTTTCTTCTATCGTGGAACGTGTATCACCTGTTTATCTTTCTTAACTTATGTTTTCACTCATAAGGTCCACGAAAGCTTTCCATTTTCCATTGGCTTGTCATGGAAAAATTCCGTGGCAGAAACTCAGGATGGGGCTGCAGATAATCATCAGCAAACAACTATTGTCTTTCCTAAGGGAAATCCGATTCCTAGTATCAAGGCTTTAACATTCTTTAGGTCCGGAACATTTACTGTTGATGTCCACTACGTTGATGGCAGTGAACTGCAAGCTCCTTCAAAGATAAGTTCATACACGGTAAAGGAGAAAGCTGAGGATGTCTTTTATTTGGTTTGTTTAGGCTTGGAATTTCCTCCATTAATTCAGTTGGCTTCTCCTAACTTTTATACATATGCAGATTGGCCCCTTTCAATGTTCAAAAAGTGAACGTGCCAAACTGAAGGTCAAAGCCCGACTAAATCTCCATGGAATTGTGTCTGTTGAGTCCGCAACAGTAAGTATTGCAAGAGTTTGCATTTCATATTGAAGTTGGGTCCATGATAATCTGACTTTTGATTAATCCATTTGGTGCTGCAGCTCATGGAAGAAGAGGAAGTGGAAGTTCCAGTTACAAAGGATGCAGCACAAGAGGTGAATAAGATGGACACTGATGAAACCCCTAGCGATGCTGCTCCCTCTGCTTCTGCTGAAGCTGATGTAAACATGCAAGATGCAAAAAGTGCTGCTGATGCTCCTGGGGTAGAAAATGGTGTCCCTGAGACAGGGGAGAAGGCTGTACAGATGGAAACTGATATCAAGGTCAGTTGTTACTGCTTGTGTGAGCTAGTCATTGTCTTTTTTTATGACTGGATTATCCTCTGCCTGTATGTCCCCTTTTCAATTCTAATTCGATTAATATGAATACTTTGTTGTGGGTAACTTTTATCCTTTCATGCAAAATTATGCAAGATCATCTTGTTGGTGTGCTCTGAAATGAGGGTTATGACAGAGGTACGGTGAGGGTTTCTGTCATTGTCAGGCTTTTGGTTGATGTCTATGGTGATTGAATAAATACCTTTAGGTCTCGTATGATTATGTTTTTCTGGTTGATTTCTGGTGTCCAAGTATTGACAGTCGATGCAATGGGTTCATCACTATCGATGCTCGTAGAGCTGTAACATTGAGGTTTGAGATGTTTTTGGCTGCCTTGCTTTTCTATTTTCATTATTTTGGTTGTGGACATGCAGACTGAGGCTCCAAAGAAGAAGGTAAAGAAAACAAATGTTCCTGTGGGAGAGGTGGTATATGGTGCATTGTCATCAGGAGACTTGCAGAAGGCAGTCGAGAAGGAATTTGAGATGGCTTTGCAAGATCGGGTCATGGAAGAGACAAAAGACAAGAAAAATGCTGTGGAAGCTTATGTCTATGATTTGAGGAACAAGGTACGGACCTGCTAATTCTCCCTTGTTGATTGCTTTTGCGGAAGCGGACACTTAATTTTTGCTCGCTCTATGTTTTTTCTGTCAGCTGAACGACAAGTACCATGATTTTGTCACTGATTCGGAGAGAGAAAAGTTCATTGCTACACTTCAGGAGGTGGAAGATTGGTTATACGAAGAAGGTGAAGATGAAACGAAAGGTGTCTATGTTGCAAAGCTTGAGGAACTTAAAAAGGTAATAGAATTGTTTCATTTCCATTTTATGTTAGAGGCGATCGCTCCACTTTCTTACCATGTCGCCTAACATGCAGCAAGGTGATCCTATAGAAGAGCGTTATAAGGAACACATGGAAAGAGGATCGGTGATAGATCAACTTGTTTATTGTATAAATAGTTACAGAGAAGCAGCCATGTCGAATGATCCCAAATTTGATCACATTGATCTCTCTGAGAAGCAGAAGGTAGAGTTCTTGCTCTGCTCCTTTATCTGGAACTGGCAGCTGTCTATCCTGAAGACATATATTTGATATATTTATGCTGTTATTCAGGTCTTGAATGAATGTGTAGAAGCAGAAGCCTGGCTAAGAGACAAGCGGCAGCAGCAGGATTCTCTTCCTAAACATGCTGCTCCAGTTCTCTTGTCAGCTGAAATAAGGAAGAAGGCAGAGTCGTTGGACAGGTACCTTACCCTCTCCTTTCTTGATTGTGAGATGCTCTTTCTCTTGGATGTGGTGGTTTGTTAATTCCCATTATTCTTCACAAAGGAAGACATTCTTCTCGGTGGTTTGCAGAGCTAGCCAGATATTTGTCATAGAGAAGAAGGTTTAAGAACGTATTGTATAGTAACAATTTCTTGTTTGAACACATATGAAGATTCTTTATCCAAACATTGCCGCAGAAATTAATCGACGTACCAAGAGAAACAGAGACCTCTATTGATCTATGAACTTATCATTAATTTATACAGAAACTACAGATAAGATCCTTGAGGAAATAACATTGGAAAGAGGGACACTGAGTAACATTAGAAGGCTTTAGTTTGATTGGCGTTTGACGTTGGATCTCAACAGTTGCCTTTTATTTTCTCTTTATGCTATGAAGAAACTTGTTTGATAACTTATTGATGTGAAAATTTAGTCGTCTCCTTCCCTAGTTATTCCCCTAGCAATAGCAAATTGAGATTCGGGATATTGTATCTTTTGCTTGGTTTTGTATAAATGTCAATTTTTACTTGGTTTTTCTCTTTATCTTCTACATGGAAGTTACAGAAATCGTTAATAATAATTAGATGGGGCTGGAAACCTCGAAACAGTTCATTTTAGGAAGATATTGCCATAAAGTAGGGACAGTTCCATGGAACCTCAATCTACCTGTTGAAAAGATAGCTAGCTGGTCGTACGCACATGATTGCCTTTCTCCTATTTTTCTGTTCTCCTAATTCTAGAAGTAGCTTTAGAACTAAGATTTGCTTCGATAGGTTTTGCCGGCCAATAATGATGAAACCAAAGCCTGCCAAGCCTGTTACTCCTGAGGCTCCCCCTCAGCCTGCTCAGGGTGGGGAGCAGCAACCTCAAGGTGATGTCAACGCCGATGCCGATGCAAGTTCTAATGCTGATGCTGCTACTGGGACTGATGATGTACTGCCTGCTTCTGGGGAGCCGATGGATACCGACAAGTCTGAGGCGCCTCCCTCTTCTTAGAGTTTTGCTTGGTATAGCTGCACATCATGTGTTATTGATTGTGTAAGGATTCGCTGGTTCAAACCTCAGAAGCTTCCGCTGGGAAAGGGTTGAGAGGTTATAGGAAAGCCTGATTCATAATTATTGCAAAGGCTTTTGGGTGTTCTTTAAAGATTTTTTCTTTTGCAGTGTTTTCTTAAAAGACGAAGCTATGAATGCTCCCCCAACTGAGTTTCCCTTCCCCTTCTTGGTGCGGTTGCTGCAAATCTGCGATGTAGCGTCTGTATTATTTCGTGTGGATGGATTTTGTTAAATGATAAGGTCCAATTTTTCACTCGGTTGAAGCCATTGCTCCCTCCAGGGACAAGTACTTGGAGGGGTATGTTTGATGGGTGCATGCTTGTCAAAAAACCAGGGATGGTTAATATGCTAGATTCGCCTGCTGTTATGTTTGAATCAGAATTCGTAGTCCGGCGGAGCCGCTCTGTTCCATTTCTAGGCTTTGTGGCATGAATAGATACTCAACTAGATCGTCTGTTCAGGGACATTGATAATCATTACACTTAATACTGGCAGGTCATTCGGTAAGGTCTTGAGAGTCGAGAGTCTCTTGTGCCATCGGAGAAACCGAAATGGTCCGAATTGTGGAAGTGAGAAATAGTTTGTGAGGCTGTCGTGTGAATCATAAAGAGTTGGATGAAGCTGAACAATCTAAATCATCTGTGCATCGGAACGCTGTTCGCGCTGCATACTGTTACCGAATAAGGCTATATCAAATGCAGAAAAAATAGAAAAAGCTAGTTTGATAATCAATGCATAGCGAACGATAAATGTCGTTAGCTTCTCACCAAATGTGGTATCTTTTTCTCGATAAAGTAGACCCATAAACTCACACGGATGATGGCCATGTCGGGTTTGGCAGATATCGAAGTGTCATTTACCTACGTTGGTTAGATATTGCAGACTTCTAATAAACAGAGATGAATATCTGAGATGGGGGGGTATGTTCAAGAACGATGATTTGGAAGACGAGACTGCTTCGGCAAGGTATAGACTTTACCGAAAGGTAAATGTGAGGAGATTGATCATGGCCTTCGCACTTTGTCGGTGGCGTACCAAGGGCAAGCAGAGAGATGACACCCCAATTAGCTGGGACAACATTTGCAGACCCAACAGATGTGGTGATTTAAGCTTCAGGTGAACAGCGGATTTCATTCTGCTCTGTTGGCTCAGCAGCCTTGCATGAAAACGAAAACAGACACGGCCATGGGTTTCTCGCCCCGGATTTTCAGCAATGTGCAACAATAAGCTGGAGATTCCGGGCTATGGAAGACTATTCTCCCCGGACAAGACCTCATTGCTGCTCGTTTGATCTTTTTGCAGGGCGAGGATCATCCTTGGATCCCTGATCTTCTATGGATTTTTCTGCTGAACTTGACAGTGGATGCACTTATCGATTGGAATTCTGAGAAGAAGGAATTGTTAGCCGTTTGATATTCAGTCTGTGACAAGATTCATACTCCTCAGAGAGCCCAACACGGTGAAGTCAAAGAGTGTTTTACAAAGAAGCGTACGACACGTTTGTCGGCGGAACTCGTCTCTGCAGGCTCGGTTCTACTAGCTGAAGGGGAAGCATTACTCCTAGGGAGCATCGAAGCTGGCAAAGCCAATCAATCTCACTGGTTAATGCCAGAAATACTGGACATAGCAAAAAAACTCATTGCCACCTTCCTGGTCTTGCCTCCCGTCTGCTCTACAAGTTTGGCAAGGTATACTGTGATTGAGTTTATGTCATTCCCGTGCTTTCTCAGATTGGTAGGGTTAATGAATTTGTAATTGATGAAAAAATTTGAACTTCATCGTTCTTCTCTTTAGTTGTAGGCTCCGAGCTCACCCGCATTGTTAATAGGTGCATTTTTTTCCATGAATTATCCATTTACTCGAAATGGTAAGGATAAATCACACCGATATCATCCATCTGCCCGACCTCTAATTTTCAATTTCACAATACTCATCGCTTATTTTGAGCATTATACATATGGTATTGTCTTCATTTTTTTCGGTGACATACTCCAATAGAACCAAAAACTTTTCTAAAATCGTATTCTTTTGTATTTTTAGTTAAACCAACACTTTCTCATAATCATATGTTTTTTATGTTCTCGCGACAGGTAATTTTTTTCTATCAATGTTTGGATTACATATCCATATAATGAGTCGGGTAAATGTGTATGTTTTAAATCAATCGATCAAGAAAAATGTGGTGATTAAAGATTATGAAGCGCCCTTGATGACCTTAATCGCAAGCACTAATGGGCCAGGACAATAAGATATATAAAGGGCTAACGGTAGAGAGATCCCATGCTTTCTTGATATCTTCTCGGCTCAGTTCATCTTGCGGGCGGTCAACAGTTATTCAGTTCCTCTTCCCTCTGCTTTCTTCCTCTCAGACGACGGCTCCGTGTCTCGGGCGGTCGGACGTACCTTAGGGAAGCTCTTCTTCATTGCTTTTCGCATTGTTTTTCCTCTGAATTCACTCTGACATGACGTCGAAAGCGCTCGGCATGTCGAGGAGCTACTCCAAAGCGGCCTCTTCGAGGCGTTGGATCACGACCCTGCCTCACCTCTCCGAGAGAATTAAGCAAACAGGTTAGCTTCATTATGCAAAACTCCCGCTTTCTTTCTTTTTTTTTTTTCTTTCGGCTCTTTTTTTGGGGGCAATTTCTGCGCTTGTTTGCTGCTGTTTGCGGCGAATTAGAAGTCTTGTTAAGCACTGGCTTGTGATGAAATGTTGGGTCACTGGGGCTTTTCTTGCAGCAACAGTATGATATACCTGATAATAACTGTTCTAGTGTAGTGCAACGCCATTGGATCTCTTGTTATAGTGTGAAATGAGAGCTTTTGAATAGAGGGTTATTTTCCTTTTTTCAAGAAAGTTCTTTTTTTCGGTTGTTTGGTTCGCAGAAAATGAGATTGTCCAAATGTTCCTGCCGCATAATCTCGGAGACGATGCACAAGACCTGCCGAAAGATCCGAGGATGTCGAGGTTTTTGAGGAGAGACCTTTCAGTTCGGACTTTGGATGAAAGGTTCATCAGGATTCTGAAGATTTTCAAGTGGGGCCCTGACGCAGAAAAGGCTTTGGAGGTGCTAAAGTTGAGAGTGGACCATCAGCTCGTTCGTGAAATACTGAAGGTCGACGTTGAGATCGCTGTTAAGATTCAGTTCTTCAAGTGGGCTGGAAAGAGGAGAAACTTCATGCACGATGCGAGCACCTATATGGCCTTGATTCGCTGCTTGGACGAAGCTGGGCTGGTTGGTGAGCTATGGAAGATGGTTCAAGAAATGGCTAGGAGTGCAAGCGCGATCAACCCGGTTGACTTATCTGAAATCATCCACATGTTGGGCAGGGCTAAGATGGTAAACAAGGCTCTTTCGATATTTTACCAAGTCAAAGGACGCAAGTGCAAAGCTACAACAAGCACGTACAATTCTATGATTATGATGCTAATGCAAGAGGGTCATCATGAAAAGGTTCATGAGCTGTACACGGAGATGTGTAATGATAACAATTGTCTTCCTGATACTGTGACCTACAACACAGTTATATCAGCATTTGCTAAATTGGGTCATTCAGAATCTGCACTTAGATTATTTGATGAGATGAAGGTGAATGGTTTACATCCCACTCCAAAAATCTATACAAATTTGTTGGGGATCTATTTTAAATGTGGGGAAGTTGAAAAGGCATTGAGTCTAGTCCAAGAGATGAGAGACAAGGGTTGTGCACTTACTGTTTTTACTTACACTGAATTGATTAAGGGGCTTGGCAAGGCTGGGAGGATTGATGATGCCTGCAGTGTGTTTATTAGTATGCGAAAAGACGGCTGTGAGGTTGATGTTGTCCTCATAAACAACATGATTAACATTTTGGGAAGAGCTGGTCGTCTTGACAATGCTTTAAAAATCTTTAATGAGATGGAATCCATGCGATGTGCGCCAAATGTTGTAACATACAACACCATAATTAAGGCTTTGTTTGAATCCAAGGCTCCAGTTTTTGAAGCGGCATCGTGGTTTGAGAAGATGAAGGCAAATGGTATTGTTCCCAGCTCATTCACTTATTCGATTCTCATTCATGGGTTTTGCAAGGCAAACAGGGTCGAAAAGGCTTTGCTGCTCCTGGAAGAGATGGATGAGAATGGTTTTCCTCCTTGTCCGGCTGCCTATTGCAGCCTGATCAACTGTCTCGGAAAGGCGAATCGTCATGAAGCTGCTAACGAGTTATTTCAAGAATTGAGAGAGAATTCTGGACGCTTGAGCTCAAGAGTGTATGCAGTCATGATGAAACACTACGGAAAAAGTGGACGTCTTAGTGAAGCTGTTGATCTTTTTAATGAGATGAAGTTGATAGGCTGCAATCCTGATGTTTATGCTTATAATGCACTCATGTCAGGGATGATTAGGGCTGGTATGATAGATGAAGCTCATTCATTACTTCAGACCATGGAAAAAAATGGCTGCAGCCCAGACATAAATTCACATAACATCATTCTTAATGGCCTGGCAAGGTCTGGCGGGCCGGATCGGGCAATGGAAATGTTTACGAAGATGAAATGTTCAAAGATTAAGCCGGATTCCGTATCTTATAACACTGTACTTGGATGTCTCAGCCGCCTGGTATGTTTGAGGAAGCTGCAAAGCTTATGAAGGAGATGAAGGCTCAAGGATTTGAATATGACCTCATCACCTACTCATCAATACTCGAGGCAGTTGGTAAAGTCGATGAAGTTCGGGAACCAGCCTTATGAGAAACATAATTGATCAGATCTTATCTGCATGGTCTATTTTATGCCGAATGGTTGTTAAATCATTTGATAACCAGAGGCATTCTTTAATAAATGATCACTATGAGTCAAACTCAATAGAATACGATCAATCTTTTCTTCTGTCGTTAAGGTGGAAAACTCAACCAAGAATTCAATTTCTTTATCATCAATCGAATCATTGTTTGCGATAATCGCTGTTTCACCTCCCAAAAGCAAAGTTGGCTTGACAAGCTCAGATGAGAGGAAGTGGGTGGGAGCAATAAACTCCTATGATTGGCCAGACATCTCCTTGTTCGGGTCATGTACATCACAAGATCCTGGTGGAAGCTTTTCCATGAGATTCCCTTGCTACCGCTGTCGAATCTCCTTCTTTCGCTTTTCGTAAGTGAATCAGAGCTGGAAGGGTCTATCCGATGTGGGACTGATGACTTTCTTGGATCGGATTCCTTGCTTGCATTCCTTATTGGAATGGAAGTAGGAGGCTTCAATCAATTCTCCGGGCGAAGGCTAGATTTTGAATCACTTATCGGATCAGAGGCATATTTCCTTGGTCATCATGTAAGTTTTTCTTGCTGTAGAGTTGCTGATATTCAAGCAAAAACTCCCCTCTCAGGCACTTGTTTTGACTACTGACCCATATATCCGTAAATTTAATTTGGCTTGGTTTTAAGGTAAGGTAAAGTTCCAAAACCAAAAAAGATGGTGAAGTGAACAACTGTTCCTTTGGAAGGCCGCTCTATCCTGGCATGTTTAGAGAGACTTGCGGAAAGGCTGTGAATCATGTCTTTGATATGGGCGTGCAAGATCGTGGCAGGGATCATTCTGTCTTGAAGATGAGAAAGTTAGAGAAGTACCTCTCCTCACTCATCAGTGGCTACCCTGATTTTGATGAGCATGAGATGCATGTTCTTGACTTTGGAGAGGACAGTTTGATGCTATAGATTAGTATCTGGAGACTGACAGTATTAAGAAGATGGAGACGAAGAACACATACATGTCTTGATGCTTCAAAGACACAGAAGTTTGACATTGGTAATCTCTTGACAGCGGGCCTTTTTCTTTTCCAGGAGAGACTATCAAAATCGTAATTGGTTATGAACTTCTGGTTGTTTGGGGATTAGCATGTTAATGTGAGATGCCTGGCATAGAGAGAAGGCTGCAGTGCATCGCCTACATGGGCTACTCCATCTCTCTACTTGGTTGACATGAGATGTAAGCCATCATCTTCTCAAAGTGCCTCGACCCCCTTTTCGTGGGGCTGATTGGAGACTTTTATTTTCGAAGGAGATGGCAACTGAGATTCTTGGGCAACCCACGAACAGAGACTAGTTAGAGGCTGCTCTAAACAGTGCATTGTATTGCTTAGCTAGATAGTCCGTCGATGAAAAGTCTGAGGATGTACTCATTGATGAGGAAGCACTCTGGGAGTAATTCAAGACTCTTGAAGCTCGTTGCAGTATTAAAGGCAGGTCTGATGTCTTCAGGTCCAGGAAATTCTGGATCTCACAGATTCTTCTATGTAAAACCAGTCTACCACGCAAAGTGTGATGGCTACAAACCATGTGCAAAATTTACTTTGTACATTACATTGTAATTTGCTTTTCTATATAATAAATCACTAAGAAAGTTCATGGTCGTTAAGTAACTGCTGTTATCATCTTATCAGATAAAGTTGCTAATAAATTTGAAAAATCCTGCTGTTCTTACAATGTATTAAAACTTACTTTATACATAAAAAGAGACTAATGATGTATAACAGTTACTAAAGCATATGGTTCTTGAGAGTTACTTTTGACTATGAAAAAGTACAATAAAAGTGGAAAAACTACAAATAACCTAGGAGTTTCTCTCTTGATCAAAACTTACTAAATAACATGAAAAGCTTACTTCTTATAATAATTATAAAAAATATCTTTTGAATGCAATTTGTAATGATGTATGTACGTTTCTAAAGTTACTTCTAACTTTGGAAATTGCTATGAAATTTGGAAAAACTGCTACGAAATGATGAGAGATGATTTACTTTCATTATAGAGAAATTTACTAAAACGTGAGGAAACTTACTTTGTACATGACAATATCAGGATTTTTTAAAATTAATCTTGAACTCTCTTAGTAACTTTTCATTCACGAAAGTTTAAATTACAGTGAAGCATACTAAGGGTGTTTCCCACATGTTTTGCTACTCTCTTCACATGTACTCTCTCTCCTGCTAGGAATCTTAACACTCGAGTTGTGAAGGTACTTGATTTGGATAAGGGGGATGGTTTGTCCAAACACATTTCCCATTTGTCGTAGCTTTGAATATTATGGCGTGGAATGCATTATTTGCATGCGTCTATAAAAGATTAATAAAGCCAAAAAGTTTGGATATTCCGTTTTATCATAAGACCAAACAATCATGTACTTATAACTGGTTAACTTTTCATGAGGTGAGTAAATTCAATTGGGAAAAGTCTATCGTCCTATCAATAGATGGGAGTTTTCATTGTTGATACTAACTTTTCATATAATAGAGTAAGATTGAGCCCTCTCAATTTGTTTAGTGTTAGTATAAGCTAACTTTTTCATCTACTAGTAATACTCTTGTAAAGGAGGGCATGAGAGCTCGGAATGTGGCGTTTGATTTTTTCGAATAAGCGGGCATTGATGTCTATGCTGATCATAGGTAGAAGACTATTGTCTGATCTAAAAAGTCCACAAAAATTACAAAGTTTGTTTTCTCCACCTTTTCCGTTTAAAAAAACAAGGGGTCTAGACATAGCTACTAACAAAACTAGGTCAACTTAAAGGTTATTTGAATCAGAGGTTCCAACGGTAGTTTCACTTGTGAAGAAAGGTGCTGTAGCTTTTAGAAGGTGTTTGGCAAACACCTCACGGCCGCAGCTACTTCAAAGCTACGATAGCTTATAGGATCTTTATTGAGTTTTTGAGGAGCTGCATCTTCAAAATGTGCAAAAACCATATATTAAAATTACAGCACTTCAGGCGCGGTAATGTGCGCAGCACAGTTACAGCTATACGGGGCTCTTATTCCTCACTGATGGAAGAGATAGATCTGCATCTATGTAAGCCAAGGAAGAAGCAAGTTTCCTTTTGATTTCCTGTATAGTTCCCCTTGAGAAACCAAATGTACCTGGCAATGGTCTTTTTGATACCAAGCAAGTCCAGTTCAGTGTCACTGTCAAGCACTTATGTAGCCCCTAAAGTTACACAAGTAGCTCAACTTCTCATATTTCCCTTTAGAACAGACGATTTTCAGAGACAACAATGGCACCAGCACTTCGGGTGCTTGAATTTCCATCTGCAGTTAATTCAGTCGCATCCGAGTATCTTTAAACTAAAGCACATGACCTGCAGAACTTATGGATGATGAATCCATATAGGAGGAGCAAAAGTGAACCGAAAAATTGACCATACCACAAAGCGAGGGCTTATCCAAGTCATTGATTTTCAACACAGCAATGAGAACAAGTACCTTCAATCATATTATTGCTTCAGAAATTAGACGTTCAGGGGGCTTAACTCAACCAATATTATACAACAGAAGAGGAAGAGACGACGTACTAATCTAATCATAATCCTTAATCAGGTAAAGATGTCACCCGCTGGCATTCTCAGCGGAGAGATCGTTCTCGCCATCGTCGCCTTGCCTTATCCTCGCAATCTCGGCTTGAGCGCTCTCCATTATCTGCTTCCTTTGAACTTCCAGATCCCGCTGAAAATCCATCCTCATCTTCTCCAGTTCCACCATCTGCTGCCTCTTACTATTCTCAATCTTCTCGTAGATCTTACTAAATTTCGTCACGGACTCCGCAAGCAATTTGATCGAAGCCCCGTCACTAGACTCTCTTCCAGATTTTCTCTTCTTGGGTGGAAGGCCATCCGAATCATCTCCCTCTTTGTCAGAAGACTCCGAGTTCCCAGGACTGTCCCTCATCTCATCCATTCCGTTAGCACGGTTCAGGTAAACCCTAGGGTTCATGAAGACATACGCCCCGGAGTCAACCCCACAAGACAGAGCAGTTTGTTGCGAGGGTGATGAGGACATTAACATGTCCATCTTCTTGAAATAGACCCATTTGCTGGAGACACCACCAGTCTCTACAAATTTAGCTTTCTCCTTCTTGTACTTTTTCTTCAATGTATCCAATCGGTTTCTGCATTGACTCTCTGTCCGGTCAACTTTGGATACCTCTGCCACCTTTTCTGCGACTTCTTGCCATTCATCAGACCGAAGACTCTTCCTCCCACGTTGAAGAAACCGTTCGCCCCAAGCGTCAAGTAAAACAAATGTCTCATGTTCGGTCCAATCCATGAGAGAATTCCGGCCACCGGTAGGTGGCAGTGGTTTTGGAACTGGTGGAGGCACATCTTGAGGTGGTGGTACACGAGGAGCAAACTCATAACTAGAAACCAAACTCTTCAGCTTCCGCCTTTTGGGGCGCCTTTCTGGGTCATTCGTTCTTCTAGCTTTCTGGTCATCGTCATCGTCGTCGTCGTCATCGGAAAAATCATCTTCGTCGTTGTCCTCATCGTCATCATCTTCATCTTCTCCATTCTTGACACTTTGCCTGTTGCCATTCATTTGATCTTTATCATGTTCTTCGTCTCCCAGCTCTTCCTCTTCATCCTCTTCGTCACCATCATCCTCATCATCATCATCTACGAATTGGTTGCTGACCGGCTTTGAATATGGAGGAGTTCCAACAGGAAGCTTTTGGGAATTCGAGGAACCATATGCTGGTGCCTGATTCGCACCGTGAGAATTAGGGGGGTACCCAGCATCATCCTCGGCGTGGTCCATCTATCACCGTCCAATCCCGAGAAGGACAATATCTCACTGCAAGGAAAACCCAAAAAACTCCAACCTCTCTTTCTTCGCAGAATAAAAGACGACAGTTTCAGCTCACATGATTACTTCAGTTCTCACTTCAAGACCACACAATCCCCTATAACAGAAGCAAACAATATGGGTAATTTAGGGGGTGAAAGGGACCGAGAAATGATACTTAAATGGGAAAAGCTAAAGTTTTTCACTTATACACCTTAGTGTCATTCAACTGAAAACTGTACAAGATGCAGCAAACTAATTACGCTAATTCTAAAAGAACACTCAACACTTGCAGTGCAACATCAGCTAATTAACTTCCTCCAAACCAGCTCTAAAAACCCACTTAGCCGCTAATCACCCAGATTCAGATTCACTGACCTCACCAGAGCCCCCGCCCCCATCTTTGCTTTAAGTGGCAAATCCCAAGCTCGCTTTTTTAACCCCCCCCTTTTGCCAAGATTCAGCCCTCGACAGAACCAAACCGAATCTACCCAAACTTAGCTACACCCACCCGCGCCCACAAACGGGGAAAGCCGAGGCTAAAGACCCAAACTTGGAGCTCAAAAGATCTTTTACCTTCGGCCGACAACAATCCGCAGTCTCGGAAGGAGTCGAGAGCACCGCCAGCACCGCCACTTCTTCCGAAACAATCCCACTCATTCTGCGAGGGGATTCATGCTGTGGAGACGACGACGAAGGATCTCTGCCGTGGAGAAGACGGAGCGAAAGAGGGAGAGAGAGAGAGAGAGATTGTGGACGAAGCAGAGAGAAACTGAAACCGAATTAGGTGGAAGCAAATCGAGAGTGCGGAGGAGCTAGAGAGAGAAAAAATGATGATTCAGCGGAGATATAAGGGGGGGTGGCGCTAACATGCGCCGGGGCGTTCCCTGTGCTTCTTGGACCTCGAGGCCCAAATCTACTAGCGGGCTTCGCTAGGCCCATATTTTTATTTATTTATTAAATTAGACATCTTTACTTCTGAATTATTTTATTCTTAGTGAAATATATATAATATATATATTTTTCTTCTGAATTGAATAGGTGTTATTATCAAAATAAAAAAAGGTTCCATCACTTGGGAGTAACTTAAGAAACTACATTCGAACTAAATTATATCGTTTGAAAATACATTACTTGTAATTTTATTCAACTTATGGCTAAGCTAATTCAGAAGACCAAATTGTTTTACCTTTTATGGAAGAATTACCTTTTTGTCGTGATACAAAATGCAAAGGATATTTTTTTTTGTAAAAAGTCCCGTCGAAAGAAATTGCCGATACAATTTTTTCATCTCACGAGTTGATAATACCGTGAGTGCTACGCCAATTATTATTCCGACACGTAGCAAATGCACGCATGCGTGGCGTTGGGGAAGCCAACCATAATCTAAAAGATTAAACAAGATTACAGGATTGCCAGATATTTGAATCTTGTAAAATCAATATTAGTAAAATTTCGAAATATAAAGATAATTTAACATTTGAAATTTTTCAAGAAGGTTGTTATAGGATAGAACGCGTCCAAATCTTGATACCGAGACTCGCGAGAGTCGGCGTACAAGCTCCACTCACGTAAAGATTTATGAGATAATTTGGAAGAGGGAAAGGAAAATGATTGAAGATCCATTAAAAGTATAAGATCCTCATCTCTATATAGCATGCACATTTTTCCTAATTATATAGTTAGACAAACGACATCACTCTGCTTTTTTTGAGCCAAAAAACAAAAAAGATCGTGCCTAAATCGAACCGACCAACCAGCAGTTAACAACAAAACCCATAAATGCAAAAAAAAAAAAACAAAAAAAAACCAGACGTACGAACGAGGAAGGAAGAAGTGGGGGGGAAGCGTGCCGATCTCCATTTTTGCGGCTTCCTCTCCTCTCGCCAATCTCAAAAACTACTCTTCTTCTTCTTCTTCTTCTTCTTCTTCATAGTTTCTCTCACTAAGCCCTGTCTCTTCTCTAGCATCAAATCGCAATCGCTCACAAATTCCCGTCTTTTTAGCCACTGCAAATTCGGTTCCGCATCGCTGCCCCCGGGCGGTCTCGGGCTCCGGATCCGGGTCCGGCGCGGTGGGCACCGGCTCGCCGTTTGTGGAACCGATGCGGTTCGCGTCGGGTTCGATGGGCGGGGCTCGGTTCGCCGCGTGTTCGGGCTCCGGCGGGCGTTTCTTGGAGTGCGGGCTTGGGGATGCTTGAATTTTGGCTTCGAGGGTTCTTGGGTTTTTGATTTGAATTTGGGGTGTTTTTGGGAATCAGAGCTTCTTCCGGTGGAGTTTCGTGGGGGGAGGGTTTTCTCGGGTCGATTTGGGAGGGGCAGGGGAAGCAGCCATGTTCTATGGTGCGGTGGTGTGGGATCCTTGGCTCATCGTTGCCCAGATCGTGTGTCTTCAGTGCCTGTATTACCTCACGCTGGGGTTGTTCCTGTCGCTCCTCGTCGGGACGCGTGTCTCGCGCATGAGCCTCTTCTACTTCTTCGACTTTGCGGCCGTGACCACGGCCACGGTGACCGGGTGGTCCGTCATCGCCTCGTTCGTGCTCGCTGCGATTGCAGGGTGAGATTGAAAAGCTTTGTTTTTTTTTTTTTAAATTGTATATTCCGTTTACGGTTCATTTTATGTTGCCGCGATGATGTCTTGCGAGCTCTTTCGTTTTTATGTGAATTTGTGTGATTGTTATGGAGTGTGGATGAATGCCCCAACTTGAAGAATGTGTGCATGTTATGACCTCAGTAACAATGTTAACTCAGGTTAAGCTTTATGCTGCTCCAACTTGCTATGTTACTTTGTCATGTCTTTGGTTCCGGCGGTTTGGTTTTTATTATCTAGTCGATACAATGGGCTGCCGTTCTTGTTCGACTGATTTGGGACTGTTGGAATGATGTCTTTTCTGGTTGAGCAATCATCCACATTCCGAATTTATACCCTTCTAGTCAGGAGAAATGGCTTGGCATGGTTTGTTATTGTCCCTCCTTACTTTGAGCTGATACATTGGTAACCATTTATTGAACTGATTTTCCCCCCTTTGCCATAGTTCAATACTTAGCTTTGCTATCTTGTCAAGTGGTTTGATACGACATTTCAGGTCTTTTTCTGCTAGAAAGTTAGAATATGACCGTTCTTTGAAATTTTAGTTTGATAAATTGTGAAAATATATAACTCACTATATGAGGCTTAGCTGTAGGGGGGGAGACAGGTTGATTTTATTCACCAAAAGAAGGAAAGGAATTGCATTGAGACAATTAGGTTGTGTTCCACGACTGAATATTTGAAAGACCATATGGTGACATCCATTCTTGGTTTGTCTTGGTGTCATAGGAAAGTTTGTTACCTCCATTTTAGAATTTCTTTTGTATATCCACGCAGGAACAAGTACTTTGTGCGTGCAGTAAATTTATTTGGTTTCACTTTGGATCTGTCCATCTATGCAATGCTTTAGTCAACGGTAGATTTCCCAGTTTTATCCCCCAACTGACCATCTCTAGTTTTGTTTACTCTCAATTGTCGTGAAACACCCTGTAATCTTAGCCTCTTTACTAGTCCATTTTGTGACTTTAAGAATCACTGAAAAGCATTGTCATATGTCCCCATGTATCAGACACAGTCGCTTAGACTGCTTAGTAGCTATGTTGAGAAAAACAAAAAGAAGAATCTGTGACTTGGGACCTGAAGACATGATTTGTCTGTAAAGTTCAAACCCAGATGCAGTGTTAGGACCTTTTTTTAATTTTAGTTCGAAGAAAACACACCTGTGACTTTGAAGAAAATAATCCTGTGACTTGTTCGCCCTTCAAGCATGCTAGTATCAGTCATTCAAGCTAATGATTGATGTGTTTGAATGTATGTGCTTGAGATAACTGGATGTGACAGTGTGACTATGAGGTCTTTATCTGGACCTTTTGCCATATCATTCTGTCTGTAGTTCTCTTATTTGCTGTAATATTGGGCTCGCTTCAACGTTGTTGAGGAGCTGCTAATATATTAAACATAGATATGAAAATGGAATGCTTAGGATGTGACAGGTGCTTTGTGAATTGTAAATATTAAAGTTGTTTTATGGAGGGAGAACGTATCTATTTTAGAATTTACTGTTTACGTGCTTATAAAGGAAGAAAGTCGCCCACAGTTTCTTATATTGAATCCTGCTATTTCTTGATGCAGAGCTGGATATATGTTTTATCTAATTGAGAGGGCAAAGAGATGCCTGGACTTTTCTGCCACTTTATTTATCATTCATCTCCTTATATGCATCATATATGGAGGTTGGCCTTCCTCAATAACATGGTGGGTCATTAATGGCACTGGACTTGCAGTGATGGATCTACTAGGTGAATATTTGTTCATCAAACGTGAACAGCGGGAAATTCCCATTGCATGGCATCGTCCAAGTAAGGCTTTTTTCTCCTCTTTGAACTAACTCAATGGAAGAGTGTCCGATAATGTCTTTGTTAAGTTCCCTATAATTTGAGACTTGTTTGTTAGAATTTGACCTGTCTGTTCGTCTCTCTTTTGCTTCCCTCTGCAATGGTGCATCCAAGCAACGCTAAAGAGTCGTCTTTAGCTTTTCTGTCTTGTACTTTCTCGACGATAGTCTCATTATTTTTGTTAAAGTTTTACTAGCTTTCTTTAGTTCACTGTTTTGAGCTGGGATTATTGGTGCAGATGTTTGACCAACTGGAGAAATGATACCAACAAAAACAAGTTTCATCGGAGTATATGGGCTATTCCTTTGGATGATGTTCTGAATGCTATCCTATATACCTAATGAGGATAGGTTAGATTGTGCATGATGGTTATAGACTGAAGCGACGACAACAATGAGCATGCTGGGGTCGGAATTGTGCTTGTGGGATAAGGTCAAGCTGATGAATATGATGGTTTTGGATTTTTTTAATATGCAATTAGGTGGCTTTGAGAAATTGATGCCAATTGTACTTCTGGCAATCGACTAGTGAGGATGAAATGTCCAGTCTTAGAGTCCATACCTTTCAAATGAAATTTTCATAATTTTCTGCAACTCAAGCATGTCAACTTTTGGTTTGGAGAGTGCTGTCTGAGTAAATCGTGCGTTGACTGACGTAGAATATCGAGATCAAGCTTGTGTCAATAAAAGGTTGAGCTTCGTTTACCAGCTGAACTTGTTAGATGAGATGGATTTCCATGCCTGCTTCTACGGGGCAGCTGAACTTTTTCCTCGTATCTCCCTCTCTCTCTCTCTGCTTTTGCTGTTGTATCCCGTGTGACTCATGCTGGATTTTACTGCTAAACCACCGGCAAATTTACGAACAAGGATGCCACCAGCTCTTGAAATGATTTTGACACAGCGGAGTTACAAGCTTCTTGATTGATCGGCAAGTTCAAATGTAATTGGCAGCAAACGTCTTTACTTTGCTTTTGAGTCAGCACACGTGAGAGATCGAGGAAATTTATAGAGGCAAAACGCAATCAATGGTTTGGACCATCGAAATTGGAACCACAGCGTTTTCAAGCCAAGAGTTTTTCTCTTTCAAGCCGAGAGTTTTTCTTCTGGTTGCAGCTTGCAAGCATGGACAAGAGAAAGATGCGTGAAATGGTATAATTTGTCTTTTGCAGTGCCAAGAACAACCAAGTAATAGTCCTGTCTAGCGAATATCTAATTAGCAAACACAAGGCATTCGGATTGCTCACCGTAGTTAATACATTGATTCATATGGACTTCTTTGTAACCGTTTAGTCAAAAACTAGCCTAAAAGGCTGATTTTTGAGGACCGAAAGTGCTTGAGAAATAATGGCGACAGAACCAAGTTAAACCTTGATGGCTATGAATTCGAAGCTTTGAGCTGTCTGAGTTTGGAGGAAAGAGATACAAAAACCTCTTCAAGGAAGAGCACGGCTTTCTTCTTCCTCTTGGTGTAGCAAACTGTAACAGCGATTACAAAAATTCCTGGCTAAAAAAAGGAAAAGAAAATAAGCGGACATTGAGTCCTCTCTTCACTTGTACTCTTCCCCGACATAGGCGCCAAGCTGTCCGGTACTCATGGTTGGCACTTCCACAATGAAGAAATGTTGGCGACGGCTTCTCCGACTGTCATGTACAATCCATTCAACCTGAAGCTGTCCAGCGTTTGTGATTTGTGTAGCTTCTCCGTCACATTCCCGACAGGACTTGCCAAAACAAGCTACAAGAAAGACAAAGGAGCATATCGGAGAATTAACAACTTCTCTTCGCCTTTAGGTCATCCAAAGCCTGACAAAGTTCACAACTGCAATATGAGTTCTACCTTGAGAGATTTCTTTTCCACCATCTTCCTGATTTCCACTAATGCATCGATGCCACTTGTGTCTATGGAAGTGACAGCTGTGGAAAAATAAAAGACCCGTCATTTTCATCAATCGACATGCGAGGATTAAACAAGCCGAATGGAGAGACTCGAAGCCTTAAATGATTTGATGTTCTTTGGATAAAGGAGTTCAAAGCTGATATATTGAGCAAGCACGCTCTTATAGAAAGACAGAATCCACATGAACTACAAACTTATTTGTTAAAAGAAGTAAAACTTCTTCATGGATCACATGAATTCTCATAAAAAAGTCCAACTTAATGGATTTCTTTGATACTGTCACTAGAAAAATATAAAAAAAAAAATTCTTTGTTAAATATATCATGTAGTTCACATTACGGTTCAGGACAATCGGCTTCAAAATCTCAGCATTATTTTACTGGAGTGTGTCAAGATGTTGCGGGAAATATAAGTAAAATGTTGTAGTCGGTGGAAGTGCGAAGGTAGTACCCGTCATGTCGAGAATTAGGCATTTCAGTGCACTCCGATTGTTCTCCTTTATCCATTCTTCCTCCTCTCGCACCCATCTCATGATCCTGCATATGAGAATTTCAATTACAACCACAAAGAAACCAGGAAGAAGTTACTCCTTTGAGAACGTGCGTGATCTTTTAAACCTATCAAGGACAGGAAGCTTCAAATTTTTTGACCAATATAACATTTTTCCATCTAGATCTGCTGATGACTCTGAAGAGGTGTCAGGAAGGCTGACCTCTCCAGCAGGTAGGTGGAATTGGCGAAGTAGATAGGAGATTCAACAGCAAGTATCAGAAAAGATGGAACTCTTGATGCTTCTCTGTATCTGCTGAGGTTTTGGTATGTATGAGTTCCTGGAATATTTCCCAATGCCAGAGTGTTTGGCCTAGTGACATGCAAGAGAATCTTGAAGACAGAAACTCCAACCTGAATTTAAAAAAAATGTCAAGTTAACCAAAATGGGGTGCTTAAAGAAGCTACTGAAATCTTGAAGTCTCCTCCTCAAAGTTTAAGATCAGTTTAAAATCTGTAATGCCTTCTACAACGAACGTAGCTAAGAAAGTCGGAGCATGTTTCAAGTACGAGAGACTCACAGCAATGGCTAGACCCAAGGGCACAGAGATGAAAAGGACCCCCACAAAGGAGCATACACATGCCAAAAAGTCAAGCTTGTCAACTTTCCACAACCGAAATGCAGCCTGATAATCAATCAGACCGATCACGGCTGTTATGATGATCGCAGCTAAGATGACATTGGGAGTGTAGTGAAATAGTGGCATAAGGAAAAGCAGAGTAACTAGCACTGCTGTTGCCATAACTATGTTCGAAATTGCCGTTTGCGCCCCCGCATTATAGTTAACCGCAGACCGGGAAAAAGACCCTGAAAATGACGGTAGAGGTATAGTAGTTAGAACCGCTAAAAAGGGAACTCCACTTTTCTTGAGGAGGAGACATAATTAGGCGCTTTCAACATATTCACCGATCCTCTCACATTTTTATGTGGACTGCTATCTCGTGGGACCCGCTATCGTGCGAAAAGAGGAGTATATTCTAAACTAACGTAACAGTTGGTCACACAAAATCCCGTGCATGCAAAAGAAAGAAAACCTAGCTATGCAGATAAGTAAAATAAGTACCTGTGGTGACAAAACATGAGGAACAGGAGCCGGCCATGTTCATCAGGCCAATAGCCATCATTTCTTTGTTTCCATCGACTTGGTAATTTTTCATAGCGGCGAATGTTCTTCCGACTGCAATACCTTCCTGTTCAGATGTTATAATGAATAGGATAAGTATATGCAAGAGTAAAGAATCTGTGTCGAAAGAGTCAATTAATCGCAATACGCATATGTATTGTACAATTCTTACAGTCAAAGATAAAATTCCAGTTATGATGCCGGTTTTGACAGCCAGTGCTAGAAAAGGGCCACTCAGGTATATCATGTTTGATGAAGGCGGATTCAGACCCTTCGGCAAGTGGCCAATCTGTGCATAGCGGTAATTTTAGTCAATAAAGTCCCGAACATGAAAGTAACACACAAGTTAGGAAGTCTGCTATGAATATGTCCAAAAACTGGGAGTAAATCCTCAGTGCATACAATTGAGATTCCATGAGCTTTTGATCTGAGGAGGAAAACTAGAATAGTTGACAAAACCACTGATGTTAAAGGGGCAGCTGCTGAAATCCAGAATAGCTTTGGTCTTCTAATGCTCTGTGACATTTGATGGAAACTCAAAGGTTAGACTACAAGAATGAGTCAATCATTCAGCATAATTATGGCAAGCAAAATGAATGTTTGGCCGAGGTAAACTTACAATATGCCTCGTTGTCAATAAAAAGATTAAGAAACCGACTCCCATGATGACACTTTGCCAAGACCACTGCAAGTCACAAGTGTAACTTAAGTTAAGGATCTCTAGACAAAGAAGGCGAATATAAGTTGAAATTGAACCCATAAACAAATTTGATAAAGGATAGTATAAGTCAGAATTACCAAATGAACGGATTTCATAAGATTTATACTTCAAATCGTATTACCCTAAGTTCCAAGATCATATTTCGGAAGGATTGCCAGACTTTTCCTATGAAAAATTTAAAATGATATTTGTTTGTTGCGGTGTTATTACACAATATCGTCTCTTTTCTTTCTTGAGATACCGATATGATGCTAAACAGAATAATATCACTCGTTCGAATTCCGGTAGGAAATATGTGAAGTAGCTTTATATCATGTATGAAGATTCCTATTAGGCTTGCTAAAAGAAATTAAGAATTGAAAAGGAAATGAAGAATTACCTCGTCTTTTTGTTTGAAGACCGAGGACATAACAGGAACAAATTGCATCTTGGTGGTGAAGTGGACAATCCCAAGCAAGCTTTTCAACTGCTGCAATGACACTATAACTGCAGCCCCGGCCATAAAACCAACCAGTGTCGCTTTGGAGAGAAAATCAATTACAAATCCCAACCTGTAAATAATGTAATCAAACTCAGTCAAGTTAGTCTCTGGATTATAGTCACTTCCTTCTATGATATTTCCTACAGTTTAACTCAACTCCTCTGAGAAAACTCTTATTGCGGAATTACAGTTCTGTCAATTATATTACTTTCAAACAATTTTGGACAAGAGAAGAAAGAAATTGGTTGGATAAGTGATACCTCAGGAGACCCAGAGAAGCCTGAAATAGACCGGCGAAGAAGGTGGCTGTGAAGGCCAATTTGAGATACAGAATTGGCTCTTGACTGTAAGACACTGTCTCACTGAGCATTGATCCCATGACTAGAGAAGCAATTGACACAGGTCCAACAGCGAGATGCCTGGAGCTTCCAAGGATTGAATATATCAATGGCGGAACAAAGCTTGAATCTGCATGAATAAAACACGGTTAAATTAAATATAAAACTGCAGAGCCAAAAAGGCAAAAACAGAAAAAGAAAAGAATGATTCAATCGACACTCACATAATCCTACAATAGGTGGCAAATTTGCAAGTTTTGCATAGCTGATTCCCTGCAATGTAAGACACAGGTAGTGAGATGACCCCAAATCAGGATTTGCAAAAAAGAAGAATAAGAAGAAGAAGAAGAAGAAGAAGAAGAAAAAAACAGAAAAAGAAAAAGAAGAAAAGGAAGAAATGGACTATGCATTAGTATTTGTTTCACAAAAGGAAAAGAAAACAGCCAGAAAAGTCGAGAACCTCAAACCTCAAGTGAGTCATTTTACTGGATAATTGGATCTAGCAAAAAATTAACTTGGTTTAATTCATCACCATAACAACATTGAGCCCTCTTCCTGGAAAATAATAATGAGAAAAGGGGATTCAAAAGTTCACTAAGGCATACTGGCACCATGTCGGAACCAGACAAAAGCATCTAAGTGAAAGACCCAGAAAATTAAATAAACTGACTGGATTACCAAACAGTATAATGAACAAACCAAAATCTACCAACTGTGAAGTCCTTTGACAGCTAATTGACACACATTAAATGAAAACTTGAATCACTAAATCCTCTGAGAAACACTGAAACTCAAAATCTCCACGCACACACAAAAACACAAACGGCGTCTCTTTCTCACTCACTCACCTGTGGGATTGCCAGGCTAGCAATGGTGAGGCCGGAGATGACATCAGACCGAAACAGCCTCAGATCATACTCAGGTGCCCACTGAAATATGGGGAACAAGAACTGCAGACCCAGGACAAGTTTCCTGAGTGACGTCTGGTTCTTGAACCTATGTAGCGGGTCATCAGGGAAGAAGATCTCAGAGAGCCTGTGCTTAAGTTTCTGGAAGGTGGTGGTTTTTGGTGGCAAGCAAACTCTGTGCACTTCTAAGGGGGGTGGTGGCAGCGTTGAGTCTGTGGTGGAGACTCTGATGATGGTGGCCTCATTGCCCGAGATGTTCTCTACTCTGTTTGAATTGAGACCCATTTCCAAAAAATGGTGATGATGATAATGGTGTAGGTGGCAGACTCAACAAGTGCTTGTTGAAGGACCAAGGCATTGCATGGCGTGAATTTATAAAGGGAAAAAGAGGGAGGGACTTCGAGGAGAGAGAGGGAGAGCGAAGAGGGTGTATGTGTCAGAGAGGTAGTTAATGAGAAGCTGCAGTTACTACATTCCCAGGGGGTCGTTCGGTCATTCCACGTCATAGATTGTCTGTGATGTAATTGAAATTAGATATATTACTCAAATTAGCTTGTATATTGGTCTACCAAATCATGAGATATAAATAAAAAAACTTGGACAAAGTAGGGAACATTATTAAAAAATCCTAAGTCTATTGTACGGAAGCTAATTTACTCATAAATGCCAATTTAGTCTTAAAGCTTTTAACAACTTGCATTTTATTTCTAAATTTTTCAATTGTGCCAACTTAATCCTAAAACTTTTGATTAATTACCTATTTAGTCCTACACCTTTTAGTGATTTACAAATTTAGTCATTTTAGCCAATTTTGATACAAAATCGTTGATGCGGACAATTTTTGCAATTTTTTGCCTTTTTTTTCTTTTTTTCTTTTTCCGTTTACCGGCCATTGAAAAGGAAAAAAAAGAAAAAAATTCATAAAATTTTAAAAAATATAAAATTATTCACATTAGCGTTGGTCATGCTATGTAGGACAACCGGTGTTGACTAGATCGCAATGTCAGTTATTTCTGATCAAAATTGACCGGAAGGACTAAATTGATAAATCATTAAAAGGTATATAACTAAATTGATATATCATTAAAAGCTTTAGGATGAAATTGACAAGTTGTCAAAATGTTTGTGACTAAATTGATATAATTGAAATGTTTATGACTGCATTGTTTGCCATATAATATGTTTAGGACTTTTTGAACAATTTTTCCGGATAAACTACCAATTGAAATTAGATGTAACATCCTTTAATAAAAGCTTTCTCTAGTTCCAATGAACTTTCTTATTATGTAATGGTGTCAATATTAAGACGCGTGTTCATTTTTATGACAAATAATTTTCCATGTGTTAACTTCCGATAGCAAAACAAAAAGCAAAAGTACCAATGGCAACGGAAAACCCTTTTTGTTCCTTAGCCCCATCCCCCTGTAAGGGCATTTTAGTGATAGGTTTAATAGGGGAAATTGACGATCCTATTTGGTCAAATACTTAGCGATGTGCATAGTTGCAATCATACCACTAGATTATACTCGGCATATGTATGGGTTCATTCACTTATAGAACTTCACTAATTTCAACGAAATATTAACCTGCGGATAACCTCAATCTCGCGGGTAAGTAAGAGTCATTTGTAGGATCAAAGGTGACACATACTCTAGATCGCTTCATCACCTATAGTGACCGCAATTTCAAGTATATTTTATATCTTAACACAAAGAAAAAGGCGGGGAGAGAGAGAGAGGGGGGGGTGCCACTATATTAGACTTGGCATATGTATAGGTTCATTCACATATAGAACTCCCCAAATTTAGCAAAAGATTAACGTATAAAAGGCCTCTCTCTTGCACGTAAGAAATAGTCATTTGTAGGATAAAATGGTGAAAAATGTCGAAAACTAAGGCAAAATGCCTATAATTATACTCTACATCGTTTCATCGCCTACCAGATTAGACTTGGCATATGCATGGGTTCATCCCCTTCTTAAACGTCTCTAATTTCGGCAAAACATTAATGTACAAAAAACCTCTCCCCTGCATGTAAGACATAGTCGTTTGTACTATCAAAACCAAGGCTACATAGGACCAACCAAATCACGTTTCCAACGTTTTCAACCTAAAAAGTTCATGCCATGTCCGTTTCCACTTAGATCAACTAGGCTAGAGAGTTTGCTTATGCGCAATTGAAATTGAAATGCAAACACTTACACACAAGGCGGCTTAAGTAAACTAACTCACAATGCATTAGGTGGACAATTTGAACTACATGGTTTGCTTTTAACATGAGATTAGAAGGCCACAATCCCATTTTCGATTATCTTCATAGTGATTATGCATGTTGCAGCAGGCTCAACTGATATAATCATCTATTCATTCCAAGATGCAATTAGGGCTGATTGTGGTTTCGAGCAGAAAAAAACGAGGGGAAGAATGCATGGGAAAGAAAGTATTTGATAATATATCCACAATGCCAATATGGGACTTTGATTTCACTAATTGAGTGTTAGAACAAGTACCATCCACTTTGTGTTGCTTTGCACAAGTAGTGTTAGAATATTTAAAAGATAAACCATGCCTTCATTAAATAGTTTAAACTATTAGAATAGTTGGCAGCGTTCTCATAAAATTTTACATGGTATCATAGTGAGAGATCTCGTGTCAACTTTTTCTATCCTTTTTCCATCTCACCTTTGCTCCAAGTTAATATTATAATTCCTTCTTTTTCCTTAGGCAGCTGGAAAATGATCATCTTTTGTTTTGGATTCAAGCTGAAGTGGTTCACTTAGATGATGATTTTTATGACGATGCTGCTCTTAAAGCTAGCTAGAATCGACATCTTTAGCATCTCTTCGACTTCAATATGAACTGAAAAATACGTGCCATCAATGGGTATGTACCATGTAGTACGAAACCCGCTTTAACATGTCCATTGTGGCAGCACAAGGCAAAACCCTCGATGCCAACCCAAAAGGACCATCGAATTGTTGAATACAAAACAAAATGAGAATATATAAGAAGATGCTGAAATTTAAGATATTAGGTGAAGGAAACATATATGCCAAGATGATAGTGATAGATATGTCATTTAAGTCAAGCGGTCTGGGATAATTTCGATATCTCCCCACGTGCAAACTGGACCAAAGTCGCACTGGAATATTACACGTGATGTCGAAGTAGTGATTAATCAGAAGATTCGATTTCTTAGATCGAGGAAGCCGCGTGTACACAAAACCAAGATAAACTCGGTAATTAAGTAGTGCGGGACAGCTTTAAACGTGCTTTATCACGAAAACTGTGGAAGCATTCAGGGAAATAAATGGCCACCAAGAACCTATGTAATAATGTCGGAGAGGACATTCTTTGACCGTACCATGATAATAAGCAGCACTTTTCGCGCACACCTCAGGCTGTTAACGCAAGATACGTACTAGCTTCGCAAGTTGATACCCACCGTTCAATTGCTTCAAATTAGGTGGGGGTCTCAACCAAGTTCTGCTTTTGTCTTAGCTGATGCTAATGGAGTCCTCTTCTTACTGGCCATACGTCAATCTCTTGATTTCAATTTCTGACTTTCCAAAAAAAGTTATCGTTCGGCGTCCTGATTCTCTTCAAATACCTCGTAATAAAGTTGGTGTAGTCAATTCAAGAAATTCTAAATCTGATGACAGTTTACTAACTTTCAGCATGTTCGGCAGGTGTTTAGTGATCCCTCTAGTTTTAGCGCCAAATTCATAATCAATCTTCTGCTTTCTTTTATTCAAAAGAATCCCAGTACTTTTTGAGAATTTACATCGTTTGTCCTTCGGTTATCTTAGTTTTTCGATTGACTATTGTTGACATGGACTGTTGGAAACGCTGAGTTGGCAATCACACCGTTCAAGATGAGATGGTGACTCAACCAAGTTCCGCTTTTGTCTTAAAGCTGATGTGGATTAAATGAGTATAAACATTTTAGAAAAATCGTTCTGCGTCCTGATTTTCTTCAAATACCTCGTAATAAAGTTGGTGGAGTCAATTCAAGAAATTCTAAATCTGATGACCGTTTACTAACTTTCAGCATATTCGGCAGGTGTTTAGTGATCCCTCTAGTTTTAGCACCAAATTCATAATCAATCTTCTGCTTTCTTTTATTCAAAATAATCCCACTACTTTTTGATAATTTACATCGTTTGTCCTTCGGTTATCTTAGTTTTTCGATTGACTATTGTTGACATGGACTATTGGAAAGCTGAGTTGGCAATCGGGAAAGATGAGATGGCGACGAAAAAACTGATGTGGATTAAATGAGTATAAACTTTTTAGAAAATCAAAACTGATTAAGAAAATAGTAAAATAATAGGAAAATAGAGAAATTAAAAATAAACAAAATCCTAGCACCGCCGAAAACAAGGACACTGCTGCTCATTGCCATTCCGCAATGCTGCCTTGAGCTCGAGTGTCTCCAGCCACGAGCTTGAGTAGCCATGGTAGCGATCTCAAAGGTTGAGCGGTCTATGGTTGCCACAAGCTCAAAATCGAAACTGTTGCTAAGAAATGAAAATAAAATTTACAAATAATAAAAAAAGTTGACAAGTAAGAAAATACTAAATAATGTAGGTAAGTAATTCAAATAAGAGATAGTAATCCAATACTATGTGGTCATATAAACGGGAAGAAAAGTCGGCAAGTCCTGCTAGTTTAGGTTCGTGATCTCTCTAAAAAGAGCTAATAAAGTTGAGAGGTTGCTAATCAAGATAAATAAAAGTCAGTGACTTATAACAAGTTGTTATTAATTTTAAAAAAATTAAACATTGATAAGTAACTCAACACAGAGTTAGTGACCTAAAATTAATTGGTAGTTAATCTTATAAAAGTCGGTAAGTCACTAATTTAGATATGCAAATAAAAGTTAACGAGTTAGCACAAAAGTTAGTAATTTTTTTTTTGGTCAGATCAAAGGTTAGTAATTCACAAGCTATAAAAAATGGAAAAATCTAAGAATTGTTGGTAAGTCACCAAAAAATTACCCCAAAAAAAATGTCAGATCTCTAATATGGTCATTATCATTATCAAGCGAATTTCTCTCAATTATTCATTCTCAAGTTTCACAAATTACAAGCTAATGAACTGCAAAATGAGGCCAAACACTTGGGATTCTCTTAGCTCATGCATACTCTACTAAAGTCAAGACCACTTGACTATAGGAATAGTAATCCCTAGTCAAAATTTCCCAGCTATTCGAGGTGAAGAGGGTGTCAAGAGAATATTTTTGACCTCAAAATGGAGGCAACTGCGACGAGTTGTCACACAATTGATTCTGCCAAAACCGGAAGGGACAGGAAAAGGACTTTTGATAGTTGCGTGAATTGTCTATGCGGCGATAAGCAATTGCATTCGATGGCCAGCTTTATCTATCAGTCCTGAGACCTAAAAAGGCCCCACAAATTCTTCCACTTTTCAAAGTACCCACCATTGATGGACCAGGCTCGAACAGAAATTGAGTTCCAATGGTCAAATTATTTTCTGCCCAATTTAAAGTAGAGAAGAAGATTCTCGCTCCGGGTGTAAATATCTGATTGGTTGGTGCAGCTCGCTGTGCACTGGGGACTAGGAGGAACAAATCTTGGGTACAAAATCTGTCCAATCTTGGTTCTCTGGTTGGAACGCCTCAGTCATCTCAGCGTTGTTTGGAAGATGAGAACTTATTCCCTTCTTTGAGAAAACCACATTTTGTGCTCACGTTTTGTGGAGTGGCTGTGCTGTAAAAGCAGAGATAGGGGCATATATCCATGAGGTATCCAATTGGCCTGGGCTGAACTCTTGAGGGTCCTTTTGAATAATAACTAGAGAAATTGGATGGACCGCCTTTCTACAGTTTCAGTTGGATCATTCAATGAGACTTCTGTTTCCACTGAAATGGAGTTAGAAGTTTCACATTTGGCTTGCTCTTGGACACAATGAGGGTGAGAACTTCTTCTATGAGTACCTAGAGAGAAAGCTAATTCAAAGAGTTTCTTTTGGTTGACTATAGTTTCCTTGAGTGGGATGAGGCTCAATCTGTGGAAGACGAATCCTCAAGAATCTTTGAGAGGGCTGACTTCAATGGACACATGATCAACCAAAGGCTGAACCAAGAAAGAGATACTTTTTAGCCCCATAGCCATTAGCATGCCTTCTTTGAAATGCCCACTTTTGAATCAAGTGGTGCCAATAATGCAAAAGAGTTATGAACATGATGTTCTGGTTTTTTGCCTGTAAGGCCACACTTGTATTGGCTATTAAATGAGCACCCAAAAGCATAAAACATGATGCAGACACAAAAGACCCAATCTGAAGCATCTCAGAAACACAACCCTTCATTGTTTAGTCAAAATAGGTCAGCTCAGTTTGGTTGGTCATGGGCAGTAGCAACTAGGAACCAACCAGAGTGACCAGCATTGGGGGTTATAATGCTTGGCTAGGGTCCAGACCTGTTTCCTCTTTCTTTCTTTCTTTTCATTGTTTACTTAGCAGTATGTCAGTTTTTTGAGATAATGGAAGGGGTTGAGAGGATTGCTGAGTGCTCAAGTTTATTCCTGGAATATACCCTTATGTGTTTCTTCTTTTATCACAGCTTCTATTGCTTTAATCATTGTTAGTTTGAACAAAATTTTTTTTTTTTCTCAGTACTTTAGTCTTCCACTTTAAGTCAACTTTATGGGATATCGAGTCTAGCCCGCGTTGATAACACTGAACCACTGGTCTTGTGGTCGTTATTTTGCGAAGGCACTGAAGTCTAGGGTTTTCACATTATCATCTGACATCTTTTTTTCCTGCAAGAGTTTTTCAATGTACAGTTATTGGCGTGTTCCAACCAAGTGCAGTTGATGGAATTTCACATTCCAGAATAGTTTCATATGCTGTTGGATGTGAAACACCATTTCTTTTTGTAAGGTATGATCATATGATGAATATCTTTGGCATTCAAAATCTAATATTATAACAGAATCAATTATGCAGAAATTGACTTGGGAAGTTTTTGATCATATATTATGTAGCCTTCTCGTTTCCTTGGTTTTGTGAGCAATGAGAAGAATGAAGAGAGACACGAGGACATTAGGGTTCAGAGAAGTTATTACGTGGCTGATATACAATGAGCAGAAAGTGCAGATCCACTTTCACTTTGTACTTTCTTTTAATTAATCTTCATCTTTTTACATGATGTTCCTAACGATGCCAGCACTAATGATCTCTTATGATCATTTTTTTTTCGCTTTTCTTTCATTTTTAAATAAAGAATCTCTAAATTCTCAATAAACTAGTGTCATAATGAGCCAAATTCAGTGAGTTTATGATGATTTCGCACATACTTTCTTGTCGAGCTTGGCAACGGTTGTGCTTTCTAGATGAAAGATTGGCGAAGCCATTTGCTCTATGTCCGTGGGCGTGTAAGTGAAGGAACAAAGTGTCCCATGACCATGAGGTGAAGTGAAAGCACTAGTTCTTTTCCATGGATATTGCTCAAACTGTGAACCTCCATTCCTGGCCCCTCATTAACCATTTTATTTCAGTTCTCACTTCTGTAATGCAATTCACCATTGTCATGCTTTTCCAGAATAGTGAATGAATAGAAGGGTGGTGTTTTTATTCTCTATCTTCTTGCACTATCTATTTTCAACAGCCTTGTGATTACACATGCAATAATGGATGAAGCATCAGCGCTGTGTTTGTGATAAATATGGATCAGAATGGCGTGGATCTTTCACCAGTAGCCAAGTGATGATGGGTATTCCTTCACGAACAACCTGTGATCTGTCTCCTGAAAGAAATGTTAGGTTTCAGTCCAGCCAAGAGCTCCCCTTTCATGGGTGTCATGCTAACAGAAGATGCATGATACAGAAGTTGAGATTGGGCTAAGAGTTCGATCAGTGCAGCAGAGTCGGGAAAATTACCAAAAAAGTTCTAAATTTATTGCAATTGTGCCAATTCAATCATAAACTTTTTTTTTGGCTAATTCAGTCCTATACCTTTTGCAATTGTGCCAATTCAGTCCATCCGGCCACTTTTGGCTAGCTGTTTGGCTGACGTTGACGTGGCAATTTAAATTTTTTTTTTCGATTTTTTTAAAACTTTCTTTCTCTCTTTCTTTCTCTTTTTTTTCCTATCTTCTTCCCCGGTCGCCGGTCTAGCGACCGGCGATTGGCCAGAGGTTGAGGCTAGCCCTCGCCGGCATTGACGAGGGTGAGCCTCAGCGTCGCCAGGCGAGGTCAAGCGTCGCCATGGCTAGGCGAGCTCGACCTTGCCTGGCGACATTGAGGCTGGCTAGATTTGGCGAGACCTCACCGTTGGTGGGCGAGGTTGAGCTTTGCCATGGCCTGGCGAGGCTCGACCTTGCCTGGCGAGGCTCGACCTTGCCTGGCGAGGCTTGACCTTGCCTGGCGATGGCGAGGCTTACCCTCACTAGTGCCGGTGAGGGCTAGCCTTGCCCATGGTCGACGAGTTCCATATCACTGGCCTCAGCCTCTGGCTGGTCGTCGGCAAAGATAGGAAAAAAAAGTAAAAAAAAATTTAAAAATTCGAAAAAAAAATATTTAAAAATTACCACTTCAGCGCCAGCTAGACAGCTAGCGTCCATGTCAGCGTCGGCCGGCCAAAAGTGGTCGGATGGACTGAACTGACACAATTATAAAAGATTTAGGATTAAATTGGCCAAAAAAGAAGATTTAGGATTGAATTTGCACAATTGAAATAGGTTTATGACTTTTTTGATAATTTTTCCTAGCAGAGTCCCATATGTGTAGGTTTGGGCTCAAGAGGGCCTATGTGGAGGGTCAAAATGTGAAACTTGACGCTCCTTTTCGATCTTTAATAGAGCTAAGCCCCCTTGGCTTCTCTTGAATCCAAGATCTCTTGGATCTGTTGTCAAGATGCACCATGCTTCGGCCAATTCCTTCCTCCTAAGCCAGCATGTTGTTGGGAAATTATTGGACTAATATCCCTTTTGGCAATTTCTACAAGGGTATCCACACGAAATTTTTTGCATTTTCAATTTGTTCCTCGACAGTTAAATTTTTAAAGAAGTTCTTTGGATACTCAATTTAGCATAACTTATCATTCATATGATTGTGCATTGTGTATTTGTAGATGATTCAGTCGTCAATTAGTATCAAAGGATGACTCGATCTATTCTTGCTTGGCCCATGTATGGGAAACGTTTTGGCCTAATTTGAATCTTAAACTTACAAAATGTGAGCTTTAATCTCCTCATTTGAACACGTGATGATATGGGAAATATAGAAAGATAATTACCGGATACTCTATAGATTACGCTGATCAAATCCATCTGGACCGTTAATTGAGCAGACCTCACGGTGAAATTCATGTAATCAATGGTGCTGATGATATTGATCCTCAATGATAATTTAACTCTCCAAATTTGACTTTGACCAGTTAGATGCCGCCCTCTGAATCTTTTTAATGATAGACTACGTTGACGTAATTCATTTGACCGAACACCCTTTGGACTTTGATCTCCACCGTGTATTGTAACACGACGGCGGAGGGGACGGTTGAGGAGTCGCGGATGACAGCATAGGAGAGAGGACTTTTCTTGGCGAGGGAGAGAGTAGAATAGAGTCAAACGCGTTCACGTAATTCCCTTGTTTGACAATCATTGGACTATCATCCCACCGTCTATTTCGACACGTGAGCTGAATGGACGGCTGAGAAGGCACGGGATGACGACAACATGCAGAAGAATTTTCTTGGAGAGAGAGAGAGAGAGAGCAAAATTGCATGACCATCCTTCATCGACAAGCAACTCTTGCATATAAAGATGTCCGCGAACACACATTAATTTACGTCCAAGATTGCAGCGACTTCTACCAATATATCCAATTTGATCATTACACAAGAAAATGGTGAGTTATCTATGGCTGTTTTTTTCCCTCTCAATTTACTAAGAAACGAAACTTATATCGAAACACGACGCAATTTTGTTTTACGCTATATTTGCACCTGGAGTTTTCATTGTACTGATTTCGCTTCTGTCATTTGGCATGTATCAGTCTACCGCGTTCAAGTTTGAGGTACACAAGCCCTGTTCCTCAGTTCTTCTACTTTTCATTTCCCTTTCTGCATTTTCAGATTTGTTTAACTTGATTATATTACGTGAGCGTATTCATGGATATTAAGTATGCATATTTCACTGTCTGAGAAACTAATTAATGTCACTCTTGTACCAGAATGAGATTGTTCAAAGGTCGGAGCGAGCTAAATCTGTCGAGTTCCATCCGACAGAACCATGGTAATGAGAATTGCTTATGCTTCTTTTGTTGATATCTTTCATTGCTCTGGTATGGTACCAAAGGAAGCTTAACAATACGTCTATGTTTACCAATCCACGCTTAAGGATGTTAATTATGAGTGTCCTACCAGAATGATGCTTGTTGTTGTGCAGGATCCTTGTAAGCTTGCATTCAGGAACTGTTTACATTTGGAACTACCAATCCCAGGTAAATAACAGCCTTCTCTGCTTTCGCAGTTCACATCACAAAGAAATCTCCAATGTATTCATCGTTACTGAATGTTTACTTGACAAGAAGTAATTATCTTGATCTTATGTTACTAATTGACATCAACATTGTTTGGTGATATTTCAGACTATTGAGAAAACATTCAAGGTGGCCGAGTCACCAGGTAAATATCAGAACACACAAGAATAAATTGATATGCACTCCAATTTCTTTGACAATTCATGATGCCAAACCAGAAAATTGCGTCATTGTCAGTAGCTAGATATGGATAAGGGGGCATGGAATACATATGGGGAGCTACAACAATGTTTAAAGAGCCTACCATAGCTAGGTTAAGAGATAATTGAGCATGCCATGATGTTGATAGGACATCCTAATCTATAACGCTGATCATATTTGCAGTGAGGTCAGCCAAATTTATCCTGAGCAAGGGCTGGGTAATTGTTGGATCGGATGATGCGTTTATTCGTGTGTACGACTATAGCACGATGGAGAAGATCAAAGAATTCCAAGCGCATAAAGATTATATCAGATGTGTGGGTGTCCACCCTACACTTCCCTATGTGCTATCAGCATCGGATGACGCAGTTATAAAGCTCTGGGATTGGGAGAAGGACTGGATGTGTACTCAGACATTTGAAGGACATTCACATTATGTGATGCGTGTAACGTTTGATCCTCAAGATCCTAATGCTTTTGCAAGTGCATCACTTGATGGAACTATAAAGGTACTCATTTTGTAGGTCTCGCTCTTTGTAAAATACATATTTCAATTTCCAGATACGCTATTAATACTCTTGATACGATTCCCATTTGTTGCAGATTTGGAATGTTCACTCCTCTGCACCCAAGTATACTTTGGATGCGCATGAGAAGGGGCTGAACTTTGTTGATTACTTCTCCAGGGATGATAAGCTGTATTTACTCAGTGGTTCTGATGATTACACTGCTAAGGTTTGCTGACTTTATTGTTCTTAATTTAACATAGCGGTGCATTATTAGAAAGAGACCAATTGATATATGATTTGTTCAATAACAAGTACAGGTTTGGGACGATAAAGGCAGAAGCTGTGTACAAACACTTGAGGGACATGAGCACAATGTTACCATTGTATGTGCGCATCCTGAGCTGCCCATAGTAATTACTGGTTCAGAGGATGAGACTCTTCGCATATGGGATGCAAATGGCTTCAGGTATGCATTGCGGGAGTTTTTTACAGTTATTAGCATGCTCTAGAATGCAGCTTCAATTACAGCAGTCGAATGAAAATACCACCTGTGTCTTTTCCAGATTTTCCAAAAGTTAACGCAGGATATGACTGTTTATGTCCCTGGATTCTTGGTTGTTTTGTGAATGACTCCTGCATTATGTCACGTACAGGCTTATGCACGTACTGAAATTCGGTCATGGAAGGATTTGGGATATTGCATATCAGAAAGGATCGCAGCGGTAACATTCATTCCTGTTCTTAATGCTTCATTTCCTCGTTGTATTCATGCTTTGATTATAATAAGCTATTATGATGGTCCAAGGTTTTCCATTGCCACTATAAAGGCATTCATGTAGGCTCTGTGGTTTCACTGCAAAGATAAAACCTTCTACATTTGTTGTCTCACTTTTTGGTGGCTTTTGCTCTGCAGGGTTGCAGTTGCTTGCGATGAGGGAATAGCCGTGGTCGAGATAGTATGCTGATAGTGTGGAGCCTTCAGCCAACTATGTCGAATGAAACAGATCCCGACCTCTATAACTGTTACTTTCAATTTGAAGTTGAAATAAGATAAGAGTACATATCTTTCTTCTGTCAAAGGAAGAAAGTGTCGCTTTGTACTAGTTTATGTGTATACTCTTTTTGTCCTGCCAGTGGCACTATTTTCCAGTGCAACCCAAAGATCTCATACTTTCCTATTGTGGTGTGTCCTGGTAGAAGTTCATTTACGATCTGTGGTGTATTATGCTCCTAGTGGAATAAATGTCTCTCGAAGATTACTAGAATCGCCTGAAAAAAGAAAAAAAGGAAAATACTGGCAGCTTCGGAACATGAAACCAACGATCTTGGAGTCTACATTAGTCATATATGGGGCAAGGCATGTTTCAAGACCTCTGTACAAATAAAAGAAGTAAAATACATATCAAACAGGTTGGTACTTGTAATTATGACTTGAAACAATTCTTACTCTCTAATGACTTTGAATGCTCCTGCCTATCTCACGTCGACAACTAGGTGATACTTCTAGGACTTTAAGCTATCCGGAGTTCGACTTGATCTATGTCCTATTTCCTATCACAAGTCTTAACACATCTGTAACCTATGGGATATGAAAGTGGTTCACATCATGCTAATATTATTGAAAAAGTAGATTCATTTTGCTCACAAACAAAAGCACGGATGGGATTTCGGATAGCTTTGGGACCAACTCAAAAGAGTTACAGGACATATGTTTTAGGCCATTTAGCTAGATTAATACTGAGATGAAAGCCTTCTAACAAACTTCATCACCAGCCAAAAGATTAAAGTGCAATGCCATGCTATTGCAACATTTTGAGTTATCGAGGTGTAATACTAACCTTCACAACATGATGTAAATTCATACAAACCTTCTTCTTTGTATACCTCTGGGTTCTCTGCCTTTGCCCAAATTCTTCTTTACGAACCAATGTTGAACTCTCGTGGTTGTGTTGTGTCCCATAACCACTCCGATGACCAGTCCGATTTCGTGACCCATCAGACAATTTTCCAGTCTAGTTCTTTGATCCAGATCACCAAACCCAATTGTGGTTTGCACCTCAGATTTAAATTTAAACGGAAAACTAAAATTAATTTATAACAAACAGGGCCTGGTTATGCCAATTCCTCCAAAACATGGAGGCCATGACTCACTACCTTGTTTGATCAAGATTGGAGAAATGAGGGGAAGGAAACTTCTGCATAATAGTTTATCAGAATTGAATTAAGCTGAGAACTGTTTTTTGCCAACATGAGAAATTGTATTCACAGATATCAAAAGAGTACATTGAGTCAATTTCAAGGAAACGATCTCACATTTATTGTTTGCTTGATGAAACTGGAGACACTTTATTCGAAATCTCATATCTAGACGGTAGATATTTGGATGCTATCGCATAGCACAGAACACATGGAAAAGGTATGCCACTATGTGCACCTAGCAATCAACAATCCAGTCATTGAACTTTCACAACAGATTGTAAATCACGCAAACCTTATTTGGCGTATCTGTCTTCGTTGCCTTCGTCTATAGAACCTCAGGAACCAACACTCAATTCTGGAAGTCATGGTCAGCCCCATAACCATGCCGATGACCAGCCCGCTTCCAAAACCCATCGAGACGATTTTCCAGTCAGGTTCTTCAAACCATGTCCCTGAGTCCTCTTTGGCGAATGCACTAGATGGTGTTGCCAGGGTGCTTCAACAGGATTTCCGCATTTCTTTGTCAGTGGAACTCCGCACAGTCTTAAGTTCCCTCCATAAGAGTCATTCTCGAACGTAGAGAACTGGTTCGCATGAGGTATGGTCCCAGAAAGATGGTTGTCCGACACATTGAAGAAAGCAAGGAAAATGAGTTGCGCGAGTTCTGGAGGGATCATCCCCGAGAGCTTATTGCTTGAAAGGTCAAGAGATTCTAGTCCGGTCAAATTCGCCAGGGACAAAGGGATGGGGCCTGTAAGAGCATTGTTGGAGAGATTGAGTAGTTGAAGTTCAGTTAAACTTCCAACAGAATTCGGGGTTTCCCCAGTAAAGTTGTTGCTCAAAAGATCAATCACGTTGAGGTATCCCAGTATCTTTTCGTACTCCATGACACTGCCTTTTTTCATTGTTCTCATTGAATAGTCATACTTTCCATCGTTCACGGGAGATGGGAGGAAAAGGGGCAGATTATTCCCATAGTAGTTTGCATCTTCTGCATCGTGAACTTTCATGGCAATCCATATATCAAAGTATTCAGATGGAAGGCTACTCGAGAACTTGTTCATGGATAGATCAACAATTCGTAGTTTAAGAAACTGGTCACCATCTTCAGGTTCCCCCATGGCTCCATAAAATCTATTGGAGCGCAAAATGAGCACCTTCAAATCAGAAAGCAAGCCCATCCACGAAGGAAAGGTGTCAATGATTTGATTATTTCCGAAGTTGAGAAATTCGAGACCACTACAATTAGCTAATCCCCTTGGTAGTGACCCATGTAGTTGGTTATCACTAACATCTATCATATTTAACGCACATTCGTTATTCTGCAGTTGAGGAAATCTTCCATATAAATCATTCCCATGCAAACGCATGATGTAAAGGTTCTCGCTCAAATTGCTCAGACATGGTGGAATAACACCAGTCAACTTGTTCACGGACCAATCAATTATGCCAATAGAGCTTAGCTGGCACATCTCCGGTGATATTTCTCCGGATAGCTTGTTATTCGAGACAAGGTAGACTTCAATGGCCTTCGGGGGAATCGGAAGTAATCCTTGTATATAATTGCACCTGAGGTCCAATGTCATAAGATTTGGCCATTTAATAGCTGTGAAGCTAGTAATTAAGTTTCTGGAAAGATTCAAAAAACCCTAATTGTGCCATACTCACATTTAAGAACCACAGAGGTGTCGGCCCATAAATGCTATTTTGGGATAGGTCCAACCATTCCAACCCACTTTGGTATGATAGGAAGATGGGGAGCTCGCTTAAGCTGCTAGAAGCCAAGCCAAGAGCGGACAGGTTTGAAAGGCTAGCATTCAGGTCGGGTTCGACAATTGATGAGAATTCATTGAATGAGAGTGACAACACCGTTAAATGTTGAAGTTTGAGTACCACATCTAGCCGCAAAGTTCCATTCAGGTGGTTTGATTGCAAGTCAAAGGTAGTAAGATTCTTGAGGTTAGAGATATCTTTAGGAATTGGGCCAGTTAATCTGTTAAAGGATAGGTCGAGATAAGTTAATTGGGTGAGGCCAATGATCTCAGCTGGAATTTGACCGGTTAATTGATTGTGATGGAAGTCTAAGAAAGTGAGGTTGGTGAGGTTGATCAAGGAAGCAGGAATTTTCTCAGAGAGTTGATTCATGCTAAGATCCAAATAGGAGAGTTGGACGAGCTTCCCAATGGAATATGGGATTTTACCTGAGAGTTTGTTATTTCTGAAATTTAAGATGGTAAGTTGAGTCAGGTTGCCTATTGAAGATGGAATGTTCCCTGATAAATTGGATTCATTGATATAAAACTCGCTGAGGAAAGCCAAGCTTCCAAGTGAAGGTGGTAGCATACCCGAAAAATTGGTCCCCCTAAGAAACAACGACTTAATGGGACTATGCAAGTGAAACTCTGGCAAATGACCTGACAGCTCTGGATTGTAACTCAAATCAAGATACTGTAGCCTTGGCAGCTCGAAGATGGTTGTTGGGAACGTCCCTTGCAAGTTGCATTATGGGAGTACAAGTGATGTCAAGGAAGATAAATTTGCCACAGCATGGGGAAAAGGAGCCGACACTTCCAACAAGCTAAGATCAAGGTGTTCCAATTTGGTCAACCTTTGAACCAGAGTCTCCATGCTAGGATTCCTCAGCTCCAGTCCTTTCCCAGAGAGATCGAGGGAGGACAAGTTAGTCAACTTTAGGACTTGTGACGGGATTTGACCTTCGAAGCTGGAGAAAGAGAGGTTCAGGCTCGTCAACTCCACAAAATCACCTATCGCAGATGGTATTTGAGAGTAATTGAAGTCGTTCCAGGCGAGGTTGAGGCTTTGCAAGTAACTGAGACGGAAGAGACTGGCGTTTGAGTTGATAGGACCAGAGAGACAACTTTGGCTAAGGTCAAGGCCAGTCATGTAGCCTGTCCCTTCATCACACTCCACGCCTTCCCAGATGCAGCAATCCTCGTTTTCCAGCTTCCACGATTCTAGCTTCGACGGGGTTGCCCAAAAATGGGCAAATTTCCGCATCGAAGAGAGATTGCTTGAATTCTAAAAATACAGACCTCTCCTGCTAATGGCACTTCGTTGGCGTTGTTGAAGGCAATATATCGCAGGAAGCAAAGTGGAGTGGAATTATTGCAAGGAAAACCACCAAGAGATCAAATGGTGTTCGTTTCATGATGATTAAATTGTTTAGCACTCTTCTTGGGTTTTGGTTTTGCTGGGTTGGCGAGGTGAAGATGGACAAGCATTGAAATTGCGCTGTCGTTATATAATTTGCTTATCTCTCGTGGTCGTGGATCATGGTCGTCACACTTGACCAAGATGCCTTCCAACTAATGCATGATTTAAAATTTTCAATTCCGTTCATTATACAATCCGCTCGTGTGCTCTATTCAATACATTGAGATAAATATGATCATTGTCACCAACTCAATTAACTAGTTCATTTGGTATGACCACAGCAGTACCTGATTTTACTTGGAAGACTTGTATTGCTGGCCGGATTGGTCAATCATAAATAACCGGTTGTCCACTTTCTTTTTTTAGCCAAATAGTACCTGCCAAATAGAGATTACAAATCATGCTTAAGTAGTTTATTAGACTTGAAGACTTTGTGTTGCCGGCCGGACAGGTCAATGATAAATAGTATCTCAAGCTATGACCCAAACTGCTGAATAGATTTCCCTCCCCGAACACGGTTTCATTTCGACCTTCCCGTAGATGCCGACAAACAATGGCTATTTTTCTTAACAGATCTTTTTGTTCCCCTATGATTAAAGACTTTGCGGTGATTAAGTCTATAAGCCATTGAGCCAAGGTGGAAACCTTCTCCTTATTCCAACCCCAAGCAAGAACCATATGCATCGGCGCCATTCACAATTAAGTGTCAAATGCTCAACACATTCAATCTCAAAACAGAACACAGAAGCAGGAGAAACCTTTATTTTTTCTTTTGGATAAACTGGCAACAGCAGGCACCGCATTTGAGCAAAGTTGCTAGAGGAAGTGTTTTATCTTGGGAGGACTGTCAAACACTTCATACTAACTTCCAAACTTTACCATCAGTTGTATGAGAGCTTGAGGGTCTTGGCTTTAGTAGATGTTTCTTTCTTTTCTGCGTGGTAAAATGGTAGGCTGACTTTGCTGAAAAACAACCCCTCCTGTTCCAGGGCCAAATCATTTGGTCATCAGAACTTCTCCACCTTACGTGACTTGTCAACACCACTGACTGCTCCACTTGCCTTTTGGTGTCTTTAGTAGAGGTTAAGTTCCAAGTCCTAGTGTTCGCATCAATTATGCTCTGTTCGTTTCGCAAAAAATAACTTTTAGAATACTTTTTTTCGGATTTTTCGGTGTTTGGTATAACTACTAAAGGAAAACATTTTTTCTCAATGAAAAAACACATTCAAAAGTGAGGAAAATGTTTTCCACTTTTTGAAAAGAGGAAATCATTTTCCCTCGTTCTTCTTCCACCATTCATTTTAATTACTTTATTTATTCATTTATTATAATTTTTAATTATCTTTTTTATTTTTCTATTTTTATTTTCTTTCTCTTTTTTTACCTTATTCTCCGACTGGTTGTGGGCCTAGCCATAGGTGAGCTCGAGCCTCGCCAGAGGTTGGTGGGGCTCTAGCCTAGCCAGAGATCGACAAGTGAGCGAGTCGCGGCGAGCTCGCCGCTTGCGAGGCCTTGAGCCTCATCAAATGTGGAGAGCTCGCTGCGACTAGCGAGGTGGCCCGCCCCCCTTTGGCAAGGCTCTAGCTCGCCTATAGCCGGTCGCTGGCCTTCGCCGTGGCCAGCGATCGGCCGGAGAAGAAGGTACAAAAAAAAGAAAGAAAAAAATAAAACAAGATAATTAAAAATCAATTTTAAAAATAAAAAATATTAAAAGTAGTGCATGGAGGAAAATCTATCACAAACCAATTGGCGAAAAATATTTTTTGGGTCTTAGTTGAACACCGAAAAATTATGTCATTTTCTTAAAAAATGGTTTGTTGAAAAATATTTTTCAGAATTGTCATATTTTTTGTGAAATGAACGGAGTCTTAGGCTCCATTCTCAATTCCTTTTTCGTCTGAGTCAGATTAGTGGGATGCAGCATCAAGTCTCAACTCTCCTTCACCCATCTATCCTCCCAAACTTTGACTGCTTTCCCTTTGGCAGTTTGCCATAACCCACCTTCCTTAATTAGATCTCTCCCTTCCAAAACACTACTCCATCCCCAAGACAATCTGCCACATCTTGTTCTAATTTCCATGAAGCTACAATGGGGAAAGTAGAGCCCTTTAAGTATTTTTTACCCAGAACTCTGATGGGTTGCTTTCAATTCTCCAGGCAAGCATGGCAAGGAGGGCTAGTTAAACCGTGATACACTTCTAAAACCCAAACTTCATTCTAACTTTTGCTTCAGTAAAGCTTTCCCAATGCTTGCAATGCACTTTCCCTTCATTATTCTGCCGACCCCACCAAACATTGGCTAGAGCTGCATCCCCTTCCTCCCACCACTTCTTTGAAAACAAGAAACAAAACCCGGAATAAGTTGTTGCGGCATGAACAAGAAATGAAACTAAGGATCCATTTTGTTTAAAGGGAAATTGTTTTCAAGAATTTTTTTTTTAAACTTTTTGGTGTTTGTGTTGTAAAACAGACCGGATCTTTGCAATTAATAGGGGTTGTAAAAAATGAAATTATCAAAGAAAATAAAACGAGGAACAATAAAGGACACAAAAGATTTATGTGGTTTGGTCCGACTGTCGGTACTTACGACCGGCCACAAATAATCCATTAATCAATTAGATAATTACACGATTACAATCGCTCATGTACTTAAGTGTTTTCCACCGCTAGATTACACGACCCAATACCCATAGTGCTTACAGCACAAATCTCGCAGTAGTCAATGCTCATCAGGTGCGGACCAAAGCGAACCTTCCAAATGGAAGAAAGTATGAAAGGAGACCAAGCGACCACCGTAGAGGACACGATGATTGCTCCTAATTTGGCTCTCTTCCCTTGGTGTTTTCCTTCTTGTTCCGATGTGAGCTTCCAACGAGCTCCTGTATTTATACTCAATCACAAGCCCCTTCTTTATAAATATTATGATGCTAGAATTAGAGGCTCTTTATAAAATGCAGCATGTGGGGCATGAAGAAATTCTAGAAAAAGACAAGCTCGTGCGCTCCATTAATTAATGTAGAGGCTTCTGAAGATCTCCATCTGCGGCAGGACGCGTCAATGAATTCAAGTCACCAGCACGCCTAGTCTAAGGTCGTAGGAGATCTCTCTTCTGCGGCTACTATACATGAGAAAAACAGCAAAGCTCATTTGCGTGGCCGAACACGCATGCAAGGAATTTATTGCAGGATCTGGAATTTTGTTTAATCAGTTGGACTTGTTTTTAACCGTGTTTACTCGATAAGCTTAAACTCGATACATAATATTACCAGCTTGAATGACAAAAAATTAATCGATCGATAGAAAACTAATTGATCTATAGACCGAAAACAACAACCTTAGATCGGTAGAAAATGACTTTTCCTTCCAACAAGAGGAAAGTCATTCTCCCCAATTCATCAAATAAATGGAATCTTATTATTTTCCTTGAAAAAAAATTATAACCAAACACATATTTTTCCATTTCAAATAGACAAAATCATAGTAAATGCTCAATCCAAATTTTATGAAAAAAAATGCAATTTCATAACTCATAATATATCTAATTCAAATTGCTTTTGAAATACTAGTTTACAAACTCAAAAAAGAGATATATTTACCAAAAAAAAAAACTCAAAAAAGAGATATCATCACTTACTTGGGAAAGTTGAAAATCAATTTACAAAGGTTGCTTGAGTCGACGCACTCATATTCCTATCAATTAATCGAAAAATGATATCAAAATTCAAGTTACACTACTCAAAGAAACGACTTGACTTAACTACGCTTATTTGTTGACCAATTAACTTCTATGCACTAACGAAGAAACTCGTTTATAGTGAACGTTCATCTTTGTCTATTATGCATAGCTCATACACGAAACTTCAAAAATTTATTTCAGTCAAACCATAAGCTAGAATCGATTGTCATCAAACTCTACGGCTTCACAATACCCTAAACTATCATTTAAAAAAAAATCACAACTTAATAGCTTTTCAATCGAACTTCGCAGTTCAAAATTTACGTAACTTTCAATTTATAACCTAATTTCGAAAACTATTCTGATTAGACGAACAACGAGTTCGATTACTTATCAGACACTGCAAAACGAAGCTAATTTGGCTTGATGAGGTTTTTGTGACGTACGTGCACACTTAAACTTTCGCTCTCCTCTCTTTTCTTCATTTTCTTTCCCTTCTTTCATTTTAATGTTGGAGTACTCTTGTTTTCTTTTTGTGCTTCAATATTTTATCCATGGGAAAATGACACACACAGTTCCTAAACTTTAGTCTAATGTGCAATGTAATCCCTAACATTTTAATTTGTTCAATGTGATCCTTGGACTTTTGGTACATATTCAATTTGGTCCTATGTATCAAAAGTCCAGGGACTAAATTGAACATGTACCAAAAGTCTAGGGACCACATTGAACATTAAGCTAAAGTTCAGGGACTACAATAAATAAATTAAAAGTTCAGTGATCATATTGCGTATTAGGCTAAAGTTCATACACTGTTTGTGTCATTATCCCTTTATCTATTCAAGAGGAAAGGAAATGAGCTGGGGCTTGGGCTTGGCTAATAAAATTAATAATAATGAACTTAAGCAGCCCATTATTACAAAAAAAATTTAAGTTAAACAGAAAATTAACAAAATTTACATAAAATTTCATGGCACACACTAATTGGATAGTATCTTATCTATTTAATTACTTAGATTTGATTAGTGAAGGGATGAAACTTTTGTTACTGACCAATAGATGCCACAAATCAGAAATAAGGTTATTTGAGATAAAGAAATCCTAAGAAAATTATAAATAAGGGAATAATATGGAAGAAAGCTAAAATTTATAGAGATTCGGCTCATATAATACTAGTACTAAGTAAAATGAGCGAAGGCTTTTAAGAGTTATTTGGATTTCTTATAATTATAAATACTGCTTTTAAGGAACAGTAGTTTACTAAGGGGATAAATAATCAGCTATGGCCTAACTTATTTTTGTTTTAGACGTTGATGCAGCATTGAAACAGAAATTGGAGGAAGCTTAACCAATAACATTCTCAAGAGAAGATGGAAAAGTGAAAATATAAAGAAAATAAAAAATAGTGTGATAGAATATTAGAAGAAAAAGACGAGAAAAATAAAAATAATTACATTCGGTTAAAAAATAAAAGAATTGTATAAAAATAATCATACGTGGGAGTAAATCAAAAGAAAACACATTACCTCGATTATAAGATACCTACGTTGACGAGTGCAATTTTATGGAGAAATTTGTCGAACGAAAATCGTCAATGGACTTTTTTTATTAAATATTTACACGTGAAGTTACGAGAACGGGCTTGGACCCATGGACTAGGCCCGTTGACCGGCTCGTGCGTGCTTTGGGCCCGTTGAAGCTCAATTTCTTCCCGCTGTTGAACGCGTCGAAGGATCTGCTGAGCCTTGTGCCCTTGAGTCCGATTTCGACGTCTCGCCTCGCGCCTCAGGATTATCGTCCGTTGGTTTGTTTGTTTGTTTGCTTTTTCTTTTTCTTTTTCTTTTGCGGGGCCGAGAAACTGAAGGAAAATGGCTTCTAGTGGTGTCCTTGCGAAAGTTCGTTTACGATCTGTGGTGTATTGTGCTCCTAGTGGAATCAATGTCTCTCGAAGATTACTAAAATTGAAAAAAAGAAGGAAAATGATGGCAGCTTCGGAAACATGAAATCGACAATCCAGGAGTCTACATTAGTCGTTTATGGGGCACGGCATGTTTCAAGACCTCCGTACAAATAAAACGAGGAAGATACATATGAAACCAAGTTAATACTTGTAATTACGATTCGAAACGATCCCCAATCTCTAATCTCCCGCATAACTCCTGTCAACAACTAGGTGATACATCTAAAACTTTAAGCTATCAGGGATTTGACTCAATCTATGTCCTATTTCCTACCATAAGTTTAGATAAATCTGTAGCAAATGGGACATGACAGTGGTTCATATCATGCGAATGATATCGAAAGTAGATTCATTTTGCTAGCAAACGAAAGCAATGATGAGATTTCGGATAGCATTGGAAGCCACTCAAAATAGTTACTTAACGTATGTTTGAGTGCCATTTAGCCAGACTAATACTGAGATGAAAGCCTTTTAACAAACTTCATCACCAGTCAAAAGATTAAAGTGGAATGCCATGCTATTGCAACATTTTGAGTTATCGAGGTGTAATACTAACCTTCACCACATGATGTAAATTCATACAAACCTTCTCCTTTGTATGCTCCGGGTTCTCTGCCTTTGCCCAAAAATCTTCTTCACGAACCAATGTTGAACTCTTGTGGTTGTGTTGTGTCCCATAACCACTCTGATGATGGCCAGTCCGATTCCATGACCCATCAGACACAATTTCCAATCTAGTTCTTCGATCCAGATCCTCGAGAGTACAATGTTCAGTTGTGACCAGACACCAATCGTGGTGTGCACTTTCGATTTGAATTTAAACGAAAGACTAGAAAAATTTATAACAAAGAGGGCCTCCTTTTGCCGACTCTTCCAAAACATGGAGGCCACGACTCATTACCTTGTTTGATTGACATTGGAGAAATGAGGGGAATGAAACTTCTGCATAATGGTTTATCAGTGTTGGAAATTGTGATCCATTTTCTAGATATTCCTAGATTTTACTACTGCAACCTAGAAACTCGTAGAAGAAGGATTGGGTAGTTAGAAATTGTGGTCTGAAACTGTCCGAGTAAGAGATGAAGAATGGAAATGAGGATAAAAAGGAAAGAAAAATCTCTGACAAGAACAGAGATCCTTTACGTGTCTAAATCGGTCGTAATTTTGCCTATAACAAGGCTTGTGATCATTCATGATGTGTCGTGGAGGGAGCATCTACTAAAGTGCACATCCTCTAGCTCCCTCGCCATTCTAACTACACCATGTGTACTCCATATAAAAAGTATGAGATTATATTTCCATATCCCATACCCTACTATTCCTTGAATACTTATCTATGTAACTTGCCCCTTGTTCATTCCTACATCAACTATACCATGCTCACGTACACTTGTACATCACTAACCAAAAACTATCATCAATATCATACTTCCGCGCATTATCAGATTTTCAACAATCAGAAATGAATGAGGCTGTGAACCTTTTTTTGGCGAACACGAGAAATTGTATTCATAGCTATCAAAAGAGTACATCGAGTCAATTTCAAGGGAACGATCTTACATGTATAGTTTGCTTGATGAAACTGGAGACACTATATTTGAAATTTCATATCTAGACGGTAGATATTTGGATGCTATCACGAAGCACAAAACATATTGAAAAGGTATGCCAAGATGCACACCTAGGAATAAGCAATCCAGTCATTGAACCTTCATGATACCATTCACAACAGATAGTAAATCACGCAAACCTTATTTGGTGCATCCGTCTTCGTTGCCTTCGCCTATAGAACCTCAGGAACCAACACTCAATTCTGGAAGTCGTGCTTAGCGCCATAACCATGCCGATGACCAGCCCACTTCCAAAACCCATCAAGACAATTTTCCAGTCAAGTTCTGCGAGCCACATCCCCGAGTCCTCTTCGATGAATGCACCAGGCGGTGGTGTCGGGGGCGTTTCAGCAGGATTTTTGCATTTCGTTGTCAGAGGAACTCCGCACAGTCCTAAGTTCCCTCCATAAGAGTCATTCTTGAATGTAGTGAACTGCTTCGCCTAAGGTATGGGCCCAGAAAGATGGTTGTCCGACACATTGAAGAAAGCAAGGAAAATGAGTTGTGTTAGTGCTGGAGGGATCATCCCCGAGAGCTTATTGCTTGAAAGGTCAAGAGATTCTAGTTTGGTCATATTCGCCAGGGACGAAGGGGATGGGGCCGGTAAGAGCATTGTTGGAGAGATTGAGCAGATGAAGGTTAGTTAAACTTCCAACGGAATTCGGGATTTCCCCAATAAAGTTGTTGCTCGAAAGATCAATCATGTAGAGGCATTCCAATATCCTTTCATACTCCGTTACAATGCCTTTGTTCATTATTGTCATTGAATAGTCGTACTTCTCCCCAATCAGTTCAACATAACTATGAGCGAGCCCAAATTTCCCGTAGTATTTTGCACCATCTGCATCATGGACTTTCATGGCACACCAGATATCAAAGTATTCAGATGGAAGGCTACTCGAGAAGTTGTTCATGGATAGATCAACAATTCGTAGGTTAGGGAAACTGGTCACGATCTTCAGGTTCCCTAATGGCTCCATGAAATCTATTGGAACTCAAAATGAGCACCTTCAAATCAGAAAGCGAGCCCATCCATGAAGGAAAGGTGTCGACAATCTGATTATTTCCGAAATTGAGAAACTCCAGATTGCTACAATTAGCTAATCCCCTTGGCAGTGACCCTTGTAAGTGGTTATCACTCAAATCTATTATAAACAACTCACATGTGTCATTTTGCAATTGAGGAAATGTCCCATATAAATCATTGTCATGCAAACTCAAGACGGAAAGGGTCTTGCTCAAATTGCTCAGACATGGCGGAATAACACCAGTCAACTTGTTCTTGGACAAATCAAGCATGTAAATAGAGCTTAGCACATCTCCGGTGATATTTCTCCATATAGCTTGTTATTTGAGACAAGGTACGTGTCAATGGCCTTTGGGGGAATTGGAAGTAATCCTTGTATATTATTGTACCTGAGGTCCAATACCGTAAAATTTGTCCATTTGAAAGCAGTGAAACTAGTAATTAAGTTTCTGGAAAGATTCAAATATTGCAGTTGTGCCGTACTCACATTTAAGAACCACGGAGGTGTTGGCCCATAAATGCTATTTTGGGATAGGTCCAACCATTCCAACCTACTTTGGTGTGATAGGAAGATGGGGAGCTCACTTAAGTTGCTAGAAGCCAAGCCGAGAGCGAATAGGTTTGAAAGGCTAGCATTCATGACGGGTTCGATAATCGATGAGAATTCATTGAATGAGAGTAGCAAGAACTCTAAATGTTGAAGTTTGAGTACCACATCTAGCCGTAGAGTGCCATTCAGGTTGTAGGATTGCAAGTTCAGGATAGTAAGGTTCTTGACGTTAGAGATATCTTCAGGAATTTGGCCAATTAATCCGTTAAAGGATAGGTCGAGATAAGTCAAATGGGTGAGGTTAGTGATCTCAACTGGAATTTGACCGATTAATTGATTGTTATGTAGGTCTAAGAAAGCGAGTTTGGTGAGGTTGATCAAGGAAGCAGGAATTTCCCGAGAGAGTTGATTCATGCTAAGATCTAGAGAGGAGAGTTTGACGAGCTTCCCAATGGAAGATGGGATTTCACCCGAGAGTTTGTTATTATTGAAATTCAACATGGTAAGTTTAGTCAGGTTACCTATTGAAGATGGAATATTCCCTGATAAGTTGGAGTAACTGATATCGAACTTGCCGAGAAAAGCCAAGTTTCCAAGTGAAGGTGGTAGTGGGCCTGAAAATCCGGTTTGCCAAAGAAACAATGACTTAATGGGACTATGCAAGTGAAACTCTGGCAAATGACCTGACAGCTCTGGATTGTCACTCAAATCAAGAAGTTGTAGCCTCGGCAACTCGAAGATGGTCGTCGGGAATGTCCCTTGCAAGTTGCAGACCTGGAGTACAAGTGATTTCAAGGAAGATAAATTTGCCACATCATCGGGAATCGGAAACGACACATTCACCGAGCTAAGATTGAGGTGTTCCAATTTGGTCAATCTCTGAACCGCAGTCTTCATGCTGGGATTCCTCAGCTCCAGTCCAAAATTCCAAGAGAGATCGAGGGAGGACAAATTGGTCAACTTTAGGACTTGAGACGGGATTCGACCTTCGAAACTTGACATAGAGAGGTTCAGGCTCGTCAACTGCTCAAGATCACCTATGGCGGACGGTATTCGAGAGAAGTTGAAGTCGTTCGAGGCGAGGTTGAGGCTTTGCAAGTGAGTGAGGCGGAAGAGGCTGGCATTCGAGTTGATAGGACTGGAGAGACAACTTTCGCTGAGGTCGAGGCCGGTCACGTAGCCCGTCCCTTCATCACACTCCACGCCTTCCCAGCTACAGCAATCCCCGTCTTCCAGATTCCACGATTCTAATGTTAATGGAAATGGGCAAATTTCCTCATGGAAGAGAGAGTGCTTGAATTCTAACAAGGCAGACCGCTCCTCCTCATGGCACTTCGTTGGACTCGTTGAAGGCAATGTCTCGGAGGAAGCAAAGTGGAGTGGAATTATTGCGAGGAAAATCAACAAGAGATCAAATCGTGCTCGTCTCATGATGATTAAATTGTTCAATCCAGTCATTGAACGTTGGGGTGCATTCCCACTTAAACATGAATTAAATATATATATATATATATATATATAACTTTAGTCTTTTCCTTTAAATCAACTTTATGGAATAATGAGTCTAGCCCGCGTTGATAACACGTAACCACTTGATCTTGTGGTCGTTGTTCTTGTGACGTGATAGTTGGGCAGTTTGACTAGTCAACGGTAAGACTAGTGAAGGCACTGAAGTCTTTTGTGATTTCACATTGTTACGTGACGTTTCTTTTGCTCCATGAGATTTTCAATCTACAATTATTGGAGCGTTCCAACCGAGTAAGGTTGATGGGATTCCACGTTCCATTTGTGGGTGCATATGAAACAACCTTTCTTTTTGCAAGGTACGATATATTTCTTGGCATTTAAAACTCAATATTTATAGTTGAAAATTGTGATGATAGAAAAGTGCAATATTTTGTACATATTCAAATGATTAATTCATAAGCCTATTAATAGGTTTTACAAGATAACTATTTAAAATAACAAACTATCAATTAGAGAATCTTCTAAATATAATTCTATTATCCCCTCAAACTCAAGGTGTTTGAAAGAGGTCAGCTTAATTTTGAAACAACGATCCTAAAAAAAGCCAAGGTAGATGCGTCTTGGTGATGACATCAGGAGTCCGTTAAGCAAATAAAGGAGAGGCAAGTTGAATAATGCCACATAGAACATGATACTATGTGAAATGACAATATATCTCAATGTGCTTGGCGTGTTTGTGGAAAAATATCATTATGTGATATTTGGATAGCACTTCGGTTGTCGCAATGAATGATTGTTTCGCTACGAAGACGCACTCCCATGTCTTCTAGTAGCCATTACAACCATAGTGACTTTGATGTCATATCAGCATGTCATATCAGTAAGAGCTCAATGTTATGCTTCTATGCTAGGGTGAGTGACAGTGGTCTATTTCTTATTATGCCATGTGATAAGTGGAGTGTACAAAAGAAAGAATAGCCCATAGTAAAGCGACGACCTTGAAGGTCAACGGCCTAGTCAACATCTAAATAAGCTGTCAACTCTAAGGTAGGATAAGAAGAAAGGTGAAAGCCATGAAATATTGTATCTTTGATGTAGCGAAGAATTCGAAGGACTGCAGCAAAATTAGGGGTGAACAAGGTGGACAGCCCAAACCGAGATCGGATTGGCCCGGACTGACCAGTTTAGTCTAGTTTTCGGGAATATCGATCCGATTTCCTGTTCCTAAAAATGGAATCGATTTTCAGGTTGTCCGATTCCCGGTTCTAGGGTGGGAACCGGACCGGACATGACCTATAAATATATATTTTCTAATTTTTTCATATACCATGATTGGTCCTATATTTTGTAGAAGTGTCATTTTTTTTATTTTAAATAATTGATAAACTAAGAACAAGTTTTAGAGAACCAGTGAGACAAGCTGACAGGGTTTGAGGGACATGTAGCCAAAACATAGCTTCGGTATGCACAAGTGATGTTTCATTTATGGCTGGTTTCACGGAAGGTGAGATGCCTAGACCTCTCCCCTTTTGGCGTTGCTTGGACCTCTGTTTCATTGAGGGATGTATGTACACATTCTTTTTTGCCCGTTTTCTTTGTTCTGGCTATTAGAGCTAGCTTCTGCTCGAAGTCATATGTGCACCTAGACTATAAAAATGCCACATTGAAATTGCTTTAGCGACAGAGTTGCCTGTATCGATCTGCTCAACCTTGGACTGATAAATACATATTGGTCCCATTGGAACCAGATTGGACCGACGGTCCGGTCTGGTCCACGGTCCCAAGATTAGTCGGTCCAGTCTCCGGTCCTAGAAACTAGGAACCGGTCCTCGCCGTCTGGTTTCCGGTTCTTGGATTGGACTGGAATGGATTGGGAACTGCTCACCCGTAAGCAAATTGAGTCATACACAGATTGCATTCATGTAATAACTGACAATATAAACAACACAGGCGATGTCAGGTTGAGTAATAGTGAAGTATATAAAACCACCGACTAATAGTGAGATATATTATCAATTGTATAAATGGTAGGGGCATGTGAAGTGAATGATTTGGATTGAAATAAATAAGAATTTGAAATTATATAATTGCAATAGGCAGAGTAAAAAAATCACGAATTAGAATTAACCAAAGCGATAGACATAACAAAAGCAAGAGATGAGCAAGAAGTGCCAAATTTTCGAAGAATGGAATGAAGCTCCTTTACTGAGAGATTGAAATACAATCCATTTGGAGAAGCCTTTAAGTTAGAAGCGGCGATAGATGAGCTTGCATGTGAATCGTGATTTCGAGGTCAATTGTCCATCTCTGTAAGTTGCTTGGGTCGTAGTCGATGGTAATTAGGCCTTGAAACTTCTAATTTATAAATAATATACATTTTTTCAGTTTCAACATACTAGATTAGACAAAAAAAATATGGAGAAACTAGTTACACGAGAGCAATTATGGAGACAATAAGGCCAAAAAATGGATCAGCACGTCAAAATACCTTTGAAATCTATCATAGATTGCCAAGAATCAATCTAAAGGTTCCTGAACGATCAGAAAAGTGCCTTGAAACCTGTCAGACCGGTTTCACTGAATTGATCAATGGTTAATGCCCAAAGTTCACGTCGGTCAATGGTCATATGTGTTTGACTGACCAACGTGTTTTATATTCTTGATACTTTAGTCTTCCATTTTAAGTCAACTTTGTGGAATCCTGAGCCTAGCCCGCGTTGATAACACGGGACCATCAGTCTTGGGGTCGTTGTTCTATTGAAGGCATTGAAGTCTTCCGTGACTTGACGTTGTTACCTGACGTTTCTTTGGCTCCATGAGTTGATGGAATTCCACGTTCCTTATGCGGCCACATGCGAAACACCTTTCTTTATGCAAGGTATGATCATATCATTTATATCTATTGACATTCAAAACTCAATGTTTACAATGCCCATAACGATAATATTATCACAGAATCAATCATGCAAAAATTGACTTGGGAAGTTTTTGATAATATATTATTTAGCCTTTTTTCTTTCCCTTGATTTTTTCAGCTACGAGAAGGATGAAGAGACGCATGAGGATATTCGGACTGAAAGAAGTGATTATGTGGCTCTTATACAAGTAGCAGAAAATGCAGATCTACTTTAACTTGTGCTTTGTTTTAATTAATCTCCATCTTTTTACAGGATGTTCTTAATTATGCCCAGCACTAATGGCATGTTATGATCATTTTTTTTTGCCTTTTCTTTTACTTTTAATAATGAATCTCCAAGTTCTCAATAAACTAGTGTGATAATGAGCCAAATTCAGTGAGGTTATGATGATTTCGCTCATACTTTCTTGTCGAGCTTAGCAACGATTGTGCTTTCAGCAATTATGAGGAGATTGGTGGATCTATTTGCTCTATGTCTATGTGAGTGTTGAGGCGAAGTGAAAGCACTAGTTCTTCTTCATGCGTATCGCTCAAACTGTGAGCCTCCACCCTGACCCCTCATAAACCATTTTCTTTTCAGACATCACCTTTGTAATGCAATTCGCCAATGTCATACTTATCCAGAATAGTTAATTAATAGAAGGGTGATGTTTTTATCCTCTATCTTCTTGCACTCTCTGTTTTCAACAGCCTTGTGATTATACATGCGATAATGGATGAAGCATCGGGGCTATGTTTTTGATGAATATGTATCAGAACGGCATGAGTCTTTCACCAATAGCCAAGTGATGATGGGTATTCCTTCACAAACAACCTGCGATATATCTCCTGAAAGACATGTTAGGTTTCAGTCCAGCCAAGAGCTCCCCTTTCATGGGTGTTATGCTAATTTACAATTTTATTCTTTTGCCAACAGAAGATGATACAGAAGTCGAGATTGGGCTAAGAGTTCGATCAGTGCAGCAGAGTCCCATATGTAAGTTTGGGCTCAAGAGGGCCTATAAACTCGTGAAGAATCAAAATGCGAAACTTGATGCTCTTTTTCGATCTTTAATAGAGCTAAGCCCCTGTGGCTTCACTTGAACCCAAGATCTCTTGGATCTGTCGTCAGGATGCACCGTGCTTCGGCTAATTCCTTCCTCCTAAGCCAGCATGTTATTGGGAAATTATTGGACTGATAATCCTTTTGGCAATTTCTGTAAGGGTATTCACATGAAAATTTTTGCATTATCAATTTGCTCCTCGAGAGTTTAATCTATAGAGAAGTTCTTTGGATACTATATTTAACATAACTTATTGTTCATATGATGATGTGTTGTGTACTCATAGATAATTCGGTCGTAAATTAGTAACAATGGATGACTCAATCTATTCTCGCTTGACCCATGTATGGGAAACATATTAGGCCTAATTTGAATCTGAAACTTACAAAATGTGAGCTTTAATCTCCTCATTTGAACACGTGATCATATGGGAAATATAGAAAGACAACACTGGGTAGTCTATGGATTATGCAGATCAAATCGATTCGGACCGTTAATTGAGAAGACCTCACGGTGAAATTCATGTAATCAACGGTGCTGATGATATTGATCCTCAATGAGAATTTAACTCTCCAAATTTGACTTTGACCAGTTAGAGGCCGCCCTCTGAATCTTTTTAATGATAGACTACGTTGACGTAATTCATTTTGACCGAACAACCCTTTGGACTTTGATCTCCACCGTGTATTGTAACACGACAGCGGAGGGGACGGTTGAGGAGTGGCGGATGACAGCATAGGGGAGAGGAGTTTTCTTGGCAAGGGAGAGAGTAGAATAGAGTTCCAACGAGTTCACGTAATTCCCTTGATCAACAATCATTGGACTATGTGATCGCACCGTCTATTTTGACACGTGAGCTGAATGGACGGCTGGGAAGGCACGGGATGACAACAACATGCAGAAGAATTTTCTTGGCTAGCGAGAGAGAGAGAGTAAAATTGTATGGACGTATGTTGACACCTAAATTTCGATCGACCATTTAATAATAATTTGTATAGAAAATTAGGAATTAAATTTAATTCCTAAACAAAAAAAATATTAAAATGGTATAGCATATAGTTTAAGTTCATATAGGTTAGTTGCATTCCGTATTGGGATTTGTGACGAAAAACGAAAATTCATCGCGTAAGCCGAGCTCGAGCACTCGGTTCACTCAAGGAATGGGGCCAAAAATCACACGTCAAAAAGGCATTGATTGTCTTAATTTGAGCTTAAATTAACCCATCAAGTTTAATTGAATAAAAGTCCGAATTAATTCAACCAACTTGGAATTAAATAAAAATTAAAGGATAAAAGCCTAAGCTTAAGCCTATTAGGATTAGTAAGTCCGGTCAATTAACCTAGGGTTGCAATATAAATATGTGACCTTCAATGAAAGGGGCTCTCATAATTTCATACACGGCCACGAGGAAGCAAGAGAGAACCACAAAAGAGAGAGGAGATTTACGCATGATCTCTCAAAAAATTTCTCCGTCATCCACTGAGCTACATATGCAAGTAACACCACTTTGATGCCCCTTAAATACATTGGCGTTTCCCTGCTCTAGGACAATCATCCGCGAGGAGCTTGATCGTCGTTTGCACTTTGGAGTATATCAACCCACTTCACTAGTGGTTGAAATTAGATCAAAGAACGCGATAATTTTTAGTTCTCCGATTCACAATCATCCATGGAGCCAATGAGCCTCAGCCAAAGGAAGACCACATGAAAAAGTGGACAACGTACAGCTTGAAGCGGTGCAAATTTAGCCGTTAGTGGGAGATAGTGGAAGATTTGAGACAAAGGCCACGTTTTGTCAACTGGGAAGAAGTCAAAGGGAGTAGAGGTTTCCATACGGGAACCCACACGTTGGGAGAGAAAGACAAAGGAGTTTGCCCTCTCCCTTCCGCGATTGAGGCTGTTACGCCTCCCACATCTACGACGGGCCTGCTCAATGCACGCTATAATCCAACTCGACGATAGCTAGCCATGGTGAAAATTCTCTCAGATTTGCTGTGCATTGTTCGACGCCCACTGGTTCATACCAAGCTTCGATACTTCACCAAGCAACACTGGAGCCACACCGCGACGCCGATGAGCTGCACATAATCCACCACGAGCTCAATGCTGAGAGAAGCTGCTCATGATCCACCACTAGCCACCATCCGTCGATCCCGTGATCTACAATCCCGATTCCGTCAAGTTCGAATTTGGAAGTTATCCGTAAATTTGGTAAGAAATTTTATCCGATATCGTTTCAAATATTTAAATTCCTAATTCGAAAGTGATTTTGTTGTCTTTAGTTGGTTAGTAGATATATTTGAATGATGCATGGCATATTCAAAGACTCCAAAAATATACTAAGTTAGGAAATTCCTAACTTAACAACGTGTCGGGACGACTATCTGATTTCAACTATAAGATACGATACTCGTTAGCAAGAAAAATCTTTATCATGTCCATAACTATTTGGATACGATAATAGATTTTATTTTGTTCCCAAATTCAAATGAATAGCCTTCCATCAAGTATCCATAACCACATGGATATGATCGTCCGGTTTGTATCGTTTCCTTAATTCAAAGATAATAAAACAAATCTTGCGAATCACGTGGATTAGTTTTGATCATGGTGGTTATCTCATCCGTTTGATTTATTTCCTTTAAAAAGAAAATTCAAAAAAGATTAGTTAGGATTTGAATTGATCTTATTCGAAAATAATGATGCATGTTTAGGATAGGTTTAGAATAACTTTCTTTGAATAAGTCGATATGATAACTTTTTAATTTAAATTAGGAATTAGAGTAATTTATTTCCTAGTTTAATTTAGAATATTATGCTGATCTCGATAATTCATTTTAGGGTAATCCTTGATTTCGAATTTTCATAAAAATACAAAAAAGAAGTCACTTTAGGATAGTTTAAATTGTCTTTTTTTAGAATAGATTGCATGTTAATTTAGGAATTTTTTTAATTCCGAATTTCATTTGAAAATACCAAAAACAAATCATTTATTAAATCATTAGAATTATGTCACGTCGTCACATGACATATAGTTTGCATGTTAGACTGCATTAATCGCATGTTAATTTTTGCACGTCATTACATATAGGTTAGCTTTCATTTAAATAAGTGAAAATCTAAAAAATCTTGAGTGAACTGCTTGTTAATTAGAAATTATATTAGGATTGTTGATGTGATTTTCTAGCTAACCATGCAGATGCTTACATTGCTTGAGGTAAGTAATTCTCCCAATTTTGCAATTTATTTAATATTTTGATTATTGGGTGTTATTTTAGTAGTTCACAAGACCACTTACGAACATCTCACATGTTAGTGATTAGGCAATAAAATGGATCCAGACTGCATGCATAAATATTTTTGAGAAGAAAAAATGTACGAAAAAGGTTGTTAGACTAGATCTAAGCGTAATTAAGTCCCTGAGCTTAGAATCTCTGGTTCGTAGGAATAAAATATATCTCCCTATGTTTTATTTAAGTTTCTAATCGATCTACCACAAATAGATTAGGGGCGACTCAAAGCATGAAAATTTTTGCATGTTAAAAACTTAAACCTTGATTTGCGAATTGGTAGGGCTTGGGAGGGCCCGAGTTAAGCTTAGTCTTAATAATCCATTAGCCTGAGCAATTTTAGGTCATGACAACGTCCTTTGTCGACAAGCAACTCTTGCATATAAAGATGTCCCAACACACGTTAATTGACGTCCAAGATTGCAGCAACTTTCAAGCAATAGATCCATTTTGATCATTACACAAGAAAATGGTGAGTTATCTATGGCTGTTTTTTTTCCCCTCAATTTACTAAGACATGAAACTTATATTGAAACACGCTTAATAATCTCGGGTTCTGTCTATGTACTTCATCTCGCAAGAAGCAATTTCGTTTTACAATATATTTGCGCCCGGAGTTTTCATTGTACTGATTTGGCTTCTGTTCATTTGGCATATACCAGTCTACCGTGTTCAAGTTTGAGGTACGGAATCCCTGATCCTCAGTTCTTGCTCCTGTTCATTTCCCTTTCTGCATTTGCAGAATTGTTTAACTTTATTACATTACGTGAGCGTATTCATCGATATCATGAGCACTTCACTGTCTGACAAACTAATTAATGTCACTCCTGCACCAGAATGAGATCGTTCAAAGGTCGGAGCGAGCTAAATCTGTCGAGTTCCATCCGACAGAACCATGGTAATGAGAATTGCTTATGCTTCTTTTGTCGATATCTTTCTCTAGTATGGTCACAAAGGAAGCTTAATCATATGTTTATGTTCTTAACCAAGCTTAAGGATGTTAATTATAAGTGTCTTACCAGAATGATGCTTGTTGTCATGCAGGATTCTTGTAAGCTTGCATTCAGGAACTGTCTACATTTGGAACTACCAATCCCAGGTAAATCACAGCCTCCTCTGCTTTCCCAGTTCCTATTATGTAGAAATTTCCAGTTTGTTCATGGTTACTTAATGTTTCGTTGACAATAAGTACTGTCTTGATCTTATGTTTCTAATTGACATCGACATTGTTTGGTGGTATTTCAGACTACTGAGAAAACATTCAAGGTGGCTGAGTCACCGGGTAAATATCAGAACACACCAGAGAATGCTCGTCATATTTGCAATGAAGTCAAAGAATTCATGATGCCAAAGCAGAGAATTGTCAATCCTAATCTATAATGCTCGTCATATTTGCAGTGAGGTCAGCCAAATTTATCCCGAGCAAGCGCTGGGTAATTGTCGGATCGGACGATGCATTTATTCGTGTGTATGACTATGGCACGATGGAGAAGATCAAAGAGTTCCAAGCGCATAAAGATTTTATCAGATGCATGGGTGTCCATCCTACTCTTCCCTATGTGCTGTCAGCATCGGACGACACCATTATAAAGCTCTGGGACTGGGAGAAGGACTGGATGCGTACTCAGACCTTTGAAGGACATTCACATTATGTGATGCGAGTAGCGTTTGATCCTCAAGATCCTAATGCTTTTGCAAGTGCATCACTCGATGGAACTATAAAGGTACTCATTTTGTAGGTCTCGCTCTTCGTTATATACATATTTCAATTTCCAAATACGCTATTTATACTCTTGATACGATTCCCATTTGTTGCAGATTTGGAATGTTCACTCCCCCAAGTTGACTTTGGATGCGCATGAGAAGGGGCTGAACTTTGTTGATTACTTCTCTAGGGATGATATGCTCTATTTACTGAGTGGTTCTGATGATTACACTGCTAAGGTTCGCAAACTTTATCGTTCTTAATTTAATATATGGGAGCATTATTAGAAAGAGATCAATTGATATATGATTTGTTAAATAACAAGTACAGGTTTGGGACGATAAAGGCAGAAGCTGTGTACAAACACTCGAGGGACACGAGCACAATGTTACCACTGTACGTGCGCATCCTGAGCTGCCTATAGTAATCACCGGTTCAGAGGATGAGACTCTTCGCATATGGGATGCAAATGGCTTCAGGTATGCATTGTGGTAGTTTGCACAGTTATAGCATCCTCTAGAATGCAGCTTCCATTACAGCAGTCAAATCAAAATACCACTTCTATCTTTTCCAGATTTTCCAAAAGTTACCATAGGATTAGACTGATTATATGTCCCTGGATTCTTTCTTGTTTTGTAAATGACTCCGACATTATGTCACATACAGGCTTAAGGATGTACTGAAATTTGGTCATGGAAGGATTTGGGATATTTCGTATCAGAAAGGATCGCGCCGGTAACATTCGTACCTGCTCTAAATGCTTAATTACATTGTTGTATGCTGATAGCACTTCTATCACATACATGCTTTGACAATAATAAGCTATTTTGATGGTCCGAGGTTTTCCATTGCCACTATTAAGACATTCATGTAGCCTCTCTGGTTTCAGTACAAAGATAAAATCTTCCATATCGAATGTCTCACTTTTTTCATGGCTTTCGCTCTGCAGGGTTGCAGCTGCTTGCGACGAGGGAATAGCCGTGGTCGAGATAGTGTGCTGATCGTGTGGAGCCTTAAGCCAAATTCTATGTTGAATAAAACAGATCCTGACCTCTACAACTGTTACTTTCAATTTGAAGTTCAAATAAAAGTGCTCATCGTTCTTCTGTCAAAGGAAGAAAGTGTCGCTTTGTACTAGTTTATGTGCATACTCTCTGCGTCCTGCCAGGGGTAGGATTTTCCAGTGTAACTCAAAGATCTCATACTTTCCTTTTGTGGTGTGTCTTGGTGAATGTTCGTTTACGATCTGTGGTGTATGATGCTCCTAGTCCTAGTGGAATAAATGTCTCTAAAAAAATTACTAAAATAGCCTGAAAAAGAAAAGGGAAAACAATGGCAGCTTCGGAACATGAAACCGACGATCCAAGAGTCTACATTAGTAATATATGGGGAAAGGCATGTTTCACGACCTCTGTACAAATAAAACAAGGAAGATACATATCACACAAGTCGATACTTGTAATTATGACTTGAAACAATCCCTAATCTCTAAGGGCTTTGAGTGTGTGATACTTCTAAGACTTTAGGCTGTCAGGGGATTTGACTCGATGTATATCCTATTTCCTAACACAAGTTTTAACACATCTGTAGCAAATGGGATATGAAAGTGGTTCACATCATGCGAATGTTATTGAAAAAGTAGATTCATTTTGCTCGCAAACAACATCACGGATGGGATTTCAGATAGCATCGGAAGCCACTCAAAAGAGTTACTTGACATATGGTCCGAGTGCCATTTAGCTAGATTAATACTGAGATGAAAGCCTTTTAACAAACTACATCGCCAGTCAAAAGATTAAAGTGGAATGTCATGCTATTGCAACATTTTGAGTTATCGACGTGTAATACTAACCTTCACAACGTGATGTAAATTCATACAAACCTTCTTCTTTGAATGCCTCCGGGTACTCTGCCTTTGCCTAAAAAGCTTCTTCACGGACCAATGTTGAACTCTCGTGGTTGTGTTGTGTCCCATAACCACTCAGATGACCAGTCCGATTCCGCGAACCATCAGACACAATTTTCCAGTCTAGTTCTTCGATCTAGATCCTCAAGTACAATGTTCAGTTGTGACCAGACACAATTGTGGTGTGCACCTTTGATTTGAATTTAAACGGAAAACTAAAAATAATTTATAACAAACAGGGCCTGGTTATGCCAATTCCTACAAAACATGGAGGCCATGAATCATTGCCTTGTTTGATCGAGATTGGAGAAATGATGGGGAGGAAACTTCTGCATAATGGTTTATTAGAAATGAATTAAGCTGAGAACTTATTCTGGCCAACACGAGAAAATGTATTCATAGCTATCAAAAGAGAATATCAAGTCCATTTCAAGGGAACAATCGAACATTTATAGTTTGCTTGATGAAACTGGAGACACTTTATTTGAAATCTCATATCTAGATGGTAGATATTTAGATGCCATTGCGAAGCACAGAACACATCGAAAAGGTATGCCACGATGCGCACCTAGCAATGAGCAATCCAGTCATTGAACTTTCACGATAGATTGTAAATCACGCAAACCTCATTTGGCGCATCCTCCTTCGTTGCCTTCCTCTATAGAACCTCAGGAACCAACGCTCAATTCTGGAAGTCGTGGTCAGCCCCATAACCACGCCGATAACCAGTCCGCTTCCAAAACCCATCAAGACGATTTTCCTGTCAAGTTCTTCGAACCACGTCCCTGAGTCCTCTTCGGCAAATGCACCAGATGGTGATGCCGGGGGCTCTTCAACAGGATTTCCGCATTTCTTTGTCAGTGGAACTCCGCACAGCCCTAAGTTTCCTCCATAAGAGTCATTGTCGAATGTAGCGAACTGTTTCGCTTGAGGTATGGGCCCAGAAAGATGGTTGTCGGACACATTGAAGAAAGCAAGGAAAATGAGTAGCGTGAGTTCTAGAGGGATCATCCCCGAGAGCTTATTGCTTGAAAGGTCAAGAGATTCTAGTTCGGTCAAATTTGCCAGGGACAAAGGGATGGAGCCGGTAAGAGCATTGTTGGAGAGATTGAGCAGTTGCAGTTCAGTTAAACTTCCAACAGAATTCGGGATTTCCCCATTAAAGTTGTTGCTCGAAAGATCAATCACGTTGAGGTATGCCAATATCCTTTCGTACTCCGTTACAATGCCTTTGTTCATTATTGTCATCGAGTAGTCGTAGTTTGCGAAAATCTGGGCGCCACCTTTGGTGGACACAGACTCAAAAGTCCCGTAGTAGTATGCATCATATGCATCATGGACTTTCATGGCACTCCAGATATCAAAGTATTCAGATGGAAGGGTACTCGAGAAGTTGTTCATAGATAGATCAACAATTCGTAGGTTAGGAAATTGGTCACGATCATTAGGTTCCCCTATGGCTCCATAAAATCTATTGGAACTCAAAATGAGCACCTTCAAATGAGAAAGCGAGCCCATCCATGAAGGAAAGGTGTCGACAATCTGATTATTTTCGAAATTGATAAACTCCAGACCACTACAATTAGCTAATCCCCTTGGCAGTGACCCTTGTAGTTGGTTATCACTCACATCTATCATCCCCAACCTACATGCGTCATTCTGCAATTGAGTAAATCTTCCATATAAATCATTGCCATGCAAGCTCAAGAGGACAAGGGTCTCGCTCAAATTGCTCAGACATTGCGGAACAACACCAGTCAACTTGTTCTTGGACAAATCAAGTGTGTCAATAGAACTTAGCTGGCACATCTCCGTTGATATTTCTCCAGATAGCTTGTTATTTGAGACAAGGTAGACGGAAATGAACTTTGGGGAATCGGAAGTAATCCTTGCATATCATTGTAGCTAAGGTCCAATACCACAAGATCTGGCCATTCAAAAGTTGTGAAACCAGTAATCAAGTTTCTAGAAAGATTCAAAACCACGGTTGCACCATTCTCATATTTAAGGACCGCCGAGTTACTGGCCCATAAATGCTATTTTGGGATAGGTCTATCCATTGCAAACTACTTTGATATGATAGGGAGATGGGGAGCTCACTCAAGTTGCAAGAAGCCAAGCCAACCTTGCTCAGTTTTGAAAGGCTAGCATTCATGTCGGGTTCGATAATTGACGAGAATTCATTGAATGAGAGTTGCAGGAACTCTAAATGTTGAAGTTTGAGTACCACATCCAGCCGCAAAGTGCCATTCAGGTTGTTTGATCGCAAGTCCAGGGTAGTAAGATTCTCGAGGTTAGAGATGTCTTCAGGAATTGGGCCAATTAATCTATTAAAGGATAGGTCGAGACAAGTTAACCGGGTAAGGCCAGTGATCTTAGTTGGAATTTGACCGGTTAATCGATTGTGATGGAGGTATAAGAAAGTGAGGTTGGTGAGGTTGATCAAGGAAGTAGGAATGTCCCCAGAGAGTTGATTCATGCTAAGATCCAAAGAGGAGAGTTGGACGAGCTTCCCAAGGGAAGATGGGATTTCACCTGAGAGTCTGTTATCTTTGAAATTCAATATGGTAAGTTGAGTGAGAAAACCATGGGAGGCAGAAATTTCCCCAGAGAGTTGATTCATGCTAAGATCCAAATGGGAGAGTTGGACGAGCTTCCCAATGGAAGATGGGATTTCACCAGAGAGTTGATTCATGGTAAGATCCAAAAAGGAGAGTTGGACGAGCTTCCCAATGGAAGATGGGATTTCACCAGAGAGTTGATTCCAAGTAAGATCCAAAGAGGAGAGTTGGACGAGCTTCCCAATGGAAGATGGGATTTCACCAGAGAGTTGATTGATGCTAAGATCCAAAAAGGAGAGTTGGACAAGCTTCCCAATGGAAGATGGGATTTCACCAGAGAGTTGATTCCAGCTAAGATCCAAAGAGGAGAGTTGGACGAGCTTCCCAATGGAAGATGGGATTTCACCTGAGAGTCTGTTATCATTGAAATTCAACATGGTAAGTTGAGTGAGGTTACCATGGGAGGCAGAAATTTCCCCAGAATTGATTCATGCTAAGATCCAAAGAGGAGAGTTGGACGAGCTTCCCAATGGAAGATGGGATTTCACCAGAGAGTTGATTCATGCTAAGATCCAAAGAGGAGAGTTGGACGAGCTTTCCAATGGAAGATGGGATTTCACCAGAGAGCTCGTTATCTTTGAAATTTAACATGGTAAGTTGAGTCAAAGTTACCTATTGAAGGTGGAATGTTCCCTAATAAATTGGATCCATCGATATCGAACTCACGAGGAAAGCCAAGTTTCCAAGCGAAGATGGTAGAGGGCTGAAAAAATTGGTCCGTCAAGAATCAAATTTCTTAATGGGACTGCAAAAACTCGGCAAATGACCTGACAGCTCATCATTGCCACTCAAATCAAGAAGTTGTAGCCTCGGGAGCTCAAGATGGTTGTTGGGAATGTCCCTTGCAAGTGGCAGCGTTTGAGCACAAGTGATGTCAAGGAAGATAAATTTGCAACAAAGATCGAGGAGTCGGAGCTAACACATACACCCTGCTAAGATCAAGGTGTTCCAATTTGGTCAACCTCTGAACCACGGTCTCCATGCTGGAATTCCTCAGCTCCAGGTCGTAGTTCCCAGAGAGATCGAGAGAGGACAAGTTGGTCAACTTTAGGACTTGAGACGGATTTGACCTCCGGGTTAGAGGAAGAGAGGTTCAGGCTCGTCAACTTCACAAGATCACCTATGGCGGACGGTATTTGAGACTCATTGAAGTCGTTCCAGGCGAGGTTGAGGCTTTGCAAGTGAGCGAGGCGGAAGAGGCTGGCGTTCGAGTTGATAAGACCAGAGAGAGAGACAACTTTTGTTGAGGTCGAGGCCGGTCACGTAGCCCGCCCCTTCATCACACTCCACGCCTTCCCAGCTGCAGCAATCCCCGTCTTCCAGCTTCCATGATTCCGGCTTCGAAGGATCTCCATAAATCTGGTAAAGTTTCGACTCTGGATGGAAGAAAGATTGCTTGAATTCTAACAAGGCAGACCGCTCCTGCTCATGGCACTTCTCTGGCCTCATCGAAGGCAATGTCTCGGAGGAAGCAAAGTGGAGTGGAATTATTGCGAGGAAAACCACCAAGATATCAAATGGTGTTCGTTTCATGATGATTAAAGTGTTCAATCCAGTCATTGAACGTTGGGGTGCATTCTCACTTAGACATGAATTGAAAATATATATTACTTTAGTCTTCCCTTTTAAGTCAACTTTATGGAATAGTGAGTCTAGCCCGCATTGATAACACGGAACCACTGGTCTTGTGGTCGTTGTTCTTGTGGCGTGATAGTCGGGCGGTTTGACTAGTGAAGGCACTGAAGTCTTTATGTGATTTCACATTATTATATGACGTTTCTTTTGCTCCATAAGTTTTTCAATCTACAATTATTGGAGTGTTCCAACCAAGTGAGGTTGTCGGAATCCCACATTCCATATGCGGGTGCACATGAAACACCTTTCTTTTTGCAAGGTATGATATATCTCTAGACATTTAAAACTCAATATTTGTAGTTGAAGATTGTGATGACAGAAAAGTGCAATATTTTGTACATTTTCGAATGACTAGTTCATGAGCCTATTAATAGATTTTACAAGATGACTATCTAAAATAACAAAATATCAATTACAGAATATTCTAAATATAATTTTAATATCCCCCTCAAACTCAAGGTGTTTGAAAGTGATCAACTTAATTTTGAAATAGAGATCCTAAAAACGCCAAGGTAGATATGTCATGGTGATAACATCAGGAGTCCGTTCAGCTAGATAAAGTAGAGGCAAGTTGAATAAGGCCACGAAAAACATGATAGCGAATGAAATGAAAATATATCTCAATGGGCTTCGCGTGTTTGTAGAAAATATCATTATGTGCTATTTGAATAGCACTTCGGTTATCGCAATGAATGATTGTTTCGCTACGATGATGCACTACCATGTCTTCTAGTAGCCATCGCAACCATAATGACTTTGATGTCGTATCAGCAAGAGCTCAATATTATGCTTTTGTACTAGGGTGAGCATCAGTGGTCTGTTTCTTACTACGCCATTTGATAAGTGGAGTGTATAAAAAGAAACAATAGCTCGTAGTAAAGTGACGATCTTGAGGGTCAATGACCTAGTTAATATCTAAATAAGCTGTCAACTCTAAAGTAGGATAAGAAAAAAAGCGAAGGCCATGAAATAATGTATCCTTGACATAATGAAAAATTTGAAGGACCGCAGCAAAATGAGTCGTATAGGGCGCAATCACGTATTGACTAACAACATAAACAACATCGACGATGTTAGGTCGAGTAATAGTGAAATATATAAGACTGTCGACTAATAGTGATATATATTATCAATTGTATAAATGGTAAGGGCATCTGAAGTGAATGATTTTGATAGAAATAAATTAGAATTTTAAATTATATAATTGCAACAGGTAGAGTAAAAAAATCACAAATTAGAATTACCCGAAGCGATAGACATAATAGAAGCAAGAGATGAGCTACAAGTACCAAATTCTTGAAGAATGGAACAAAAATCCTCTAATGAGAGATTGACATACAATCCTTTCGGAGAAACATTTACGTTAGCAGTAGTGACATATGAACTTGCATGTGAATCGCGATTTGGCGTTCAATTGTCCATCCCTGTGAGTTGCTTGGGTTGTAGTCGATGGTAATTAGGCTTTGAAACTTCTAATTTACAAATAATATACATTTGTTCAGTTTCAATGTACTAGATTAGACAAAAAAAATATGGAAAAACCAGTTACCCGAGAGCAAATATAGAGACAATAAGGCCAAAAAATGAACCCAGCAAGTCGAAATACCTTTGGAAATGATATGAGATTACCAATAGTCAATCTAAGGGTTCCTAAATCGATCAAAAAAATGCCTCAAAACAGGTTAGAGTAGTTTCACTGAATCGGTCAACGGTTAACGCCCAAAGTTCACGTCGGTCAACAGTTAGATATGTTGGACTGACCAACGTGTTTTATATTCTTAGCACTTTAGTCTTCCGCGTTAAGTCAAGTTTGTGGAATCTTGAGTCTAGCCCGCGTCGATAACACGAAACCACTAATCTCGGGGTCATTGTTCTGTTGAAGGCATTGATGTCTTCTGTGACTTGACATTATTGCTTGACGTTTCTTTTGCTCCAAGAGATGATGGAATTCCACATTCCATAAAGGCCACATGTGGAAACACCTTTCTTTTTGCCAGGTATGATCATATCTTTTATATCTATTGCCATTCCAAACTCAATGTTTACGATGCCCATAGCGATAACATTATCATAGAATCAATAGTGCAAAAATGACTCAGGAAGTTTTTGATAATATATTGCTTAGCTTTTTCTTTCCCTTGATTTTTTTAGCATCGAGAAGGATGAAGAGACACATGACGACATTAGGACTGAAAGAATCGATTATGTGGCTCATATACAAGGAGCAAAAAGTCCAAATCGACTTTAACTTGTGCATTGTTTTTATTATTCTCCATCTTTTTACATGATGTTCTTAACTATGCCCGGCACTAATGGCCTGTTATGATCATTTTTTTCACTTTTTCTTTAATGAGGAAGAAGGAAAAGAAAAAAAAAAAAAAAAAAAATTAAAAATTTAAGATAAGCAATTTCGGAAAGTATTTTCATCTTCTTAGATTTAGGAATTAACTTTCATAATTTTATGCATGAATATTTTCCTTGACCGGAAGGTATTTTCGGATGACTAATCATTTTCGGATTAATATTATGACTAAATGGGTGAAAATTCGGTAAACTAATTCCAAGAAAACACGTTCCCTCAAACAAACTCACTCTAAGTTGTGTTTCTCTCCTCTATGGGCCCCTATCTCTCTTCCTTATGACTATCTTTTCTCTTAGAGTTTCTCCATGCGTCAACACCATTCGAATTTGGTGCATCATCTAAGAAACTATCATCTCTTCAGAAACAATTTGAGGTAAAAAGAAACTTAACAAAATTTACATAAAATTTCACAGTACACACTAATTGGATAGTGTCTTATCGATTTACTTATTTGGATTTGATGTGTGAAGGGATGAAACTTTTGTTACTGACCAATAGATACCACAGATAAGAAATAAGGTTATTTGAGCTAAAGAAATCCAAAGAAAATTATAAATAAGGGAATGACCTGAAAAATGGTGAAATTTATAGAGATTCAGCTCATATAGTACTAGTACTAAGTAAAATGAGCCAAGGCTTTTAAGAGTTATTTGAATTTCTTAAAATTATATATCCTGCTTTTAGGGAATAGTAGTTTAGGGGATAAATAATCAGGTATGGCCTAACTTCTTTTTGGTTTAGATGTGGATGAAGCATTAAAAGAGAAATTGGAAGAAGCTGCTTAATAAATAACATTCTCAAGAGAAGATGGAAAAATGAGAATATATAAAGAAAATAAAAACAGTGTGATAGAATATTAGAAGAAAAGGATGAGAAAAATTAAAAGAATTACATTTGGTTAAAACAAAAGAATTGTATAAAATAATCATACGTGGAAGTAAATCAAAAGAAAATGCATACCTACGTCGAAGAGTGCAATTTTTATGGAGAAATTTGTGCAACGAAAATCGTTAATGGACTTTTTTTTTATTAAATAATACGCGTGAAGTTACAAGAACGGGCTTGGACCCATGGACTAGGCCCGTTGTCCTGCCCATCTATGCTTTCGGCTCGACCCAACCCGGCCCGATCGAATCGGGCCCGTCTCCACCCGGATCTTCCGCTGAGCTGAAAACGTCTTGCCGAGCCGGTGATGATTGGTGTTCGTTTCCGAGTTTCCAACTCCATTACAGACGAAGAAGCTTTGATCTCTGGTACAGAAGAGGGTGATTCCGCGGCGTCAAGATCGCCATTGGTCGGAAGCTTCGATCTCCGGCGCTAGCCGACGGTGATTTCGAGCGGCGATCTTCACCGGCAGAAAAATGGTGCGTCGCTTCGGTTTTCTAACGTGATCTCGAATCTCGATTTTCTTCCCGCTGTTGAATGCGCCGAAAGGATCTGACGAGTCTCGCGTCCTTGGGGGTCCGATTTCGACGTCTCGCCTCGCGTCCGGCTTTCTAGACTTCCGTTTCTACTGATTCGAGCTCGCAAATGCTAGCCTCAGGATCACTGTCCGTTTGTCTGTTTGCTCGTTTTCTTCCTTTGGGCAAAAGACACTGGAAGGAAATGGATTCGGACTTTGAAACACGTTGCTGTAATGACTTGTAAACATTGGCTTTTAATTCTTGAACCTAGTCGAGATGTTTCGTGTGAAGAAAGGCCGAGGTTTTGGCTCTGTTGTGTTCGATAGATTAGATTTTCTGTTTAATTTGCTAGAATTAAGTTAGAATTCTCTTTTTTTTTTTTTTTAACGAAGTGAATGGAGTTCGCTGATCCTTGGCTTTGTATAGTTTAGTTGACAATGAACTGAAGGAAGAGGATTGCGTGTGTATTCTATTTTCCGGGTTTTGATTCGGGACTGATTATTTGTTTTGTTTGTTAATTTGTTCGGCAGCCGCTCAGATTGGAAATCAAGGTTTGTTTCTGGACCGGGTTGATTTGCATTGTCTTTTTAACATGCGATTTGGTATTGATCGCTTCGATTTTAACTGTATCCGTGCCAGAGGAAGTTTATTCAACGATCGGAGAGAGTGAAGTCTGTAGACCTGCATCCGACAGAACCATGGTCGGCATGACTTTGTTCTTTCAACTCTTTTTCAATTTCCGTATAAAATATATTCTGTACTGGAAATCAATTTGCATGGTTAGGCGAACGACACTATTTGCTTAACCCTAATTGTTGTTGATGCAGGATCCTAGCAAGTTTGTATGCAGGAACTGTTTGTATATGGGATTACCAGTCACAGGTATGGAACGTGAATGGAGATTCACTAGGATCAATACGATAGTACTATCTCGTTCACATGGGCTATTTGATTGCATCTTGAACTGATTCTGACGTTTCTAATGTTACTGCAGACAATGGTTAAGTCCTTTGAAGTCACTGATCTGCCAGTTACTTCACAGCGAATAAATCAGTCCGTGCATGCCTTCTGCTTGTGTTTTTGCTTTTTTTTTCCTTTTGTTGGGACCGAGAAACTGAAGGAAAATGGCTTCGGGTATGCATGCTCTAGAATGCAGCTTCAATTTCAGCAGTCGAATGAAAATACCACCTCTGTCTTTTACAGATTTTCCACATGATATGACTGTTTATATCCCTGGATTCTTGGTTGTTTTGCGAATGACTCCAACATCATGTCACATACAGGCTCAAGCACGTATTGACATTCAGTCACGGAAGGATATGGGATATTTGTATCAGAGAGGATCACGCCGGTAACATTCATACCTGCTCTAAATGCTTCATTTGCTCGTTATATCTATGCTTTGACAATGATAAGCTATTATGATGCTCTGAGGTTTTCCATTGCCACTATAAAGACATTCATGTAGGCTCTGCGGTTTCAGTACAAAGATAAAATCTTCCATATCCATTGTCTCACTTTTTTGTGGCTTTCGCTCTGCAGGTTGGTTGCAGTTGCTTGCGACGAGGGAATACCCGTGGTCAAGATAGTGTGCTGATAGTATGGAGCCTTAAGCCAAATTCTATGTCGAATAAAACAGATCCCAACCTCTCACACTGTTACTTTCACTTTGAGGTTCAAATAAAAGGGCGTATCGTTCTTCTGTCAAAGGAAGAAAGTGTCACTTTGTACTAGTTCGTGTGTGTACTCTTTGCGTCCTGCAAGTGGTAGGATTTTCCAGTGCAACCCAAAGATCTCATACTTTCCTTTTGTGGTGTGTCCCGGTGAAACTTCGTTTACGATCTATGGTGTATTATGCTCCTAGCGGAATTAATGTCTCTCGAAGATTACTAAAATCGCCCGAAAAAAGAAAAAAGGAAAATAATGGCAGCTTCGGAACATGGAACCGACGATTTAGGAGTCTACATTAGTCATATATGGGCAAGGCATGTTTCAAGACTTCTGTACAAATAAAACGAGGAAGATACATATCAACAGGTTGATACTTGTAAATGACTTGAAACAATTCGTACCCTCTAATGACTTTGAATGCTCCTGCACAACTCATATTCAACAAGCAGGTGATACTTCTTGGACTTTATGCTATCATGGATTTGACTCGATCTATGTCCTATTTCCTAACATAAGTTTTAATAAACCTGTATTAAATGGGATACGAAAGTGCTTCAGATCATGCAATTACTAATAAAAAGTAGATTCATTTTGCTCGTAAAAAAGAAAGGACGGATGGGATTTTGGATAGGGTCAGGAGCAACACAACAGAGTTACTTGACATATGCTTGAGGTCATTTAGCTAGATTAATACTGAGATGAAAGCCTCCTTTAACAAACTACATAACCAGTCAAACGATTAAAGTGGAATGCCATGCTACTGCAACATTTTGAGTTATTGAGGTGTAATACTAACCTTCACAACATGATGTAAGTCCATACAAACCTTCTTCTTTTCTGCCTCTGGGTTCTCTGCCTTTGCCCAAAAAGCTTCTTCACGAACCAATGTTGAACTCTCGTGGTTGTGTCGTGTCCCATAACCACTCCGGTAACCAGTCCAAATCCGCAACTTGTCGACATAATGTTCCAGTCTAGTTCTTCGATCCAGATCCTCGAGTACAATATTCAGTTGGGACCAAACAATTTTGGTGTGCACTTCTGATTTGAATTTAAATGGAAAACTAGAAAAATTATAACAAACAGGGCTTTGTTATGCCGATTCCTCCAAAACATGGAGGCCATGACTCATTACCTTGTATGATCGAGATTGGAGAAATGAGGGGAAGGAAACTTCTGCATTATGGTTTATCATAAATGAATTAAGTTGAGAACCTTTTGTGGCCAACACGAGAAATTGTATTCATAGCTATCAAAAGAGTACATCGAGTCAATTTCATGGGAACGAATGCACATTTGTATTTTTCTTGATGAAACTGGAGACACTTAATTCGAAAAGTCATATCTAGATTGTCTATGTTTGGATGCTATTGCAAAGCACGGAACAGATTGAAAAGGTATGCCACGATGCGAACCTAGCAGTGAGCAATCCAGTCATCGAACTCTCACGAAACTGTTCACAGCATATTGTAAATCAGGCAAACCTTACGCGGTGCATCCGTCTTCGTTGCCATCCTCTACAGAACCTCAGGAACCAACGCTTAATTCTGAAGTCGTGTTTAGACCCATCACCACGCCGATGACCAGCCCGCTTCCAAAACCCATCAAGACAATTTTCCAGTCAAGTTCTTCAAACCACGTCCCTGAGTCCTCTTCAGCGAATGCATCAGATGGTGGTGCCGGGGCGCGCTTCAATAGGATTTCCACATTTCTTTGTCAGAGGAACTCCGCATAGTCCTAAGTTCCCTCCATAAGAGTCATTCCCGAATGTAGCGAACTGGTTTGCTTGAGGTATGGGCCCAAAGAGATGGTTGTCTGACACATTGAAGAACTCAAGGAAAATGAGATTCGTTAGTGCTGGAGGGATCATTCCCGAAAGCTTATTGCTTGAAAGGTCAATAGATTCTAGTTGGGTCAAATTCACCAGGGACAAAGGGATGGCGCCGGTAAGAGCATTGTTGGAGAGATTAAGCAAAAGAAGTTTAATTAAACTTCCAACAGAATTCGGGATTTTCCCAATAAAGTTGTTGCTCGAAAGATCAATCACAGTGACATATCCCAGTATTTTTTCGTACTCCAGTGCAATGCCTTTGTTCACTATTGTCATTGAGTAGTCGTACATTCCCTCATCCAGGGGAAATGGGAGGTAAGGGGGCACAGAATTCCCATAGTACTTTGCATCATGTCCCTGATGGACTTTCATGGCACTCCAGATATCAAAGTATTCAGATGGAAGGCTACTCGAGAAGTTGTTCATGGATAGATCCACAATTTGTAGTTTGGGAAACTGGTCACGAGCTTCAGGTTTCTGTATGGCTCCATGAAATCTATTGGAACGCAAAATGAGCACCATAAGTCTACAAAGGGAGCCCATCCATGAAGGAAAGGTGTCGGCGATCTGATTATTTCCGAAATTCAGAAACTCTAGTCTGCTACAATTGACTAATCCCTTAGGCAGTGACCCTTGTAGTTGGTTATCACTCACGTCTATCATCCTCAATGCACAGTTGTTTTGTAATTGAGGAAATCTTCCATGTAAATCATTGCCATGCAAACTCAACGCGAGAAGTGTCTCGCTCAAATTGCTCAGACATGGCGGAATAGCACCCATCAACTTGTTCTTGGAGAAATCAAGTATGCGAATATGGCTTAGTTGGCACACATCTGGAGATATTCCTCCAGATAGCTTGTTATTTGAGACAAGATAGAATCTAATGGCCTTGGGGGGAATTGGAAGTAATCCTTGCACATCGTTGTACCTTAGGTCCAATGTCCTGAGATTTGGCCAAGCTGTGAAACTGGTAATGAAGTTTCTGGAAAGATTTAAAAATCCCAATTTTGCTGTACTCATATTTAAGAACCACAGAGGTATCGGTCCATAAATGCTATTTTGGGATAAATCCAACCATTGCAACCTACTTTGCTGTGCTAGGAAGACGGGGAGCTCACTTAAGTTGCTAGAAGCCAAGCCGAGAACGGACAGCTTTGAAAGGCTAGCATTTATGTCGGGTTCGATAATCGAAGAGAATTCATTGAATGAGAGTACCAACATCCTTAAATGTTGAAGCTTGAATACCAAATCTAGCTGCAAAGTGCCATCCAGGTTGTTTGATTGCAAGTCCAGGGTAGTAAGATTCTGAAGGTTAGAGATGTCTTCAGGTATTGCGCCAGTTAATCTGTTAAAGGATAGGTCGAGATAAGTTAACCCGGTGAGGCCAGTGATCTCAGTTGGAATTTGACAGGTTAATTGATTGTGATGGAGGTCTAAGAAAGTGAGGTTGGTGAGTTTGATAAAGGAAGCAGGAATTTCCCCAGAGAGTCGATTGATGCTAAGATCCAAAGAGAGGAGTTGGATGAGCTTCCCAATGGAAGATGGGATTTCACCCGAGAGTTTGTTATCTTTGAAATTTAATATGGTAAGTTGAGTCAGGTTACCTACTGAAAATGGAATGTTCCGTGAAAAATGGGAGTGACTGATATCGAACTCGCTGAGGAAAGCCAAGTTTCCAAGCGAAGTTGGTAGCGAGCCTGAAAATCTGGTCCACTGAAGAAACAAGGACTTAATGGGACTGTGCAAGTGCATCTCTGGCAAATGACCTGACAGCTCTAGATTGTAACTCAAATCAAGAAGTTGTAGGCTTGGCAGCTTGAAGATGGTCGTCGGCAATGGCCCTTGCAAGTTGCAGTATGGGAGGACAAGTGATGTCAAGGAAGATAAATTTGCCACCGCATCAGGAAAAGGAGCCCACACTTTCACTCGGCTAAGATCAAGGTGTTCCAATTTGGTCAACCTCTGAACCACAGACTCCATGCTGGGATTCCTCAACTCCAGTAGTATGTTCCCAGAGAGATCGAGGGTGGACAAGTTAGTCAGCTTTAGGACTTGTGACGGGATTTGACCTCCAAAGCCGGACGAAGAGAGGTTCAGGCTTGTCAACTCTACAAGATCACCTATCGCATGTGGTATTTGAGAGTAATTGAAATCGTTGCAGGCGAGGTTGATGCTTTGCAAGTGAGTGAGGCGGAAGAGGCTGGAGTTCGAGTTGATAGGACCGGAGAGACAACTTTGGCTGAGGTTGAGGCCGGTCACGTAGCCCGTCCCTTCATCGCACTCCACGCCTTTCCAGCTACAGCAATCCCCGTCTTCAAGCTGCCATGATCCTAGCTTCAACCGGTTGCCTAATAATGGGCAAATTTCCGCATCAAAGAGCGATTGCTTGAATTCCAACAAGGCAGACCGCTCCTGCTCACGGCACTTCATTTGGCTCGTTGAAGGCAATGTCTCGGTGGAAGCAAAGTGGAGTGGAATTATTGTAAGGAAAATCACCAAGAGATCAAATGGTGTTCGTTTCATGATGATTAAATTGTTCAACACTCTCCTTGGTTTTTGGTTTTGCTGGGTAGGCAAGGTGAAGATGGACAAGTACTGAAATTGCGTTGTCGTTATATAATTTTCTTATGACTCGTGGTCATGGATCATGGCACGTCACGCTTGAACATGATGCATTCCCACTAATACATGATTTAAAATTTTCAATTCCGTTCATTTTATAATCTGCCCGTGTGTTCTATTCAATACACTGATTGTCACCAGCTCAATTAAATAGTTCAGTTGATATGACCACAGCAGTACCATGCTTAAGTAGCTTATATCACTCGAAGACTCGTACTGCTAATCGAATTGGTCAATCATAAATAACCGGCTGTCCACTTTCTTTGTTTTGGCCAAATGGTACTTGCCAAACAGAGATTACAAATCATGCCTAAGTAGTTTATTAGATATGAAGACTTGTGTTGCTGGCCGGACAGGTCAATGATAAATAGTATCTCGAGCTATGACCCAAACTGCTGAATAGACTTTCCCTCCGAACACGGCTTCATTTTGACCTTCCGTAGATGCCGACAAACAATGGCTATTTTTCTCGGCAGATCTGTTTTTCCCCTTTAATTAAAGACTTTGCAGTGATCAAGTCCATAAGCCATTGAGCAAAAGTGGAAACTTTCTCCTTATTCCAACCCGAAGCAAAAAAACCATATGCATCGGCGCCATTCACGATTAAGTTATCATATGCCCAACACATTCAATCTGAAAACAGAACACACGAGCAGGAGAAACCTTAAGTTTTTTTTTGACAAACTGGCAGCAGCAGGCACAACATTTGAATAAAGTTGCTAGAGGAAGTGTCTCATTTTGGGAGGACAGTCAACACTCCACACTAACTTCCCTACTTTACCATCAGTTGTGTGAGAGCTCGAGGGTCCAGGCATTAGCAGATGTTTCTTTCTTTTCTGCATGGTAAAATGGTAGACAGACTTTGCTTAAAAACAACCCCTCCAGCTCCAGGGCCAAATCATTTGGTCATCAGAACTTCTCCACCTAATGTGATTTCTCAACACTAGTGACTCCTCCACTTGCCTTATGGTGTCTTTAATGGAGGTTAAGTTCCAAGTCCTAGTGTCTGCATCAATTAGAGACATCATTCTTAATTCCTTTTTTTTTTTTTTTCTGAGTCAGATTGGTGGGATGTAGCATCAAGTCTCAACTCTCCTTCACCCATCTATCCTCCCAAACTTTGACTGATTTTCTTTAGCAATTTACCATAACCCACCTTCGTTAATTAGATCTCTCCCTTCCTGTTGCGGAAGCCAAGCGATCGAACAGTAAAATTAACAGAATAAGAAAATAAATCGGACACCAGATTTACGTGGTTCGGTCGTAGTGACCTACGTCCACGGGAAGAAAGCAGCACGGAATTCCACTATAGATCAAGCGATACAACGGAGATTACAACCACACTCGAGTCACTCAAACACTCTCAGTGTTTCCCAAGCCCCAATTACACCCAATAACTCACGCAGTATTTAGCCCCACAATTTCTCACGAAATAATCTCTCAATCTCGCAAAAGAATTGTATACAAATCTTAACACAAGATTTAATCGCTTGAACACTGATTCTTCTTGGATATAATTCACGAAACGAGAATCCACGAAAACAACTACCGCCAAGCACTCACGAACGTCTTCACGTCAACCACGGGCGCTTCAAGACTTCTTTATCAACAATAGCTCTCACTTGTAAACCAACGTATAAGCTATAAATATAATATACGTCCACCGCCTCGAAGAAGTCCAATTCGGTCAGCACATATTGGTCAGGAAGGAAATCAAAGTTGATTGAATATTGTCCCCACGTTGGACTTTCCAATTTTAGTCCAAAAGTCCAACATAATATAGGAAAGAATATTTTCTTCTTTCCTCTTCTTGCCATGAGTTCCACAAGAATTAGGAAAGAATAATATTCTTTCTTTCTTCACTGATTCCAATTTCGTATTAGGAAATATTCAATTTAAAATATTCAGATTTCTATTTCGGCTCAAACTCTTGAGACATTTTTTCAACAATCTCCACCTTGGCTTGACATTTGAGCTAAATCACAATCGCTTTGATAGAATCTGAATTTCGCTACTACTCTCCCACAGCCCCGATGGGCTTAACCGCCACAGAAATCTTTCAAGTCCAAGCCTTGCTTGAACTTCGCCATAGCCGTAGACCTCATCAGAATACCAACTCCACCTTTAACCGCTCCACAAGGATTTTCCGATACAAGCTTCTCAATCATAGATAAAGCAAAACCATCATTGCATCCATATCTATCAGGAGACCGAATACGCACCTTGTCAATATCAGCAGTTACAATAAATGTTGGCTCAATAGGCTCCACCTCGCTACAAGCACCATCCGTGTCGATTATTTCGTTAGTACTCGCTACCTCAGGAGTTTCTGGTTGCAACTCCACCTCAAGCTGAACACCGTCCAGATCCGTATGAACACTTCTATTAACACTCCTAGCTAGAAGTACTGGAGACTCGTCAAATGTAACTTCTCTGCTGATAACATGTGAATTTAATTCCGGGCACCACAACTTATAGCCCGCTCACCTTGTGCATAATCTAGGAACATGCACTTTCTTGTCCTTCCATCGAGCTTACCATCACTAACTCGAACATAACATGGACAACCAAATATTCTAAGAACAGAATAATCAGCAACGTTACCTGACCACACTTCTTCGGGAGTCCGACATTCAATCGCAGTCGATGGGGATCTATTCTTCAGGTAGCTCGCCGTACTAAGCGCATCCGCTAGAAATCTTCTAGCCATACCAGCACTAGAGAGCATTTTATGAGTCGTCTCTAGTAATATTTTGCTCATCAACTCTGCAACCTGTTGTGGCTCATTGACACTAGTGCGGTGTCTCACTATGCCTTCCTTCATGCAGAATTTGTTTAACAGCTCCGAGCAAAAATCCATACTACTGTCAGTCCGCACCGCTTGATCGGTTTTACCAGTCTCCTTTTCGATCAAACCTTTTAACTGCCTGATCCTGACAACAGCATCAAACTTGTGCCTTAGCACAAACACCCACGTCTTCCTCGAGTAGTCATCAACAATTGTTAGCATAAATCTGGCACTCTTCCTTGAAGGAAACCGCGACAACCTGCGAACATCTAAATGAATTAATTCTGCAATTTCCGTGGTTTTTCCGACAACCGCATTAAAATTGCACTTTCCGCCATTGATCTAAATCATAGCACCTGCATACATTCAGTTCGTTAGCCACAAAATCACGTAGCAAATTTCTTTTACTTAGAACCTTCAGGCTTTTCTCGCTAATGTGCCCCAAACGCATATGCCACAATTCGACTCTCGAACCGATACATTTGACGTCTCCGCAGCCGAATTCATCACACCGCCTCTCCTTGAAGCTCATACAGGCCACTATGCTTGATTCCTTTCATTGTCACCAAGGCACCTCGAACAACTTTCAAAACTCCACAATCTGAAGAATACCAACACCCAGCTGAATTTAGGGCACTCAAGGAAATCAGATTTTTTCAACTCTGAACATGCCTCACTCCAATGTCCACACGATACCATCATGCATTCTAATTCTAACATCACCAACACCAATAACATCGCATTTGGAATTGTTTCCCAACTGCACTTTACTACTTTCCGTAATCGATAAGTAGTAAACCAGTTCCCCCGCTTGGTGTAGCGTGAAAAGAACAACCAGAATCCATAATCCATCCGCCAAACGATGAATTATCGGTGATAGACAAGACATAATCAGCATCATCCGAATTACCATCAGCTATAGCTGCAACATCATCCGTATGATCAACTCTAATTCCCTTACCTTTGTCGTTCTTCAGCTTAAGGCAATCCCTTCTAAGATGCCCCTCTTACCACAGCTCCAACAGACAACACACCACCAGTCCTAGACCCGACTTCGTCTATTCGAGTTCATACTACTTACGCTAACACGTGTATCAGTTCTTCCTCTATTTTCACCTACTAAAGTAGCAGATACATGTTAAGCGATTCTCTTCTACGGATGTCTTCACTCGAAATTAAATCTCGAACACCATCAAACGTCAAACTTGTTGATCCAGAGGAATTACTAACAGCGATAATAGTAGTATTCCAACTATCGAGCAATGAGGATAATAGAATCAAAGCACGTACCTCATCTTCAAAGTCAATATCAACTGAACTCAATTGACTAACGATCACATTGAATTCATTGATATGATCAATAATTGACGCACCTTTGCTCATCTTCAAGTTAAACAGACGTCGCATCAAGTAGACTTTGTTGATCGCATCGAGGGCTTCTCGTACATGTCCGACGGGCTTTCATCAAACCATAATGGTCTTCTCATTCCGCGATGTTAAACGCGACGTTACGAGCCAATGTCAGCCGAATAACACCCAAAGCTCGTCTATCCAGCAATTCCCAATCAGCTTGCTTCATTGTCTCTGGCTTCTCCCCAGACAGGGGCACGTGCAATTTCATCTGATATAAATTATCCTCAATCTGCATCTTCCAGAAACCAAAATCTTTCCCATCAAATCTGTCGATTTTCACTTTTCCTTCTTCTATCGCCATCGATTCGCTTCAACTCAGCCAAGCCAGGCTCTGATACCAATTGTTGCGGAAGCCAAGCGATCGAACAATAAAATTGACAGAATAAGAAAATAAATCGGACACCAGATTTACGTGGTTCGGTCGTAGTGACCTACGTCCACGGGGAGAGCAGCACGGAATTCCACTATAGATCAAGCGATACAACGGAGATTACAACCACACTCGAGTCACTCAAACACTCTCAGTGTTTCCCAAGCCCCAATTACACCCAATAACTCACGCAGTGTTTAGCCCCACAATTCTTCACGAAATAATCTCTCAATCTCGTAAAAGAATTGTACACAAATCTTAACACAAGATTTAATCGCTTGAACACTGATTCTTCTTGGATATAATTCACGAACGAGAATCCACGGAAACACCTACCGCCAAGCACTCACGAACGTCTTCACGTCAACGCGGGCGCTTCAAGACTTCTTTATCAACAATAGCTCTCCCTTGTAAACCAACGTATAAGCTATAAATATAATATACGTCCATCGCCTCGGAAGAAGTCCAATTCGGTCAGCACATATTGGTCAGGAAGGAAATCAAAGTTGACTGAATATTGTCCCCACGTTGGACTTTCCAATTTCAGTCCAAAAGTCCAACATAATATAGGAAAGAATATTTTCTTCTTTCCTCTTCTTGCCATGAGTTCCACAAGAATTAGGAAAGAATAATATTCTTTCTTTCTTCGCTGATTCCAATTTCGTATAAGGAAATATTCAATTTAAAATATTCAGATTTCTATTTCGGCTCAAACTCGAGATATATTTTCAACACTTCCAAAACACTACTCCATCCCCAAGACAATCTGCCACATCTTCTAATTTCCATGAAGCTACAATGGGGAAAGTAGAGCCCTTTAAGTATTTGCATCCAGAATTGCTTTGAATTCTGCAGGCAAGCTTGGCAACGAGGGCTAGTTGAACTGTGAAGAACTTCTAAAACCCAAACCTCATTCTAACTTTTGCTTCGGTAAAGCTTTCCCAATGCTTCCAGTGCACTTTCCCTTCATTATTCTGTTGACCCCACCAAAAACTGGCTAATAGCTGCATCCCTTTCCTCACACCACTTCTTTAGAAACTTGAAACAAGACTTGGAATAAGTTGGTGCTGAATGAACAAGAAATGAAATTATGGTCCATTTGTCCGAAAGAAAGCTGTCCTCCAGAAATTGTTTTATGACTTTTCGGTGTTTGTGTTGTAAAACGGACCGGATCTTTGCAGTTAGATCGGGGCACGAGAAAATGAAATTATCCGAGAAAAATAAAACGAGAAACAATAAAGGACATGGGAAATTTATATGGTTCGGTTCGAATATCGTTGTCTACATTCACAAGGAGAACCGGTCACAAATAATCCACTAATCAATCTGAGAATTACACGATTACAATTGTTTATATACTTGAGCACTTTCCAGCGCTAGATTACACCCAATACACATAGTATTTACAGCACAAATCTCACAATATTCAAAGCTCTATCACGAGTCACCCGAGCTCAGACTTAGTCTATCCACTGCTTAGCTCAGAACAAAGAGATACTTCCAAATGGAAGAAAGTATAAAATGAGACCAAGGACCACCGAAAAGGACACAATGATTGCTCTTAATTTGGCTTTCTTCTCTTGGTGTTTTCCTCCTTGTTCTGATGAGAGCTTCCAACAAGCTCCTCTATTTACACTCAATCATAACATAAGCCCCTCCTTTATAAATGTTATAATGCTAGAAGGAGAGCCTCTTTATTAAATGCAGCATGTGGGGGCATGAAGAAATTCAAGAAAACAGAGGCTTGTGGGCTCCCTTGTGGCTCCAGTAATTAATGTTGAGGCTTGTGAAGTTCTTCATTCGTACGAGATCGCTCTTCTGCAGCTAATATAAATGAGAAAAACAACAAACCTCATGGGCAGCGGCCGAACACGCATGCAAGGAATATATTGCTTTGGACTGTGTTTAATAGATGGATTCGAATTCGAGACATAATTTTAATAGCTTGAATGATAGAAAACTAATCGATCAACTAAAAATATTTTCTAGTGACTGAAAACAACATGCTTCGATTCGGGGAAATACATTTTCCCTTCTAACAAGAAGAAAATCATTTTTTTCAAAACCGCCAAATAAATGAAAATTTATTTTTTAATTGAAAATGGAAATATGGAAACTTTTAAGAGAAAACTTCATGATAAGGGAAAATACTTTCCGAAAAATCATTTTTCAAGAGAATGGTCAGTTTTCGTTTGTTTGGTGATATGCGATTGAAAACGTTTTCTAATGTTTGGATCTCATTTGGAAAATAATTTTAATATCATGACTTTATCTTAGGAAAAAAAATTCAAGTTTAAAATAAATTTTCATTTTTATTTTCTTTTTGTATTTTCTTCTTTTTCTTTTTTTTTCTTTTCTTTCTTTCCCTTCTTCCTTCTCCGCTGGTCACCAAGCCTCGGCGATAGCCGCAATAGGCCATTGGCGAGGGCCAACCTGGCCGGCCTTGCCACGGCCACGAGGTCAAGTTCACCCAAGGCTGGCCCTCTCCAACTTGCATCTGTGGCCGGTCACCGACCATCACTGAGGCTCGCAACCGACAAAGGAGGAAGAAGGAAAAGAAAAAAAAAAAAAAAAATTAATTCAAGATGAGCAATTTCGAAAAGTGTTTTCACCTTCTTAGATTTAGGAATTCACTTTCCTAATTTTATGCATGAATATTTTCCTTGACTGGAAAGTGTTTTTGGTTAACTAATTATTTTCAGCAAACCAAATGGGCGAAAGTTCGGTAAACTAATTCCGAGAAAATATTTTCCCTCAAACAAAGTTACTCTAAGTTGTGTTTCTTTGGTCTATGAGCCCTTCTCTCTCTTTCCTTGTGACTTTCTTTTCTCTTAGAGTTTCTCCATGCTCAACACCATTCGAATTTGGTGCATCATCATAAGAAGCTATCTTCTCTTTAGAAACAATTTGAGGTAAAAAGAAACTTAACAAAATTTACATAAAATTTCACAGTACACACTAATTGGATAGTGTCTTATCAATTTAATTACTTAGATTTGATGTGTGAAGGGATGAAACTTTTGTTACTTGACCAATAGATGCCACAGATAAGAAATAAGGTTATTTGAGCTAAAGAAATCCGAAGAAAATTATAAATAAGGGAATGACGTGAAAAAGGTGAAATTTATAGATATTCAGCTCATATAGTACTAGTACTAAGTAAAATGAGCCAAGGCTTTTAAGAGTGATTTGAATTTCTTAAAATTATAAATACTGCTTTTAGGGAATAGTAGTTTAGGGGGATAAATAATCAGGTATGGCCTAACTTCTTTTTGGTTTAGATGTGGATGAAGCATTAAAAGAGAAATTGGAAGAAGCTGCTTAACCAATAACATTCTCAAGAGAAGATGGAAAAATGAAAATATATAAAGAAAATAAAAACAGTGTGATAGAATATTAGAAGAAAAGGATGAGAAAAATAAAAGCATTATATTTGGTTAAAACAAAAGGGTTGTATAAAATAATCATACGTGGAAGTAAATCAAAAGAAAATACATACCTACGTCGAAGAGTGCAATTTTTATGGAGAAATTTGTGCAACGAAAATCGTTAATGGACTTTTTTTTTTTATTAAATAATACGCGTGAAGTTACAAGAAAGGGCTTGGACCCATGGACTAGGCCCGTTGACCGGCTCGTGCGTGCTTTGGGTCCGACCCAACCCGGCCCGATCGAATCGGGCCCGTCTCCCCCCGGCGCTTCCGCTGAGAGCTGAAACACGTCTGGCCGAGCCGGTGGTGATTCACGTTCGTTTCCGAGTTTCCAACTCCATTACAGACGAAGAAGCTTTGATCTCTAGTACAGAAGAGGTGTGATTCCGTGGCATCAAGATCGCCGTTGGTCGGAAGCTTTGATCTCCGGCGTTTGCCGACGGTGATTTCAGCGGCGATCTCTGCCAGTAGAAAATGGTGCGTTGCTTCGGTTTTCCACGTGATCTCGAAGCTCGATTTCTTCCTGCTGTTGAATGCGTCCAAGGATCTGCTGAGTCTTGTGTCCTTGAGTCCGATTTCGACGTCTCGCCTCGCGCCCCAGGATCATTGTCCGTTTGTTTGCTTTTTTTTTTTCCTTTTGCGGGGGCCGAGAAACTGAAGGTAAATGGGTTCTAATGGTGTCCTGGTGAAAGTTCGTTTACGATCTGTGGTGTATCATGCTCCTAGTGGAATGAATGTCTGTCGAAGATTACTAAAATCGCCCGAAAAAAGAAAAAGAAAGACAGAGGAAAATAATGGCAGCTTCGGAACATGAAATCGACAATCCAGGAGTCTACATTAGTCATCTATGGGGCAAGGCATGTTTCAAGACCTCCGTACAGACAAATCAAACGGGTTGATACTTTGTAATTATGACTCGAAACAATTCCTAATCTCTAATGACTTTGAATGCTCTTGCATAACTCCTGTCAACAACCAGGTGATACTTCTAAGACTTTAAGCTATCAGGCATTTGGTTGGATTTATGTCCTATTTCCTAACACAAGTTTAGATAAATGTGTAGCAAATGCGATATGAAAGTGGTTCACATCATGCGAATGTTATTGAAAAAGTAGATTCATTTTGCTCGCAAACGAAAGCACGGATGGGATTTCGGACTGTTAAAATATATCTCGAGTTTGAGCCGTGAACAAATTCAATCTATTAAAGAAAAGTCTGAAAATTGAATAATTGTGGACAACCACGACCGTGTACAATATAAATCCATATTTCCTCTTGAGCGGAGTTCAAGTTGAATATTCCTACTTTGTCTAGATACTAAATTGGCGTGCAAGATTTGTTGGCCAAGAAAAGAAAGGAAATAGAATAAAATAAAATAAAGTAAAAGGAAACTTGGACTTGCTGACCGTTGACCGAATTGGGTGTGCACGTCGATTTTTCTCCCCACGCTGAAGTCGGCAAAACAAAAGTGGTCCCCTCATTCACATATAAATATTATTTTCTGATTTAAATGGAGGGGTGCCGTGCAAAGTGATCAAGAAGCACGCCGCTGTTGAAGTGAAGAGGTCTCGAAGCGCCGCTTGTGTGCGAGTGCTTGGCAGTGGGCGATCTTCGCGGGTGTTACTTGAGCAAATTACATCTAATAGTTTAATTATTTGTAGCGATTAAATCTTATAGTAAAATTTGTGTATAATTCTTTCGTCAAATTGATAGATTATTTTGCGAGAAATTATGGACTAAATATTGCGTGAGTTATTGAATGTAATTGAAGCTTGGGAAATATTTATAGTATTTGAGTGACTCGAGTGTAGTTGTAATATCTATTATATCTCTTGATTTATAGTGGAATTTCGTGCTGCTCTTCTCGTGGACGTAAGTCACTATGATTGAACCACGTAAATCTGGTGTCCCATTTTTTTTCTTATTCTGTCAATTTTATTGTTCGATCGCCGCTTCCGCAACAAGAATAGCATCGGAAGACACTCAAACGAGTTACTTGGCATATGTTTGAGTGCCATTTAGCTAGATTAATACTGAGATAAAAGCCTTTTAACAAAATTCATCACCGGTCAAAAGATTAAAGTGGAATGCCATGCCATTGCAACATTTTGAGTTATTGAGGTGTAATACTAACCTTCACAACATGATGTAGATCCATACAAACCTTCTCCTTTATGCCTCCAGGGTCTCTGCCTTTGCCCAAAAATCTTCTTTACCAACCAATGTTGGACTCTTGTATTGTGTCGTGTTCCATAACCATTCCGATGACCGGTACAATTCCGCGACCTGTCACCATAATGTTCCAGTCTAGTTCTTCGATCCAGATCCTCGAGTACAATGTTTAGTTGCGAACAAACACAATTTTGGTGTGCACTTTCGATTTGAATTAAAATGGAAAACAAGAAAAATGTATAAAAAATAGGGTCTCGTTACGCAGATTCCTCCAAAACATGGAGGCCATGACTCATTACCTTGTTTGTTCGAGATTGGAGAAATGATGGGAAGGAAACTTCTGCATAATGGTTTATCAGAAATGAATAAAGCTGAAACCTTTTCTGGCCGACACGAGAAATTGTATTCATAGCTATCAAAAGAGGACATCGAGTCAAATTCATGGGAACGATCACGCATTTATTGTTTGCTTGATGAAACTGGAGACACTTTATTCGAAATCTCATATCTAGATGGGCGATATTTGGATGCTATCGTGTAACACAGAACACATCGAAAAGGTATGCCACGATGTGCACTTAGCAATCGGCAATCCAGTCATTGAACTTTCACAACATATTGTAATTCACACAAACCTTATTTGGTGCATCCGTCTTCCTTGCCTTCCTCGATAGAACCTCAAGAACCAATGCTCAATTCTGGAAGTCGTGTTTAGCCCCATAACCACGCCGATGACCAGCCCGCTTCCAAAACCCATCAAGACGATTTTCCAGTCAAGTTCTTCGAACCACGTCGCTGAGTCCTCTTCGGCGAATGCACTAGATGGTGGTGCCAGGGGTGCTTCAATAGGATTTCCGCATTTCTTTGTTAGAGGAACTCCGCACAGCCCTAAGTTCCCTCCATAAGGGTCATTCTCGAATGTAGAAAACTGCTTCATCTGAGGTATGGGCCCATAAAGATGGTTGTCTGACACATTGAAGAAAGCGAGGAAAATGAGTTGCGTGAGTTCTGGAGGGATCATCCCTGAGAGCTTATTGCTCGAAAGGTCAAGAGATTCTAGTTCGGTCAAATTCGCCAGTGACGAAGGGATGGGGCCAGTAAGAGCATTGTTGGAGAGATTGAGCAGTTGAAGTTCAGTTAAACTTCCAACAGAATTTGGGATTTCCCCGTTAAAGTTGTTGCTCGAAAGATCAATCACGGTGAGGTATGACAATATCTTTTCGTACTCCGTGACAATGCCTTTGTTCATTATTGTCACCGAGAAGTCGTACTTTTCGTCAATCTGGTGACCTGTGAAGTGCACGGGAATATAATACCCATAATAGTATGCATCATCTGCATAGTGGACTTTCATGGCACTCCAGATATCAAAGTATTCAGATGGAAGGCTGCTCGAGAAGTTATTCATGGATAGATCAATAATTTGTAGGTTAGGAAAACTGGTCACGAGCTTCAGGTTCCCCTATGGCTCCATGAAATCTATTGGAGCGCAAAATGAGCACATTCAAATAAGAAAGCGAACCCATCCATGATGGAAATGTGTCCACGATTTGATTATTTCCGAAATTGAGAAACTCCAGACGGCTACAATTAGCTAATTCCCTTGGCAGTGACCCTTGTAGTTGGTTATCACTCACATCTATCATAAACAACTCACATCTTTCATTCTGCAATTGAGGAAATCTCCCATACAAATCATTACCATGCAAACTCAAGACTTTAAGGGTCTTGCTCGAATTGCTCAGACATGGTGGAATAACACCAGTCAACTTGTTCTTGGACAAATCAAGCATGCCAATATAGCTTAGCTAGCACATCTCCGGGTGATATTTCTCCGGATAGCTTGTTATTCGAGACAAGATAGACTTCAATGGCCTTTGGGGGAATAGGAATTGATCCTTGTATATCGTTGTACCTGAGGTCCAATACCACAAGATTTGGCCAATTAAAAGCTGTGAAACTGGTAATTAAGTTTCCGGAAAGATTCAAATTTCCCAATTTTTCCGTAGTCACATTTAAGAACCATGGAGGTGTCGGCCCATAAATGCTATTTTGGGATAGGTCCAACCATCGCAACATGCTTTGGTTTGATAGGAAGATGGGGAGCTCACTTAAGTTGCTAGAAGTGATGCCGAGAACGAACAGGTTTGAAAGGCTAGCGTGTATGTCGGGTTCGATAATTGATGAGAATTCATTAGATGAGAGCATCAACACTGTTAAATGTTTTAGTTTGAGTACCGCATCCAGCCGCAAAGTGCCATTCAGGTTGTTCGATTGCAAGTCGAGGGTAGTAAGGTTCTTGAGGTTAGAGATGTCTTCAGGAATTGGGCCAAGTTAGTCTGTTAAATGATAGGTCGAGATAAGTTAACCGGGTGAGGCCAGTGATCTTAGCTGGAATTTGACCGGTTAATTGATTGCGATGGAGGTCTAACAAAGTGAGGTTGGTGAGGTTGATCAAAGAAGCGGGAATTTCCCCATAGAGTTTATTCAAGCTAAGATCCAAAGACGAGAGTTGGACGAGCTTCCCAATGGAAGATGGGATTTCACCTGAGAGTTTGTTACCTTCGAAATTCAAAGTGGTAAGTTCAGTCAAGTTACCTATTGAAGGTGGAATTTTCCCTGATAAATAGAAGCCACTGATATCGAACTTGCGGAGGAAAGCCAGGTTTGCAAGCGAAGCTGGTAGCGGACCCGAAAAATTGGTCCCCCGAAGAAACAGCGACTTAATGGGACTGTGCAAGCGAAACTCTGGCAAATGACCTGACAGCTCTTGATTGAAACTCAAATCAAGATGTTATAGCTTCGGGAGCTCGAAGATGGTTGTTGGGAATGGCCCTTGCAAGTCGCAGAGTTTGAGTACAAGTGATGTCAAGGAAGATAAATTTGCGATAGCATCAGGAATCGGAGCCGACACATTCACCCAGCTAAGATCAACGTGTTCCAATTTGGTCAACCTCTGAACCACAATCTCCATGCTGGGATTCCTCAGCTCCAGGTCATAGTTTCCAAAGAGATCGAGAGAGGACAAGTTGGTCAACTTTAGGACTTGAGACGGGATTTGACCTTCGAAGCTGGAGGAAGAGAGGTTCAGGCTCGTCAGCTTCACAAGATCACCTATGGCGGACGGTATTTGAGACTCATTGAAGTTGTTCCAAGCGAGGTTGAGGCTTTGTGTCACGTCCCGAACCACTCACGCTCGATACTTGTGACCGACCATGATCGGAACGGGCCCGTGAAGCATGAATAATTATTAGAACGTCCCGTTGATTTTTAAATATAACAAACATGCGGAAGCGATTCAACGAGACAAACCAAACAATAAAGGCAAACGGTGCACGTTGTATTTACAAGATAGATTCGTGCTTATTTACAAGCCCTACCTCGGGCTACCAGTCATATTAAACGATATTTTTCACATACCTATTTCAAAGGCACTTCCGAAAAACAAACAAGCCATATTCACAAACAAAATTTGGCTTGGGTTCTTAGCTCCTCTACGGTTAGTACTCCCTCGTCCTCGTCCTCCTCCTCCCCGTCCTCGTCCGCACGTCCGCCGTCACGCCCCGCCCATGGCCGGTCATGGAGTCGAACCACCCATGCCGGTGAACGGCCCGTTAAATCCTTGAAGGGGGCCGACCCAGTCCCCGTCGGCCAGGCGGTACCAGCCACGTACGGGTGTGGGACAAGGTCTACCCGACCTTCGTCCACCATTACATAGGTGGTGATCCTGCGGTAGGCTCGATTTTCAAGGGCATCGATCACTGTTAGGAGCTCGGCCCGCATCTCGACCGGGTTGCCAAACTGGACCGGGGGTGACGCCATCTCTACGGACCTGTAAAAGAGGAAAACAACGGGAAGTAAGTCGAGGAGACCCAGTAAGTAAGACGTTACTAACAGGCGAGGACATATCAATCGTCGTTTTCACGAAACATTCTTACCGTACCGGCCTCGGTGGCCGATCAAACAACGACGGGCACAGAAAGCATAAAACAAGGAGCCCAAGCATGGCTAAGTCACGGTTTACCCCACGATCGCTACCGGTTCTATTTTGAATTAGATAACATGCAAAGAAAATCACTTAAACAAAGCAAACTCGTTATCGGGAACACAACATCGGAACATCAAAAGCCGAGCACGGGGAAAGCTCATGATACGACGTATTTCAACGTCATTTCCGGTAGTAAAATCCCACTTACTCTTTTGATAAAACAAGAACTAAAGAGTAGAGAATGGCGAGAAGGCGGTGGTCTCGGTTTTGAGTAACTCTCGAGAATGACTTTTCTCTCTCTCTCTCTCTCTCTCTCTCTCTCTCTCTCTCTCTCTAATTTCGGTTGATGCACGTGAGAAAGTGAGCCAATTTCTATCCTAAAGAGTGCTATTTATAGAGGGTTAAAGTGGTTTTGATGATGCGTGCGCCTGTGTCATCAAGGGCATGAGGTATGCACACGTGTCATCAAAACGATGAGGTAAGCGTATACCTCACCCCATCATTAATGATCCAAGGCCAAGTGTCCAAGTAATGATGAAAATGGCCATAATGACTCTCTTTTCTCTCTCCTCTCCAAGCTTTGCCGCGGCCTTCCCCCTTCCCCTTGGCTGGCCGTGTGTCCTTCTTCCTCTCCTTGGGTCAATAATTGAGGGGCAAGGTCATAATGGCTCCATAAATGGCCATTATAACTTGTGGAAAAAGAAGACATATACATTAAATGAGGGCAATGATGATGATGATAAGGTTTGACTAAGTCAAACCTTCTAGGACTCTCTCAAATGGGCTGAATTAAATCCCAATTAGTTCGGACCAAACGGACCTCGCGAAATGCACTCGTAGTGTCCAAATCGAGCCCCGCACCATACTTATACTCAAACCTTTCCCGAGGTTTTCTCATAAAAATATATTTCAATAATACCCTTATAAAATGGCATTTAATGTAAAAATGGCTTTCACAATTGCTAACCTGGTTCTTTCAACAATCAAGTCAAAATCGGCATATGGCTCGGCTGCTTTGACCGACAATTTTGCCCGGTCACACTAAGCCATTAGGCATATGGCCTCGGTATGTCTCACCCATGGCCTTCCCGCGATTTGGCACGATGATCCATGACCGATTCGTGACCGGGCCACGCTCGAGTATCAACGATCCATGGCTTCCACCTCGGTTGTCATGTAGCCTCGTGGAAACCCTGCCTTTGATTTAACTCGCGGTCACCCGACTAATACATGACCGTATGTATCACTCGCGACCGACACATGTCTACCCCCGACCGATCCGGCGATTATCCCGACCCGCTCCACTAACGGCCCTTATGGTCAAGGATCGCCCCATGGTCATATTACCTAATCATTTTGCGTAGTCGTGGTCATTCCACCGGCCGATCCCTAGGCCAAGTCATGGACAATCTTCGATCGAACCACAACCAACCCTCGATACACTCAGTCCCGATCATGTCGTTTCATTCCAATTCTGACCCTCAACTCGACTTACCCGCTAATCCACTTATTATCAGCCCTCGGCTTCCTAGGCCCGAAATCGAGGATGTCACACTTTGCAAGTGAGCGAGGCGGAAGACGCCATGCGCTCGAGTTGAGAGGACCAGAGACAAATCATGGGTCGAGGTTGAGGCCGGCCACGAGTCCGCCCCTTCATCACACTCCACGCCTTTCCAGCTACAGCAATCCCCGTCTTCCAACTTCCACGATTCCAGCTTCGACGGATCTCCGTAAATCCCGTAAAATTTCCACTCTGGATGGAAGAGAGATTGCTTGAATTCTAACAAGGCAGACCACTCCTGCTCGTGGCACTTCTCTGGCCTCATCGAAGGCAATGTCTCGGAGGAAGCAAAGTGGAGTGGGATTATTGCGAGGAAAACCACCAAGATATCAAATGGTGTTCGTTTCATGATGATTAAAGTGTTCAATCCAGTCATTGAACGTTGGGGTGCATTGTCACTTAGACATGAATTGAAAATATATATTACTTTAGTCTTCCCTTTTAAGTCAACTTTATGGAATAGTGAGTCTAGCCCGCGTTGATAACACAGAACCACTGCTCTTGCGGTTGTTCTTCTTGTGGCGTGATAGTCGGGCGGTTTGACTAGTGAAGGCACTGAAGTCTTTATGTGATTTCACATTATTATATGGCGTTTCTTTTGCTCCATAAGTTTTTCAATCTACAATTATTGGAGTGTTCCAACCAAGTGAGGTTGTCGGAATCCCACATTCCATATGCGGGTGCACATGAAACACCTTTCTTTTTGCAAGGTATGATATATCTCTAGGCATTTAAAACTCAATATTTGTGGTTGAAGATTGTGATGACAGAAAAGTGCAATATTTTGTACATTTTCGAATGACTAGTTCATGAGCCTATTAATAGATTTTACAAGATGACTATCTAAAATAATAAAATATCAATTACAGAATATTCTAAATATAATTCTAATATCCCCCTCAAACTCAAGGTGTTTGAAAGAGATCAACTTAATTTTGAAACAGAGATCCTAAAAACGCCAAGGTAGATATGTCATGGTGATAACATCAGGAGTCCATTCAGCTAGATAAAGTAGAGGCAAGTTGAATAAGGCCACGAAAAACATGACAGCGAATGAAATGAAAATATATCTCAATGGGCTTCGTGTGTTTGTAGAAAATATCATTATGTGCTATTTGAATAGCACTTCGGTTATCGCAATGAATGATTGTTTCGCTACGATGACGCACTACCATGTCTTCTAGTAGCCATTGCAACCATAATGACTCTGATGTCGTATCAGCAAGAGCTCAATATTATGCTTTTGTACTAGGGTGAGCATCAGTGGTCTGTTTCTTACTATGTCATTTGATAAGTGGAGTGTACAAAAAGAAACAATAGCTCGTAGTAAAGCGACGATCTTGAGGGTCAATGACCTAGTCAATATCTAAATAAGCTGTCAACTCTAAAGTAGGATAAGAAAAAAAGTGAAGGCCATGAAATAATGTATACTTGACATAATGAAAAATTCGAAGGACTAGAGCAAAATGAGTTGTATAGGACGCAGTCACGTATTGACTAACAACATAAACAACATCGACGATGGTAGGTCGAGTAATTGTGAAATATATAAGAATGCCGACTAATAGTGATATATATTATCAATTGTATAAATGGTAAGGGCATCTGAAGTGAATGATTTTGATAGAAATAAATTAGAATTTTAAATTATATAATTGCAACAGGTAGAGTAAAAAAATCACAAATTAGAATTACCCGAAGCGATAGACATAATAGAAGCAAGAGATGAGCTACAAGTACCAAATTCTTGAAGAATGGAACGAAAATCCTCTAATGAGAGATTGACATACAATCCTTTTGGAGAAACATTTACGTTAGCAGTAGTGACATATGAACTTGCATGTGAATCGCGATTTGGTGTTCAATTGTCCGTCCCTGTGAGTTGCTTGGGTCGTAGTCGATGGTAATTAGGCTTTGAAACTTCTAATTTACAAATAATATACATTTGTTCAGTTTCAATGTACTAGATTAGACAAAAAAAATATGGAAAAACCAGTTACCTGAGAGCAAATATAGAGACAATAAGGCCAAAAAATGAACCTAGCAAGTCGAAATACCTTTGGAAACGATATGAGATTACCAATAGTCAATCTAAGGGTTCCTAAATCGATCAGAAAAATGCCTCAAAACAGGTTAGAGTAGTTTCACTGAACCGGTCAACGGTTAATGCCCAAAGTTCACGTCGGTCAACAGTCAGACATGTTAGACTGACCAACGTGTTTTATATTCTTAGCACTTTAGTCTTCCACATTAAGTCGACTTTGTGGAATCTTGAGTCTAGCCCGCGTCGATAACACGAAACCACTAATCTCAGAGTCATTGTTCTGTTGAAGGCAGTGAAGTCTTCTGTGACTTGACATTATTGCTTGACGTTTCTTTTGCTCCAAGAGATGATGGAATTCCACATTCCATAAAGGCCACATGTGGAAACACCTTTCTTTTTGAGAGGTATGATCATATCTTTTATATCTATTGCCATTCCAAACTCAATGTTTACAATGCCCATAGCGATAACATTATCATAGAATCAATAGTGCAAAAAGTGACTCAGGAAGTTTTTGATAATATATTGCTTAGCTTTTTCTTTCCCTTGATTTTTTTAGCATCGAGAAGGATGAAGAGACACATGAGGACATTAGGACTGAAAGAATTGATTATGTGGCTCATATACAAGGAGCAGAAAGTCCAGATCGACTTTAACTTGTGCTTTGTTTTTATTATTCTCCATCTTTTTACATGATGTTCTTAACTATGCCCAGCACTAATGGCCTGTTATGATCATTTTTTTCGCTTTTTCTTTAATGAGGAAGAAGGAAAAGAAAAAAAAAGAAAAAAGAAAGTATTAAAAAATTCAAGATAAGCAATTTCGGAAAGTATTTTCATCTTCTTAGATTTAGGAATTAACTTTCAAAACCACCAAAAACCCCAAACTATGTCCATTGTGACACATTTACCCCGAATTTTTTCGTGACACCAAAACGAACGGCGCTGACGTGGCATCCATGTGGCGTTTAAGAAGCAAAGCAGCGTCGTTTTACATCTGACGTGGCTGAAGAAATAAAAATAAAAAGGACATCGTCTCTCTCTTTCTCTCACAGTAGCTTCACGCTCAAAACTTCTTCCGCCATGTTCAAGAGCTCTCTGAAGCTCCACGGTCTCCACCCTACACGAACAAGCCCTTTCTTTGTGATCAGTCTCTCTCACTTGCTCCACCGTTGCTCCTCTGTTGCCCCCCCCCCCTTGAACTGAAAAACACATTTGCCCCAAATTCTAGGGTTTGTCCATGCTATCTCTCTCTGGAAATCTCAGTCCATGCTTGCGATTAGTTGTCAAATGGAGAAGCCCAATTTAGTCTTCTCCGTTGAAGCTTCCTGAGGCCCGAGATGGGCAACGATATTCCTCGCTTCTCTTTGATCGTTCATCTCCTTCGTGCGACTCTGGGAAAGCGTAAAAAGGAAGAAGAAACCACGAGTCCCCAACTGCATTGACGCCCTCATCGATCCGTTTCCTCTTTTCCGAGACTGTAAGAGTTATCATCTTCCCATATTTTCTCCGCACTCCTCTTTCTCAATCAAGCTAAGTTACGCCTACTTTGTTTGGTTTAAGCAGCCCTCTGTGATTTCTCTCTGCATATAAAGGCATTTGTACCTTCAAATCTAGTGGGTCTTTCTTTACTTGCTTAATTTTTCACTTTTAGAGGTTGTTTAAGATTTGTGACATTTCCTAGCGTATTTGCTCAGTGAATACACAATCATTTCGGTTTATTAGCTTTTTAACAGCAATTACTAAGCTGTAATTCAGTAGGGAAATCAAATCTCTCTTTGATAATTACTTGTTGTGTCTCGAGTCAAAGCATATCCGCCGGCAAGTGCACGAAAATTGAATGTTGTCCTGTTTGTTGTAAGGTTAGCCACAGGTAGCGAGACAACGCCTTGAACTAGCTAGTAGGACTTAAATTGGCAGTCTCGAATCTTGACCAGTGAATTTGAGCTTAAATTTGCAATCGTTAGAGACATTAGACATTGTCTTGATTTGGGGGTAGTGATTAACTAAAGTGCATATACGTTTGACAATGCAGGCACGTTGGGTCTTAAGCACATTTTCTTAGGGAAAACTGACATGTTGAGTTCATATTGCTTAACAACATGATATATGTTAAAGCATGTTACCTTTTCTTTGTAGGGAAAATTGAAGAGTCTCTTGGCTTTAGTCTCTTGCATACAAAAAGATGGAACATCGTAAAGGGGGAAGGACAACTATAGTTGATACTGAAATAGTAGATGGCTTTGAGGATGAAATTTGGAGTGGAGCAGAGGGTGCTAACCAGGGTGAAGTTGATGTTGAAGTTGAGCCCGAAGTTGGATTAAGCGATGAAGTTGGGCCTGAACTTGTGGTTAGGGCTGAGGCGGGGCTTAATTATGGGGGGACTAACCAGAGTGGAGATAGTGAGAGTGATGATGGCCTTTATTTTGAGAGTGATGATAGTGACGGTGATGATATTGAGATTGATTTATTATCATGGATGTGCGATGAACATATCCTATCTAGAGATGAAGAAGGGATGCATGAGGTGGGGATGGTAAGGGAGGCAACATTTTCTATTGAGGTGGAACAAGAAGACATGAATGAGGATGAAAATGATGAGGACCTCGAAGAACATGAAGATCTCAGTCCTCCTAACTCTAGAGATGAGGAAGTATGTGACAAAACAAGAAGAGCTTTGACTATTAGATATGACCCTAGCTGTGATCATAGAGAATTGCAATTTCAGATAGGTATGAGATTTGAATCTCATACTCAATTTAAGAGGGCAGTGCAGAAATATGCAATCACAAATGGCTACAACATTGGTTGGAAGAAAAGTGAATTTAAAAAGATGCATGCGAAGTGTGTGATCGGATGTGAATGGTCCCTTTATGGTAGTTGGTTGAATAAAGAGAAAACGTTTGTTATCAAGACGGTTGGAAAAGAACATACTTGCCCTAGAAGCATGAGAAATAAAAAAACATCTTACATTTGGCTTGCAGAAGAGTTCTTGCCTAAGATAAGAGCTAATTTAAAATATACTGCAGTACAATTGCAGGCAGATGCAATGGAGATGTGGGGACTCACGCTCAACAAAAGAACCTGTTATAGAGCAATTGCCAGAGCTCTTAAGACTATTAGGGGTCCATTTGCCGAGCAATATAAGTTATTGGCATCTTATAAAGCTCAATTAAAGCAATCCAGTAAAAACAGCACATTTCATCTTTTACTTAGACACCCACAAAACATGTTCAAGAGATTTTATGTGGGCTTTGAAGGGCTAACAAAGGGTTGTCTAGAAGGTTGTAGGAAAGTAATTGGACTAGATGGTTGCTTTATTAAGACCGTAGTAAAGCAAATTTTGCTTTGTGCTGTTGGAAGAGATGGAAACAATCAGATGTTTCCGGTTGCATGGGCTGTTGTTGAAGGTGAGACACAAGATAGTTGGACTGGGTTCCTCAGGTTTCTATTTACAGACCTTCAAGTAGGCAGAGGTGATGGTTGGACCTTCATAAGTGATCAACAAAAGGTATAATGAGTCTCTAATTTAGTCAATTCCTTTATAATAGTGGTTTAATTATGTCTTACAGGGCTTTATTAATGCATTTCAATTATGTCTTGCAGGGCCTTATCAATGCAGTTTCTTCATTGGCTCCTTGTGCTGAACATAGGAATTGTTCAAGGCACATATATGCAAATTGGAAAAAACTATACGGGGGAGAAACATTTCGAAATTTCTTCTGGAAAGCTGTGTATGCCACATACGAGGTTGAATTCAACATAGCAATTGAAGGAATGAAGGGGGAGTCTGTTGATGCCTATGAAGACTTCATGAGGCAAGGGCCAGAGCACTTCTATAGGGCATTTATAAAGGCTGGGCAAAAATGTGATGCTATCGAGAACAACTTGAGTGAGACTTTCAATGCATATATTTGCAAGCAAAGAGAGATGCCAATTGTTGATATGTTAGAGGCGATAAGAACGGCTTTGATGGTGAGAATGTATGAGAAAAGCCAGTTGATGGTGGGTTCCCAGATGAATTATGTCCAAGAATTAGGGCAAAGGTAGAGGAAGCAAAGGTGAAGTCTAGGTATTGTGTTACCAAACCATGTATTGGGGAAAAGTTTGAAGTTGAAGTTGATGATGATCGTTTTGAGGTAGATTTGAGAAGGAGGACATGTGCTTGTAGGCGATGGGATATCTCAGAATACCTTGTAGCCATGCTATCTCATGCATCAATTTTATGAAATATGATGTTAATCCGTATGTCGATGATTGTTTCAAGAAGGATGCCTACGAAAGATGTTACCAATTTCCATTGCCGACGTTGAATGGGAAGAAAATGTGGCCATTGTCCACTGAAGAGCCAATATTGCCTCCGCCATTTAGGAAGCTTCCTGGGAGACCCAAGAAACAACACAATACGCAAGGTGAGAATATTGAGAAAAGGACAAGAAAGAAGAAAGCCATGGCTAATCCAAATACTAATCCAAATAAATTGGCAAAAGTTGGGGTAATTATCTCATGCTCAAACTGTCATGACTTGGGACACAACAAGAGAACATGCCCCAAGCCTCTAGGACCAACACAAATCAAACCTTTGGTAAGAAAAAAGGGAGACCAAGAAAACTTATATATGGCTCAAGCCTCCAGTACTAACATGGTCTTGTGACGATACTTACTGTAACTTACGTATGCTTTTCTATGCAGGGTAAAAAGGGGAGACCAAGAAAACATCCGAGACCAGCCATGGCGGAAGGGACATCTACTAGACAGGGAGATACCAGGATGCAAGAATCTGCAAGTCAGAGCCACCATAACTCAATTGAGCCTTTTGGACCATGTGGAACTCAAGAATCTGCAAGTCATGCTCCACATTGAAGTAGATGTGAATTCCATCCAATTGTTCATAGCTAAGAAGCTATTGCTTGTTCCTTTTTGCTTATAATACAAGTTCAACGCTAGTGTAGAATCTCGACTGCTTGTACTTTTTTGGTTGTAATTAAAAACAAAGAGTACAAGCCTAGGTTTTTTTGTTGTTGGCTACTGTTTAGCCTTGGTCTGCAACCCTTGTGTTGCTGGTTTTTTTGGCTAGTCCGTACACCCTTGCACTAGTTGGGACACCTTTCTTTGTCTTTTCAGGTGCAGGGCTTTTGTGTTCGGATTCTTTTTGTATATTGCGTTGAAAAGTTAATATCAATACTTACCTTACCAAAAAAAAAAAAAAAAAGAGTACAAGCATTTTGGTTGTAATCCGAGTTCCTTTTTGGTTGAGTTGCAAGAGTTCATTTTAGGTTGTAAGTTAAACACTAATTATGAATCACTATCCAATTATGGGTATGTTGATGTGATTAGATCAATGAAGTCGAGATTTTGATGGTGGCTGCAGATGATTGGTCTTGTGCACTTGTTCAGTTTAATTTCTTTTTGCAAATATTGTGTAACTTACCATTTTACTTATGTTGTTATAACATGTACAAATATTGTCAAGTAAATTAATGATATCCACCCACACTAGCACTGAAGTGTACATAAACTTTATAAACTTGGATATGCTAATACAATGGAATTCAATCAAGTTATATTTGCTAATACAATTCGAACGTAGTTGGTAATATAATCCAACTTCAACAGCAACATTGCACACATCACTCCTATCAATACAACTATGCATCTCAAATAAAGCTTTTCTCTTGCTTCACACTTCCACTCTCACTTGTATATTGTTCTGTCACTTCCACTTCTCTAAGAGTAACGGAAATGAGAAGTCGCAAGGGCGTGACGGAAATGGCCAACTTGATCAAGCCCTCTATATGGATCATAAGAGAGAAAGTTCCAAGGGAAAATTCTGATTCGATTAATGCCTTAAAATGTCTCAATGAGATGTACAACTCATTCCCATATTCAAGAGGATGATCTCAAGAACTAAATTATAGGGTAGGAGCTCTTTCCGCTATTCCAGCAATCAGTGAGTAAGTTGTTTCCAAACGAGTCGCTGAGGTGCTTCGAAAGATTCTCGACGGGTCCCTCCTCGGTAACATATGCTTACAAGAAGAAATTGAGTATGGTGAACATGGCGAGGCGGCCGTTCTTTGTCTTCTTCACCTTGAGGATGGCAGCCTGGTCTGGGTCCTTAGCGAGACCATTGGGTCAAATGGACCACCTGGGTGGAGTTTTTCCTCCAAATCCTATCAAGAGAATAGAGAGAGAATCAGTGGAAGAAAGAAATATGAGAGGTTAAGGACCAACTGGTGTGTTCGTGCTGCTGTTTTTGTAATCTAACCACAACAAATTCATAGCACAATATTGATAGATTTTTCATTCGACTGAAAGCAAAAATTGATCTACTTTCTATGTTTGAAAACTGAAAGCTTGTGATGGTTAATGATGAAAATCATCTGAGAGCATGATCAAAGTTTTGTCAAATTGGAACAACACAAATAACAACAAAGCATTGGAGACTGTGGCGAGGTATATGCACTTTAGTTAATCACTGCCCCCAAATCAAGACAATGTCTAATGTCTCTAACAATTGCAAATTTAAGCTCAAATTCACTGGTCAAGATTCGAGACTGCCAATTTAAGTCCTACTAGCTAGTTCAAGGCATTGTCTTGCTACCTGTGGCTAACCTTACAACAAACAGGACAACATTCAATTTTCGTGCACTTGCGAGCGGATATGCTTTGACTCGATACACAACAAGTAATTATCAAAGAGAGATTTGATTTCCCTACTGAATTACAGCTTAGTAATTGTTGTTAAAAAGCGAATGAACCGAAATGATTGTGTATTCACTGAGCAAATACGCTAGGAAGTGTCACAAATCTCGAACAACCTCTAAAAGTGAAAAATTAAGCAAGTAAAGAAAGACCCACTAGATTTGAAGGTACAAATGCCTTTATATGCAGAGAGAAATCACAGAGGGCTGCTTAAACCAAACAAAGTAGGCGTAACTTAGCTTGATTGAGAAAGAGGGGTGCGGAGAAAATATGGGAAGATGATAACTCTTACAGTCTCGGAAAAGAGGAAACGGATCGATGAGGGCATCAATGCAGTTGGGGACTCGTGGTTTCTTCTTCCTTTTTACGCTTTCCCAGTCGCATGGCGAAGGAGATGAACGATCAAAGAGAAGCGAGGAATATCGTTGCCCATCTCGGGCCTCAGGAAGCTTCAACGGAGAAGACTAAATTGGGCTTCTCCATTTGACAACTAATCGCAAGCATGGACTGAGATTTCCAGAGAGAGATAGCATGGACAAACCCTAGAATTTGGGGCAAATGTGTTTTTCAGTTCAAGGGGGTGGGGGGGCAACAGAGGAGCAACGGTGGAGCAAGTGAGAGAGATTGATCACAAAGAAAGGGCTTGTTCGTGTAGGTGGAGACCGTGGAGCTTCAGAGAGCTCTTGAACATGGCGGAAGAAGTTTTGAACGTGAAGCTACTGTGAGAGAAAGAGAGAGACGATGTCCTTTTTATTTTTATTTCTTCAGCCACGTCAGATGTAAAACGACGCTGCTTTGCTTCTTAAACGCCACATGGATGCCACGTCAGTGCCATTCGCATTCCGTCGTCCACGTCAGCGGCCACGTAGGATTTTTAACGGTGTTTTTTCACAAAACCCTAACGGAGGGTAAATGTGTCACACGGGCAAAAGTTTGGGGTTTTTGGTGTCACGAAAAAAAGTTCGGGGTAAATGTGTCACAATGGGCATAGTTTGGGGTTTTTGGTGGTTTTTTCCTTCATAATTTTATGCATGAATATTTTCCTTGACGGAAGGTATTTTCGGATGACTAATCATTTTCGGCAAACTAAATGGGTGAAAATTCAGTAAACTAATTCCAAGAAAACACGTTCCCTCAAACAAACTCACTCTAAGTTGTGTTTCTCTCCTCTATGGGCCCCTATCTCTCTTTCCTTATGACTATCTTTTCTCTTAGAGTTTCTCCATGCGTCAACACCATTCGAATTTGGTGCATCATCTAAGAAACTATCATCTCTTTAGAAATAATTTGAGGTAAAAAGAAAATTAACAAAATTTACATAAAATTCCATAGTACGCACTAATTGGATAGTGTCTTATCGATTTACTTATTTGGATATGATGTGTGAAGGGATGAAACTTTTGTTACTGACCAATAGATGCCACGAATAAGAAATAAGGTTACTTGAGCTAAAGAAATCCAAAGAAAATTATAAATAAGGGAATGACCTGAAAAATGGTGAAATTTATAGAGATTCAGCTCATATAGTACTAGTACTAAGTAAAATAAGCCAAGGCTTTTTTTAAGAGTGATTTGAATTTCTTAAAATTATATATCCTGCTTTTAGGGAATAGTAGTTTAGGGGGATAAATAATCAGGTATGGCCTAACTTCTTTTTGGTTTAGATGTGGATGAAGCATTAAAAGAGAAATTGGAAGAAGCTGCTTAATAAATAACATTCTCAAGAGAAGATGGAAAAATGAGAATATATAAAGAAAATAAAAACAGTGTGATAGAATATTAGAAGAAAAGGATGAGAAAAATTAAAAGAATTACATTTGGTCAAAACAAAAGAATTGTATAAAATAATCATAAGTGGAAGAAGAGTGCAATTTTTATGGAGAAATTTGCGCAACGAAAATCGTTAATGGATTTTTTTTATTAAATAATATGCGTGAAGTTACAAGAATGGGCTCGGACCCATGGACTAGGCCCGTTGACCTGCCCATCTATGCTTTCGGCCCTACCCAACCCGGCCCCATCGAATCGGGCCCGTCTCCACCTGGCGCTTCCGCTGAGCTGAAAAACGTCTGGAGATATTCCTCCAGATAGCTTGTTATTTGAGACAAGATAGAATCTAATGGCCTTGGGGCGAATTGGAAGTAATCCTTGTACATCGTTGTACCTTAGGTCCAATGTCTTTAGATTTGGCCAAGCTGTGAAACTGGTAATGAAGTTTCTGGAAATATTTAAAAATCCCAATTTTGCTGTACTCATATTTAAGAACCACGGAGGTAGCTATTTTGGGATAGATCCAACCATTGCAACCTACTTTGTTGTGCTAAGAAGATGGGGAGCTCACTTAAGTTGCTAGAAGCCAAGCCGAGAACGGACAGCTTTGAAAGGCTAGCATTTATGTCGGGTTCGATAATCGAAGAGAATTCATTGAATGAGAGTACCAACATCCTTAAATGTTGAAGCTTGAATACCAAATCTAGCTGCAAAGTGCCATTCAGGTTGTTCAATTGCAAGTCCACGGTAGCAAGATTCCAAAGGTTAGAGATGTCTTCAGGTATTTGGCCAGTTAATCTGTTAAAGGATAGGTCGAGATAAGTTAACCCGGTGAGGCCAGTCATCTCAGCTGGAATTTGATAGGTTAATTGATTGTGACGGAGGTCTAAGAAAGTGAGGTTGGTGAGTTTGATAAAGGAAGCAGGAATTTCCCCAGAGAGTCGATTGATGCTAAGATCCAAAGAGGGGAGTTGGATGAGCTTCCTAATGGAAGATGGGATTTCACTTGAGAGTTTGTTATCTTTGAAATTTAACATGGTAAGTTGAGTCAGGTTACCTATTGAAAATGGAATGTTCCCTGAAAACTGGGAGTGATTGATATCGCACTTGCTAAGGAAAGCCAAGTTTCCAAGCGCAGTTGGTAGCGAGCCTGAAAAACTGGTCCACTGAAGAAACAACGACTTAATGGGACTGTGCAAGTGCATCTCTAGCAAATGACCTGACAGCTCTAGATTGTAACTCAAATCAAGAAGTTGTAGGCTTGGCAGCTTGAAGATGGTCGTCGGCAATGTCCCTTGCAAGTTGCAGTACGGGAGGACAAGTGATGTCAAGGAAGATAAATTTGCCACAACATCAGGAAAAGGAAAAGGAGCTCACACTTTCACCCCGCTAAGACCAAGGTGTTCCAATTTGGTCAACCTCTGAACCACAGACTCGATGCTGGGATTCCTCAGCTCCAGTAGTATGTTCCCGGAGAGATCGAGGGTGGACAAGTTAGTCAGCTTTAGGACTTGTGACGGGATTTGACCTCCAAAGTCGGATGAAGAGAGGTTCAGGCTCGTCAACTCTACAAGATCACCTATCGCATGTGGTATTTGAGAGTAATTGAAATCGTTGCAGGCGAGGTTGATGCTTTGCAAGTGAGTGAGGCGGAAGAGGCTGGAGTTTGAGTTGATAGGACCGGAGAGACAACTTTGGCTGAGGTTGAGGCCGGTCACGTAGCCCGTCCCTTCATCACACTTCACGCCTTCCAGCTACAGCAATCCCCGTCTTCCAGCTGCCATGATCCTAGCTTCAACCGGTTGCCTAATAATGGGCAAATTTCCAACTCTGGATGGAAGAGAGATTGCTTCAATTCTAACAAGGCAGACCGCTTCTGCTCATGGCACTTCATTTAGCTCGTTGAAGGCAATGTCTCGGTGGAAGCAAAGTGGAGTGGAATTATTGTAAGGAAAATCACCAACAGATCAAATGGTGTTCGTTTCATGATGATTAAATTGTTCACCACTCTTCTTGGTTTTTGGTTTTGCTGGGTAGGCGAGTTGAAGATGGACAAGTACTGAAATTGCGTTGTCATAATATAATTTTCTTATAACTCGTGGTCATGGATCGTGGCATGTCACACTTGAACACGATGCATTCCCACTAACACATGATTTAAAATTTTCAATTCCCTTCATTTTATAATCTACTTGTGTGTTCTATTCAATACATTGATTGTCACTAGCTCAATTAAGTAGTTCAGTTGGTATGACCACAGCACTACCATGCTTAAGTAGCTTTGCTGGTCGAACTAGTCAATCATAAATAACTGGTTGTCCACGTTCTTTTTTTTGGCCAAATGGTACTTGCCAAACAGAGATTACAAATCATGCCTAAGTAGTTTATTAGATATGAAGACTTTGTGTTGCTGGCCGGATAGATCAACGGTAAATAGTATCTCGAGCTATGACCCAAACTGCTGAATAGACTATCCCTCTGAACACGGCTTCATTTTGACCTTCCCGTAGATGCCGACAAACAATGGCTAATTTTCTTGGCAGATCTGTTTTTCCCCTTTAATTAAAGACTTTGCAGTGATCAAGTCTATAAGCCACCGAGCAAAAGTGGAAACTCTCCTTATTCCAACCCAACGCAAAAAAACCATATGCATCAGTGCCATTCACGATTAAGTTATCATATGCCCAACACATTCAATCTGAAAACAGAACACACGAGCAAGAGAAACCTTAATTTTTTTTTTTTTGAACAAACTGGCAGCAGCAGGCACAACATTTGAACAAAGTTGCTAGAGGAAGTGTCTCATTTTGGGAGAACAGTCAACACTCCACACTAACTTCCAAACTTTACCATCAGTTGTGTGAGAGCTCGAGGGTCCAGGCATTAGCAGATGTTTCTTTCTTTTCTGCATGGTAAAATGGTAGACAGACTTTGCTGAAAAACAACCCCTCCTGCTCCAGGGCCAAATCATTTGGTCATCGGAACTTCTCCACCTTATGTGATTTCTCAACACTAGTGACTCCTCCACTTGCCTTATGGTGTCTTTAATGGAGGTTAAGTTCCAAGTCCTAGTGTCTGCATCAATTAGAGACATCATTCTTAATTCCTTTTTTTTTTTTGAGTCAGATTAGTGGGATGCAGCATCAAGTCTCAACTCTCCTTCACCCATCTATCCTCCCAAACTTTGACTGATTTTTCTTTAGCAATTTACCATAACCCACCTTCCTTAATTAGATCCCTCCCTTCCAAAACACTACTCCATCCCCAAGACAATCTGCCACATCTTCTAATTTCCATGAACCTACAATGGGGAAAGTAGAGCCCTTTAAGTATTTGCATCCAGAATTGCTTTGAATTCTGCAGGCAAGCTTGGCAACGAGGGCTAGTTGAACTGTGAAGAACTTCTAAAACCCAAACCTCATTCTAACTTTTGCTTCGCTAAGGCTTTCCCAATGCTTCCAATGCACTTTCCACTCCATTATTCTGTTGACCCCACCAAAAATTGGCTAATAGCTGCATCCCCTTCCTCACACCACTTCTTTGGAAACTTGAAACAAGACTTGGAATAAGTTGGTGCTGAATGAACAAGAAATGAAATTAAGGTCCATTTGTCTTAAAGAAAGCTGTCCTCTAGAAATTGTTTTCTAACTTTTCGGTGTTTGTGCTGTAAAACCGGCCGTATCTTTGCAGTTAGATCAGGGCACGAGAAAATGAAATTATCCGAGAAAATAAAACGAGAAATAATGAAGGACTTGAGAAATTTATGTGGTTTAGTTTGAATATTGTTACTTACATTCACAAGGAGAACCAGTCACAAATAATCCACTAATCAATATGAGAATTACACGATTATAATTGTTTATATACTTGAGCGCTTTCCTGCTAGATTACACCCAATACACATAGTATTTACAGCACAAATCTCACAATATTCAAAGCTCTATCATGAGTCACCTGAGCTCAGACTTAGTCTATCCACTGCTTGGCTCAGAACAAAGGGACACTTCCAAATGGAAGAAAGTATAAAATGAGACCAAGGACCACCGAAAAGGACACAATGATTGCTCTTAATTTGGCTTTCTTCGCTTGGTGTTTTCCTCCTTGTTCTGATGAGAGCTACCAACAAGCTCCTCTATTTATACTCAATCATAACATAAGCCCCTCCTTTATAAATATTATAATGCTAGAAGGAGAGGCTCTTTATTAAATGCAGCATGTGGGGGCATGAAGAAATTCAAGAAAACAGAGGCTTGGGGGCTCCCTTGTGGCTCCAATAATTAATGTTCAGGCTTGTGAAGTTGTTCATTCGTAGGAGATCGCTCTTCTGCAGCTAATATAAATGAGAAAAACAACAAACCTCATGTGCAGCGGCCGAACACGCATGCAAGGAATATATTGCTTTGGACTGTGTTTAATCGACGGATTCAAATTCGAGACATAATTTTAATAGCTTAAATGATAGTAAACTAATCGATCAACTAAAAATATTTTCTGGTGACTAAAAACAACATGCTTCGATTCAGGGAAATACACTTCCCCTTCTAACAAGAAGAAAATCATTTTTTCGAAACTACCAAATAAATGAAAATTTATTATTTTCTGTGAAAATGGAAAATATTTTGGAAAATTTCAGGGGAAAACTTCACGATAAAGGAAAATACTTTACGAAAAATCATTTTTCAAGAGAATGGTCAGTTTTGTCTTGTTTGGTGATATGTGATTGAAAACGTTTTCTAATATTTGGATCGCATTTGGAAAATGATTTAAATATCATGATTTTATCTCAAGAAAAAAAATGAATTTTAAAATAAAATTCATTTTGTGTTTTCTTCTTTTTTTTTTTTTCCTCTTTTCTTTTTTCTATTCTTTCTTTCCCTTCTTCCTTCTTGGCCAATCGCCAAGCCTCGACAATAGCCGCGACAGGCCACTGGCAAGGGCCAACCTGGTCGGCCTAGCTTGCCCAAGGTCGACCCTCTCCAGCTTGCATCTGTGGTCGGTCACCGGCCATTGCCAAGGCTCTGCGACTCGACAAAGGAGGAAGAAGGAAAAGAAAAAAAAAAAAAAAAAAAATTAAAAAATTCAAGATGATCAATTTTCAGAAAGTGTTTTCATCTTCTTAGATTTAGGAATTCATTTTCCTAATTTTATGCATGAATATTTTCTTTGACCGGAAAGTATTTTCGGTTGACTAATCATTTTCGGCAAACTACATGGGTGAAAATTCGGTAAACTAATTCCCAGAAAACACGTTCCCTCAAACAAACTCACTCTAAGTTGTGTTTCTCTTGTCTATGAGCCCTTCTCTCTCTTTCCTCGTGACTTTCTTTTCTCTTAGAGTTTCTCCATGTGTCAGCACCATTCGAATTTGGTGCATCATCATAAGAAACTATAATCTCTTTAGAAACAATTAGAGGTAAAAAGAAAATTAACCAAATTTACATAAAATTCCACAGTACACACTAATTGGATAGTGTATTATTGATTTACTTACTTAGATTTGATGTGTCAAGGGATGAAACTTTTGTTACTGATCAATAGATGCCACAAATAAGAAATAAGGTTATTTGAACTAAAGAAATCTGAAGAAAATTATAAATAAGGGAATGACGTGAAAAAAGGTGAAATTTATAGAGATTCAGCTCATTTAGTACTAGTACCAGTACTAAGTAAAATGAGCCAAGGCTTTTAAGAGTTATTTAAATTTCTTAAAATTATATATACTGCTTTAAGGGAATAGTAGTTTAGGGGGGATAAATAATCAGGTATGGCCTAACTTCTTTTTGGTTTAGATGTGGATGAAGCATTAAAAGAGAAATTGGAAGAAGCTGCTTAACCAATAACATTCTCAAGAGGAGATGGAAAAATGAAAAAATGTAAATATATAAAGAAAATAAAAACAGTGTGATAGAATATTAGAAGAAAAGGATGAGAAAAATTAGAAGGATTACATTTGGTTAAAACAAAAGAATTGTTTAAAATAATCATACGTGGAAGAAAATCAAAAGAAAATACATACCTACGTCGAAGAGTACAATTTCTATGGAGAAATTTGTGCAACGAAAATCGTTAATGGACTTTTTTTTAATTAAATAATACGCGTGAAGTTACAAGAACGGGCTTGGACCCATGGACTTGGCCCGCTGACCGGCTCATGTATGCTTTCGGCCCGACCCAACCCGGCCCGATCGAATCGGGCCCGTCTCCCCCCGGCGCTTCCGCTGAGCTGAAAAACGTCTGGCCGAGCCGGTGGTGATTCTCGTTCGTTTCCGAGTTTCCAACTCCATTACAGACGAAGAAGCTTTGATCTCTGGTACAGAAGAGGTGTGATTCCGCGGCGTCAAGACCGCCATTGGTCGGAAGCTTCGATCTCCGGCGCTTGCCGACGGTGATTTCGAGCGGCGATCTTCACCTGTAGAAAAATGGTGCGTCGCTTCGGTTTTCTAACGTGATCTCGAAGCTCGATTTCTTCCCGCTGTTGAATGCGTTGAAGGATCTGCTGAGTCTCGCGTCCTTGGGGGTCCGATTTCGACGCCTCGCCTCGCGTCAGGCTTTCTAGACTTTCGTTTCTACGGATTCGAGCTCGCAAATGCTAGCCTCAGGATCACTGTCCGTTTTTCTGTTTGCTCGTTTTCTTCTGTTGGGCAGAGACACTGGACGAAATGGATCCGGACTTCGAAACACGTAGCTGTAATAACTTGTAAACATTGGCTTTCAATTCTTGAACCTAGTCGACATGTTTCATGTGAAGAAAGGCCGAGGTTTTGGCTCTGTTGTGTTCGATAGATTAGATTTTCTGTTTAATTTGCTAGAATCAAGTTGGAATTCTCTCTTTTTCCTCTTGTGAAGTGAATGTAGTTCGCTGATCCTTGGCTTTGTATAGTTTTGGTTGACAATGAGCTGAAGAAAGATGATTGCGTGTGTATTCTATATTCCGGGTTTTGATTCGGCACTGATTATTTGTTTTGTTTGTTAATTTGTTCGGCAGCCGCTCAGATTGGAAATCAAGGTTTGTTTCTGGACCGGGTTGATTTGCATTGTCTTTTTAAGTTTTTAACATGTGATTTGGTATTGATCGCTTCGATTTTAACTGTATCCGTGCCAGAGGAAGTTTATTCAACGATCGGAGAGAGTGAAGTCTGTAGACCTGCATCCGACAGAACCATGGTTGGCATGACTTTGTTCTGTCAACTCGTTTTCAATTTCCGTATAAAATATATTCTGTACTGGAAATCAATTTGCATAGTTAGATGAACGACGCTATTTGCTTAACTCTATTTGTTGTTGATGCAGGATCCTAGCAAGTTTGTATGCGGGAACTGTTTGTATATGGGATTACCAGTCACAGGTATGGAACGTGCATGGAGATTCACTAGGATCAATACGATAGTACTATCTCGTTCACATGGGCTATTTGATTGCATCTTTAACTGATTCTGACATTTCTAATGTTACTGCAGACAATGGTTAAGTCCTTTGAAGTCACTGATCTGCCAGGTACCTCACTGCGCGTGAATCAGTCTGTGCATGCATTTTGCTTGGTTGGGCTCTAGAACAGTTAGTGGCCCGCATAATAGTTGCATCTTTGTATACTCTCCTCATGTTAAATTTAAATCATGTCTGGCAGTTAGGTCAGCAAAATTTATTGCACGCAAGCAATGGGTTGTCGCTGGAGCTGATGACATGTTCATTCGTGTATACAACTACAACACCATGGATAAAGTTAAAGTTTTTGAGGCCCACACAGACTACATTCGATCCATGGCTGTCCATCCGACACTCCCCTACTTGCTCTCATCATCCGATGACATGCTTATTAAACTTTGGGATTGGGAGAAGGGTTGGGTTTGTACTCAGATATTTGAGGGACACTCACATTATGTGATGCAAGTCACTTTTAATCCAAAAGACACAAATACGTTTGCAAGTGCATCACTTGATCGCACGATAAAGGTATAGTTATGCTTATTTTGGGTGGCTTTCGTTGTTCCACTTCTTTCTTGCTTGTGACTACAATTCATGCTGATCCTTTTTTCTTGTTGTTACTTTACAGATTTGGAATCTTGGCTCTCCTGATCCAAATTTCACGTTAGATGCCCATCAAAAAGGTGTTAATTGTGTAGATTATTTCACAGGTGGTGATAAACCATTTCTCATCACTGGGGCTGATGATCATACTGCTAAGGTCTGTCATGGTTTTGTATTGCATAGCCTATCGATTTGGATTTATCTAGTCAATTCTATGAAAGCAGGTGTGGGACTATCAAACCAAGAGCTGTGTCCAGACATTGGAAGGTCACACACACAATGTCTCAGCTGTCTCTTTTCATCCGGATCTGCCCATCATAATTACTGGCTCAGAGGATGGCACCGTGCGAATATGGCATTCTACTACTTATAGGTTAGAGTTCCGTGATTTTTTACTGATATCCTGTTGCATCTTCACTTTCCCTTTCCGGCATTTGGTATTGCCTAGACACCTTGAGTTATTGTGCGGATGATAATTAAGCACATACGTTTGTGTTATGTTTCCAAATATGTTTATGATTTGCTCAGTGGTATTCCCTATGTCTGTATTTTGGCAATCATATGGTTTTACCCGTAGTCTGTTTGAATGAACATGTCTCCATTAGACTGATCTGTTGCAGGACAAGCCATGATTGTATGCTGGTCTACTAAAGCACAGTACAGAAAAGTTGAGCTTCAGTTTCATGCCATTAGACACTCATCCTGGTGGCAGGGAGTTGATCGTAATAAGTATAAAACCTCAAAAGTTTACTGAGAAGGACGAAAACAATTTTCATGAGAGAGCATTTCATTCCAACGAAATCAGTGCTTTTGTGTCTTACTTTTGAATAGGTTATCATTGATGATCCAGTCTGCGTGTACAAACATCAAATGAGGTTATTAATCTAGAAATCAAAGGTCATGGTCCAAATTTATTGTATATCCGACTGTGTCCATGTTGAATACGAGGTGAGTTCTGAAATTCCTTTGCATTATGTGTGCTGAGGGACAAAATGGACTGAACATCGAATGGTTATAGATTTAGTACATTCCAGCGTTCAGACTATAGAAATTTCATGTAGTTTATCTGAATCAGTTGAACATATGCTAATTTTGTTGATTTCATGAGAATGTGCGGTATATGAATCAATTTATCTTGTATTTCCCATCTTTTCTAGCTTGTATTTCCCCTTTTTTCTAGCTTAAAATTTTCTAACAGATTACATTTGAGGAATCCTCCTAATAGTTTTTCAATTCAACACAGGCTGGAGAATACATTGAATTACGGTCTTGAAAGAGTCTGGGCTATTGGCTACATGAAAAGTTCCAGAAGGTTTGTCTTAAACATGTTTTCTTACTATCTTTTTGAGATTTGGATTTCCTCTACTGGAAGATGTTTCGATAATGCTTACTGGTACTTTTCATGTTTTCATCTGTAATCTTCATGTTGCAACTTCTAGATTATAATTGCAACCTTTTCGTAACTTCTTTGTCATATGAGGAATATGATTGGACTGTTCATGGTTGGTATTCTCTGTACAGAGTTGTGATCGGTTATGATGAAGGAACCATTATGGTCAAACTTGGTCGTGAAGTGCCTGTAGCTAGCATGGACAGTAGCGGAAAAATCATCTGGGCTAAGCATAATGAGATTCAAACTGTAAACATTAAGAGCGTCGGAGCAGGTTTTGAGGTTTGAAACTAAGTAGACTGATTTATTTTTGTAAAAATGACAACTTTTTTATTACATCTTGCTTTGCTTTTTGTAGGTTACTGATGGCGAAGGTTGCCATTGGCTGTTAAGGAGTTGGGAACCTGTGATCTTTACCCCCAAGTGAGTTTTCATCTCCTTGAACCCCACTTTTGCCTGGATTAGTTTCTTGAATAAGGTATTGAGATTCGAGACATGTCTTCGTAAGGAATACTTATCATCAACTTCTCATTGTGGTGCTAGCTGTGCGTTTGAACATGCTTCTTGTTTTGGAAAGCTATTTATTATAATTGACATTTGAGGATAAATGGGGCCTGAGGTCCTACTTCCTCATCACTTTGGTCCATATTTATGCCAATGAGGTTTCACTGCCTGTTGTCTTTTTTACCTTCTTTCCTTATACTTGAATCTGTGGAGTATTTCTTTCTGGATTTGAAAGCAGTGGTTTTGCTGCTTGCTAAAAGAGTTGATGTGCTCCAGGCAGTGATTCTGTCTATATGCATGATCACAAATTAGTAGAGATTCTCTTCATGAAATTATAAGTTTTGCGTCTAGTTTTTGAAATAGTAAGGATGGCTCTAAAAGGGAGTGGACAAGCTTGTCTATATTGCTAGATGAATCAATGGGATACTAGGATTTAACTGCTTCTTCTAAGGACTTTGATTGGGACATCAACATGGTAGATCTGCCTGGATCGCATTTTCTTGATTATACTACTATTGTTTCTTTGGTCAGAGACTATGCTACTAATAAAGCAATTGACTTTGAGGAGTCTTAAACTCTTGTTACATATGAAGTTATCCACAAACCTCCAATTTGTATTGTTGATTCTTCTTCAGAGCTTAAAGCACAATCCAAATGGGAGGTTTGTTGTAGTCTGCGGAGATGGTGAGTACATTATATATACTGCATTGGCATGGAGGAACCACTCTTTCGGTTCAGCACTTGGATTTGTTTGGTCTTCTGATGGGGAATATGCTGTCAAGGAAAGTACTTCAAAAATCAAAATCTTCGGTAAAAATTTCCAGGTTGGTCTATTTACATTGTACATTTCATAAGTTTCAGCTTCAGTGGTTTACAAAATTAATTGCTGTAGTTTTCTGCCGTCCTGAGTCCAATAAAAACGTTTGTTTTCTTAAAAGGAAAATGGGATCCTGTGAAGTCCTTTTGCTCTCAAATGATTAGTTGGTATTGGCTAATCTACTTGCCTTTGCATTTACCGTTTTGCAGCTCCTATAGATGTGGATTGCTTTTTTTTTTTTTTTTTTTCAAATGTTTATGTATGAGTATAACAATTGAAGACAAACCAGTGTAGCCTAAGGATATCACCTTTCTCATCTGTCATTCTCCCTACATTTGATACTCCACAGACCGATGAGTACTCTTTGCACTTTGGAGCTATAATACATGGCCACAGTAGCCATGGCTCTTCTACAACCAGAAGTTTCTTAATGGCCACGCTTGTTCTTTTTTCTTTTTGGTTAATGGGTTTGCACCACCTTGATGCCATATATATGATCTATTTTATACCTTTCAAAACAGACACACATGCGCATATGTTTGAAGAGTTTTAGCTAGTTGGGAACATTTTTTTAGTACCCTTGTTTGACATCAATACTAGCATGCAAGGTGAAAACTCATGTGACGTAGTTTAGAGGATGTGGCAAGTATGATACTGGTGGTATTTTTCAGGAGAAAAAGAGTATTCGACCAACCTATTTGGCTGAACATATCTATGGCGGCACTCTGTTGGCCATGTGCTCAAATGACTTCATTTGCTTCTATGATTGGGTTGAATGCAGGTTGATTCGAAGAATTGATGTCAATGTGAAAGTAAGTTTGTGTCATGCCACACGCACACACAAATTTATCTTATTTTCAGTGAATGCACTTTTGATGTCATATAATTTTCTATCGTGTTAGAACTTATATTGGGCTGATAGTGGTGATTTAGTGGCAATTGCCAGTGATGCATCTTTCTACATCCTCAAGTATAACGTGAGTATCATTTTTCTCTTGTATCTCGGCCTTGACTACTTTCAATTGTTTGTAATTTTCTTGTTATGCCACTGGTGACATTACTGGGTGAGCTGACGAGGTCATCTGGGATTTTTTTTTAAGCGTGATGTAGTTGTGTCTTATTTGGAGAGCGGAAGAGCAGAAGATGAGCAAGGAGTAGAGGATGCTTTTGAACTTCTCCATGAAACCAATGAGCGTGTCAGGACCGGTATCTGGGTTGGTGATTGTTTCATTTACAACAACTCTTCTTGGAGGCTCAATTACTGTGTAGGTGGGGAGGTATGATGCTCAATTTTTTCCTTTTCATCTTCTTTGTTATTCTCCATGTAATGTTATGTGCTCAATGGGAAATCAATTCTTCTTGAGTAATAACTTGACAACTTCAGGTGACTACAATGTTCCATTTGGACCGGCCTATGTACTTGTTGGGATATCTTGCCAATCAAAGCCGGGTATACCTAATTGATAAAGAATTCAAGTGAGTAAGGTTTTAGCATTTGTTATTTGACAATAGGTCATTATATTGCAGCTTATATATTGAGGTTTTATTGAATCTTATTTGTATGACTTTAAATGCAGTGTTATGGGGTATACATTACTTCTCAGCTTGATTGAATACAAAACTCTGGTTATGCGTGGAGATCTGGAAAGGGCCAATGCACTTTTACCTTCGATTCCTCGAGAGCATCATAATAGGTACACATCATCCCATGATTGCCAAATGATCAGGATTCTCTACCAAGGCCAATGTTTTAATTTTTATTGTTGAGGTTTTCTCGAGAAAAGGATGGTTAGTAGACTTGTATAATATATGTCAAGAGTAAGAACTTCATTGATGGACGTGAAGCTCATTTTGTTTTGTTGAAATTTATTTTATTGGAGAAGAAATTGCTGAATGCAACTATTGTTGGAACAACTAAAATAAAACTGACAATATCATTGTTTTTGAAATGCTTTATCCTTCTCTCTGCTGGCTACTGCAATTATTATTCTTTCTACAGTGTTCATTAACCATCTGTTCAGGTAATCTCATCTTTTCTCTTACAATGAATGTGAAATCAGCATCAGTATGCTTGTGGATCTGGCTATTTGGTAGATTTGAATGCCGTTGCCTTTTGGTTCCATGATTATAGCTTTGGCTTAAATCTGTTTTTTCCTGGTGAAACTTTTGTTTAATTTATTTTGCATAAATTTAAGGGACAACTTCTTCCTATTGCTTGTCCTTGATTTTGGACATTAACGGTTGCAGGTAACCATACCTTCGATTCTCTTTTAACTGAAGTCTAGTGATTCTGTTATAATGCTGCACCACTTGATCGTTGTAAATTTGACAATGTACTTTTGAGAAGTTTTAACTTATCTCCAATCATTAGTGTGGCTCGTTTCTTGGAAGCACGAGGTATGATAGAGGATGCACTTGAAGTGGCTATGGACCCAGATTACAGGTTTGAATTAGCCATACAGCTTGGGAGGTTGGGGATTGCAAAGGTGATTTGTGTTGGTTTTTAGCCAAACATGGGACATGTCTAGTAGTTTTCTTTTTTGGTTGGAGAGTCATTGATGGTTATAGGACATCAAGAATAACCTGAATTTTTTTTTTATGACAGGAAATTGCAATGGAAGTGCGGAGCGAGTCTAAATGGAAGCAGCTGGGAGAATTAGCTATGTCGAGTGGAAAGGTGTTCCATCTACTCAACTTGATAGTTATGGCTTTCTATGTTAAACATATCAGGTTTTTAAGAGAAAGCTCTGAAAAAACACATCTAGATTGGGAATAAAGTTCAGGATCTCTGGTGAGATTAATTGTCTGAATTTTAACTTAAAATCGGTTTTCTAGGATCAACATATTAGTGAAAATTTCCCAGCTTTAACAAGTTCGAATTTCATTATATTTGCGAGTCAATGCTTGTATGTCATCCTTATCATTGCGTATTTGATTTAATGCAGTTGGAAATGGCTGAAGAATGTATGAAACAGGCTATGGACTTGAGTGGCTTGTTACTGCTCTATTCTTCCTTAGGTGATGTTGAAGGAATCTCGAGACTTGCATCCCTTGCTAAACAGCAAGGAAAGAATAATGTTGCATTCCTCTGTTTGTATATGTTGGGCAAATTAGAGGACTGTCTCCAGCTGTTGGTGGATACGTAAGTTAGCTTTAACTTTGTTTTTCTATAGAATAAAAAGAACATTACATCATGCGATAGTAAATGCCTCTCTCTCTCTCTCTCTCTCTCTCTCTCTCTCTCTCACACACACACACACACACACACACACACATCTTTGTGTTTTCCAGTGATCGCATACCTGAGGCTGCTTTGATGGCACGATCTTATCTACCAAGCAAAGTTTCAGAGATTACTGCAATCTGGAGAAAGGACCTCCACAAGGTAAGTTATATTCCCTTGTCATGTTTTGTCTTTGAAAAGGTAAATGGAGCCTGATTTTGATCGCATGCATTTTGTTGTTTGTATCATTAATGATGCTTTTTCTCTTGCAACCTTATTGAACTGGTGCTGTGAGGGATGGTTCTTGATTCTTTCCTGCTTTTTGACCAATTAGCTGTGGAACTGTACAGAAAGGTCTTGGTAATTAGCTATAGAAACTGGCTATTTGGATACTTTTTTTTTAAAGAATCTAAATCTGATTTCTTAATCCAATTTATTCAAGTAGTACTTTCATTCTTCCTTTGCTATTATTAGATTATGTTAGGCAACTTCCAATTCATCAAATCAATTTTCTTGATGTTAAGTATGTTGCTGCAAGAAAGAGGTTACTTCTCTACTTTCAGGACCATTCAAGTTCTCGTTTCAATATTTTCATGCTTATACTTTAAATGTTATAAGTAATGTTTAGCTATGGACAAAATCGAGTCCTTTTCTAGTTGTATGATATCTCAATCATTTTCTCAGATACATAAAAGGTTCATATAAAAGTGGGTAGTGACATAAGCACATCTCTATTTATGCAGGTAAATCCACAAGCCGCAGAATCTTTGGCTGACCCTGAAGAATATCCAAATTTATTTGATGATTGGCAAGTGGCTCTTTCTGTTGAATCTAAGGTTGCTGGGATAAGGTACTGGAAAACAATTTCTTAGTTCATCTATGCTTAAAAATGATACCGTTGTGTCCACCTTTTTATGCTCTCTCTTGTTAATTATATTGCCTTTTAATTACATCAGTTTCTATCACTACTGTTGACGTGTAATACCTATGCTTTTCAGTGTTTCTTTTAAAGAGCTTGAATTATTGATGCTTAAATCTTTTAGAAATTCTCCAGCACATCATTTGGTATAGTTTGCTTACTTTCGACTTCTAATTGTTTTCTAGGGGTGTTTATCCTCCTGCAGAAGAATACGCAAAGTACTCTGATAGATCGCACAATAATCTTGTTGAGGCTTTCAGAAGCATGCAAGTTGAGGAAGAGAATGTAACTCTTGAAAATGGTGACCAGAGTCACAAGGTAATGTTCTTGACCAAGTTCATAGTGAGTCATGTCTTCCCACTATTTACTCATTTTCTTCCATAAAGCAATCAGGACCAGTTTGCAGTACCGTGCCTAGAGCAAAGGAGATTACATATATGCTATAAAATACAATAGGAAACCACGTGACCTATTTGCTTTTTCTCTCAAAGTGATAGTCATGAATGGCTAGGAACTTCCTTTCTGTGTGCTGTTTTTTCTTTTCATCTCCATGTAGGCTTATGAACAAAATGGAGAGAAAGAGGATGCAGAAGAAGAAAGCCAGGAGGAGGGTGTAGTGGTGGATGCTAATTCTACTGATGGTGCCATACTCATTATTGGCAATGAAGCTGAAGAAGAGTTGGGTGTGAATGATGAAGGAACCCCACCGGCCTGAAAGGCAATTGTGGGGCCAGTGTGCATATCCAAATTTTGTCTGATGGTGATTACTTGATTCTAAGCATCTCTTACTCTCATTTCCATCAGATGTTACCATAGATTCTACTTTTATTGAACTCAGTAGAGATATTGTACTGTGATGCTTCAAATTTGGTTCAGCTGATCTCTTAAAACAAGCACAAAAAAAAAAAAATTATTGTAACTGTTCCTGTTGTGGAAACATTTCATTCATATGTGCCTTGTATAGTATCTCATAAACTTATTTCCTTTTTATATTTTAAAACCCAAAATGCAATTGCAGATTCAAAAGGTTCTCTTTTACTTATTAAAGTGGCGCTTATATGCAAATAAATATTGGGAAACGTATATATATCGAAAGAGTCTTCTAATCAAATTGGTAATAAGAAAAAGTTCACAAAATTGGTAAAATGAGAAGTGCAGACTGCATCCTTATAGCAATGGTAAATAATTGCACATGGTTGATTCTAACATGGAAAGCTGGATCTGATTCATTCTCTACAAACTGAGCCATTTGCATCCTGACCTTCATGGCCAAATATATGGCATGCTATATGTGCTACTGCATCTCATAAAGCTGTATAAATTCTGTTTGATCATTTGAGTTTGCAATAAGAACTTAAAAGTGGATCTTGTTTTCAGTCTCTGTCCTGGTCTTCCTACATATTGCAACATATCCACGTAGAATGTACTGGTCATGTTGACTGAACTGGTTGCACAAGTTCCACTTTTATGGTTTATCATTCCAGGTCAACACCGTGTCCTCAATTATGGAAGTCAATTTCTTTTTGTATAGCCTCTTGCACTTGTGATTTCATTTTTTGATTACCGCCCACACATTGTTTGTTCTATGTTGTGTTATTACATCTTTTACTCCATTTATTGTAATTACTAATGCTGTTCACTTATTCTTTTCTCTTATGCTGCTTGACAAGTGAAGTCCTATTCATTTTTTGTTTTTGAAGTTCACTTCTTCTGTTTTGACAGTTCATACGCAATACCACCGAGAGTGACTCAAGAGAACCAAGTCAAAATTTTGTTAATTCTGTTTCAAGGTGAGACAAAAATTCAACTGAGTAGTTGATATATATGGATTGAGTGTAACTTTGGAGGGTCGCAGTTAAACTTGTTGCTCAACTAAGATTTTATTCAAGCACAGGTCCAAATGGTGAAAAATGACTCAAATTTTTCTTCAAATCCTCTGAGACATTGAAAAGTAACAAATAGGATGTAAAATGGGGACATGATGAACCACATTTCCATTTCAATCCATTATCACTTTATATCTCCTTCAAGTACCTGAATTCTGAATAACTATAGAACTATTGCTGGTGAGCCAGTAGAACTCTTTTTGAACCAATCAAGGTAGCTTCAGAATATAATCGTGGTAATCTGGAGAAAGTAGCCCTTAGGCAAGGTACCTATTACAGTTCTTGTTGGACCAACCTTTCAGACATATGACTTGGCTACTTGAAGCCATGTTTGTGGATTTATGGGATCTAGTCTACAACTACCTTAAATGCATTTTTATAGCTTAGTCTGGATCATGTGAAGATTAAATATTGCTTGTCATTCATGAACCCACCCAAGGCAGAGGTGAATCTGGTTATTCATATAATTCATTCCCAAATTATGTAAGTTTCCGGAGCAGCAGCAACCTATATCATCTTTGGCTGTCTTTGTCAGAAGCTTCTGCAAATACCTGTGTTGTTCGTCCTACATGCAGGAACCTGGAGCAGTGAATGTGCTCAGACTGCATCTTGTTTTAGTAGGATCCAAGTGAAAATAGTTGGCTCAGCAAGTTGTAGGACTTGATCACAAATTGCAGAAACATTTGAGGACTTAAAACAATTGTTGTACAAGTTATAATCTTATAGGTTGAGTGACGCTGCTGAGGAAATCGATCTAAAACACTTAATTGTGTGGTTGAATACTTCAAATGCACCATGAGGGGAATTTTGGCTGACCAAGCGAGCTTAACTATAATGACAGCTACTGCTTTCAGTTGTCACTTTGCTTTTGAATTCTTACTCCACATGGGGAGCGTGTATTTATCTCAAGGATATCCCTGCACTGATAACTCTGAAATTCTGCTTGACATCCATCCATGCCTTATAAATTTCTTCTTTCCTGATTTTCGTTAGTTTTCCCGCAGTTAGCTTAAGAGATCACCGGGATCCATTGCCTCCATTTCCTGGTGTTTACCAATTCAGTGAGTTGATTTTTTTTCCATTATTTTGGAAAATTTATAATGTAATAATTGCCATAGAGAAAGTAGTGCAAAACCTCCTTTGTTTAGTTGTTCTTTCGCCTTTCTTTGGCTAAGTTTTTGAGGCCTTTCCACCTTTGCTCCATAAGCTTGAGCAATTGAGAATATTGCTTCGTTGTAAGTAGAGACTTTCAGGCTTTCATGTTCCAATTCCCCAGGTTTTTGGTATGGAGGGGATGACAAGTCTTGAGATCATGTAGACAGATTTCCTCTACACGATTTGATGGACTGGGGTAGCTTCTTTTTTATATGCTTCAAGCATTTTATGATTGGGTGTGAAAACTGTTCAAGGTATGGCTACCGAGGTGGTGCCGAATTTTGCACAGAGGCAATGACATGGGCACAGGTTAATTAGTTTGTAATTAAATGGTCTTCTGAATCTACCTTCTCTCAATTTCAGTATGCTAATCTAGAGAATAGGGGGAAAGATCATTTGTTGCACTATTCCATGGGATTTTGCCTTCGACTTTCCTCTCAACAAGAGTATTGAATGGCGGCCGTGCATGAAATAGACTTTGAATGTGGGATTTGTCAGTGGACATAATGTCGACGAATATGATGCGGTCTACTCTTACGTGATTGTTTCTCACATTGGATATACTGGCCTTATTGGTCTCAGTGAGCCTGTCGGCTTGGATCGAGGGCCTTGTTGGCCAATTAGCAGCTGGCTTCTTATGGAGTAGGTGGAGTAATTGGCATAGTCGGCTCTGGCTAAGTGAAGATTTATACTTGAGAAACGGGCATGGTAGGATAACATGCTGTCTTGAAGTGATCCATGTGAAGAAGCCATAGAAGCTGTTCCCATTTTTAAGACATTCTTGCTTTCCCCTTTTTTTTCAATTTCAAAACACAAAAATGATTTAACTTCTAAAAAATGTAAAGAAAATTGTATTGCGTCAAGGGGCTACACGCTTGTTCATAAATGCTTTTGAATTTTTGAACCGTCATTAAGCGGCTACTCGCAATATTTCAGAAAATTTGTTCTGGTAAGTGCTCCAAACGATCTAACCGGAAGTGGCCTATTTTTTTGTCCAAGCCTCATTACTCGATCACGGGTTTAAATCTGTACATCGGAATATGACATTCTTATCAGTAAGTCGCCTCTGTCGCTGGCCACCAGTTCAATTCTTTTCTAATCCAGACAAGTGGACTGGCGACCAAAATAAAAAAAAATAAAAGACAAGTTGGCTGATTATGAAACTGATCATTCTGATATGTATATGGTTCACCCACTTGAGCACTAACTTCCAGTGCTTCTGTGAACCCGTGAACCTTTTGTCAATAATATAACACTTCCTAGCGTGCACTCCACCATAGGCATCTTGAGATAAATCTAAAATCCTAATAAACTAACATCCACCGTAACAAAGTAACATACGAATCTGCTGGAACTAAATATACCTCAAAGACTCCTGTCATCTCATTCAATTCACTGATAACACTACTCCACTTCAGAAAAGCAAAGACTTGTCATAAATTCTCAGTAGGCAAGTTACACATGATGGGTGCATGTCTCCGAGCAAGAACCCACACAACCCGCAACTCTTTTCTCACCTGAGCAACATGAACAGGAGCAGAAATGTGAGCTTCCACAGAGAGAGAGAGAGAGAGAGAGAGAGAGAGAGAGAGAGAGAGAGTTATTACCAGGGTTATCCTTTGAACTGAGGTTGGTACACAAGGAGGAGGCGCACCCAAGCTTGCAGAAGTAGTGTGTATCTCTGAGGCTGTTTGAAGGAGGGCTTATGCAGTCCTTCAGGCACTTGAAAGAGCATGAGAACAGAGTTTGACCGGGCGTGATGGCGCACAGGATGAAGCAGCCCTTGTAGCAATCCTCGAAGTTGGCTCTGGACTGCCCAAGAAACAACCCCAACAGCAGACAAACCACAAATGCGGACTTTACCTCGCCCATCTTCTTCTCTTGCAACGAGGATGAACTAGAAGCGGCACTGACAAAAGTGACAAGATTGAGCTGGAATGAAGTGCTCATATGGCCCTTCTTTGAGAGGATGGGGACAAAACATTTGTGTGACGTGTAATTCAATATGTCCGTACTTTTCGTTGAGTTTGTGAGTGGAGGATTGGCAACATCCATTCTCAGACTATTTTCCCATTTTGCAAGTAATGTCATACACATATATCAGTGTTCTCCACAGGCCTTTCATTTTTTTTCCTCCTGAATTTTTAGAATGATTGAAAAAACCCTATGGCAATGTACAAATTCTTATTTTTCATTTTGTGATTGAATTAATTTATTTTATTGGTAATTATTGCTGCAAACTACCAAAAATTAGATCCTCCAAGGATGATTATATTGCCTTGATGCATTACGTAGATGCTCTTGTAGCACTCAATTTTTCCTGTCTTGCCCACATGATTTCAATCTCGGTCATTGCTAAAGTATAACCCTTGTGCATGATAGAATACTTGTTCTATGTATTGGATTCGAAAATGGTAAATTACTTCGTATGTACTTTAAAGATATCAACATATTTTGTTATATTTCTTTACATAAATATATTGATCTTTTATTATTTGAGCGATGTCTATTTGTTTTATTTAAAAGTCTTAGTGTTAACTCAAAAGATCTGTTACGTTAACATCCTTTATTTTTTCAACATATTTATGTTATACATGTATAACAATCTTCATCCTAGACCTATATTCTACGTGTATATTACGTCATTTATTTAGACTAATAAAAACAATTTATGGCGATGGCAATTGTTTCTTGGTTGCAACTATCTTGTTATTGATGTTACCAAAAACAAATAAACATTAAACTTAATTGATGTTACAAACGAATGAACTTAATTTATAAAGCTCGTGGGGAAAATTATCCAAAATATCCTAAACTTTTTGCACTTTGTCAATTCAGTCCTAAATTTTTCAATTTGGTCAATTGACTCCATTCGGCCAATTTGGCCTGAAATCACTAACGTGGATGTTGACGCTGATGTGAAATTTTTTTAATAATATTTTAATATTTTATTGATTTTTTAAAATTAATTTTTCCATATCTTTTTCCTTTTCTTCTTTTTTTGTCTTCCATCGTTTCATTTTTCTATATGTTTTTAGTATGCTAATCTAGAGAATAAGGGGAAAGATCAATAGTTGCACTATTCGATGGGATTTTGCCTTCGACCATCCTCTCAACAAGTCTATTGAATGGCCATGCATGATGTAGACTTTGAACGTGGGATTTGTCAACGAACATAATGTCGACAAATATAATGTGGTCTGCTCTTAAGTGATCGTTTCTCACATTGGATATATACCGGCCTTATTGGTCTCAATGAGCCTGTCGGCTCGGATTGAAGGCCTTGTTGGCCAATTGGCAGCTCTCTTCTTCTTATGGAGTTGGTAGAGTAATCGGAATGTTCGGCTTCGGCTAAATGAAGATGATACTTGAGAAACGGGCGAGGTAGGATAAAAAGCTATCTTGAAGTGATCCACGTGAAGAAGTCATAGAAGCTGTTTGCATTTTTAAAACATTCTTGTTTCCCCTTTTTTCCAATTTGAAAACACAAAAACGATTTATAACTTTCAAAAATAAGAAAGGAATTGTATGCGTTAAGGGGCTACATGCTCATTCATGAATGCTTTTGAATTTTCGAACCATGGTTAAGTGGCTACTAGCAATATTTCAAAAAAATTTGTTTTGGTAAATAATTCAAACGATCTAACTAGAAGTGACGTAATTTTGTATGCCCTAAAAAGTTTAAGAATTTGGCATTCATATAAGGGAGCTAGATATCTTTTCCCCCTATATATGTCACTCAGCTACTCTAACAAGTGTTCGCAACGGGGTTACGATTCATTTCTGGTCATAAATGGCAATGCTGCACCATGTGGACCGACTTCCCTTAACCAATACTTTTTTGTCCAATGCTTATTTAGCAATCATGGGTTTGAGTCTGTACATCAGAATATGACATTCTTATCACTAAGCCACGTCTGTTACTAGTTCAAATCTTTTCTATTCAGGACAAGTTGGTTGATTAGGAAAATGAACATTATGATACGTATATGGCTCACCCGCTCGAGCACTAACTCCTAGCGCTCTGTGAAGTCATGAACCTTTGGTCAACGACACATCCTAGTGTGTACTCCGTGATTCGCATTTTCAGATAAACATTAAATCCCAATAAACTAACATTCACCGAAACAAAGTAGATAAGAATTTTGCTGGAGCTGAAAATGGCTCAATACTCCTGACGTTCCATTCAATTCATTGACGTGTTATTCGACTTCAGAAAACCAAAGATTTATAATAAATTATTTAAGGGCAAGCTACGCATGAGTGGCACATCTCTCCGAGCAAGAATCCACACAACCCGCAACTCTTTTCTCACCTGAGAAACATAAACGTGAGCAGAAATGTGAGCTTACACAGAGAGAGAGAGAGAGAGAGAGAGAGAGAGAGAGAGAGAGAGAGAGAGAGAGAGAGAGAGAGAGAGATTATTACCCAGGTCATCCTTTGAACTGAGGTTGGTACACAAGTAGGAGGCACATCCAAGCTGGCAGAAGTACTGTGGATCTCTGAGGCTGTCTGAAAAAGGAGTTACACAGTCCTTCAAGCACTTGACAGCGCATAAGGGCAGAGATTTACCGGGCGTGATGGCACAGACGATTAGGCAGTTCTTGTAGCAATCCTGAAATTTGGCTCTGGACTGCCCAAGAAACAACCCCAACACAAGACAAACCACAAATACAGACTTCACTTTGTCCATGTTCTTCTCTTACGATGAGGAAGAATTAGAAGCAACACTGACAATTTGACTAAATTTAGCTGAATGATGGTCCTTTTATGCTCCAACCAAGAGTGCCATCTATGGGTTCTTTCAGGGCAAGCACAATAGGAAAGGGACAACAATTTTCCTTACATGTAATGCATCATGTTTGTTAAAAATCTCTCTTGTTTTTAAGCTCACAAAGGAAACTGGATCGATTTAGGTCCCTGGTTTTAGTGGTTTACTAATTTGAGTAGGACTAATTAATTTGAGTAAGTTTTCTATTTAATGCAAATATTTTTGAGAAAATTACCAATTTAGTAATAAACATATTGTACGGATTCTAATGTAATCCTTATCATTCAATTATTCCAATGTATTCCTCAATTCTGGTCAAATTTTGGCTAGCGATCTGATGCGAACAAATTGAATGAAATGAGGTAGTTTTCCACGATTTTATGAGTTTTTTTTTTTCTTTATTTTTCTTTTGTGGTTACCGTTCATCTTCATCCTCATTCTTCTTTCCTTTTTTATTTATTCCCTTGCTTCAAATAAGGTTTCTCTTCTCTAGAACATTTAAATACCAGAATCATCTCTAGCCCGATGGAGTTTAAAAAAATAAAACATAAAACATGAACAATTACTCCAACAATCATTTGTTTCCCATTTCCTCGAATCCCAAAAATCATATCCCAAAATTGCACTCTTAAATGAAACGATATAATATTGCATGATTTTTTGAAGGGCTTTGTATAACGGTCTTTGGGTCGAGAATAACGGCAAGTTGGTGAGCCACAAATTCTTGAAGAAATGGACCCCACAATAATTTATAATTAGTTTTTATTTATTTTTGTGGCCCACGACATTGTGTTAATCTCATAGTAAATTAATGACAATCACTTAATCAATTCTCTTTTCTGAATATTCTGATTTCCTTCTTTTTTTTTTCTTGTGTGGTTACTGTTCATCTTCTCCCTTTTCCTTCTTTTTTTTTTTTTTTTATTTTCGGTTTCTCTTTTCTAGAACATTTATATACTGGGATCATCTCTAGCCTTATGGAGTTTGAAAAGACTAAGAAAAACATGAACAATTACTCCAACAATCCTTTGTTTCCCATTTCCTCGAATCCCACAAAAATCTCGCTCTTGAACGAAAAGATATAATTTTGCACGATTTTCTGAATTTTCAGTTTTTTTTTTTCGTTTATTTTCTTTTGTGGTAACTGTTCATCCTTTCCTTTTTCCTTCTTTCCTTTTTTAATTCTTTCCCTTGCTTCAAATAAGCTTTCTCATTTTTAGAACATCTAAATACTAGAATCATCTATAGCCCCATAGGCTGAGTTTGGTGGGCCGGATAAAATTATTTATAGGATAAATTCGATGTTTGGAGCGACTTGAAATCTGGATATGACCGAATATAACCCAGATATAGTCTAGATAAAAAATCCCACCTAGGGGGTGGGATAAACCCAGATAGGATTTGTAAATATGAAGAAAACTAAATTTCAGAATATCGGTAAAAGCTTCTACTATCCCTGCAACTTTTGCCCTCTCTACTTGCCATTTCTCTCCCTCTTCTTCTTCGACTTGTTTTTGCTCTTTTCACATTCACGGCTCACCCACCACCACACAAATATATACAACTCATCATGCATTCGGTGTTTAAAATCAGGAAAAATATGGATATCTTTGGAATATATTCGTGAATCTATTAAAAGAGAAATGGTTAGTATACTCAGATCAATTTATAAAATTAATATATAAGTTATGTGAGATTGTTATTAGTGTTGAAAATAACCCGCTTATTTTTTACTTAATTGTGATATGTTATTTCGCATTTTGAAATAAAGGATGAACCACTAAAATTATTCAAATCCTTGTATTAAAAGGGTGAATACAAAAAAAAAATTACAAACTCAACGCGTGATTAAGGTTTTTTAAAACATAAGTACACATTGACTTGTCTATAGGGATGAGGATCTCTATCTCGCACAATATTTCCATGTAGGTTGTGGTGCCATTAGAATTAGAGTTCTCTTCCTTTCTCATCGTAATGAGTGCAGCATTGGATTTATAAATGAGAGAGAGGCGCCAATTGAATGCGTCGTCTAAGTATTAATAGAGGACAAAACTCATTCATTTGGTCTGTCAGGATATTATCAGAATGAATTATAACTGAAGTGAAAGCCGTTTAACAGTCCTCCTGTTTTGAGAGTACATACAATACCACCAAGAGAGACTCAAGAGAACCAAGTCGGAACTTTGTTAATTCTTTTTCAAGGTGAGACAAAAATTTAAGAGTTGTTGATATATATGGATTGAGTGTAACTTTGGAGGGTCGCAGTTAATCTTTTTGCTCGTCTAAGATTTTATTCAAGCACAGGCCCAAATGGTGAAAAATGGATCAAATGTTTCTTCAAATCCTCTGAGACATTGAGAAGCAACAATTAGGATGTGGATGGAGACATGATGAACAACATTTCCATTTCAATCCATTATCACTTTATATCTCCTTCAAGTACCTGACTTCTGCATAATTATAGAATCCTATTGCTGGTAAGCCAGTAGAACTCTTTTTGAAGCAGTCGAGGAAGCTTCAGAATATGATCGTGGTAACTGGAGAAAGTAGCGCTTAGTCAAGGTACTTATTACAGGTCTTGTTGGACCAACCTTTCAGACATATGACTTGGCTACTTGAAGCCATGTCTGTGGATTTATGGGATCTAGTCTACGACTACCTCAAATGCATTTTTATAGCTTATTGCGGATCATGTGAAGATTCAATATTGCTAATCATTTGTGAACCCAAGGCAGAGGTGAATCTGGTTATTCATCTAATTCATTCCCAAATTACGTAAGTTTCCCAAGCAGCAGCAACCTGTATCATCTCTGGCTATCTTTGTTAGAAGCTCCTGCAAATACTTGTGTTGTTTGTCCTAAATGCAGGAACCTGGAGCAGTGAATGTGCTCAGACTACATCTTCTTTTAGTAGGATCCAAGTGAAAATAGTTGGCTCGGCAAGTTTTAGGACTTGATCACAAATTGCAGAAACATTTGAGGACTTAAAACAATTGTTGTACATGTTATAATCTTATAGATTGAGTGACAGTTGCAGAGGAAATCGGTCTAAAACACTTAATTGTGTGGTTGAATACTTCCAGTGCACCTTCAGGGGAATTTCGGCTGATCAAGCAAGCTTAACCATAGTGACGGCTACTGCTTTCAGACGTCACTTTCCTTTTGAATTCCTACTCCACATGGGGAGCGTGAATTTATCTCGAGGAGATCCATGCGCTGATAACTCTGAAATTCTGCTTGACATCCATGCCTTAACAATTGCATCTTTCCCTATTTTCATTAGTTGCACCGCTTGTAGCTCAAGAGATCACCGGGATCCCTTGCCCCCATTTCCTGGTGTTTGCCAATTCAGTGAGTTGATTTTTTTTCCATTATCTTGGAAAATAAATAATGTAATAATTGCCATAGAGAAAGTAGAGGAAAACCTCCTTTGTTTAGTTGTTCTTTCGCCTTTCTTTGGGTACGTTTTCGAGGCCTTTCCACCTTTGTTCCATAAGCTTGAACCATTGAGAATATTGCTTCGTTGTAAGTCGAGAGTTTCGGGCTTACATGTTCCAATTCCCCAGGTTTTTGGTATGGAGGGGATGAGAAGTATTGAGATCATGTAGACAGATTTCCTCTACTTGATTTGATGGACTGGGGTAGCTTCCTTTTCTTATGCTTGGAGCATTTTATGATCGGGTGTGAAAGCTGTTCAGGATATGGCTTCCGAGGTGGTGCCGAATTTTGCGTAGAGGCAATGACATTGGCACAGGTTAATTAGTTTGTAATTAACTGGTCTTCTGAATCTACATTCTCTGTTTTTCAGTATGCTAAACTAGAGAATAGGGGGAAAGATCAACATAGTTGCCCTATTCCATGGGATTTTGCCCTCGACTATCCTCTCAACAAGTCTATTGAATGGCCGTGCATGAAATAGACTTGAATGTGGGATTTGTCGGTGGACATAACGTCGAAGAATATGATGCGGTTTGCTCTTACGTGATCGTTTCTCACGTTGGATATACCGGCCTTATTGGTCTCAGTGAGCCTGTTGGCTCGGATCGAGGGCCTTGTTGGCCAATTGGCAGCTGGCTTCTTCTGGAGTTGGCGGAGTAATCAGAATGGATGGTTTTGGATAAGTGAAGATACTTGAGAAACGGGCGAGTAGGATAAAACGCTATACTAAAGTGATCCATCTGAAGAAGCCATAGAAGTCGTTCGCATTTTTAAAACAATCTTGGTTTCCCCCTTTTCCCAATTTGAAAACACGAAAACGATTTATAACTTTTAAAAATAAAAAGGAATTGCATGCGGTTAAGGGGCTACATGCTCATTCAGGAATGCTTTTGAATTCTTGAACCATTGCTAAGCGGCAACTCGCAATATTTCAGAAAATTTTGTTCTGGTAAATACTCCAAACGATCTAACTAGAAGTGGCCTAATTTTGCACGCCCTAAAAAGTTTAAGAATTTGGCATTCATATAAGGGAGCTAAGCCCTAGGATGCATCGACACGCTATTTGAGCGTCAGAAGCGGTGTCTGACAAGCTCGAACACGCGGCCGACGCATGTCGGAGATCCGAGACCCAGTCAACGCGCCGACGACACACGAGTCGGGAATCCGACATGCGATTTTCGACACGCACGGGGTTAATTTTACAAATTTCCAAAAATTTAGGGGTCAAAATGTAAATTTATAAAAAAGGGTAAAAAAAGTAAAAAGAAAAGGAGAGAAAGCTCGATTACTTCTGATTGATCAAGTGTGGATTGCTTTTTTTGTTTTTCAGTTTTTGTCAAATGTTAAATTTGATGATGGTTTGTGGATTGCTTGTTTTATTTTCTCCAAGTTTTATGGATTATTGGAATTGAATGCAGTTGAATTTGTTAAATTGAAACAATGAATTATATTAACAAATGGTGGCTTAATGTTTTTACTGTAAATCCATTTTAGGCTCCTTTTTTCTTATTATTTATTTATTTGTGGATTTGAATCAAATTAATTTATCATGTATATATGAAAATTTACATTTTATATATAACGTGTCGCAACGTGTCGGAATTCTGTATTTTTGAGAAAAAAACGTGTCACCTGTCGTGTCGTGCCGTGTCGCGTGTCGGTGCTACTTAGGCTAAGCCACATCTATTGTTGGTTCAAATCTTTTCCATTCAGGACAAGTTGTTTGATTAGGAAAATGAACATTATGATACGTATATGGTCCACCCACTCGAGCACTAACTCCTAGTGCTGTGTGAAGCCATGAACCTTCTGTCAACAACACATGCTAGTGTGTACTCCATGATATGCATTTCCGGATTAACATTAAATCCCAATAAACTAACATTCACCGAAACAAAGTAGACAAGAATTTTGCTGGAACAAAATGGCTCAATACTCCTGACGTTCCATTCAATTCATTGACGTGTTATTCGACTTCAGAAAACCAAAGATTTATCATAAATTATTTAAGGGCAAGCTACGCATGAGTGGCACATCTCTCCGAGCAAGAATCCACACAACCCGCAACTCTTTTCTCACCTGAGTAACACAAACATGAGCAGAAATGTGAGCATACAGAGAGAGAGAGAGAGAGAGAGAGAGAGAGAGAGAGAGAGAGAGAGATTTATTACCAGGGTTATCCTTTGAACTGAGGTTGATACACGAGGAGGAGGCACATCCAAGCGTGCAGAAGTACTGTGTATCCATAAGGCTGTCTGAAGGAGGAAGTAGACAGTCCTTCAAGCAGTTGAAAGCGCACGAGGTCAGAGATTTACCGGGCGTGATGACACACGGGATGAAGCATTTCACGTAGCAACCCTCAAATTTGGCTCTGGACTGCCCAAGAAACAACCCCAACACAAGACAAACCACAAATACAGACTTCACTTTGTCCATGTTCTTCTCTTACGATGAGGAAGAATTAGAAGCAACACTGACAATTTGACTAAATTTCGCTGAATGATGGTCCTTTTATGCTCCAACCAAGAGTGCCATATATGGGTTTTTTCAGGGTGAGTACAATTGGATACTGACAACAATTTTTCCTTACATGTAATTCATCATATTTGTTGAAAATCTCTCTAGAATTTAAGCTCACAAAGGAAACTGGATCAATTAGGTCCCTGGTTTTAGCGGTTTACTAATTTGAGTAGGATTAATTAGTTTGAGTAAGTTTCCTATTTAATCCAAATATTTTCGAGAAAATTACCAATTCGGTCCTAAACATACTGTACGGATTCCAATGTAATTCATATCATTTAATTATTCCAATGTATTCCTAAATTCCGGCCAATTTTTGGCCAACAATCTCAGAATTTTGCCATGCCTATTTGCAAAGCATATGAGTTGAAACTTACATCTGAAGCTAAATGTCCCACCCCCTACACCCAATTCCCCACCTCCTCGACAAACTGAATGAAAATTGGTAGTTTTGCCTGATTTTATGGATATTCTGATTATTTTCTTTTTTTCCTTTTTTTTTTGTGGTTACTGGTCATCTTCATCCTTTTCCTTCTTTCCTTTTTCTCTTTTCTAGAAAATCTCAATACAAGAATCAACTCTGGCCCGATGAAGATTGAAAGAATAAGGAAAGCATCAACAACTACCCCAACAATCCTCTCTTTCCCATTTCCTCAAATCCCACAAATCTTTTCCCCAAAATCTCACTCTTATGTGGACAAACTAGATGAAACTATTTGTAGTTTTTACATTATTTTCAAAATATTCTGATTTTTTTTCTTTTTTTATTCTTTTCTTTCCCTTTTTAACTTTTGTGGTTACTCTACATCTTCTCCCTTTTCCTTCTTCTTTTTTTTTTTTTTTTGATTCTTTCCCTTCAAATAAGGTTTCTCTTTTTTAGAACATCTAAATTCAGAATCAACTCTAGCCCGATAAAGTTTGAAAAGAATAAGGAAATCATGAACAATTACTCCAATAATCATTTGTTTCCCATTTCCTCGAATCCCGCAAATCGTATCCCCGAAATCTCACTCTTGAACGAAAAGATATAGTTTTAAATGATTTTCTGAATATTATGATTTTTTTTCTTTCATTTCCTTTGTAGTTACTGTTCATCTTTTCCCTTTTCCTTCTTTCCTTTTTTAATTCTTTCCCTTTCTTCAAAAGATTTATCTTTTTAGAACATCTAAATACCATAATCATCTCTAACCCCATAGAGTTCGAAAAGAAAAAACGTGAACAATACTTGAACTATCCTCTGTTTCCCATTTCCTTGAATCCCACAATTGTTCCAACTTTGAGTGAACAATTTCTAGTTTGAGTAGGTTTTCTTTTTTGTTCCAAATATTTTATACATAAGAAATTAGTGATATTCGTGAATTGCATTCAAGAGAAGCTGGCTGTGACAATCAATTGTGCAGCGTGCTCGTGAATTACATGTCGAGTGTTTGAAGTCATAAAAATCTTGGATTAAATTTTGTTTAATTCTCTTTTGAAATTGAGAGACTATTTCTTAAAGAACTGTAAATGCCAAATACTATGTGAGTACAAGAGGTATTTGAGCAACTCGAGTATGATTGTCATATCTGTTATATGTCTGTGGTAAAATCTTGTGCTGCTCTCCTCATGAAGTCAATCTACCACGTAAATCTGGCATCCTATTTATTTGCTTATTTTGTTTAATTTTATTGTTTGATAATCTATTTTCAAAACAACATTTGTCTTTAGGGATGTGTATCTCTATCTCGCGTTAAGTCATGGCGCCATTAGAATTAGATCTCTCTCTCTCTTGTCGTATGAGTGCAGAGAGAGAGAGAGAGAGAGAGAGAGAGAGAGAGAGAGAGAGAGAGAGAGAGAGAGTTGATGGAGTGCCTTGTCCAAGTGTCGGTAGAAGACAAAACTCATATATATGGGCTATTGGGAAATTATCACCGTGGAAAATGACTGAAGTGAAAGCCACTTAAGAAGGTGAGTTTGAACAGCGAATTCAATAACCTTTTAAAATCTCATTGAACGCATAAACTTTCTGTTCAACTTATTGATCACATTATTCCACTGTGTCCCACGTCAAAGACTTTCACAATTCTCGGAAGGCTTGCTACATTCGCTTGGTACATGTCACCGAGCAAGAATCCACACAACCTGCGACTTTTTCTTCACCTAACAGAACAAGCATGAACAATCAAGGGCGACCTCCTTCAGAGAGAGAGAGAGAGAGAGAGAGAGAGAGAGTATTCGATTACCTGGGTCATCCATTGAACTGAGGTTGGTACACAAGGAATAAGCGCATCCAAGCTTGCAAAAGGAGAGGGTATCATTGAGGCTATGTGAAGGTAGCAGACACTTATTCACGCACTTAACAGAGCAATCGAACGAAGTGCGACGAGGCAAAAGAACACACAGATTGTAGCAATTCCTGTAGCAAGACTTAAAATTTGGCACTTGTCTGCCACAAAAACAACCCCAACACCAGACAAATTATCAAAACAGAATTCACTTTGTCCATTTTGCTGCCTTCAATGAGGAAGAACTTGAAGAAGCACTGAGAAAATTGAGCTTCCGAATGCCGATTCAGGCCCTTTATGCCCCCCAACAAGAGCGCTTATAGGGCCTCTGCAGGACCGCCTTTGATGGTTCCTTGAGAGATGCCATTTATCGTTTTAGGCATCATATTTAAGTGCCTTCCTCATTTCCTAGAAGCCCTGCATTTAAGCTGCGTTTGGAATTGGCTTTGTGAAGCCACTTTGGGCACCTAAAGCCCTTTAGGCTAAAATTTGGTGTTTGGCAAATTTATTTTGAAACCCCATTGCCGGAGTTGGCGGAGTAATCAAATGGACGGCTTCGCTAAGTGAAGATACTTGAGAAACGGGCGAGTAGGATAAAACGCTATATTAAAGTGATCCATCTAAAGAAGCCATAGAAGCTGTTCGCATTTTTAAAACAATCTTGGTTTCCCCCTTTTCCCAATTTTAAAACACGAAAACGATTTATAACTTTTAAAAATAAGAAGGAATTGTATCGTTAAAGGGCGGTACTGCACGCTCATTCAGAATGCTTTTGAATTTTCAACCATTGCTAAGCAAAGCACTCGCAATATTTCAGAAAATTTTGTTCTGGTAAATGCTCCAAACGATCTAACTAGAAGTGGCCTAATTTTGCACGCCCTAAAAAGTTTAAGAATTTGGCATTCATATAAGAGAGCTAAGCCCTAGGATGCACCGACACGCTATTTGAGCATCGGAAGCGGTGTCCGACACGCTCGGACATGTGGCAGACACGCTTGGACACGCGGCCAACGCATGTCGGAGATCCGACACGCGGTCGACACGCCGGACACGCCGGTGACACGCGAGTCGGGAATCCGACATGCGATTTTCGACACTCACGGGGTTAATTTTATAAATTTCCAAAAATTTAGGGGTCAAAATGTAAATTTATAAGAAAAGGTAAAAAAAAAAGTAAAAAGAAAAGCAGAGAAAGCTCGATTACTTCTGATTGATCAAGTGTGGATTGCTTTTTTTGTTTTTTAATTTTTGTCAAATGTTAAATTTGATGATGGTTTGTGGATTGCTTGTTTTATTTTCTCCAAGTTTTATGGATTATTGGAATTGAATGCAGTTGAATTTGTTAAATTGAAACAATGAATTATATTAACAAATGGTGGCTTAATGTTTTTACTGTAAATTCATTTTGGGCTCCTTTTTTCTTATTATTTATTTATTTATGGATTTGAATCAAATTAATTTATCATGTATATATAAAAATTTACTTTTTATATACAACGTCTTGCAATGTGACGGAATTCTGTATTTTTGAGAAATAACGTGTCGCGTGTCGTGTCGTGCCGTGTCGCGTGTCGTGTCGGTACTACTTAGGCTAAGCCACGTCTGTTGCTGGTTCAAATCTTTTCCATTCAGGACAAGTTGTTTGATTAGGAAAATGAACATTATGATACGTATATGGTCCACCCACTCGAGCACTAACTCCTAGTGCTGTGTGAAGCCATGAACCTTTTGTCAACAACACATGCTAGTGTGTACTCCATGATATGTATTTCCGGATTAACATTAAATCCCAATAAACTAACATTCACCGAAACAAAGTAGACAAGAATTTTGCTGGAACAAAATGGCTCAATACTCCTGACGTTCCATTCAATTCATTGACGTGTTATTCGACTTCAGAAAACCAAAGATTTATCATAAATTATTTAAGGGCAAGCTACGCATGAGTGGCACATCTCTCCGAGCAAGAATCCACACAACCCGCAACTCTTTTCTCACCTGAGTAACACAAACATGAGCAGAAATGTGAGCATACAGAGAGAGAGAGAGAGAGAGAGAGAGAGAGAGAGATTTATTACCAGGGTTATCCTTTGAACTGAGGTTGATACACGAGGAGGAGGCACATCCAAGCGTGCAGAAGTACTGTGTATCCATAAGGCTGTCTGAAGGAGGAAGTAGACAGTCCTTCAAGCACTTGAAAGCGCACGAGGTCAGAGATTTACCGGGCGTGATGACACACGGGATGAAGCATTTCACGTAGCAACCCTCAAATTTGGCTCTGGACTGCCCAAGAAACAACCCCAACACAAGACAAACCACAAATACAGACTTCACTTTGTCCATGTTCTTCTCTTACGATGAGGAAGAATTAGAAGCAACACTGACAATCTGACTAAATTTCGCTGAATGATGGTCCTTTTATGCTCCAAACCAAGAGTGCCATATATGGGTTTTTTTTCAGGGCGAGTACAATTGGATACTGACAACAATTTTCCTTACATGTAATTCATCATATTTGTTGAAAATCTCTCTAGAATTTAAGCTCACAAAGGAAACTGGATCAATTAGGTCCCTGGTTTTAGCGGTTTACTAATTTGAGTAGGATTAATTAGTTTGAGTAAGTTTCCTATTTAATCCAAATATTTTCGAGAAAATTACCAATTCGGTCCCTAAACATACTGTCTTGGATTCCAATGTAATTCATATCATTTAATTATTCCAATGTATTCCTAAATTCCGCCAATTTTTGGCCAACAATCTCAGAATTTTGCCATGCCTATTTGCAAAGCATATGAGTTGAAACTTACATCTGAAGCTAAATGTCCCACCCCCTACACCCAATTCCCCACCTCCTCGACAAACTGAATGAAAATTGGTAGTTTTGCCTGATTTTATGGATATTCTGATTATTTTCTTTTTTTCCTTTTTTTTTTGGTTACTGGTCATCTTCATCCTTTTCCTTCTTTCCTTTTTCTCTTTCTAAAAATCTCAATACAAGAATCAACTCTGGCCCGATGAAGATTGAAAGAACAAGGAAAGCATCAACAACTACTCCAACAATCCTCTCTTTCCCATTTCCTCAAATCCCACAAATCTTTTCCCCAAAATCTCACTCTTATGTGGACAAACTAGATGAAACTATTTGTAGTTTTTACATTATTTTCAAAATATTCTGATTTTTTTTCTTTTTTTATTCTTTTCTTTCCCTTTTTAACTTTTGTGGTTACTCTACATCTTCTCCCTTTTCCTTCTTCTTCTTTTTTTTTTTTTTTTTGATTCTTTCCCTTCAAATAAGGTTTCTCTTTTTTAGAACATCTAAATTCAGAATCAACTCTAGCCCGATAAAGTTTGAAAAGAATAAGGCAATCATGAACAATTACTCCAATAATCATTTGTTTCCCATTTCCTCGAATCCCGCAAATCGTATTCCCGAAATCTCACTCTTGAATGAAAAGATATAGTTTTAAATGATTTTCTGAATATTATGATTTTTTTTCTTTTATTTCCTTTGTAGTTACTGTTCATCTTTTCCCTTTTCCTTCTTTCCTTTTTTAATTCTTTCCCTTTCTTCAAAAGATTTATCTTTTTAGAACATCTAAATACCATAATCATCTCTAACCCCATAGAGTTCGAAAAGAAAAAACGTGAACAATACTTGAACTATCCTCTGTTTCCCATTTCCTTGAATCCCACAATTGTTCCAACTTTGAGTGAACAATTTCTAGTTTGAGTAGGTTTTCTTTTTTGTTCCAAATATTTTATACATAAGAAATTAGTGATATTCGTGAATTGCATTCAAGATAAGCTGGCTGTGACAATCAATTGTGCAAACGGCTCGGAATTACATGTCGAGTGTTTGAAGTCATAAAAATCTTGGATTAAATTTTGTTTAATTCTCTTTTGAAATTGAGAGACTATTTCTTAAAGAACTGTAAATGCTAAATACTATGTGAGTACAAGAGGTATTTGAGCAACTCGAGTATGATTGTCATATCTGTTATATGTCTGTGGTAAAATCTTGTGCTGCTCTTCTCATAGAGTCGATCTACCACGTAAATCTGGTATCCTATCTATTTGCTTATTTTGTTTAATTTTATTGTTTGATAATCTATTTCCGAAACAACATTTGTCTTTAGGGATGTGTATCTCTATCTCGCGTTAAGTCATGGCGCCATTAGAATTAGATCTCTCTCTCTCTCTCTTGTCGTATGAGTGCAGAGAGAGAGATAGAGAGAGTTGATGGAGTGCCTTGTCCAAGTGTCGGTAGAAGACAAAACTCATATATATGGGCTATTGGGAAATTATCACCGTGGAAAATGACTGAAGTGAAAGCCACTTAAGAAGGTGAGTTTGAACAGCGAATTCAATAACCTTTTAAAATCTCATTGAACGCATAAACTTTCTGTTCAACTTATTGATCACATTATTCCACTGTGTCCTGTCGCGACCCTTCTTTTTCCGTCATGGGAAAAAGGAACGGGTTTAGGTGGTATTATCCAAAAAGGCGGACCGATGGCCCATCGATCTAGACGTGAACTCTCCCCAAGTTCATACCCCGCGCAACGTTGGATTTCGTTTTGAATTCTCGATAACTTAAGTACTTCTAGGAGTCGCCACTAGCCTATTGGGGTCGGCTAGAAACCAATCAAGACGCGGGAGTGTCGCCTTGATTCCTACGCAACCAGAGATTCTAAGGCCGGGGACTTGTTTACACTAACATTTCTATTAGCGCCCTTTTCGGTACCCAACTTGAGAGTGCATTATCTAAATGGTCACGATCTTAATCACCAATTGTAACCCTATGATATCAAATCCGCTAAGTGTCCTTGCAAATGTTTTTGTGGGATTATTTTCTTCAATGTCTAGATTAATACTAACCTAATTTAGGAAAGAAATTAACACTCAAATTATTGAAAAAAGTAGAGCAAAAGAAGTAAACATCCAAGAAATTGAAATGACTTGAAAATAAACGCGAAAGAGAAAACCCGATACAAGTTGGGCAAATAATATTACATGGCCTCGTTATCATGCCCCGGACAGACCCCCATGAGCAAAATGAGAAATCAAATATGCATGAAGTTACTCTAGCCACACAAAGCTATTCTAATTAATTTTAGTCTATGCAAAATGGATTTTTGTTTTTGTCATAAAAATGGTAATAAAATACCAAAATAGCATTAAATTAGGCAAATGACTTTATAAAATTAGGAAAATCTCATAAATGTCATTTTTTGCATAATTTGATGCTATCCAACATTTTTCCTTTTTTTTGAAATTTTTTGATTTTTATTTAAAAAAAAAAATTCCTAAATTGACCTATGCTCGGTTTATGCGAACATGCAACAACTCAGAATATGAATATTGTGAGAACCGGGCTCAAACCAACCGTTTCAAGATCGAAGCTTGGTTTGGGCATTTTTCGTCGAGCATTTGGTGTGCATGAAACTACCCCAAATGGCTTCCCTCGAGCCATATTCATGGCCTTCAATCTCACCCGTGTGTAATATCAAGTGGAACCAAAGTATCAAGGCTATATTATCACATGCAAAGAACAAGAATAGCTAGAAATCACGACCTAAAACGCACAAGAACCGAGTTGAATCGGCCTCCAATATGTGGGTTCGGGCTGCTTTTTGCAAAAATCTGTTTAAACCCAGGTCAAGCAAACCTGTTGCATGCCCAAGTTTAAAGCCCGACACTCATCACGTGCAAGATCTATGGGAAACATCACTTCATCCAAAAGAATATACGTAATATCTACTTTTAAATGAAACAAACATCATGGAGAATGATCAAGTGAACACGTCGAAACAACCCCTCCAAGAAGCATACACGCATGGTTCGTAGTGACTAGCCATGAATCATTGTGGGTTAGCTTGGCTTTTTACTCGAGTTGCAAGTCATCTCATGGTTCACACAGGGCTTCAAAGACCAAACCAAGTGGATCTCAGCATAATTTGTACACCCATATAACGTTCATCAAGCTCATGAAAGTAGAAAACGCATGCAAAGGGGAGTAACAAGTCAAACATATAGGGCTGATGAAGGGGCTCCAACACTTAGAAAAAATTCCAGCCTCAGAAATCAGTTCTCTGGGCTGGTCTTCTCTTGATTTTTGCATGACTAAAACATGTTCAAAATTGAACAAAAATACATGTAGGATGCTCACCTTGCTTCCTAGTTTCTCTTTGAAGTATCCCTTGGCTGAGGGAACCAAAAAATTGTCTTCGAAGGGCGCGGGGAACTAGGCTTCTTCAAACTGGAAAATGAGATCTGCAAAGAAAGAACTGACAACGAATGTTTTTGTTGGTCTCCAAAACCAGAATAAACGACCTCTTTTTCTGACTAATTTGACACCAACCAAAACTAGATGTATTCTAGTTTAATCTCCAAGTCACGGGTTTCCTCATATATTCCTCATGTCTCTCAAAAACTCCCACCTTCCCTCACCAGTGACCATCTGACTTCAACACTTAGAAAATTTCTGGATTTCCCTATTGACCCGAGAATGGGCTGCTTTTCGAGGGGATTTTGGGTAGCTTCCCGACATCCATTTGGGACGTGTGACCTATGGTTGGAAAGCTCTTTGAATGTAGTTCAACTCTCTAGTTGAAGGTTTTGGCTAGTTTTGGCTCGAAGTTCACGAAAATCTCACTTTTCTCTCCACCAGCCAGTCTGGAACTTTTCTGGGTTCATGTTCTGTTTGAGTTGTGTCTGGGGGTGTGTTTTTGGCACGACCGTAAACTCTCCTCTTCTCCTCTCATCCCTTTCTCTTTATCCCCCAAAAGAAGGTGCTTCAAAGATCCTATCCACCAAATCCAACCAGATTTTTAGCCCGTGATTGCCCACTTCCCAAGCCTGCAAACTGAGTCTCTTCACCAACTCTCTGATCCCAAAATCATCACACTTTGCAGCTGTTGAGTGAGCAGGTTTGACTGAGATTATCACGTGCATTCAGCAGCTTATCCTTGGCAATTTTTTGTCCATTTGCACTCCTAATGATGGTCTCACACCTCGGCCAGAGTTCACGCTGATCGGTTGGCTGAGTAGGATATGGTGGGGCCACAAAGTTGGCTACTCAGCAGCCCCCTTTGAGACCAAATCATGGACCGGTTTTTGGAAGCTGATTTAGGTGCTTTAATCCCTTAATCTGGTCGGAATTTTTGATCATTTTGAAATTTGAAGTATATTAGTTTAGGATGATAATCAGAATTTGCAATTTTCCATGCCCAATTTTGCAGAAAAGTCCCTCAAAACTAGCCATTTTCTTGCCCGAGGATGCCTAATTTGAGCCAATCTAGTCCTTTTAGCTTGATCTGATCAATTTTACCTTGCCCATTTTCACTTTCAAGCTTGATTAGGGGTAAAATGATGATTTAAGGGCTTGGGGGCAAATTTTACAAATTTTGCGATTTGGTCCCCCAACTTTTGGAAATTGCATTTTGGCCCCAACTTGTTGGTTCATTTGCAATTTTTTTTTAGTAGAATGATTCCAAAATATTTTTGTGGAAAACCAAGTTCCAATTTTTCAAAAGCGATTTTCGGCAAAAATTTAGGTGTCAACATGTCCCACGCCAAAGACTTTCACAATTCCCTGAAGGCTTGTTACATTCGCTTCGGTACATGTCACCGAGCAAGAATCCACACAACCCTCGACTTTTTTCTTCACCTAACAGAACAAGCATGAATCAAAACAGAATTCACTTTGTCCATTTTGCTGCCTTCAATGAGGAAGAACTTGAAGAAGCACTGAGAAAATTGAGCTTCGAATGCCGATTAGTGCCCTTTATGCCCCAACAAGAGCGCTTTATAGGGCCTCCGCAGGACCGCATTTTGATGGTTCCTTGAGAGATGCCATTTATCGTTTTAGGCATCATATTTAAGTGCCTTCCTCATTTCCTAGAAGCCCCTCGCATTTTAAGCTGCGTTTGGAATTGGCTTTGAAGCCACTTTGGGCACCTAAAGCCCTTTTAGGCTAAAAATTTGGTGTTTGGCAAATTTATTTTGAAACCCCATTGAGCCAAAGTTGGCCTTGGAGGTCGGAAAGCCTTGGTAAGGCGGTGTCCTAGGTTGCCTTGGGCTTTTATTTTTTTTATTTTCGGTTTTACCCTCATATGGCAATATTCATCTAATAATAACCCTCCGGGCTACTAAGTTCAAACCACGTCTTTTCAAAAAAAGGCGGTGGTTGAAATACGAAGCATTATCTCCTCATTAAAAACGTGACAAGGGTAAAACAAAACAACAATTAAGTTGGTCACTATCAAAATAATAACTGGCTACTATCAAACCACGCTTTTCTCGGTGGTGGTCGCCCGGATCACTCACAAGGGTATTCAAAAGATGAAAGTTGGTTATCCTTGAATCCGGTTCCCAAGAAGATCCCGGATGTAATCAATCCCTGATCCCTAAGTGGTTATATAATAACCGCCCGAGACAAGTCTCGATGTGCAATACCCTAATTCCCAATATAGGCCAATTCACCTCACAAGTACTTAATCTTTCCAATTACCGACCATCAAAGTACTTATTACCATCAAGCTCTACCGTCGATCAAATATATTATAATAATAATAAATCGATAACATACCACAATCATTCACACGCCCAGCCACAATAGCACCCAATCAATTCCAACATTTCGATCGGTCAATCAATGATTAAATCAATCAATTTCGGTCACACCTCGAATCGCGTCCGTGGTGAATAAACTTTCCGCGACCTCGGGTCCCTTTCTTTCGACCCACCAACTGTATCTCGGGCTGTTGTTAGATCCGTCGGGCTCGGTCCCGCGTAACCACGCCTCGGGACACTTTCCTTTCCAATGACCAGCGTAACCTCACCTCGGGTCCTAGTCATGTTCATTTGCTACACCTCACGTAACCCACGCCTCGGGTTGGCGTGCCCTCCGATCGATCCAAGCTTTCATGCACATGCACCACAACTGAATTTGCCATTCTAACAAGTCAGACCAACCAAATTCACGATATACTACAACATCTCAATTTGCCAATTCAAGCACACCAATTCCCAGTCAAAGCCAAACCTAGTCACATCACAAGTCCATCACACTCGATTCCGCCTTGACATCCCCAAATAGCCATACCATCATCAATTTTCGTCACACACGCAAGTTGTTTGATTAGGAAAATGAACATTATGATACGTATATGGTCCACCCTTGAGCACTAACTCCTAGTGCTGTGTGAAGCCATGAACCTTTTGTCAACAACACATGCTAGTGTGTACTCCATGATATGTATTTCCGGATTAACATTAAATCCCAATAAACTAACATTCACCGAAACAAAGTAGACAAAATTTTGCTGGAACAAAATGGCTCAATACTCCTGACGTTCCATTCAATTCATTGACGTGTTATTCGACTTCAGAAAACCAAAGATTTATCATAAATTATTTAAGGGCAAGCTACGCATGGTGGCACATCTCTCCGAGCAAGAATCCACACAACCCGCAACTCTTTTCTCACCTGAGTAACACAAACATGAGCAGAAATGTGAGCATACAGAGAGAGAGAGAGAGAGAGAGAGAGAGAGAGAGAGATTACCAGGGTTATCCTTTGAACTGAGGTTGATACACGAGGAGGAGGCACATCCAAGCGTGCAGAAGTACTGTGTATCCATAAGGCTGTCTGAAGGAGGAAGTAGACAGTCCTTCAAGCAGTTGAAAGCGCACGAGGTCAGAGATTTACCGGGCGTGATGACACACAGGATGAAGCATTTCACGTAGCAACCCTCAAATTTGGCTCTGGACTGCCCAAGAAACAACCCCAACACAAGACAAACCACAAATACAGACTTCACTTTGTCCATGTTCTTCTCTTACGATGAGGAAGAATTAGAAGCAACACCGACAATCTGACTAAATTTCGCTGAATGATGGTCCTTTTATGCTCCAACCAAAGAGTGCCATATATGGGTTTTTTCAGGGCGAGTACAATTGGATACTGACAACAATTTTCCCTTACATGTAATTCATCATATTTGTTGAAAATCTCTCTAAATTTAAGCTCACAAAGGAAACTGGATCAATTAGGTCCCTGGTTTTAGTGGTTTACTAATTTGAGTAGGATTAATTAGTTTGAGTAAGTTTCCTATTTAATCCAAATATTTTTGAGAAAATTACCAATTCGGTCCTAAACATACTGTCTGATTCAATGTAATTCATATCATTTAATTATTCAATGTATTCCTAAATTCCGGCCAATTTTGGCCAACAATCTCAAATTTTGCCATGCCTATTTGCAAAGCATATGAGTTGAAACTTACATCTGAAGCTAAATGTCCCACCCCCTACACCCAATTCCCCACCTCCTCGACAAACTGAATGAAAATTGGTAGTTTTGCCTGATTTTATGGATATTCTGATTATTTTCTTTTTTTCCTTTTTTTTGTGGTTACTGGTCATCTTCATCCTTTTCCTTCTTTCCTTTTTCTCTTTTCTAGAAAATCTCAATACAAGAATCAACTCTGGCCCGATGAAGATTGAAAGAACAAGGAAAGCATCAACAACTACTCCAACAATCCTCTCTTTCCCATTTCCTCAAATCCCACAAATCTTTTCCCCAAAATCTCACTCTTATGTGGACAAACTAGATGAAACTATTTGTAGTTTTTACATTATTTTCAAAATATTCTGATTTTTTTTCTTTTTTTATTCTTTTCTTTCCCTTTTTAACTTTTGTGGTTACTCTACATCTTCTCCCTTTTCCTTCTTCTTCTTTTTTTTTTTTTTTTTTGATTCTTTCCCTTCAAATAAGGTTTCTCTTTTTTAGAACATCTAAATTCAGAATCAACTCTAGCCCGATAAAGTTTGAAAAGAATAAGGAAATCATGAACAATTACTCCAATAATCATTTGTTTCCCATTTCCTCGAATCCATAAAATCGTATTCCCAAATCTCACTCTTGAAGGAAAAGATATAGTTTTAAATGATTTTCTGAATATTATGATTTTTTTTCTTTTATTTCCTTTGTAGTTACTGTTCATCTTTTCCCTTTTCCTTCTTTCCTTTTTTAATTCTTTCCCTTTCTTCAAAAGATTTATCTTTTTAGAACATCTAAATACCATAATCATCTCTAACCCCATAGAGTTCGAAAAGAAAAAAATGAACAATACTTGAACTATCCTCTGTTTCCCATTTCCTTGAATCCCACAATTGTTCCAACTTTGAGTGAACAATTTCTAGTTTGAGTAGGTTTTCTTTTTTGTTCCAAATATTTTATACATAAGAAATTAGTGATATTCGTGAATTGCATTCAAGATAAGCTGGCTGTGACAATCAATTGTGCAGCGTGCTCGTGAATTACATGTCGAGTGTTTGAAGTCATAAAAATCTTGGATTAAATTTTGTTTAATTCTCTTTTGAAATTGAGAGACTATTTCTTAAAGAACTGTAAATGCTAAATACTATGTGAGTACAAGAGGTATTTGAGCAACTTCGAGTATGATTGTCATATCTCATATATATACGTGGTAAAATCTTGTGCTGCTCTTCTCATAGAGTCGATCTACCACGTAAATCTGGTATCCTATCTATTTGCTTATTTTGTTTAATTTTATTGTTTGATAATCTATTTCCGAAACAACATTTGTCTTTAGGGATGTGTATCTCTATCTCGCGTAAGTCATGGCGCCATTAGAATTAGATCTCTCTCTCTCTCTCTCGTCGTATGAGTGCAGAGAGAGAGATAGAAAGAGAGTTGATGGAGTGCCTTGTCCAAGTGTCGGTGAAGACAAAACTCATATATATGGGCTATTGGGAAATTATCACCGTGGAAAATGGAAAGTGAAAGCCACTTAAGAAGGTGAGTTTGAACAGCGAATTCAATAACCTTTAAAATCTCATTGAGCGCATAAACTTTACTGTTCAACTTATTGATCACATTATTCCACTTTGTGTCTGTCATGACCCTTCTTTTTCCGTCATGGGAAAAAGGAACGGGTTTAGGTGGTATTATCCAAAAAGGCGGACCGATGGCCCATCGATCTAGACGTGAACTCTCCCCAAGTTCATACCCCGCGCAACGTTGGATTTCGTTTTGAATTCTCGATAACTTAAGTACTTCTAGGAGTCGCCACTAGCCTATTGGGGTCGGCTAGAAACCAATCAAGGCGCTGGGAGTGTCGCCTTGATTCCTACGCAACCAGAGATTCTAAGGCCGGGGACTTGTTTACACTAACATTTCTATTAAGCCCCTTCGGTACCTAACTTGAGAGTGCATTATCTAAATGGTCACGATCTTAATCACCAATTGTAACCCTATGATATCAAATCCGCTAAGTGTCCTTGCAAATGTTTTTGTGGGATTATTTTCTTCAATGTCTAGATTAATACTAACCTAATTTAGGAAAGAAATTAACACTCAAATTATTGAAAAAAGTAGAGCAGTAAGTAAACATCCAAGAAATTGAAATGACTTGAAAATAAACGCGGAAAGAGAAAACCCGATACAAGTCGGGCAAATAATATTACATGGCCTCGTTATCATGCCCCGGGACAGGACCCCCATGAGCAAAATGAGAAATCAAATATGCATGAAGTTACTCTAGCCACACAAAGCTATTCTAATTAATTTTAGTCTATGCAAAATGGATTTTTGTTTTTGTCATAAAAATGGTAATAAAATACCAAAATAGCATTAAATTAGGCAAATGACTTTATAAAATTAGGAAAATCTCATAAATGTCATTTTTTGCATAATTTGATGCTATCCAACATTTTTCCTTTTTTTTGAAATTTTTTGATTTTTTATTTTAAAAAAAAATTCCTAAATTGACCTATGCTCGGTTTATGCGAACATGCAACAACTCAGAATATGAATATTGTGAGAACCGGGCTCAAACCAACCGTTTCAAGATCGAAGCTTGGTTTGGGCATTTCGTCGAGCATTTGGTGTGCATGAAACTACCCCAAATGGCTTCCTCGAGCCATATTCATGGCCTTCAATCTCACTCCGTGTGTAATATCAAGTGGAACCAAAGTATCAAGGCTATATTATCACATGCAAAGAACAAGAATAGCTAGAAATCACGACCTAAAACGCACAAGAACCGAGTTGGAATCGGCCTCCAATATGTGGGTTCAGGCTGCTTTTTGCAAATCTGGGTTTAAACCCAGGTCAAGCAAACCTGTTGCATGCCCAAGTTTAAAGCCCGACACTCATCACGTGCAAGATCTATGGGAAACATCACTTCATCCAAAAGAATATACGTAATATCTACTTTTAAATGAAACAAACATCATGGAGAATGATCAAGTGAACACGTCGAAACAACCCCTCCAAGAAGCATACACGCATGGTTCGTAGTGACTAGCCATGAATCATTGTGGGTTAGCTTGGCTTTTTACTCGAGTTGCAAGTCATCTCATGGTTCACACAGGGCTTCAAAGACCAAACCAAGTGGATCTCAGCATAATTTGTACACCCATATAACGTTCATCAAGCTCATGAAAGTAGAAAACGCATGCAAAGGGGAGTAACAAGTCAAACATATAGGGCTGATGAAGGGGCTCCAACACTTAGAAAAATTCCAGCCTCAGAAATCAGTTCTCTGGGCTGGTCTTCTCTTGATTTTTGCATGACTAAAACATGTTCAAAATTGAACAAAAATACATGTAGGATGCTCACCTTGCTTCCTAGTTTCTCTTTGAAGTATCCCTTGGCTGAGGGAACCAAAAATTGTCTTCGAAGGGCGCGGGGAACTAGGCTTCTTCAAACTGGAAAATGAGATCTGCAAAGAAAGAACTGACAACGAATGTTTTTGTTGGTCTCCAAAACCAGAATAAACGACCTCTTTTTCTGACTAATTTGACACCAACCAAAACTAGATGTATTCTAGTTTAATCTCAAGTCACGGGTTTCCTCATATATTCCTCATGTCTCTCAAAACTCCCACCTTCCCTCACCAGTGACCATCTGACTTCAACACTTAGAAAATTTCTGGATTTCCCTATTGACCCGAGAATGGGCTGCTTTTCGAGGGGATTTTGGGTAGCTTCCGACATCCATTTGGGACGTGTGACCTATGGTTGGAAATCTCTTTGAATGTAGTTCAACTCTCTAGTTGAAGGTTTTGGCTAGTTTTGGCTCAAAGTTCACGAAAATCTCACTTTTCTCTCCACCAGCCAGTCTGGAACTTTTCTGGGTTCATGTTCTGTTTGAGTTGTGTCTGGGGGTGTGTTTTTGGCACGACCGTGAACTCTCCTCTTCTCCTCTCATCCCTTTCTCTTTATCCCCCAAAAGAAGGTGCTTCAAAGATCCTATCCACCAAATCCAACCAGATTTTTAGCCCGTGATTGCCCACTTCCCAAGCCTGCAAACTGAGTCTCTTCACCAACTCTCTGATCCCAAAATCATCACACTTTGCAGCTGTTGAGTGAGCAGGTTTGACTGAGATTATCACGTGCATTCAGCAGCTTATCCTTGGCAATTTTTTGTCCATTTGCACTCCTAATGATGGTCTCACACCTCGGCCAGAGTTCACGCTGATCGGTTGGCTGAGTAGGATATGGTGAGGCCACAAAGTTGGCTACTCAGCAGCCCCGAATTGAGACCAAATCATGGACCGGTTTTTGGAAGCTGATTTAGGTGCTTTAATCCGTTAATCTGGTCGGAATTTTTGATCATTTTGAAATTTGAAGTATATTAGTTTAGGATGATAATCAGAATTTGCAATTTTCCATGCCCAATTTTGCAGAAAAGTCCCTCAAAACTAGCCATTTTCTTGCCCGAGGATGCCTAATTTGAGCCAATCTAGTCCTTTTAGCTTGATCTGATCAATTTTACCTTGCCCATTTTCACTTTCAAGCTTGATTAGGGGTAAAATGATGATTTAAGGGCTTGGGGGCAAATTTTACAAATTTTGCGATTTGGTCCCCCAACTTTTGGAAATTGCATTTTGGCCCCAACTTGTTGGTTCATTTGCAATTTGATCCCTCAGGTCTCGGCTAGCTACACTCGAATCCTTGGCCCTTGCTCTTCCATTTTTTTTTAGTAGAATGATTCCAAAATATTTTTGTGGAAAACCAAGTTCCAATTTTTCGAAGACGATTTGCGGGCAAAAAATTTAGGTGTCAACATGTCCCACGTCAAAGACTTTCACAATTCCCGGAAGGCTTGCTACATTCGCTCGGTACATGTCACCGAGCAAGAATCCACACAACCTGCGACTTTTTCTTCACCTAACAGAACAAGCATGAACAATCAAGCGACCTCCTTCAAGAGAGAGAGAGAGAGAGAGAGAGAGTATTCGATTACATGGGTCATCCATTGAACTGAGGTTGGTACACAAGGAATAGGCGCATCCAAGCTTGCAAAAGGAGAGGGTATCATTGAGGCTGTATGAAGGTAGCAGACACTTATTCACGCACTTAACAGAGCAATCGAACGAAGTGCGACGAGGCAAAAGAACACACAGATTGTAGCAATTCCTGTAGCAAGACTTAAAATTTGGCACTTGTCTGCCCCAAAAACAACCCCAACACCAGACAAATTATCAAAACAGAATTCACTTTGTCCATTTTGCTGCCTTCAATGAGGAAGAACTTGAAGAAGCACTGAGAAAATTGAGCTTCCGAATGCCGATTCAGGCCCTTTATGCCCCCCAACAAGAGCGCTTATAAGGCCTCCGCAGGACCGCTTTGATGGTTCCTTGAGAGATGCCATTTATCGTTTTAGGCATCATATTTAAGTGCCTTCCTCATTTCCTAGAAGCCCTGCATTTAAGCTGCGTTTGGAATTGGCTTTGTGAAGCCACTTTGGGCACCTAAAGCCCTTTAGGCTAAAATTTGGTGTTTGGCAAATTTATTTTGAAACCCCATTGAGCCAAAGTTGGCCTTGTGAAGGCTGAAAGCCCAAGGCAGGTCCTAGGTTGCCTTGGGCTTTTAGCTTTCTCGGTAAGCAACAGTACTCGGGTAAGTAAAAAAACTTTCTTACGAAACTACCATCATCTATTTTTTTTATTTTCCGGTTTTGCCCTCATATGGCAATATTCATCTTCCGCGAGGGACCAAACCGGAGGCCGGCGACCGCCGCTGAGGTCGGCCGGTGCCACACAGGGGTCGACCCGGCGCCGCCGCTGGTCGCGACCTCGAGCCGCACCTAAATCGCGTGGTGAGGCTGCGTCGCGACCTAGGCACCCCCTTGGTCAGGCGACCCAAAGGCGGCGATCGCCCGGTCGGCCGACCCCGGCGTTGGCTGGACACACGCCCGGACCCCTCCGGGCCCGCGACATCCGTCCGCGGTCAATTATTTAACGCGGCGTCCCTAGGGCCAGCGTCGGCGACCAGAATGAAATCATAGCGGAAGCATATAATACAACCCAGACATTAAAAAGCGTGACCAAGGGATAAAACAAAACAACAATTACATAACATAATAAAGTAGTCACTATTACAAAATAATAACACCGGGCTACTAAGTTCAAACCACGCTTTTCAAAAAGGGGCGGTGGTTGACGAGCTTATCTCCTCTACACAAGGGTATTCAAAAGATAGGGTAAGTTGGTCTATCCTTCAATCCTGTGTGGTACTCTCGGCGACATCCGGATCACTCACGGTCGCGGATCTGAAAGTGGTTATATAATAACCGTGAGAACGAGTCTCGATAAGCAATACCCTAAGCCCTATATAGGCCAATGCGTGCCGGACAAGCGATACGTGCAATCTAATTCCCAATATACCGAATTCACCTCAAAGTACTTACTTCGCCATCAAGCACGTGCCAGCTCTACGTCGATCAAATGTATTATAATAATAATAAATCGATAACATACCACAATCATTCACACGCCAGCCACAAATAGCACCCAATCAATTCCAACATTTCGATCGGTCAATCAATCGATTAAATCAATCAATTTCGGTCACACTCGAATCGCATGCGTGGTCGAATAACTTTCCCGCGACCTCCCGGGTCCCTTTCACTCGGCCAGCGCCCTGCGCGCTCGGGCTCGACCCTTAGATCAAGCGGGGGCTCGGTCCCGCGTAACCACGCCTCGGGACACTTTTCCTTTCCAATGACTCGCGTAACCTCGCCTCGGGTCTAGTCATGCCTCATTTGCCACACCCGCGTAACCTACGCCTCAGGTTGGCAACCCTCCGATCGATCCGGGCTTTTTCACATGCACATGCACCACAGCACAATTTTGCCATTCCAACAAGTCGAACCAACCAAATTCACGATATACTCGCAACATCTCAATTTGCCAATTCAACAAAGACACCAATTCCAGTCAAAGCCAAACCTAGTCACATCACAAGTCCGTCACACTCGGTTCCGCCTTCGACATCCCAAATAGCCACATACCATCATCAATTTTCATCCACACACGCCACCATAATAAAATCAGTCAACGCACCACAACTAGCCACATATTCACCATAAATTGATCTACCAATCGCCACATAATTCATGCATTAGTCGAACTCCCACCGACTAATCAAATTTCTAATTTAATTACTAAATTGCACTAAATAAATTCCTAAGCATGTCTAAATAATACCCATTATACTAAATAGGGATTAGGATATCACTTACTAGGTTTTGGCTCGGGAGAAAAACTTCGCTTGCGGGCTCAAAAGCGGGCGGATGAAACGAGTACTCGGGACCGTGAATAAATGCGTCATTGAACGAAGAACGGGCCATGAACGTGTTTTATGAACGATGAACGGGCCGTGAACGGTGTTTCGTGAACATATGAGCGTGAACGGTTCGTGATGAAGATGGCGCGCGTGAATAGTACCCCCAAAAATGAACGGCGACTAGGGCGGGATCGCTCAAGGCTCGCGTGGGCGGGGGCGGCTCGGCCGGCGGTGGCTGGTCGGTTGGCGGGCCGGGCTTGCTCCGCGGGCCACTGGTCAAGCGGCGCGGCCCGGCAACAGGGTCACAGAGGGCGGGCGAGGCGACGCCGGGCAAACCGATTCTGAGGGGGAGGCGGCGGGAGGGGAAAAACAAGGAAAGAAAAGAGAGAAGAAGAATAGAGGAATAAAAGAAAAGAAAAGAAAAGGAAAGAGGAAAGAAAGGAAGAGAGAGAGAGAGAGGGGAGTGGATGAGTCTGACAAGGGGAGGGACAGACGTGCGCAAGGGAAGAAAGTGACCGGAGAGAGAGAGAGAGAGAGGGAGAGAAAGAAAGAAAGAGACAAAGAAATTTCCGAAAAACAATTAAACTTCATTCTTATTTTAAATGCAAACCGAGGGTCCAAATTCAAAACCGAAAATTGCCCCTCGATTCTAAAATAGCCTCGCACACAAAAAGGGATCAAAGGTCAAATTAATGAAATCAAATTTTAACGAGGGAGGTCAACTAGTCCAAATTCAACTTACTCAAAAACTCCCATTTTTCCTTCATTCCTGACAATCTCGATACTGACCACATTAATATTGACACCGTCCAATTTATTTCGTCCTGAAACTCCCGAAAATCGACTGCCAAGTTCAGGGTCTAAATAACGACCAAATTTGATCGAAAAGCGATTCTAGCGAAATCTCTAATTTAAAATGATAACCGGGAGTGATCAGTTCCGAGCAAGATTTTACTATAAGCACACTGACAAATTGGCGTTTTATAAACCCCAAATTGGGTCAAAATCCGGACTGTCACAATTCTTCCCCTTTACAAAAATTTCGTCCTCGAAATTTACAACCCTACCCAATCATTCAAACAAAAAGGGGTATTGGTGTCGCATCGATTCTTCACTTTCCCACGTCGCACCTTCAGTCCCATGGTGCTCCCAAATCACCTTGACCATCGGGATTGTTTTGTTCCGCAACACTCGTTCCATTCAGTCATCAATCCTGATTGGCCTCTCCACATACGACACTCTGTCGTCCACGTCTATTTCCTCGTAATTCATTACGTGGGTCGGGTCCGTTCATACTTTCTTAGCATAGACACGTGGAATACATTATGGATGTGAGATAAATTTGGTGGTAGCGAGGCGATAGGCCAAAGTACCAATTCTCTCTAAGACTTGAAAGGACCCACGTACCTCGGGCTCAATTTTCCCTTCTTGCCAAACCGTGACAATCCTCTCATTGGTGACACTTTGAGGAAGGCGTGGTCCCCCACTTGAAATTCCAACGGCCCTCGCCTCCGGTCCGCATAATTCTTTTGGCGGGCTCAGAGCTGTTCTCAACCTTTCTCGAATAATCTTTACCGTCTCCACCATTGTTGAACCAACTCTGGACCTGTTATACTTCTTTCTCCTACCTCGTCCCAACACAACGGTGTTCTGCAAGCCCTGCCATATAATGCTTCAAATGGTGCCATTCTGATACTCTGTTGAAAACTATTATTGTAGGCAAATTCCACCAAATGCAACTGTTCTTCCCACTTGCCCCGAAAATCTAGTACACACTCTCGGGCATATCCTCCAAAGTCTGAATAGTCCTTTCCGGACGGGCCATCCGTCTGCGGATGATAGGCCGTCTTGATGCAACTTAGTTCCCATGGCTGATTGCAGACTTTTCCAAAAGTTCGCCATTAAACCGGGGATCACGATCCGAAGTGATTGATACGGTACCCCCCATGAAGACGAATTATCGGCGCACATATAATTACGCTTTTCTAGCTCGAAATCCTTTAGCACACCGCCGAGAAGTCTTGTTGACTTGGTCAATCATCTACTATTACCCAAATAAAGTCGTGTCCTCTCGGCTTCTTGGCGGTCCGTTACAAAATCCATTGTGATGTGTTCCCATTTCCATTCGGGATTTCCAACGGCTACAACATTCCACCAGGTTTACAATGTTTGTGCCTTCACTTGTTGACCACGTCAAACACTTGGCCCACGTGTTTGGCTATCTCCACTTTCATACCGTTCCACCAATAATGTTGTCGCAAGTTCTGATACATTTTTGTACTACCCGGGTGAATACTGTAATTACTACGGTGTGCTTCAAATAAAATCTCCTCCTTGAGTTCTGCATCACTGGGTACACACAACCGTCCGCGGAACTTCAGAATCCCATCCTCGGATACCTGAAAGTCTGACTTCCTCTTTGTAACGTCCATACTCAGAATCTTTTGAATCTCTGGGTCCGTCGATTGTAAGGCCTTGATCTTAGTCTGGATTTCCGGCTCAATCCTCAATGTGGCAAGCAAACTTGAGATCCGACTCACCTCAAACTTAAATTTCGAATCCCGAATTTCCTCCAATAAAGTCCATTCCTTGACCATCATATGCGCGATGCTCGATTTCCGGCTCAGTGCATCCGCTACCCTATTAGCCTTTCCGGGATGGTACATTATCTCGCAGTCGTAGTCTTTAAGGAGTTCCATCCAACGACGTTGTCTCATATTTAATTCCTTTTGGGAGAACAAATACTTTAAACTTTGATGGTCAGTATAAATCTGAAATTTCTCCCCCCGCAGTGGTGTCTCCAAATCTTAAGGGCGAAAATAATAGCGGCCAATTCTAAATCGTGAGTCGGATAATTTTGCTCATGCGGTCTCAATTGTCGTGATGCATATGCCACTACTCTTCCGTGTTGCATCAACACACATCCCAATCCTCTTAGCGATGCATCACTATAAATCTCATATCCTCCCGAACCTGACGGGATTGTCAACACCGGCGCGGTTGTCAACTTCTGCTTTAACTCCTGAAAACTCCTTTCGCACTTATCTGTCCATTCAAACCTCGTCTCTTTCTTTAGTAACCGCGTCAATGGCATCGCTAATGCGAAAACCCTTCAACGAAGCGTCGTAATAACTGCTAAACCCAAGAAGCTCCAAGACCTCGATGGCTTGTTGTCGGCCTTGGCCAATTCACGGCGGCTTCAATCTTTACGGATCCACTTTGCAATTCCTTCTCCGGATACCACATGTCCTAAAAATGCCACTCGATGAAGCGAATTCACACTTGCTAAACTTAGCATAAAGTGCATGTTCCCTTAGGGTCTGCAAAACTTTTTCCAAATGTAACTTTCGTGCTCGTGGAACTCTTTGAATATACTAGAATATCGTCTATGAACACGATTACAAACTGGTCTAGAAATTCCTTAAACACCCTATTCATCAAATCCATAAAATTTTGCGGGGCATTTGTCAATCCGAGCGGCATTCTTTGTAAACTCGTAGTGCCCATATCTTGTCCTGAATGCCGTTTTTGGTATATCCTCTTTCTTGATCCTCAATTGATGATACCCCGTCCTTAAGTCGATCTTTGAAAATATCGATGCTCCTTGCAATTGGTCAAACAGATCATCAATCCTTGGTAGGGGGTACTTATTCTTAATGGTCACCTGATTTAACTGTCTGTAGTCTATGCACAACCTCAAGGACCCATCTTTCTTTCTCACGAATAACACCGGTGCTCCCCATGGAGACGCACTCGGGCGAATAAAACCTTTATCTAACAACTCCTGCATTTGGACCTTCAATTCCTTTAATTCAGACAGTGACATCCTATAGGGTGCTTTTGAAATCGGTTCTGTTCCTGGGGCCAACTCAATCACAAACTCCACTTCTCTATCAGGTGGCAGTCCCGGTAATTCCTGAGGAAAAACATCGGGAAAGTTGCACACCACGGCTATGTCTTCTAGCCTCGGCTCTCTAGCCGTCGAATCAACTACATTTGCCAGAAACCCTTGACACCCTTCGTCCAGCAATTTTGTTACTTCGAGCGACGAAATCCAAGGAATCGAGGTTCCTCCTCGGCTTCCCACAAACTCAAATCTAGGATGTCCAACCGGATTAAATTGGATCACCCTGCTACCACAGTCCATAACAGCTCTCTGTTGGACTAACCAGTCCATCCCGATTATCACATCAAAGTCATGCATAATTAAAACTGCCAAATCTATTCTCCCTTCTCTATCGCCAATCACTATCTTACAATCAGGGCATCCCAATGTAATCAGCACTTTATCATTCAGTGGGGTAGTCACACACAGCATAACGTCAAGTGGCTTTGGCTCAATCCCAGTTAATTTAACGAATTGATCAGATATAAACGAATGTGACGCCCCCGGATCAAATAAGGCATAAGCAGCATGATCACAGAGAGAGGCCCCGTACACAATGACCACGCCGGTCGTCTTCGACTTCCTCCTTGCCATTGCATACACCCGTCCTTGGGCGTGACCTACTACGTTGGCGGTGGTAGCCCCACCTTGATTCCCATTCCGGGGCGGCAGTGGTAGTAGGGCAGGTGACCTAGCTTGCCTGTTGTTAGGACAATCCCTCATCTGGTGGCCCCTTCCGCCACATGTAAAACATGCTCCACCCCTATTCGGGCAAGGTCCATTCCCGTGCCTTCCTCCACATAGTCTACACGGGACATTCGGATAACGGTTTGGCTTCCCGATATTCCTCCTAGCAGGAGGGACGAAACGACTATTTCCTATCATGGGTCTTTTCCCAAGTTGACGGTTGTCCCTAGCCGAGACATACCGCGATCCGGAAGCGGCAGCCCGATCCGTTTGATCTCGCTCAATTGCCTGAGCCCGTTCATAAATCTCATTATAGCCCCTCAAGTTCAGTGAGATCATTTGGCTACGAAGGTCCGGCTTCAGCCCATCTCGGAACCTCCTAGCTTTGTCCGTTGGGTCTTCCACCATTCTGGGGGCAAATTTGGACAACCTTGTGAACTCGGCTTCATATTGATCCACCGACATTTGACCCTGGCGAAGTCTCATAAATTCCGCCAATTTCTGTTCTCGAGCGCTTTCCGAGAAGTACTTGCCATTGAAGGTCTCAGCGAAGATGGCCCAGTTCAGAGCGGTACCAATGGGGAATACTTGACCTCTGGTGGCCCTCCACCAATCGCTTGCGTTGCTCTGAAGCTGGTAGACTGCTAGTGTTACCTTTTCTTCCTCAGTGCATCCTAGCACCTCAAAAGCCTTTTCTAGCTCTTCCACCCATCTTGGGGCAGCCTCAGCATCGCCTTTCCCATCAAACTTAGGGGGTTTCAATCTCAAAAATTGCTCTACTAGCTTGGACATTGGCCTGATCGCATTTACTTGCACTGGACCAGGATTTCCACCAATCACATTATTCCCCGGCCTCCATTATCCCCAACAATTTCCTTCGGCGGTGCGGCAGCAACATTAGCACTTCGTTCTCTCGTCTGACTACCCGATAATATTCCCGCATCCTCTAGCGCTCTCCACATTTCATCCACCCTGGGGTCCCCCATTAATTCAGCTAGCGGGACTACGCGACCTCGACCTCGACCTCGACCTCTACCTCGACCACTCATCTTACTAATTCTCACAAAAGCTCACCTGCTATAATCCCACACAGGAATTAGAAACCTAGGTCAACTATCCAAGTTTAAAGCCCTAGGAGACAAATCACGACAATAATTCATTAAATAGGTATCCAATTTCAAACAATACCGGTCACAACCAACTAAGTTCGTGCACTTACCTCAAGTCCTAACGCCTTTTGCATCTCACATTTTATTACATGAGCGTCACTCGGCAATCACAATCAAACAGTGCAAATGCGCATGGCACACGAGTCCCCTAATTGTCTACCCCAAGGTCATCGCTCCTTATCACTCCGGGCTTGACCAATTAGTATCGAGCTGTCCTTGCTCGATACCAAATCAACGAGGATGTCACGCCTCGGACCCCTCCGAGCCCGCGACATCCGTCCCACGGTCGATTGCTTAACGCGACATCCCGGGGCGCGTTGCCGACCCGAATAAATCATGGCGGAAGCATATAATACAACCCGGACATTAAAAAACGTGACCAAGGGATAAAACAAAACAACAATTACATAACATAATAAAGTAGTCACTATTACAAAATAATAACACAGGGCTACTAAGTTCAAACCACGCTTTTCAAAAGGCGGTGGTTGACGAGCTTATCTCCTCTACACAAGGGTATTCAAAAGACAGGGGTAAGTTGGTCTATCCTTCAATCCACATGGTACTCTGGCAACATCCCGGATCACTCACGGTCGCGGATCCGAAAGTGGTTATATAATAACCGTGAGAACGAGTCTCGATAAAGCAATACCCTAAGCCCTATATAGGTCAATGCGTGCCCGGACAAGCGATGCGTGCAATCTAATTCCCAATATACGAATTCACCTCAAAGTACTTACTTTCGCCATCAAGCACGTGCCAGCTCTACCGTCGATCAAATGTATTATAATAATAATAAATCGATAACATACCACAATCATTCACACGCCAGCCACAATAGCACCCAATCAATTCCAACATTTCGATCGGTCAATCAATCAGTTAAATCAATCAATTTCAGTCACACTCGAATCGCATGCGTGGTCGAATAACTTTCCACGACCTCGCAGGTCCCTTTCACTCGGCCCGCGCCACTGCGCCTCAGGCTCAGCCCTTAGATCAAGCCGGGCTCGGTCCCGCGTAACCACGCCTCAGGACACTTTTCCTTTCCAATGACCCGCGTAACCTACGCCTCAGGTCTAGTCATGCCTCATTTGCCACACCCGCGTAACCTACGCCTCGGGTTGGCGACCCTCCGTCGATCCGGGCTTTTCACATGCACATGCACCACAGCACAATTTTGCCATTCCAACAAGTCGAACCAACCAAATTCACGATATACTCGCAACATCTCAATTTGCCAATTCAACAGCACACCAATTCCAGTCAAAGCCAAACCTAGTCACATCACAAGTCCGTCACACTCGGTTCCGCCTTCGACATCCCAAATAGCCACATACCATCATCAATTTTCATCCACACACGCCACCATAATAAAATCAGTCAACGCACCACAACTAGCCACATATTCACCATAAATTGATCTACCAATCGCCACATAATTCATGCATTAGTCGAACTCCCACCGACTAATCAAATTTCTAATTTAATTACTAAATTGCACTAAATAAATTCCTAAGCATGTCTAAATAATACCCATTATACTAAATAGGGATTAGGATATCACTTACTAGGTTTTGGCTCGGAGAAAAACTCGCACGGGCTCAAAACGGGCCGGATGAATAAAGATGGGACCGTGAATGCGGTCTTTGTCTAAGCGATAAGCGGGCCATGAATGGTGTTTTATGAATAATGAACGATTGTTACGTGAACGATAGCGAACGGTGAATTATTAAATGAACGATGGCGGGCCATGAAACGGTACCCAAAATGAACAGTGACGACTAGGGCGCGGATCGCTCAAGGCTCGGGCGTGGGCACGGGGGCGGCTCAGGCGGGCCAGGTGGCTGGTCGGTTGGCCGGCTGGGCTTGCTCCGGCGACTGGCTGTGGCGGCGTGCGGCAGGGGCGGCGCAGCAGGGTCGACGAGGCGACGCCGGGCAAACCAAGCATGTGGGAGGCGCTGGAGGGGAAAACAAGGAAAGAAAAGAGAGAGGGAGGGGCGACGGTGATAGCCCGTTCTGGACGAAGCGGCCACGGCGACGGCGACGGCGAAGCCGGGCGAAGCGTAAAATCATTTACACTGGCGAAGGCCAAGAATCAAAATCCGGACGGTGGAGGCTCGCCGTAATGGCCAAGGCAGACGCTGCTCACACGGAGAGGAGAGCCAGGGCGACGGGCGGCAGGGGGGAAAAAGCTAGGATGGTGGTGGCGGCGGGGGCGGGCCGACGACGGCGGGCGGCACTGGGCGAGTGGCCAAAGAACGCGGCGATCGGGCGGTGACGGCTTGAAGAGCAGAGGAAAAAGAAGCAAAAACTCGCTCGGGAGGAAGGGAAGACCCACGAAGAAGAAGAAGAAGAATAGAGGAATAAAAGAAAAGAAAAGAAAAGGAAAGAGGAAAGAAAGGAAGAGAGAGAGAGAGAGAGGGGGAGTGGATGAGTCTGACAAGGGGAGGGACAGACGTGCGCAAGGGAAGAAAGTGACCGGAGAGAGAGAGAGAGAGAGGGAGAGAAAGAAAGAAAGAGACAAAGAAATTTCCGAAAAACAATTAAACTTCATTCTTATTTTAAATGCAAACCGAGGGTCCAAATTCAAAACCGAAAATTGCCCCTCGATTCTAAAATAGCCTCGCACACAAAAAGGGACAAAGGTCAAATTAATGAAATCAAATTTTAACGAGGGAGGTCTACTAGTCCAAATTCAACTTACTCAAAAACTCCCATTTTTCCTTCATTCCTGACAATCTCGATACTGACCACATTAATATTGACACCGTCAATTTATTTAAATCACCGAAACTCCCAAAATCGATTTGCCAAGTTCAGGATCTAAATAACGACCAAATTTGATCGAAAAGCGATTCTAGCGAAATCTCTAATTTAAAATGATAACCGGGAGTGATCAGTTCCGAGCGAGATTTTACTATAAGCCCGGGCGCCATTTTGGCCCGTCGGCAGTGGCCGTGCGTGTTGCGACCTCCCCGAAACGGCCCGAAGGCTTAAGGTCTTGGCTAATGGATTATTAGGTTCAACCTAGCTCGAGCCCTCCCAAGCCCATACCAATTCGCGACTTAAATTAAGGTCGTTAACATGCAAATCAATTTCATTTTGGAGTCGCCACTAATCGGTTTCTGATAGGTCGATTAGACACCTAAGCGAAGCACGGGAGAATAACTTCACTTCTACGAACCAGAGATTCAACGGGTACGGGGACTTGATTACACTAATCAACTAATTAATTATTGCCCTTTCGGTACCTAATCTTGTTCAATTCACCACCTAACATGTTCTCGCTAATCGACAGGTCTATTGAATGGATGTGCATGAAATAGACTTGACTGTGGGATTTGTCGGTGGACAGAACGTTGACGAATATGATACGGTTTGCTCTTACGTGATCGTTTCTCACGTTGGATTTACCGGCCTTATTGGTCTCAGTGAGCCTGTTGGCTCGGATCGAGGGCCTTGTTGGCCAATTGGCAGCTGGCTTCTTCTGGAGTTGGCGGAGTAATCAGAATGGACGGCTTCGGCTAAGTGAAGATACTTGAGAAACGGGCGAGTAGGATAAAACGCTATATTAAAGTGATCCATCTGAAGAAGCCATAGAAGCTGTTCGCATTTTTAAAACAATCTTGGTTTCCCCCTTTTCCCAATTTTAAAACACGAAAACGATTTATAACTTTTAAAAATAAGAAGGAATTGTATGCGTTAAGGGGTCGGCTGCACGCTCATTCAGGAATGCTTTTGAATTTTCGAACCATTGCTAAGCGGCACTCGCAATATTTCAGAAAATTTTGTTCTGGTAAATGCTCCAAACGATCTAACTAGAAGTGGCCTAATTTTGCACGCCCTAAAAAGTTTAAGAATTTGGCATTCATATAAGAGAGCTAAGCCCTAGGATGCACCGACACGCTATTTGAGCATCGGAAGCGGTGTCCGACACGCTCGGACATGTGGCAGACACGCTCGGACACATGGCCAACGCATGTCGGAGATCCAACACACGGTCGACACGCTGGACACGCCGGCGACACGCGAGTCGGGAATCCGACATGCGATTTTCAACACTCACGGGGTTAATTTTATAAATTTCCAAAAATTTAGGGGTCAAAATGTAAATTTATAAGAAAAGGTAAAAAAAAAAAGAAAAAAGAAAAGCAGAGAAAGCTCGATTACTTCTGATTGATCAAGTGTGGATTGCTTTTTTTGTTTTTTAGTTTTTGTCAAATGTTAAATTTGATGATGGTTTGTGGATTGCTTGTTTTATTTTCTCCAAGTTTTATGGATTATTGGAATTGAATGCAGTTGAATTTGTTAAATTGAAACAATGAATTATATTAACAAATGGTGGCTTAATGTTTTTACTGTAAATTCATTTTGGGCTCCTTTTTTCTTATTATTTATTTATTTGTGGATTTGAATCAAATTAATTTATCATGTATATATAAAAATTTACTTTTTATATACAACGTGTTGCAATGTGTCGGAATTCTGTATTTTTGAGAAATAACGTGTCGCGTGTCGTGTCGTGCCGTGCCGTGTCGCGTGTCGCGTGTCGGTACTACTTAGGCTAAGCCACGTCTGTTGCTGGTTCAAATCTTTTCCATTCAGGACAAGTTGTTTGATTAGGAAAATGAACATTATGATACGTATATGGTCCACCCACTCGAGCACTAACTCCTAGTGCTGTGTGAAGCCATGAACCTTCTGTCAACAACACATGCTAGTGTGTACTCCATGATATGCATTTCCGGATTAACATTAAATCCCAATAAACTAACATTCACCGAAACAAAGTAGACAAGAATTTTGCTGGAACAAAATGGCTCAATACTCCTGACGTTCCATTCAATTCATTGACGTGTTATTCGACTTCAGAAAACCAAAGATTTAACATAAATTATTTAAGGGCAAGCTACGCATGAGTGGCACATCTCTCCGAGCAAGAATCCACACAACCCGCAACTCTTTTCTCACCTGAGTAACACAAACATGAGCAGAAATGTGAGCATACAGAGAGAGAGAGAGAGAGAGAGAGAGAGAGAGAGAGAGAGAGAGAGAGAGAGAGAGAGAGAGAGAGATTTATTACCAGGGTTATCCTTTGAACTGAGGTTGATACACGAGGAGGAGGCACATCCAAGCGTGCAGAAGTACTGTGTATCCATAAGGCTGTCTGAAGGAGGAAGTAGACAGTCCTTCAAGCAGTTGAAAGCGCACGAGGTCAGAGATTTACCCGGCGTGATGACACACGGGATGAAGCATTTCACGTAGCAACCCTCAAATTTGGCTCTGGACTGCCCAAGAAACAACCCCAACACAAGACAAACCACAAATACAGACTTCACTTTGTCCATGTTCTTCTCTTACGATGAGGAAGAATTAGAAGCAACACCGACAATCTGACTAAATTTCGCTGAATGATGGTCCTTTTATGCTCCAACCAAGAGTGCCATATATGGGTTTTTTCAGGGCAAGTACAATTGGATACTGACAACAATTTTCCTTACATGTAATTCATCATATTTGTTGAAAATCTCTCTAGAATTTAAGCTCACAAAGGAAACTGGATCAATTAGGTCCCTGGTTTTAGCGGTTTACTAATTTGAGTAGGATTAATTAGTTTGAGTAAGTTTCCTATTTAATCCAAATATTTTCGAGAAAATTACCAATTCGGTCCTAAACATACTGTACGGATTCCAATGTAATTCATATCATTTAATTATTCCAATGTATTCCTAAATTCCGGCCAATTTTTGGCCAACAATCTCAGAATTTTGCCATGCCTATTTGCAAAGCATATGAGTTGAAACTTACATCTGAAGCTAAATGTCCCACCCCCTACACCCAATTCCCCACCTCCTCGACAAACTGAATGAAAATTGGTAGTTTTGCCTGATTTTATGGATATTCTGATTATTTTCTTTTTTTCTTTTTTTGTGGTTACTGTTCATCTTCATCCTTTTCCTTCTTTCCTTTTTCTCTTTTCTAGAAAATCTCAATACAAGAATCAACTCTGGCCCGATGAAGAATGAAAGAATAAGGAAAGCATCAACAACTACCCCAACAATCCTCTCTTTCCCATTTCCTCAAATCCCACAAATCTTTTCCCCAAAATCTCACTCTTATATGGACAAACTAGATGAAACTATTTGTAGTTTTTACATTATTTTCAAAATATTCTGATTTTTTTTCTTTTTTTATTCTTTTCTTTCCCTTTTTAACTTTTGTGGTTACTCTACATCTTCTCCCTTTTCCTTCTTCTTCTTTTTTTTTTTTTTTTTTTTCTTTCCTTCAAATAAGGTTTCTCTTTTTTAGAACATCTAAATTCAGAATCAACTTACCTTACCAAAAAAGAAAATTCAGAATCAACTCTAGCCCGATAAAGTTTGAAAAGAATAAGGAAATCATGAACAATTACTCCAATAATCATTTGTTTCCCATTTCCTCGAATCCCGCAAATCGTATCCCCGAAATCTCACTCTTGAATGAAAAGATATAGTTTTAGATGATTTTCTGAATATTATGATTTTTTCCTTTCATTTCCTTTGTAGTTACTGTTCATCTTTTCCCTTTTCCTTCTTTCCTTTTTTAATTCTTTCCCTTTCTTCAAAAGATTTATCTTTTTAGAACATCTAAATACCATAATCATCTCTAACCCCATAGAGTTTGAAAAGAAAAAACGTGAACAATACTTGAACTATCCTCTGTTTCCCATTTCCTTGAATCCCACAATTGTTCCAACTTTGAGTGAACAATTTCTAGTTTGAGTAGGTTTTCTTTTTTGTTCCAAATATTTTATACATAAGAAATTAGTGATATTCGTGAATTGCATTCAAGATAAGCTGGCTGTGACAATCAATTGTGCAGCGTGCTCGTGAATTTCATGTCGAGTGTTTGAAGTCATAAAAATCTTGGATTAAATTTTGTTTAATTCTCTTTTGAAATTGAGAGACTATTTCTTAAAGAACTGTAAATGCTAAATACTATGTGAGTACAAGAGGTATTTGAGCAACTCGAGTATAATTGTCATATCTGTTATATGTCTGTGGTAAAATCTTGTGCTGCTCTCCTCATAGAGTCGATCTACCACGTAAATCTGGTATCCTATCTATTTGCTTATTTTGTTTAATTTTATTGTTTGATAATCTATTTCCGAAACAACATTTGTCTTTAGGGATGTGTATCTCTATCTCGCGTAAGTCATGGCGCCATTAGAATTAGATCTCTCTCTCTCTCTCTTGTCGTATGAGTGCAGAGAGAGAGATAGAGAGAGTTGATGGAGTGCCTTGTCCAAGTGTCGGTAGAAGACAAAACTCATATATATGGGCTATTGGGAAATTATCACCGTGGAAAATGACTGAAGTGAAAGCCACTTAAGAAGGTGAGTTTGAACAGCGAATTCAATAACCTTTTAAAATCTCATTGAACGCATAAACTTTCTGTCCAACTTATTGATCACATTATTCCACTGTGTCCCACATCAAAGACTTTCACAATTCTCGGAAGGCTTGCTACATTCGCTTGGTACATGTCCCCGAGCAAGAATCCACACAACCTGCGACTTTTTCTTCACCTAACAGAACAAGCATGAACAATCAGGCGACCTCCTTCAAGAGAGAGAGAGAGAGAGAGAGAGAGAGAGAGAGAGAGAGAGAGAGAGAGAGAGAGTATTCGATTACCTGGGTCATCCATTGAACTGAGGTTGGTACACAAGGAATAAGAGCATCCAAGCTTGCAAAAGGAGAGGGTATCATTGAGGCTGTGTGAAGGTAGCCGACACTCATTCACGCACTTGAAAGAGCAACCAAACGAAGTGCGACGAGGCAAAAAAATACACAGATTGTAGCAATGCCTGTAGCAAGACTCAAAATTGGCACTAGTCTGCCCCAAAAACAACCCCAACACCAGACAAATTATCAAAACAGAATTCACTTTGTCCATTTTGCTGCCTTCAATGAGGAAGAACTTGAAGAAGCACTGAGAAAATTGAGCTTTCGAATGCCGATTCAGGCCCTTTATGCCCCCCAACAAGAGCGCTTATAAGGCCTCTGCAGGACCGCCTTTGATGGTTCCTTGAGAGATGCCATTTATCGTTTTAGGCATCATATTTAAGTGCCTTCCTCATTTCCTAGAAGCCCTGCATTTAAAGCAAATGTTCAGCCAACAACCAATATCTATCCATTTGCGATATAACAGTAGGATCTGATCGTGGGCTTGGAGACCTACGGCCCGTTTAGGCACAGCTTGAGCTGCAAGAGACTAAAGACATTTGAACGGGCTTGGGTAAGGGCATTTAGTTTGGCTGGCCCGGCTGGGCCTCTATGCCATGCTCGGCCTAGCGAAAGATTTGGATATGAAAATCTTGTTATAGGTAGGCTTTGACAAATTTAGGCTCGACCTTCGATGTAGCCCGTCTCGATCCCATCTAATGATCACTCTGTTGACTGGAGTCGATGAGAAGTCAGAGAGAACCCCTTCTCGGGGTCAATTCTGTGAGATAAAAGATAGATTTGGTATTCTACCACAAACATACTTTCGAGTTCCTCTATTTTCATTTGGAAGCACGGTAATAGCAAATTTTGGGGATAGAGAACTGGTAATAGTACTGCTATTGTAACGACCAAATCCGTTCCACATGGATCAAAACTCTTATACTTAAAGAATTGACTCCATCTATAGTGTAGGCCCATACCACCTAACGATACTTCCCCTTATTCAATGTGTCATTTGGTTTGGTCCTATACCTTGTTGAAGCCCTATTGCCTCGACGATTACTCTTCGCCCTTGTCGGATCGAGTATAAGACAGACCAAGAAAAAAAAATAGCCCCTCTTCAAACGTGTGTAATTCATCATGCATTTAGTGTTTAAAATTAGGAAAATTTTGGATATCTTTGGAATAAATATTTATGAGTCTATGAAGAGAGAAATGGTTAAGATAGTAAGATCGATTTATAAAATTATTACATAAGTGATGTGAGACTGATATCAGTGTTAAAAATAATCCACTTATTTAAATACTTAATTGTGACACGTTGTTTCACGTTTTGGAATAAAGGACGAACCACTAAAATAATTCACACCATTGTATTAACGGGTGAAGACAAAATAAAATTATTAACTCAACTCCTCATCAAGGTTTTTTAAAACATAAATACACATTGACTTGTCTATAGGGATGAGGACCTCTATCTCGCACAATATTCCCATGTTGGTCGTGGTGCCTTTAGAACGAGAGCTCTCTCCCTCTCTCATCGTAACGAGTGCAGCATTGAATTTTTAAATGAGAGAGAGCGTCAACTGAATGCCTCGTCTAAATATGGATAGAAGACAAAATTCATTCATTTGGTTTGTTAGGATATCATCGGGTGAAGTATAACCGAAATAAAAGCCATTTGAGAAGATAAGTTTGACCAATGAATTCAACAACCTATTAAATGTCATGGACGGCAAGAAAATTTCTTTCCAATTTATTGATCGCATTATTACACTGTGTAGCAATTTCGGAAAATCGAAGGCTTCCCTATTCTCAGAAGCTACACGCGCTTGGTACATGTCCCTGAGCAAGAATCCACACAACCTGCAACTTTTTCCACCTGACACAACAAACATGAACAAACAGGTCACCTCCTCAGAGAGAGAGAGAGAGAGAGTATAAATTACCTGGATCATCCTTGGAACCGAAGTTGGTACACAAGGAAAAGGAGCATCCGAGAGAGAGAGAGTATAAATTACCTGGATCATCCTTGGAACCGAAGTTGGTACACAAGGAAAAGGAGCATCCAAGCTTGCAAAAGGAGAGGGCATCACTGAGGCTGTGTGAAGGAGGACGCAGGCACTCATTCACGCACCGGACAGAGCAATAGAATGGAGTGTTACGAGGCTGAAGAGCACACCAATAGTAGCACCAGTTGTAGCAAGACTTAAATTTGGCACTGGTTTGCCCAAGACACAACCCCAACACCAGACAAATTATCAAAACAGACTTCACTTTGCCCATGTTTGCTGCCTTCGATGAGGAAGAACTTCAAGAAGAAGCAGTGACAATCCCTCTATTCTCCAAGAAGGATATCTTATATGGGAGAAACTTGTGGCTCGACCTGGGTTGGTAGACCTAAAACAATCACAGTCATTCATTATTTAGAGTCCACATGTTAAGCCCACATGATCAACAGTTATGATAGATCCAAATCACAGTACACCATAACTTTTGATTTTGTGGGATCCACGTGTGGCTCCACATAGGATGTACAAATCAATGGTTCTAATGCACTACCCAATTCATGTCCTTAGAAGAAATTTTCTTTATATGGGCCTTCAAAAGTACGCTAGGATAAGGAAAAATATTTATATATCTTGTAAAGTAGTTCTCAAGAGAATATAGTTACAAGTATAATGTTCAACACAGACCTATATTTTTCGTGGATATTAAGTGTTAATTTTATTTTTTGGCATTTTAGCGTGATAAAATAATTATGTTAACGAAAACATTAGTGCGTTCGAATATTTCTATCTCCCCCAAATGATTTCGATCTCATACTAAACAAATTATATATGTGTGATTACAAACAGGACAGCTTTAATGAACATGAAGCAAGAACAAAAATAATATTTGCCTTGTATATAATTCCAAAGTATGGAAATATCTTATTAAACATATATATTTACAGGTATATCGATTCTTTTTATTTGAGCACTGACCAATTAATTTATCAGTTTATCTTTTTTAGCATTAATTTAAAACATTTCTTAACATAATATCTTCCATTTGTGTTCCTAATTATATTATACATATTTACCGATATTCATCATAGACTTATACATAATAAGTTATGGTAATGGCAACGATTTTTGCAATTGCACCTTATTCGTTATCAATGTCTTGAAAAACTAGTTTCCTTAGATACTTTTCAATTCACGCAAACTTTTTCTATGTCACTTACCTCATTCTGATACCACATACCAATGGTATATAGATGTGTTCCTATTATCTGTGGAATTTTTTGATAAACTCACATTGACGGAATGTAAATTACAAAGATGTATAGAATCATCAATCAAAAAATAAACACGGGCAATAAAATAAGTATCAATAAGACGGGTGTGAAAGATACTATTACTCAAAAGAAAAAAAAACAAATCCAGAATCAGGTCTCGTTAAATGAAGCAATCTCCATAAATAATGACTCATGGGGGTGGTGAAGGGGGTGAAGTGTTACCAGAAACACCATGAAAAGAACCAACAATACAAAAAGGGAATACGAGTGGCTCCTTGCGACCTCTCATCGTCAACCTACCTATTTCCCTCATGCCAAGGCTGGTAGAACGATGATGAGGAATTGGATTTGAGATTTCTCTCTCTTATTTCAACTTTAAGTTGGATAGACAACCGTCTATATTTCAATATTTTAAACTATTAAATAATGATATGTTTCATATATGTGTTGTGATATTAGTGATTGACATAGCCCAACGAAATAGTCAAATATAAGCTATATAGGAATGTTACATGGTATTAAGATTGGGAAACTTACTAAATGACATGACAATGTATATGCCTATGTCATGTCATGAGAGGTGTATTGAGTCAGCAAAAACTATACATAGAAAAAAAAAAAGAAGGCAGCAAAATATATCTAAGGCACGGTCAAAGGAAGAAACATGACTATTTCCTATCTCCTTTACCTATTAGCAAGTATGAAGCCAACTTATTCCATTAGAAATAGAGTTCAAAGGTGGATTAAATATGAATTTACTTGCATCCTCTCAACCTATCTTCTGTGCATCACGAAGGGGGCCTCTATAGCTTCGAGATCCCCATTGAACTCTTCAATGTCTTTGTAATTAAGGTCATCTTCTTCTTAAAGGTCCACGAAACAGATTAAGCTCAAATAAGAACTTATATATTGGCCAATATTAGAACAAATAAATAAAGAATGAGCCCAATTGTTTTTTTTTAAGGTTGGAAAAGGTAGGTTTTTTTGGTATAGGAAAACTATATTTTTTTCCCTTGACTACCTATGCTGCTATTTCTCTAACGAATGACAGCCCTTGCTCGGAGAATCAAACCCACATAAAATTACATAAGGATGTAAAATCAAGAAGTAATGACAGAAGATCAAACAAGTGAAAAGTGTTCCAATTCTTGCGCTTGATTTTTGGAAGAGGTGTTTCAAGTTCAATAGAATTGACGTTTCTGAATTATTTACTGGTCTAGTTTTTATTCCCATTCTCTTATTCTTGCTTAGCATTCACATAGTAGACATGGGACATGCCATATCATTAGTAAGGTTTCCTTAGTAAGATATCAGTACATGTAGCATTACGTTGAATCTAGATGAAGACAAAAGCTGCTGGAGCCCCATTAATGTTTACGTTGGCAGAGGAAAATGAAGCCCCATTTCGCAATTCATTGTCATAGCCCCGTGCTGATATCCATTCAAACTTTGAAAGCTGTCGGGTCATCTAGTGGTGTAACATGCGCCACATGTCGCCCAGGATTTAAGGAAAATAGAGAGGAGGCCATAACTGAAACCACAGAAAAATTTAAAGCGATGGTTTCGGTGATCTGCCAATATTGAACACTTTCATTGCCGGGCTTGATCTTCCATAAAGCATATATCCAAACATCACTATTGAGAAGTAGACCCATCAAATGGGTAGTTCGGATCGAAAATAATCCGATCCAAATAGATCCATTCACTCCATTTTGACTCATTTTTTATGCAACGTAAATTTAGTAACTCATACTTAACTTGACCTATACCTAACAACATAATCGATCTATATTACTAAAATACTTCTATATTTAATTCAATTTAAAGAAATTCATACGCAAACTGAGGTGAGAGTGTGGAGTGAGTGAGTGCGAGATTGAATGAGAGCAAAAGAGAATGAAGAGAGAGTCATAGAGATGAGTTGGATCTAAGTAAGTTGTCAATTAATTTATGACTTATTTAACACATATTATGTTTTAACATATTTATGACTTATTTACTGTATATAACTAACCCATTTAGCAACTCAACTCATTATATATGAATTAATAAATGGATTTATGACATATTTTAATAAGTCTGTGGAGAAGTTCCTCTCTCTAGCACCACTAGATTATGTACACTATGAATGCTCTCATAGCAAGAGTCAAATGGAGCAGTTCGGAGAACACTAGAATGTGTCACTTGAAGCCGAGACGAAGATGCACTGCTCGAGGCACTTCCAAGCACGAGGCAAGTGCATCTTCGGATCATAACGCGGCATGGGCATCTTCTACGTGATGCATACGGCGTAGCACTTGTTAAACCTCACGACTGCATGCCACGTAGAGCATGCCCATCACGGTAACCATCTATAGACCCACCTTCACACCTGATTTCATCTCCATTAATTTCTCCTAAGATCATGTCACAAACTCTTGATCGGCTTTCAGTTTTGATTGTATGATGAGTAATGAAGAGTTTAGCAGTTCTATAAGTACTAGCTAAAGTATCATCCAAATTCAAAATTCGGGAATTTGACACCGATTGTGCTTGAATTCGATGAGGAAATAAGTGCCATTTACTGCTACCATAGATTTCCGCTGACTTTTTATCAGATGGTTAGCCGACAATCTGTTTGAGACAAAGAAGAAACAAAGGTAAGCAAGAAATTGCCTAATAAAATAAAACAACATTTTCTTAAGGATCTTGTCTACAGTTTGTCGCACTTCATAAGTATCTAAAGATTATTGACCAAAAAAATAATAATAATACGTATCTAAAGATTGAAACTACAATTGTCAATGATAAAGCGCAGGATTCAAATCAACTAATACTTATTATCAAGTGATCTAGGATATTTTTTGTCAAAATTTTTTTGAATCAGCAGTACCGTTGTGATATTTTTTAAGCAATTAAATAAGCAAAGGATTTAGTGTTTTTTTTAGTCCGAAGAAAAAGACTTGTTAACAAGTGTCCATATGATTCTACTTAAGTCAACCAATTATATGAGTATTTACATGCATCTCCTTGTCACTAATTATGTTGGAGTACCCTGCAACTATAATTTGTTAATTAGTCGATTTCACTCCATTTCAATATAGTAATCTTCGAGCACAAAATTCGCATCTACCAATATTAAAACGGGATCAGCGAGAACCGTCGCCTTCCACTGCCAAGTACTTGGTACGATAATTCAATAATTACACGAGGTGTTTTTAATATTTTCACGTTAAATCGATAGTTATTCTCTCAAACGAAAATCCGAAAAAGAAAATGTAAAGTAAAGGTCGAATTATTAGCTTCGTATTTCAAAAGAGGGCCCAAAAAAATGGAACACCTATCACCTTGGACTTTAATCGGGGAAATAAGTAAGATTACATAATCGGACGGTCAGGATCGAACGGCTAAGATACCACCGACGACACAGCAACGACGAGAACACCAACCTGCGCCGTCGGGTATCATGCCCCAATTCCGTTGACACGAGTGGGACTCGCACGTGCTCTCTGTTTCTCTCTCTGTCTCTGTCTCTGTCTCTCTCTTGTCCGAAGCAGCTTTACCAGATCTTACACAGTTCCTGTGATCACGGCGTTCTCTCTCTCTCTCTCTCTCTCCCTGAGATTCGTTTCCGCAAGCTCAGGCCAGATTCGTCGGCGCCGCGACCAGCACGAAGACTCTCTGGTTCCCGGTCGTCGCGTCTGCTCGCGGGAGTGGGAGTGGCGCCTTCTTCGAGCTGCATCCGTCTGTCGTGCAGCTCGTTCCCCGGTTTAAGGTCCGATCGCATGGCTTGACGGCTTCGCGGGATTCGAGCCCGGAACCAAGGGTACGTCCCCCGTCCGCGTCTCGTTTTCGTCTTGGACTGAGGATTGTGGTTTTGTGGGTTTGTTCTGGTTTCCGAGGCAATGTGGATGATCGTCGAGTCGGCGGGAGTAGAATGTTCCTGGAACGTCGTTTGATCTTATCGTGATTGATGCCAATTTCCAGTGTTCCGTGTCGGTTTTCTCGATTCATCTCGGTTTGGCCTTCGTTTGAGAATGTGCCTGAGAAAATGATAGATGTTGAGCTAAGAATGTCTTGCCTTATGGTCTTTCTAGCCGATAAGATGGATGTTTCCTGTTTTGGTATGTGTTATTGCCGAGTAGATTGCTAGTTCCTTGTAATGATGATGAATTGGTGATATCTTTCTATCAATGATTAATATTCTATCTTTATGAATGCTACTCAACAAAAGATTTCTTATTTGGTGCCTTGATGTCTTCCATGTTCGCGTATCATGATATTAGTTTCTCTGCTTTGTTGTTTGATATAGAATGGAAATTTAAAGGGGCGTGCTGGTGAAGAATTTCGTATAATCCGTTGATTAAAAAAATTTCGAGTGCTTTGGCCTTCGTGGAGTCGGGGCATCTCTAGGTACTGCAGATTGGATTTTGGTATGACATAAATTGGAAACAAAGCAGAGACTGATGGAGGATGGGTTAAACAGAGGAGACCCTCAGGGAAATTTTGTCAGACAATCGTCGCTAAGGCAGGGCGGCACCTATAAACCCACGTTGTCGGGCAGATCAACACCTAGGAATTCTCCTACATTTCGTAGACTGCATTCTAGCCGAACTCCAAGAAGAGAAGGTAGAACCGGTGGAGTTAGTTTGCAGTGGTTCCGCAGTAACAGATTGGTGTATTGGTTGCTTTTGATCACTCTATGGGCTTACCTTGGATTTTATTTCCAGTCCAGATGGGCTCATGGTGAGAACAGAAATAATTTCCTTGTTTTCAGAAAGAAACCAGGAAATCATGATCCTGACTCTCGTGACAGTGAAAGAAGAAATTTGATTGCCAACCACAGTACAATCGCAATAAAAAATGAGACTGACGTAAGGATGACAGAAAATAAAAGAATAGGTGTGGTGTTGGCTAACAAGGGTGATGGGGGTTCATCTCCTCGAAGTGTCGCTAAGAAGAAGAATAAGAAATCGTCCCGTAAATCAAGGGGTAAAGCGCGCAAACAGGCACCAAAGGTGGAGGTTAAGAGCGCAGAGTCGGAAGAGCAGGAACCCGAAATACCCATGAAAAATACTACTTATGGTCTCCTTGTTGGTCCATTTGGCATGACAGAGGACAGAGTATTGGGATGGAGTTCTGAGAAACGATCAGGAACCTGTGACAGGAAGGGAGATTTTGCTCGGCTTGTTTGGTCAAGGAGATTTCTGTTGATTTTCCATGAGCTCTCCATGACCGGTGCTCCCCTATCAATGATGGAGCTTGCGACAGAGCTATTGAGCTGTGGGGCTACAGTTTCAGCTGTGGTTCTTAGCAGGAAGGGAGGATTGATGCCGGAGCTTGTTAGGAGAAGAATTAAAGTGCTTGAAGACAAAGCAGACTTCAGCTTCAAAGTCGGGATGAAATCTGATGTTGTGATAGCTGGATCAGCAGTCTGTGCTTCATGGATTGGTGAGATGTTATTGAATTGAAAGTATTTAGTTTATTTTTCTGTAGGGCAATGGTTTTGTTCTTCAATAGGAGATCACATCAAGTATGATTAGCACAGCGGCATTCAAACTGTGGAAGTATCTTGACACATGAGTGAAAATAATGCAAATTGAGCGCTAAGTGTGAGTTTTATCAACAGTCTCATGGCTAATCGTATTTGGCTGGTTTACCAGGATCAGCCTCATCTTTTTGCAGAATTTTATTTAGCCAAACTTTCAATTTGTAGAAGTGCATATAGGGCCATACCTCTGTGCACCATTCCTTCGTGCAAAATATGGCTCCATTTGCGTTGGATTATCATAGACTAGTACATTTTAAACACCGGAAAGTGCAGACTGCACATTACTTTCGAGAAGTACCCCTAAGTGATATTTACACATCTATGTTGCTGCCAATATTTGAATGCAGAGTTACTTTTTCCTTCATATGATTAATCTGGCTAAAATAGCTTAGTCGATGATTTCTCTAAGCAATGTTCCTTCTGACATGTCTCCTCCAACAAATTTATCATCCCTGTTCAACTTTTGCTGTTAGCACTCTGATTCTATTTGTATTACTCTATTTTCCCACTCATGTAGGAATAGGAATCGATTCTAATAAAGTTTTTAAATAAGACTGTATTCACATGACATTGTCGTGTGGCTTAATTTTGATGTCCAGTTTCACATGGCTGAATTTGGACCAGGTAATTAGAGTTAATTGACAAAACCTACTTAATCGTACTAGGGAAACTCTACGAATTTATTTGATTGCTGTCTCTTCTCATGGGACATACTTATTTCAGATCAATACATTGAGCACTTTCCGGCTGGTGGGAGTCAGATCACTTGGTGGATCATGGAGAACAGGAGAGAGTATTTTGATCGTGCAAAACCTGTACTCAACCGAGTGAAGATGCTTATTTTTCTTTCAGAGTCACAGTCTAAACAGTGGCTGACTTGGTGCGAGGAAGAAAAAATAAAGTTGAGATATCCACCTTCTGTAGTCCCACTATCTGTTAATGACGAATTGGCTTTTGTTGCTGGGATTCATTCTTCACTCAACACCCCATCCTTCAGCACCAAAATGATGAAGGAGAAAAGGATGTTGCTGAGGGATTCCGTCAGAAGAGAGATGGGATTAACAGAAAACGACATGCTTTTGATATCTCTGAGTAGCATAAACCCTGGAAAAGGCCAGCTTCTGCTTCTTGAATCGGCATGCTTGGTGATAGAGAATGGCTCCTCGCAGCATAGTACTAAATTAAAAAACCCTGCAGGGCTTGGCAAGGCCCAGGAGGAATTGAACTCCACTGTAAAGAGTCATTTGAGAGCATTGTTTCAGGATAGGTATGATTCTGAATCAGTGAGTGAACTACCCAGCTATTTTGATTCTTTGAAAAACCCTAAGAGAAAAACTTTGTCATTGCCTGGTCCCATGAGGGAGAGTGGGATAGATGCTTTAAGTTCTGAGCACATCGCTCGAAGAAGAAAAACATTGTCTGATAGTGAAGGGAAGCCACAGCAGGTGCTGAAAGTGCTCATTGGATCTGTTGGATCTAAAAGCAATAAAGTACAATACGTGAAAGAAACCCTGAGGTTTCTATCCGTGCATTCAAATTTATCAAGATCCATTCTGTGGACGCCAGCGACTACTCGTGTTGCCTCACTTTACTCTGCTGCGGATGTTTATGTCATCAATTCACAGGTTAAACATCTTCTCTTTGTTTGACTTCTAGTATTTTTATGAGCATCTTACAGTATTTGGTAGGGAGATCTGCATAAAAAAAGATTTATTTTTTCTGTCTATGTTGAAATTCAAAATTATCTGATGCAAATTATGAACTCAAATTTGAAGGAAACGGATATGTTCTCATTATTTTTGTGTCCACACTTGAACGTATTTCTTCAAATTAAGTTGATTGTAAAAAGTAGAAGCCATTGTTGCGTATACATGCTTCTCTCTCGTTCTACTAAAGGGATCTTATTGGCACATGACACTCATAAAAATCTGGAATGCTCTTTTGTTGCAGACTGATTTCTTCTTCTGCTCCAAATCTTTAGCCTGATTTGTAAAGCAGCTATTTAGCAATAAAGCAAGTGCTGAGATGATAATGAAACTAAGAACGAAGATCTATAGATAATTTTTCATGGATATTTCTAATTAAACAATCTCTGACATATCACCGTCTAGGTTAATTTTTAATTGAAATGACAAGGTGTTGGTTTATGGTCCAATCGTCTAATGGCATTGACCCAAAATGAAAAATAAAATACAAAAAACATTCTGGTGGGCATGAAGTTGCCCCAGTAACAGGTGTGAGAAATTGGAACGAATTCAGGGTTGTTGCAGAGTGGGTCAAGTGCATAGGATTTACATATATGGCTCGTCTCCACATTTAGATTTTTAGTTTTGTTTATTCAAGTTTATATCATGGCTCAGTTCTGTTTACTGTCGTATAAATTTTGAAATTTTTGTGCAGGGCATGGGAGAGACGTTTGGAAGAGTTACAATTGAAGCTATGGCGTTTGGCCTTCCGGTATGATTATTGACCAGGTTTCTATTACATTTAGAGTCGAATGCTTGCGCGAAACATTGGCAGTGCTTCTACCTGCAGAAGTCTTTGGTTTCTTTCCTTCACGTTTCTTGTTATGAAAGGAAATTTCTTTTTGTCTTAAATGCATTTAATTGGTTTCATCTTACACCATTTTAAAGAAGGTGCATTGAGAAATGTACCTTCTGTCCAACTTGTATGTAAAGGCAGCAACCGGGATGATCAACTAAATATTTCCTTGCTCACTTCCCTTAAAATGGACCAGGTGCTCGGAACAGATGCAGGAGGTACAAAAGAGATTGTCGATCACAACGAAACGGGCCTTCTTCACCCTCCTGGTCGTCCTGGAATTGAAGCACTTGCCAGAAACATCCAGTACTTGCTTAGAGAACCAGCGTTGAGGGAGCAAATGGGGATGAAGGGGAGGAAGAAAGTGGAGAAGATGTACTTGAAACAGCACATATACAAGAAATTCGCTGTGGTTCTCTCCAGATGCATGAGATGAGGGACCTTTTACCATCGGAGAATCACTTTCTTTCACAGGGCGAGTGGTTTCTAGGAGCTCACATGCCGGCCAAACTATTTGGCCAACGATTGATCAAGGATCCATACATTTTAGAAGGTGAAGAGATATGGTGATCATAATAGGTATTTCCTTCCCACTTCCATATTTTTTTTGTTCATTTTGTCGTTGATCCTTACCATTCATGTCCAAAGCGATTCACTGTCATGACGTGGATGCTGGCTGATACTTCATCTTCCAATATACGTCTCATGTTCCCAACACGGCCTTTGGAAGCAAGTCGCTTGATTGTGAGTTGAATAGTAGGTACTTGATATTGGAATCGTTCTGCGCCGACTGGGCAAAAAGTTGAGTGTGAATGAGAGATGAAGCTACATGGCCTTATCTTCATGAACTTTCTAACTCGAACGCCTTTTCTAAGTCCTGACTCCGCTCATTCTGTTTCCTCTCGTCATCAATTGGCTCCAACTAATATCTTATGCTACCGCAAGTTTCTCTGCTTGTGACCAACCGCAAGGGAAGGTGGCCAGTTGACCACACTGCCTTCTCAAAGCAAACGAAAAGATGATCGCAAGGCCAAATATTCGTAGAGGCTTAAGACCTAGTGCAATTCCAGCAGATTGCTTCTGACGTATGAATGTGAAAAGGGAATGAATCGTTGACCAGGTTAAAGCAACATACACGAGCACAACACACAAGCTTAGGCGTATGACTTAACGTGCATAACCTCATGGTTGCTTCAAGGGAATTGGAATCGTACTTGTTTACTTGAAATTGGAATGGTCGGTGGACATTATTTGCACATAACCATTTAGGAAAGTCAAACAACCTCATCATGCACGAACACAAGGCAGCTACACCACAATCGTTTGCTGCTTCGACTTCGAGCGAATGATCGAGCGAATGATGAAGCGAATGATGCACGGCCGTGCCTCGACTGTGCATCGATCGACATGGATATATGCTTTGATCATGTGGTGCAAGTAAAGAAGTAATACTGTGGTTGGCACGTCATTTGGGAAAATTAATGTAGTTTCATCATCCATATCGGCAGAAACAATCACTTGCTGTCGTTTTGCAGTGACTTGACGCTAGCTAATTACGTGATTTCGCAAAGATGTATCGAGTATAATACAATGTACAGTAATACCATAACAAAAGTTTCATCTCCGTGCTATTATGTACACAATTCCCGCAGTCAACTTGGATTCCCCTAAATTTCCAAACAAGACCCGGCCTGAACATGGCCGGAGAATTTCTCCGGCGACTCGATGCTGATCCAATTACATGAACTCGAGTCCAACGCATAAACCTTCTGAGCCCCGCCGGATCTTGGAGACCCAATCACGAGCAGCTTCCCTCGCCACTTTGTCACATGAGCTGGATTGGACACGTCCGCCGGTACTTTAGCCACCGCCCGCCACGTGCGCCCTCTCAGCGCCAGCACGTGGCCGTCCCTACACATGTACAGGTCATCATCCCCGTCGCCGTCCACGCATGTCATCGGGCACGTGCTGGCCGCCAGGAGATCCTCCCGCACGGGGCCCCACCGCCACGTGGCCGGGTCGAACTCCTCGGAGCTCTTCTCGAACTTCCCCTGCATCGCGGTGCTGTATCCGCCGACGACGTGGAACTTGCCACGGCGGAAGATCGCCTTGCACTCGTCGCGCTCCCTCTCCATGTCGGGCAACGGGACCCACCGGTCCCTTTCCACGTGGTACGCCAGGGCGGATCTCAGGGCGTTCTTCTCTCCGTCGTGCCCGCCGGCCACGAGCACCGCCCGATCCCCGTCCGACGCGCACCCGAAGAAGGACCGCCTCACGCCCGGCATGTCGGCCCCGCGCCGCCACGTGCCGGTCATAAAACTATAGACATAGACCGAGCCGGAGGCCTCCCATGAAACCGGATCCAGCCCGCCGACGAGGACGAGATCCGACCCGGCAGCCGCCAACCGGCAAAACATAGGGAAGCCCCCGGAGAACTCGGGAGGCGGCGGCAACTCGCTCCAGCAACCGGAGAGCGGCTCGAAGGCGGTCAGGCGGTAAACCGGGCCGTGGGACAGCTTCGAGAACCCGGTTTCTCGGCTCGGGTCGGGCACGGCCTGAGCCATGACGACGACGGTCTGGCTGTGGCCCGCGGACTTGCGCTGCGACCGAAACTGTGGACGCTCTATCTCGGACTTCCACCCCTTGCACGTGGACGCGACGGTGGAGAACCCGCCGTAAGGCACACGGATCAAGCATTCTCGCGCTATGTCGTCGGGTAGACCGGGGATCAATTCCATAATTCGAACGATAAGATGGAGCAGGAACGTTTGTCTTCGGTTCCAGAAGACGAGAACGACCCAGAACTAGGAACCAGGAGAGCAAGGAGGCTCTGGATAGGATGGGGATCGGGATTGGGAAAGTTGTTTTGCTGCTTATGGGGCTTGTGGTGTCGGAAAAAGTGGGCGGTTTTCACCTTTTATAGCGAGTGATGTGCGTGTGCGACGCGACGCTGGAGATGGACGGAGCAGGGCGTCGTATTTACGGGGGGAGACCACAGAGAAACCCGCCGTTGTTAAACTTGAAAAACGTGTCGGTGGAATTTTGTGGTTGACGGCATTGATGACGAAGAATATTTTTGCATTTCGTTGTTGTCGAACGCGATTTAGTAAATGGCCCTCGAAGGGACCGACGCCGTTGTTGAATGTATAGTCCCATTCATTCATCCTCGTTTGGAATCGTCTTCCAGTTCGGAGCGAACAAATCCGTACTCTTGTCTCTGGGTATGATCGATTGACAAGGAGAGGCAGAGAGACGACAGAATGAGATGGCGACGTGGCGGTTCCATCGACGCAGAAATTGCTAATGAACCCTAAAAGTAAATGCGTCACATGGATATAAGTTTAGAATCTTTTTGTATCACAAAAAAATATTTAGGATAAATATATTATAGTAACACAGTTTATAACTTTTGGTGATTTTTTTCCCTTTTTTTAATATATTAACATGGTATAGGTTTGAAAGGGACACTTGGCTCATGAGCTTTTGAAGAATTATCGCAGACTTAGAGTGCTCTCCTTGTTCCGCGAAAAATGTTATATTTCTGGAAAATATTTTTCAGAAAATTAGTTTTCTGTGTTTGGCTAAAATAGGTAAAAAAACGGAAAATATTTTCCATCGTTTGGAAATAAAATTATGATTTGATTTTCTTAAATATACATACACTATTCAGGTGCTGGTGACTTGCGCATAGACAGGTAAGGACAAGCACCAGCACCATAATCCCAGGTCCAGCCTCAATGCACACCCCACACAAGCACCAGAGACCCAAGTAAGGCCATTTGGATGCCAAGAAAAAGTGCATGTACTAATCCTAGGTTCATAGAAGTTGAAAATGAAAACCCGGTGCCTGTTCATGACTTCTTGGCGCCCTAGCCGGGCTCCACAGAGGCTAGGTCTGAGGCCCCAATGCTCGTGCTCAAATCCTTGGCACTCGGGCTAAGGTCTACAAAGGCCAGGAGCAGGACCCGGGTGACCTAGTTCCCTAGTGATTGAACTTGAGTCCCTAACACTGGAGCCCTAGTCCATCGAGGTTGGCCTAGGGACATCAGTGCTCGTGCTTGGGTTTGTAAAACCAAGCTTCGAGTCCTTAATGACTAGGCTCGGGTCCATTGAGGTTAGGGGTCGCCGAGCTCAAAATCGAGAGATATGAGCCTAGGCATCGAGAACCTAGGCATTATCATTAGGTCTTAGGCTTGGCCCCAATGGACCTGGGCATAAGTGCTGGGGTCCTGAGCTTGGCACAAGAGATTCGGGCACTAGCGTTAAGGTCTCAAGCCCGAGGACTCCAGTACGGGTACCGAGGTTTCGAGCTTGGCCTCGATGGAATCCAAACGGACTCGAGCATGGGTACCAAGGTCTCGAGCCTCGGCCTCAATGGACCCTAGTTCGCGTGCGAGGAATTTGGGCATAAGCATAAGGATCCAAGGATTGCCTTTATGGACTCGAGCCTAAGCACAGGGGATCTAGGCATGAGTATCGAGGTCTCATGCTTTGTCTTTTTGGACCTAGTAATGGTGCCATGGCATCAAGCATGGACATTGGGGCCTCGGGCCTTGCCTCTCTAGACCCGGGCTTGGGTGCTGGAGACTCGAGCATTGGAGATCCAAGCACTGGCATTGGGGTATAAGGCTCGGCCTCAATGGACTCGGGCATGGACACTGAGACTGGGATCTGGGCACCGAGAACCAAGGTCTAGGCACTGGGCACCTAGTCTGGAGCACAGGATTCCACGCATGAGGATTAGGGTCGCGGGCTCGGCTTTAATGGACCGAGCCCGGGTGTCGAGGACCTAGTCCTGAATGCCAAGGACCCGTGATTGAGCATTAGGGTTTTCGTGCCACAAATGCAAAGTTTTTGGTCCAAGCGCCGATATCTAATCATAGTTTGGAAAATGATTTACGATTTGTCCTAAACTTAAACATAGATTTACCGTTGACTCATTTTTCTAATTGATCCAAACGCCAGAAAATAAGAAATTATGTTTTTTTCGAAAAATGTTCTCCATGAAATAAACGGATCCTATTTGTGATTCCAAATCCCAATTCGCCATGGTTAGTGAAAATGTTTTTCCGAGAAAAGAGTTAATTACCTTAGTAATCTCTGAAGAACTTAATTATACCGTGGAGCGGGTGCCTGAACTTGCATTATATATGACAAGGTGTTTTTTCGTTTACAATAAACCGGCAGGAAGAGGGTATAAAATTAAAGTAGGAAGTCCAAATACATTGGTAAGTACATGAATGACTTAGGACGAAGATAGAAGCTTTATCCATAGTATTTGATACAATGTTTAACTGAAACAAGACACGCATTGCCATTGATTTAGCAAAAAAAAGACACGCATTGGCATTGCAGTTACGAGAAGACGGTCTGAAATTAGACATTGAATTTGCTTTTTAATGTTGGTTCACTCGAAATTCAATGAAAAATGAAGAAGTGCTAGGTCGTACATTGGTAGGCAGAATTTATGACGAAGGTTTAGCCAAAATTAAATGCATGGAAGAGGTAGTTTCAGTCTGTTTTCTGAGAAATAAATTATTCGAAAAATATTTTTCTAAAAATAATCATTTGTATCGCTTACATAAATAAATAATTAAATAATATCTTCATTGTCCACAAAAATATTTAGATATAAATTATTATTGATAAAAAAATATTTTTAATAATTAATTATTTCAACTGATCATTCTAGAGAAATGTTTTCCATATTATTCATTTTTCGTAAAACAAATGGTGCCCTGCAATCAAGTTAAAAATTTATTTTAATGTTGAAATCAATCAAGGAATGAATTGTTATGTTTTAGTTTTATATAAAATTCTTAAGTGTAAAGGATGATCGAAGATACAAAATACATCATTTTTTAGCAAACAAACGTCAGGGAGCTGCCATCAATTTGATTTCACACATAAAATGGCATAATTAACATGTAGGGTTTATATAAATTATAGTGATTACACTAACAACATATATTTATGATAAGGCTTTTGGGTACGAATTTGTGTGATCAACATATAGGGGGATAATAATTCAACAAATGCTAAATCTACTATACGTCAGTCAATTCAGTTATAAGCTTTTCAATTTCATCAATTTAGTCATAAACCTTTGATGATTTGTCAATTTAAATATAAATCTTTTGACAATTTGCAAATATAGTTATTCCGATCAACTTTGGCTAGTAGTCGCTGACATGGCGATCGTGCCACATAGGATAATCAATATCCATGTTAGTGATTCTTTTGTCAAAATTGACTAAAAGGACTATACTGGCAAATTATGAAAAAATTTTGAACTGAATTGACAATAAGATGTTAACAAGTTTATGACTTTTTGAATAATTATCGACGTAGCATGACCACATCAATTCATGTCCACTTTTTCATGTTGTCGTCGAGGAGATCTTAGATTAGACATGACATTTGATGTTAGACATTACGTAGTTGACATTTATACAAAGAGCAATCCGTTTGACTTCAAGAGAAACGTGGTGATCACGGCAAGTGATTTCAAACCCAAGTTACATGTACTTCATTAATTAATAATTATTTACAAGGTCAGATACTCACCAAGTTTGCAAGTTACGGCCTTCGATTGATCATTCTCACTAGAATATTAAGATCGCCTCACAAAATTGTGGGACTTTCGACATTTGCTTATTGTTGTTAATCTCTGAATCTACTCTTTCAAAAGCCATGCACACTGCAGTCAGCTTCGACCATCGTCCCGCAATACGTTAGTAATATGTAAAATAGATTGATAATATTTTGAACATGCTTTGCATTCAATATTATGGACATTATAGTCTAAAATGCAGAATGACACACTACGCAACATGCGATCTCATTGACTTATGAATTGCATGTTTCATTCGTGAGAACAGAGAGATCAATTATAAAATGATTTTAATTAGAATAAGTGCAGATATCTTCTTCTTCTTTTTTCTTGTGTTTCCATGTAACCGTCTATTGTAGACTCAACGGGCAGAGGTGAATCACATGGCTCAAAATTGCATTCACGAAAGAGCAATATACCACATATATCGCCCAAAATAGGAGATCGCATAGATGAATTACTTTTGAAATTTCGTTGTGCTTTGGAAAGAACAAAAATGAAACATCATAAATTCGCCTATATTACTAATTTTGGCCCTTAATATTTTCTTGTTAATTATATCTTTTAGGTATTGGTATCCGCGGGGAATGGTTGATTGAATTTGTGAAGAGATGGTCTAACAAATGGACAAAACCATCAATTACATTCACAATAGAGATATTTTCTTGGACTAGACATGGTATTCAAAGGATAAATTAAGGTAATAGCACGTTAGAATGGTGACGTAAGTGATGAGAATACAATAACATCAAAATGTCTTCTTTTGACCTCTTGGTGGAATAGCATGATAGCACAATCGATTACCATTTTTTCCTTTTTTTTTTTGCCGTAGAATTTGGGGGATACAAGTTTCTTACGTAGATTAAACCTCCGCCGTCAAAACTGTTGGTTATGATTGACTAAAGTTAATTTCCAAGTCAATATGTTAATATAAACAAAATGAAGAATAGTCCAAAGAATCATAATCATATTGTACACTGGCTAATTCAATCTTAAACTTTCTAATTTGACCAATTTAGTTCTAAACATTTTGATGATTTCACAATGTAGTCCTTCCGATCGGAGATTGCTGATACGGTAAATTAGTGAGCGCCGGCCATCCTATGTGGAATGGCTAGTGCTGATGTAGACGATTTTTGCAGTTTTTTTTAATCTTCTCTTTTTTCATTTTCTTTTTTCATATTTTTTTATTTCCCTCAACCGATCACTAGGGCCTCGACAATGGCAAGCGAAAGTTGCCGGCCACAGGTGAGGGCCTCCACTCCCTCACCAAATATGGGCAATCACAACCCTCGCCAATCATAGGCGAGGGAGTTGTGGCCCTCGCTTGTAGCCGGTGGAGGTTACCGGCCATCACTAAGGCCCCAGCAATTGGTAGAAGGAAATAGGACAAGAAAGATAAAAGAAAATGAAAAAAACAGAAAAAAAAATTCATAAATTCTTTTAAAAAATTACAAATATCGTCCACATTAAGCGTCGACATATCACATAGGATGACAAAAAGATTGACCGGATCGGACATTTATCGATTTCCGATCGGAAGGACTACAATAGAAAATCGTTAAAAAGTTTAGAACTAAATTGACAAAATTGAAAACTTTAGGAGTAATTTGATTACCGTATAATAAGTTTAAGACTTTTTGGATAATTAGCCCTGAACAAAAAAATGCCCCAAGAGAGAAAGAACACGTGAAAACCATTATTTGCGTGTGACTAACACCTGCTGCTAGGTCATATCTAATGTGAATGCGACTGGCTCTCTCTCTCTCTCTCTCTCTAATATGAGCTTCAACCCTCCAAAGAGAAGTTCCAAAAGAAACCCAAAACAAATGGAAGTGGAGGGAGTCGGGCAATTTAACAAATTGAAATCTGAATAGACACCGTTTTGGAAAGTGTCAGTAGGTTTGGAGCTTCTCCTAAGCAATTTCATTTGGGAAATAGAAAGAGCAACATAAAGAATGTTAGTTTGATTTTGCTGCTGAACGCACGAATTTGACTTGCCCTAGATTTAATTATCCTGTTGGCTATTCTAAACTCAGACCAAAATGTATTATGGCCAAATTGGCATAAGTTCCACTTCCAATCAAAGTAAAATTTCTCATGTTACACTCGCTAAATCGCATCTCATGATATCGATTAGACGTCCCTGAAAAAACCCTGCCTATACAATTAAATTGTAATAAATCCAACAATATTTTCATATTTAATCTGTACACAACACGCTTTATTTATTTCAGTCTTGCCCCTCCTAAATCTCCACACAGCAGGCAACTTGAACATGGCCGGAAAACTTTTCCGGCAACTCCACGTTTGTCCATGTACACGTACTCATGTCCAACAAGTAAGCCTCCTGGGGCTCACCGATTTTCGGAGACCCAATCACCAGCAACTTCCCTTGCCACTTTGTCACGTGACTCGGATTGTGCACGTCACCGGGTATTTTAGCCTTGACTCGCCACGTGGATCCTCTAAGCGCCAGCACGTCGCCATCCTTCCACATGTACAAGTGGTCGTCCGCGTTGCCTTCCACGCAGGTCCTCGGGCACGTGCTCGCCATCAATGCGTCTTCCCGCACCCGGCCCCACTGCCACGCCATGGTGTCGAAGGCCTCGCAGCTCTTCTCGAACTTCCCCTGCATCTCGGTGCCATACCCGCCGATGACATGGAACTTGCCGCTGCGGAAGATCCCCTTGCACTCGTCCCGCTCCCTTGACATGTCGGGCAAAGCCGCCCACTCGTCTCTTTCCACAAGGTACGCCACCGCGGACCTCAACGCGTTCTTCTCGCTGTCGTGGCCGCCGGCCACGAACACCACGCGGTCCCCATCCGACGCGCAGCCGAAGAATGAGCGTTGTGCGCCCGGCATGTCGGCCCCGCGATGCCACGTGGCGGTTATAAAACTGTAGATGTAGACCGAACTCGAGGCCTCCCACGAAACCGGATCGAGCCCGCCGATCACAACAAGATCCGACCCGGCGGCGGCCAACTGACAAAACATGGGGAAGCCCCCACCGAACCCGGGAGGCAGGGGCAGCTCACTCCAAGAACCCGAAACCGGCTCAAAAGTGGTCACTGGTCAGGTGGTAAACCGGGACATGGAAAACCTTCGCAAGTCCGATGTTTCGGGTTGGGTCGGTTATGGCTTGAGCCATGATGAAGATTGTTTGGCTGTGGCCCGCTGATTCGTGATGCGACCGAAACCGTGGAAGTTCGATCTCGGCCTTCCATCTCTTGCACGTGGACCCGACGGTAGAGAATCCGGCGTAGGGGACCCGGATCAAGCATTCTCGGGCTATGTCGTCGGGAAGACCAGGAATCAACTCCATAGATGAATAAAGTACCAAGGACGATTACAAATTTGGGTCAAGAAGACAAGAGAAATCCAGAGGTCAGATGAAATGGATGGTTTGATCGAGTGTCTTGGTTCTAAGTACGAAGGGGATGCAAAGTTTGCTTTTTATAAGATTTTGTTAAGAGTTTCGTATTGGTGGAGAGATGCGGCGTTTCTCAAAGTGGATTTTGGTCCCCTTTCTAAACATTTTCTTTTTGTTGAATTCAATCAATTAATGACACAATTGGCTTTGGAAACCACGGGAGCAAGCCGCCATTAAAAACTTTTCTAGGTACGTTGTCCTATGGACGGTATTGTCCCCACTTGCCACAAAGCAAAGGATAAGAATATGACCAGAAGTCAATTGTCGAGGACCAAATCTGCCGTGCTGATTCACTGATTAGATTTGTTACAGTGGCCAAAATTGGATATAGATCAGATTTCGAAGGAGGCAATAAGGAAGAGATCAGATCGGAATGTCGGTTCAAGCCCACGCAAGACTTCCTTTTCAATTAACAAAGTCCGATCGAGACATTTATTGCCGCATGTGGGCACCTTCCTTATATTCTAAAGTTGACTGCTAATTTGCTTTCCCTATCCGATTCTCTATGGCCAAAAGAAATTAATTCCCAAAATAACGATTTGGGCAGCACTAAACAAGATTTATTAATTTAATCATCATCGAAAAATTTTGCTATCGTGCTAGAAGGGTGAAGCGTGATTGATTGTGTCTCGATGCTTTTTTATTGTTTTTTAATGGCTGACCACCTTGTCTGTGAATTTATTTACCAGCAACTTGGCCATACATACAGAGTGCGCGTCTCATGGTTATCCATTAGAATATGGACACAAATCTTGCTGATGGAAATCCCTAGGTTTAGACCCGGCCAATGAGAGAGTCTAGTGGATAAGGGAACGATGATGTTTTGCTTTGATTGGTCAAGTCAAAAAGAGAGAATGTCACCCCTTTTTCATTTGGATAATCCATTAACCACAGCCGCTTGATTTCGTATCGCCAAAGGACAAGATAAAGCATAAGTGACTAAAGAAATAAATAAAGGACGGCACTAGTTCCAACCGCCCTCTCTCTCTTTCTCTGTCTTCAATTATTGTTTTTTTTTTTAGAGAAAAGATCACTAAAATCACAAACTACACCTATCCTAACACGTAGGTTTTGAAATCTGTACAGAATTTGAAATCGCTTATCTCTACTTATAATGCTTGCGCATGATTAAATCAAAGTATAAAAACTAATAAAATCGTGTAATTAATGTGCGTAGAACATATAGATCACAAGGATTACACTAACCACATTTATTTATGATAAGGCTTATTAGGTACGAATTAGTGTGATCATCATATGAACATGCCACATAGCATGACCACATCAATACATGTCCATTTTTTCATGTTGTAATCGATCCACTATTTAAATAAGATCTTAGATTAGGTATGACATTCGATGTTAGACATTACATATTTGACATTTATATACAGAGCAATCCGTTTGACTTTAAGAGAAACGTGGTTGATCATGGAAAGTGATTTTCGAGGCCAGGTTACATGTACTTCATTAATTATGTACAGGGTTAGACAAACTTTAGTAGCTAATGCTTGCAACTTACAACCTTCAATTGATCATTTTAATAATACTTTCTACTAGAGGTGTCAAAATGGGTCACAAACCCATATATGATCCATTTAAAAATAAATGGGTCATATATGGGTCACTTTAATTTTAAAAAGTCAAGTTTAAATGGGTTTTAAATTTTAAAGCTTAAAGATAAATGGGTCTAAATGGGATTGAGTTTGGAACCCATGTCCAACCCACCTACTAAACTCATCCACACACTCTCTCCTTCTTTACAAAAATGTTTTAACAAAATCGAAATTTAATTATTTTTATTTTTTCCTCTTTTTCTTTTATTTTTTATTTTTTCTTTTCTCTTCTTTCTTTTTCTTTTTTTTTATTCCAGCCGATGGTTGGCCACGGCAACCGGCCACCGGGGCGGAACGACCTCGTTGGAGGCCGGCGAAGCTCGAGCTCGGCCTCGGGCGAGGCTCAAGCCTCGCCGATCTGGCGAGCATTGAGCTCACCGGCCTCGGGCGAGCTCGACCTCGCCGAATCTGGCGAAGTGGAGCCTCGCCCGAGGCTGGCGAAGCTCGAGCTCGCTGGCCTCGGGCGAGCTCCACCTCTCCCGGGTCCGGCGAGTCGAGCCCGGCCTCGGGCGAGGCTCCGCCGCCCGGATCCGGCGGTCGAGTCTCGCCCGAGGCCGGCGAGCTCAAGTCTCGCTAGATCCGGCGAGGTCGAGCTCGCCGGAGGCCGGCGAGCATCAAGTAGCATCAAGTAGCATCTTCAACATGGACCTTGGGCCCAAGGTGGTGCGGATAATATCAGCAACAGCCTGTCACATGTATTAGCACAAGTTAAAAAGACTTCCAACAGCAAGAGAACACAGACAAAAACATCTGTTTACAAAAAAAGGCACTTTATATAAAGATCCAGATCCACCTAAATGTGAAACCAAAATAACCACACTAACGTTATTGAATTTCTCCTGCAATATACCTTGTAATTCAGATGATGCACAATGATATATCAGACGTTTTTGTGGGTGATTCTAGAAAAATTTTAAAAAGCAAGAGCTTTAATTTTCTGCAGAGGTTCTCTGTTTTGCTATTATTTAAGTGGCTTCTAGCTTCTTTACTAGGAAATTTCCTGTCACTGAAAATAGTGATGAGCAAATTACACCGGTTCCTCAACATAAGCTTGGAATGACCCAATCATTTGGCAAAGTGATATCACAAAATTCAATTATTTTTGGCAGCCACAAAAACCCAGACAGAATTCAGAAATTAAATGAAAAGCTGCTTACCTTGGATGCTTGGATATTAGCATGGTGTACCTTGCTTCCAGATTCACGTTTCAAGGAGTCCTCTGTTCCATGCAACATTAAGAATTTATTCGCAGGGGCAAAAAAATGGCAACGATAACATTACTTGAAACACATCATTGTCGTCCCAAAGCCAACTAAGAATGTGCCCAAACCCAGTAGAGTAAGAACACGTTCAAAAATATCATATTTCATGTATTTTTCTCCTTGTCTCCCACCCCCCAACCCTCCCCCTCGCCCAAAACCAATAAAGGCACAATGACAATACTCATTTCCTTGGAAAATAGAAAAGTGGGTGGGATAAGGCATTGCTACCATAAAAATGCAGCTCACTGTAAAATACACTTCAAAAGGACAGGACCCAGCCCCTCATAGCACAACAGATAATAAAATTGCTACAATAAACACCAACAGATCGGCCGGATCATATATAATTGCTATAATTTACTCTCGAGAGTCGAGAGTCAAGAGTCAAGCTTCAAATTAGGAATTTTATGGTTTTCTTTTTTCTTTTGTTGAAATTTTTCTTAAAAATTATATATGTATATATATTAATAGTCCGGTCCGGATGGACGGGTGGACAATTTTATGCCTAGAACCAGGAACTGAACCGGTATTCACTGGTACTAGTAAATTAGAATTGGACCGGTCCTCACAGGAACCGTCAGTTCCGAGTTACTCAGGTCCGGTTCTGAGCGGTTCAGGCAATTTTCGGCTCCTTTGCACACCCCTACTTATAATCACTATCTTGAATTTCTAGTTTACAGGTACTTTCCTCATCTTGGACCTCGAAATCAGGACACATCTTATTTTAACGAATAATTGAATGGTTGAAATGCATTTCTACGTTAAGATTGAGAGGAATTGAGACTCATTTGGCATCGGAAAAATTTTCCCTTTTTCTGTTTTCTCTTTTGTTTTCTACTTTTTACACATATATGGCGGGACCGCCTAACGTGCTTCTACACTTATTCAAATCAATAAAAAATTTCGAAAGTTTTTTTTTAGAAAATTTTAAAAATTGTCTACATCAGCGTTAGCCGTGCCACGTAGGATAGCCAGCACTGACTAGATCTCCATGTCAGCGATTTTCGCCCAAAATTAACCGGAAAACCTACATTGGCAATTCTTTAAAAGATTTAGGATTGAATTAGTAAATCATCAAAATATTTAGGATTAAATTGACACAACTGAAAGATTTATGACTAAATTGGCCGTTAGAGGTTTAGCACTTTGTAGACAATTTTCTCCGTATTTTAAAATGTTACATTCGATATATATGGACAGAATGAGAATACAAGTTATTCAAGGATGAGTAACTTCGGCCTCAACCGCTGTTTCGTAACAAATCAAAGGATAATCTCGTATTTGAATCTGTACACAAGCCGCTTTACTTCTCACCCTCATTCCTCCTAAATCTCCGCACAGCGGCCAACCTGAACATGACCGGAAAACTTTTCCAGCAGCTCCACGTTTGTCCATGTACACGTACTCATGGCGAAAACGTAAGCCTTTTGGGGCCCACCAGTTCTGGCAGACCCAATCACCAGTAACTGCCCTTGCCACTTTGTCACATGACTAGGATTGTACACGTCACCGGGTATTTTCGCCTCGACCCGCCACGTGGGTCCTCTAAGCGCCCACCCGTCGCCATCCTTGCACACGTAGGAAGTGATCGTCCGCATTGCCGTCCACGCAGGTCCTCGGGCACGTGCTCGCCATCAACGCATCGTCTCACACCGGGCCCCACTGCCACGTCGCGATGTCGAGGGCCTCGCAACTCTTCTCGAACTTCCCCTGCATCTCGGTGCCATACCCACCAATGACGCGGAACTTGCCACCTTGGAATATCACCTTGGATATTCCAAGCCATGACGAAGATCGTTTGGCCGTGGCTCGCCGACTTGCGATGCAACCAAATTTGTGGAAGTTTGATCTCGGCCTTCCTTCCCTTGCACGTGGACGGATGGCAGAGAATCCGGCATTGGGGACTCAGATCAAGCATTCTCGGTATTGAAATACACGTGTGAGTTGCAAACCTAATACTGAGCTCATACGTGAGAAAGATATTGTTGAAATACACGTGCAAGTTATGTTAGAGAAGTCCCACGTCGGAGAATTGGTGTGGTATTGAACAGTTAATATATCTTAGTTGCCCATAATTCATTAGATTAAGCTTTTGAGTGAAGGTGGGTCGTAGAAGTGTGCTTTCTACATATGGTATCAGAGTCGATAGTTAATTGGTGGGCCTCCCAATCTATTCTGATATTTGGTAAGATATGATGTTTGGTGAATATTTCAAGAAAGAAATCTAATGATCGATGCTTGTTTCGAGTAGAAATTGCATCACCATTGGTTTGGCGAGAAGAGACCATGGACAGTTGGTCTAGTAATGCAAGATAGAGACAACGGGTAATGCAATCCCAAGTTAGCAGTTGATGATGGTTGCTGGTGCATTGCAATGACATGGAGATTTAACTTGAGATATATTGGTGCATAAGGATACTTGAATTAAAGGGGAGCATATCTACCATTGAGCTGACACGCTAGGGAAAGATTATTGAAATACACGTGTGAGTTGCATACCTAACACTGAGCTCATACGCGAGGGGAAAATTATTGAAATACACGTGTGAGTTGTGTTAGAGAAGTCCCATATTAACTTAATGGCTTAAGTTTTTGAGTGAAGGTGGGTCCAACTGGATATGTTGACGAGTTTAGACTCGAGCTCCTTCTTGACGATTTCCCTGGATGAAAGTATCGGGCTTCTATTGCATGCTCCCTACACTCGGGCTACGTCGTCAGGTTGACCCGGAATCAATTCCATACACGAGTGAAGAATGAAGCAAGATGGCAATTTTTGGTCAAGAAGATTGAGAGAAATCCAGGAGTCAAGATGAATTGGAGAGTTGCTCTGAGTGTCTCTGGTTTCCACGAAGGGATAGGATTGTTTTGCTTCTTATAGGATTTGGACAAGAGTTTGAAATTGGTGGAAAAGATGCGACGTTTCCACGAAGTGGACTTGGGTTCTCTTTCTATCTAACTTCATATTTTCGTAAGTACTTTGTCCCGTTGATGGTATTGTTCCGATCCCTGCTTGCCCCAATCAAAGATATAAGAGCACTCTTATATCTCCAACGGCTTGGTTTTTGTCCGTTTAAGCAGTCATGTTCTAATAAGAGGGCGAGATTGAAAGAAGCAAGAGGAGCGGGGGGTGTGGATTCAAATTTATTTATTTTTTATTTATTTTATGCGTACATAATTTTGTTTTTCATTGTGAGATAGTGCCTATTGTGTGGCCAATAATGTGAAAGAAATCTAGGTAAAAGTCACCAAAAATCCTAAACTATGCTCACTTTGACACATTTACCGTAAATTTTTTTTTTTGACATCAAAAGTCCCAAACTTATATAGTGCGACATAATTAAGTTGTTCTCTCTCTTAAACCCTCTTCTCTTTGGCAGGAAGTGAGCTAGCTTTTTATCCACAAACTCATAAAACCAAGAAAAAAACCCTGCTCTAACCACGAGTCCAAATAACATTGGATCAACAATAAAGTTAACTGCTAAATCATATTCGATATAAAAATTTACCCTTGTGCCTTGCATCTGGCACCAACATCCAGTTTCAAAAGCAAGTTATACAGTCGATGTACGACTAGGGAAGGCAAAATCAAATCCCTTCTCTTCCTAATCTCTTTTGCACTTTCTCATTTGAAGGACAAACCTTAGTAAGCACGTGGGTATCGTGGTGCATGTCATCGTCACGATAGCGATGATGGTGATGCTGACGACAATGCAAACCTAATCAGTCTTCTTTTAACCTCTTGGTGGGGGCAAACAACATCAATGGGGACATTTGATAAACTATACATCGTATGCTGCCGAATTTCAAATAAGATACTGTCGGCTGAAAAGCTGGTCCTCTTGTTTGACGAAGAAAAAATTCTACGCGCCAAAGGGTCCATAGTGTTCCAATCAAGCAGGATACTTCCAAGGAAGATGAACAGTATCAAGCTGAAGATGGAAAAACCCTAATTCAAGATGATAAAGTGATGGAATGGAAAGTGCGGAAGCAGTTGGGGGTGTTAAAGAAAAGCTTGCAACGGACAAAGGTTTGGAGCGTGTGAATGAGGAATTGAATGGTCAAACGCGGGACGCCTTGGAGGAATCGATGAAGAAACTCGGCTTCATGCTTCCCACCATTGTCCCAAAGCATGAAACAATCTTGGTTCGATCGTGCTCATTCATGCGCAAAAAGCAGAAGGCTACGTGTGTGTGGCATGATCTTTCTATGCACCTTCCAAGGGAGGTAAAGAACTAAGCATAGGCAATCATATGTTCAGTTTAAGGTTTTGGGTTTTTTATTTTTCCTTGTTTTTTCTTTTCTTCTCATTTCCTTCTTTACTTTTTTTTATCTTTTTTTTTCCTTCTCTCTTCTTTTCTTTTTTTTTTTCCTTTTCTTTTTTCTTTTTTGACCTCTTGGTGAAGTATTTTCGTTTAACAATTGATTACCTTTTTTCTTAATCTCCTTTGGGCTATTATGAATTTGAGGGATACAAGCTTCTTAGGTAGATTTACAAACGCAAGCTCTGCCGTCAAAAGCGTCGGTCATGATTGAGGAAAAATTAATAATATCCAGGTCAAAATGATAATACAAACAAAAATGTCCCAAGAGACAAAGCATAGTGTACATACATGACCAACATGCTAAGAACAATTGAAAATCATTGTCTGCATGTGAATATATAAGAGCTTCTTCCCACCAAGAAGGAAGCTCCAAAAGAAACCCTAAACAAATGGGAATTGGAGGGAGTGAGGCAGCTTCTACAAATTGAAAATCTGAATAGACATTGATTTGGAAAGTGTTAGTAGGTGAGGGCATGCTCCTCAACAATTCGTTTGGGAAATAAAAAAGCAACATAAAGAATTAAAGTTTGGTTATGGTGCTTCCCGTGCGAATATTTCACTTTCCCTATATTTTATTACATTGTTGGTCATTCTAAACTCAGATCGCACTATTGCCAAAAGTTTCCTTCCAAGAAAAGTCTCATTCCAAGATCAGCTTTCCTTGACATGAATTCTATACCCCCAGAATCAACAATTCCTGTCTTGTTTTGGGGTCAATATAAAACTTCTGACACAATGAAGACTGGATTGAAAATGAAATCGCAGTAGACTTATTTATTACACCCTAAATATGTGTGCATAGGATACAGAATCGTCGTCTTGTAGATGTATATACTAATACCGTAATAGGTTGCGATCTTAGGTTTAATATCATGTAACATATAAGTACAATATAAACACTAGTGATTTTCACGACCCACACAATTTTTTTAACCTTATTAATTCTCTCGTAATCGCAATTAGAAATATATAAATTTCAAGTATTTTGCCCCATCTTACACCTCAAAACATTGACATCTTATATGTTTTTATGAATAAATGAATGGTTGAAATGCATTCCCACGTGAAGATTGAGTCAATTGATGACCGTCTAATACCAGTGGGTAGGAGAATCTACCATGAGTACTACATAATATCTCTTGGCTTTCATCGAGAGGGAGACAGGAATTGAGACTAATCTGGCATCGGAAAAAGTACACCAGTTTCAAGCGAGGACATCCATACGACTCGACTGTAAGAATGAGACAGGAAGTCTCGAAGAGAGAAACTGCGAAGAAATGAAGAAACTAACTGTAGAGAAAGTACATCAATTTGTCTTATGGGGACCATACTGCAATGAGGCCAACGATGCTTTTTTATGACATGGAATGGTAGGCGGTCAAGCACCGACTTTTGGATAAGATGTGCGTAGCGCATCTATGAGAAAGGACAGAATTAGAGTACAAGTTATTCAAGGATAAGATGTTTATGTTAGAGCAACTCGTCTAATGCCGTAAATTTCGGACATGAATGAAACCCTTTTGATAAAGATGAAAAAAATAATGCAAGGACCAAAATCTACTAGCGAAACCTGCCTATGTTCCACTTCCAATCAAGTAAATTTCATTTTCTCTTGTTTGGTTTTCCACGTAAAACTCGCTAAATTGCATCTCATGACATCGATTATCGCCGACGTCCCATAAAAAAAAAAAAGCCCTAGCCTAGTGCAATTAAATAGCAACAAGTTTAAGAATAGTTGCATTTTTTAATCTGTACACAACAAGCTTTGTCTCAGTCTTGTCACTCCTAAATCTCCACACAACAGCCAACTTGAACATGACCGGAAAACTTTTCCGGCGACTCCACGTTTGTCCAAGTACACGTACTCAAGTCCAACACGTAAGCCTTTTGGGGCCCACCGACTCTGGGAGACCCAATCACCAGTAACTTCCCTTGCCACTTTGTCACATGACTAGGATTGTACACGTCACCTGGTATTTTAGCCTCGACTCGCCACGTGGTTCCGGCGAGGGCCAACACGTTGCCATCCTTACACATGTACAAGTGATCGTCCGCGTCGCCGTCCACGCAGGTCCTCGGGCACGTGCTCGCCATCAACGCGTCCTCTCGCACTGGGCTCCACTGCCACGTCGCGGGGTCGAACGACTCGCAGCTCTTGTCGAACTTCCCTTGCATCTCGGTGCCATACCCGCCGATGACGTGGAACTTGCCGCCGCGGAAGATCCCCTTGCACTCGTCGCGCTCCCTCGCCATGTCGGGCAAAGCCGCCCACTCATCTCTTTCCACGTGATACAGCACTGCGGACCTCAGCGCCTTCTTCTCATTGTCATGGCCTCCGGCGACGAACACCATGCAGTCGCCGTCTGACGCGCAGCCGAAGAACGAGCGCCGTACGCCCGGCACGTCGGCCCCGCGCCGCCACGTGGCGGTTATGAAGCTGTAGATGTACACCGAACTCGAGGCCTCCCACGAAACCGGGTCGAGCCCGCCAATCACAACAAGATCCGATCCGGCGGCGGCCAACTGGCAAAACATGGGGAAGCCCCCGGAGAACTCAGGAGGGGCTGGCAGCTCGCTCCAAGAGCCCGAAACCGGCTCGAAAGTGGTCAGGCGGTAAACAGGGATATGGCAAAACTTCGCGAATCCGATGCTCCAGGCCGGGTCGAGCACGGCTTGAGCCATGACGAAGATCGTTTGGCTGTGGCCCGCGGATCTGCGATGCGACCGGAACTGCGTAAGTTCGATCTCGGCCTTCCATCCCTTGCACGTGGACGCGACGGCAGAGAATCCGGCGTAGGGGACCCGGATCAAGCATTCTCGGGCTATGTCGTCGGGTAGACCTGGGATCAATTCCATATGTGAATGAAGTATGAAGCAAGATCGAGATTTTCTGGTCAAGAAGATGAGAGAAACCCCAGAAGTCAAGATGAATTGGAGAGTCGTTCTGAGTGTCTTGGTTTGTACGAAGGGATAGGATGTTTGCTCTTTATAGGATTTGGATAAAGAGATTCAAATTGGCCAAGTTGCACGAAGTGGACCATAATTCCCTGTTCTTTTTCTTTAAATTCCAATTAATTAATGAGACAATTGGTTTAGGAAACCGCAGGAGCAGCCGCAATCAAATTTTCCTGAGTACTTTGTCCTATTGATGGTAATCTTCCCACTTGCCGCAAAGCAAACATTAGAATAATGACTAAAATATAAATCAGTGGTCGCAAAAGGTAATTGATTGGCACCAAATCGACCGTGCCGGTTCATTCGAGTAATTTAATTAGTTTGATTAGATCCAAATCGGACTTGAGGGAGGAGAATGACGGATGAGGTGTGGATGTCGCATTCAAATCGACGCACGAGTTCTTTTTGAATTAACAAGTTTTGATCAAGACAATTTATTGCCGCATGTGGGCCCGAAAGAAATTAATTTTTTTTCTAAGGTTGACTGCTAATTTTTCCTCGTCTCCAATTCTTTTCAGCCCGAAAGAAATTAATTCCCAGAAGAACGATTTTACAAGGCCGTAATTTATCGATACATTTATGAAGTTATATAGCCGTACTAACATCAAATCATTATTTAACTTGCTGAAAAAATTACCGCCACCTACTAGAATTACCTATCACCGATTTTATCGACATCTTTATACGAAAATAAATGTAGCAACCTGTTGTAATGCCACAAGAAAATCATCCCATAGAATCTTTTTAACTAGAACACGGCACGCGATTCGCATGGAGCATTAGAGAATGATTTGGAATTTACATCCTTTATAATAATTAATCGATAGTCAACTAAACAAAAATCATAGTTTTCGTGCCGAAAGCGTGAAATGTGATCACTTATTTTTCAATGCTTTTGTTGATGCTGTGACTTTTCGTATTTTTATCACCGGTCAACTCGGCTATGATGACAGCTCCCATACAAAATGCCGTAGCTCATAGTTATCCACTAGAATATGGACACGAACCCTAGTTTTAGTCTCAAGCAATCATAGTCTAAGGGATAAGCGAGACAATGATATTTTACTTTAATTAATCGAGTCAAAAAGAGATTACGTGACCGCTTTTCATTGGAATAAATCCAATTTCCACGGGTTTGGAGCTATCGTTTGCCAAAGGAAAAGAGAAAGCACAAATAAAAAATAAAATAAAATGAATAAATGTATTGAAGGGATCCTTGCAAGACCCATCTTGAATCTCCAACAGTTTTGGTTTTTACCCGAATATTTGCCCTCTCAAACTCCTTTCGACCGGATATATAACGGAGACGTGTTTTAATAACTTGATTCTATCTATTTTCTAGTGCTCTCACGTTTGTCAAGAAATGCTTGTCGAAAAGTTAAGCAGAGACAAAAAAAAAAAAAAATGATTAATCGAACAAAAAAGATTCATCCTCCAAAGATTAAACTCCTTGCAACAGGACATAAAATGGGAGACGTTCTAACAACTTGATTTCTCGTATTTTTTAGTAATTTTTAAAAGAAGGGATTAAGGTTCTAATAAAAGGGAGAGAACGTAGTTTAGAGGTTAACACGGGAGAGATCAATGGGAGAGAGTGCCAATTAGGGGGGGGGTTTTTTTTGCCATTTTGTTCATTCTTTGTTAATTTATTGCTTTGGATGCGCCTTTTGAATATTTTCATAAAAGGCGAAATATCAGATAATATGGTCAGACTTGATAAAGAACAACTACTCTCAATTCTTCAGTAAAGAGTACTAACTTGCATGGATCGTTAGCAATTCAAATTTGCACTTCTTCGAATCATTGAACTCCAAATTTATCTCTCCCTATATGATCACTTGATGCTTTGATGTGGGTCACCTACCAAAATGTCATGCTGAGATAATTGCAAGTAATTGTGTTTCTTTATGTTCATTATAATCCCACACTGTCTAAATATGTGATGGTAATATATCCTATACACAAATAGTGCATCTCTATCTAATCATTTAAGTTTTTTGTTAGACTTTCTAATACTCTAATTATACTGCATCCACTATTTTTTAATTATTTTAAGAAGTAAAGCCGGACTCAGCTTCCTTAATCCTCTTCTTTTGGCGAGGAGTAAGCTAGGTTTCTATCCACAAACTCATGGCACAAGAAAATACCCTGCTCTAACCACAAGTCCAAATAACATTGGATGAATGAAAAGTTTAACTAGCTAGTGTGTATAACCTTCAATCTCTCTCATTCAATGTAACAATTTTCCCGTGTGCTTGACATTTCTACACCATCATCCAATTTGAAAGCAAGTTATACGGTCAATGTTTAGCTACGGCAGGCCAAAGCAAATCCCTTTCTCTTTCGAACGTGGGAATGGTGGTGGATGTCATTGTCACGATAGTGATGACGGAGATGCTCACGACAATGCAACCATAATTGGAGTCTTCTTTTGACCTCTTTGTGGGGGCAAACAACATCAATCAGGACATATTTGATAAACTACATGTAATGCAACCAAATTTTCAGTCGTGATACTGTCGGGGAGAAGCCAGTACTCTAGTTCGACGAGGAATTCTACCCGTCGAAAGAGCCTACAATACTTTAATTAAGCAGGATACTTCCAAGGAAGATGAACATTATGACGTAGAATTAAACGTGAAGAAGCTTCAGATGGACAAACCCAAATTCAAAGAAAAAGGTGAAGGAGTTGCAAAGTGGAAGCAGTTAGGGACATTGAAGAAAACTTGCAACAGACAGAGATTTGGAGCTTGTGAGTGGAGGATTAGATTGGTCAACATGTGACGCTTTGGAGGAACCGATGAAGAAACTCGGCTTCGTGCTTATTAGGATTCCACTATCATCCCAAAGCATTAAACAATCTTGAGTCGATCTTGCTCATTCAGATGCAGGAAAACAAAAGGTTATGTAAAAAAAGGCATGATCTTCTTTGCACCTTCCGGACAGGAAGAAAAGAGGTAAGAATAGGCAATCATATGCTAGGCTTAAGGTTTTGGGATTCGGTAGTTAGATGGAATGAATCATCTGCTTTCCATTAGAAGTCATGATGAAAGCAAATGGAGGAAATTTCAGTCAAGCGATGGCAACATCTCTCGATAGCAAAGCCTATCGTACAAGACAGAAGAATATACCTATATGTTTAAATGAGGAAGATTATCAAAAAAGTTTTAAAGCTATTGATGGTCAAGCGAGGGTTGCCCTCGTCGGCCACAGGCGAAGATCCCTCCTTCATTTTTCCTTCCACTAAATCCTTTTTTCACTTCTTATTTACGCTTACTCACTCAATCCCTTCCACCCTCCATTTGTCCTTGCCGAGGCTTGAATAAAAATATAAATGGATAAACGACAATTATAATATTAGTATTTCTACAATTATAACGCCAGCTTCCTTTTATTAAAGTGCTCATAGTACTTTAACACCACCCTAAAAATAAGCACTACTAGAGAGAGTATTACGTGTGCACCCGAATTATACGAGTTCAATTTGTATCAACTATTAGATCCATGAGAATAGCATAAGACCCATCTCGGGTTTAAAAGAGAGCTATCGCCAATAAAATGAAAGAAAGAAAGAGCAGAAGAAAACGTGAACGGCAGGATTCGAACCTGCGCGGGCAGAGCCCACATGATTTCTAGTCATGCCCGATAACCACTCCGGCACGTCCACCCTGTGGTTACTTCCATGACTTTTCACTATATTATTATTGAGTAGCCGATTCGCTTCAAGACCATTATTCTCCACCTGTTCACTTATCAAAATATTAGGGCGTAATTCTAAAGTAGATTTAGACTTTAGTGCAGTATGTATTGGCAACTAAATTGGCTAGACATTAAAAAATCCATGAAAATAACAAAAAACAAATTTGAGCATTTAGGCAATCCCCATACTTCGAAAGATAATCGTCGTTAGACCCCTAATTTTGTGGACGTGAAAAATCTGGAGATGGATAACCTAACTCTGTCCGAGTTTTTTTATAATAAATGAAATGTCTAACACCGTATGCACCCTAATACACATAAGTAATTAAAGTACCGCTTTGGATTTTTTTTTTTCTTCATATGTCATCCTATAGTGACAATCTTGCACTGAATCCAATTACTCAGTGGGCTGGGCCTTACTTGGGTAACATATGCCTTGGGTCTTGTTAGGCCTTAGCCAGGCCCATGAAGCCCAATCATCAAATTGAGACCAGCGCCTAACGAGGCACGACCCTTATTTTTCTCTCAGTTGGTGTTCGGAACTCCTGGAGCACCCGGCAATGTTCGCCGCCCCATGGATACCCTTTGAACTACCCTATGCGAATGTGGACTTGGGTTGGGTGGAGGGACGGGGATATTGTTCATATGCGTTTGACTCATCTACGGTACCAACCATTTCGCCATTAGATTTGCATCACCTATTCACTCAATACAAACTCCTGAGAAAACTTCTTGATCCCTCGTCTCTTTTTGTTTCTCTCTCCTCGCCGCTGCCATCACATGGACACCTTTCTTGCAGGTTTCACCGTCACAGCTCTCTCTCTCTCTCTCTCTCTCTCTCTCTCTCTCTCTCTCTCTCTCTCTCAGGGTCTCAATCTGAGGTCATCAAAGCCGAAGATCAACATTAGGGGCCTTGGAGTTCTTCGAATTGGTTATTTGATGGACACGTGGCGCCAATCCGACGATCATTGAGGTGGTGACGGTAGGCGGGGACCATACATGCATACTAGACCCCTCCCCTTGTGTGTGAAGTTTCCTAGTGATAGACATAACCAAACCTATGGAAAAAGAGAGAAAAAGAGAGAGAAAGAGTTCACATTGTTCTCGAAGGTGAAACTCCCTACCGGTCACTTTCTTTGAATTTTATTCCGCCTCATTTAGGCTCCTACCCTTTCGTTACTTGGACTAATTACCATCCTTACTACTAAAACATGATTTGCTTTTCCTAGAATACTCTCCCCTTGTACACAGAGGCAGGACTAAGATTAGCTCCGAACAAGTCATAAATGTAAATACGTGTACAAACTACTTATCAACGGAGAAGAGCATTCCGCAGGCTGCCACGAATCGGTGCCCACGGCCACCCAATATGAAATCTGAACCGATGGACGATTCGAGGAACACACGCTGCCAACCATTTTCTTATTATATATGTAGTTGTACGACATTATTGACTTCGAAGCTTCCTCAGACTTCAACGTCATTGTGTCTCCTGAGAGGGAAACACTTCCAGCCCAAGATGTTAGAATATTCGAAAAGGATAGGAGGAGAGGAGAGGAGAGGAGAGGAGAGGAGAGGCATTGAGAAGAAGAACTTGACCCGAGCAATGTCAGATCCTGCGCGAGGTCAATGATATATGTTGGTTTATGAATGTATAAGTATGAGCTCGTGTAGGCATAGTCTCCACACAAAATACGATCCACTAGTCTTTTTTAAATGGATTTGGTGAACAATTACATTTGCCAATAAGACTACTGACTACATGGATTTTAGTCTCTATTATCGTCGCCCCTCGAGGTGTTTGTTACTTTTCCCCCTTTTACCTGAGCAACCATGTCGGTTGTTCAAGTCCCATGTCGAATTGATTGTCGCGAACGGGTGTTCGGACCCTCCGATATCCCTTCTTTTGGTGCCTTGATTAAGTACCTTTAGTAGTTCAATTTAGTAAAGCAGATTTGCTAATCACTCGCTTTTCCCATGTTTTCAAGGAGACAAAGGTAATAATGTCGGGTGTAAAATTTCTCTATAGAAGATATCGCCTTTTGTGGCTTAGATCACGTTCCCATGTTTTTTTTTACATGGCAGAAAGTTGCACTTGGAATTGTTCTTCGGGTCCATCTTTTTTCCAAGCACAATCTCTTTTACAAGGCAGCAAATCTGCGGAATTCGTGGTCGTTCCTAGCTTTCACACACGCTGGTCTCTTTGTGTTTTTTTGAATCTTCTTGCTACTTTCGGAAAAGTTCTAGGTCCCCTCCATGTTCCTTTTATTTCAAACGAGTAGAACTTTCTATCCTTCTTTTTATTCTAGAAACTCACCTTTTTGTGTTGAATATATGCACACAGGGAAAAGCGCCAAAAAAGTCCTAAACTTTTTGTATTAGTATCAATTTAGTCCTAAACCTTTTTTTAGTATCAATTCAGTCCTAAACCTTTTGCATTAGTGTCAATTTAGTCCTAAACCTTTTTTTGATGCCAATTAAGTCCTAAACCTTTTAAATTGGTAACAATTCAGTCCTAAACCTTTTATTTTTGTGCCAATTTAGTCCTTCCGGCCAATTTTGACCGGAATTTGCCAACGTGGATGCTTGCCAACCGGTGGCGGGCGGTCATCGGCGCTGACGTGGACAACTTTAATAATATTTTAATATTTTTTTGAATTTTTATTTTATTTTTCCTTTTTTCTTTTTTTTTTTTTTTTTTTTTTTTTTTTTTGGTTCTCTCCCTCATTTCTTTGGCCGGTCGCCGGACCGGCGACCGGCCAAAGGCTAGAGGCCGGCGAGCTCGACCTCGCCAGCCACTAGCGAGGGCGGCCTCGCCTTGGTTGGGCGAGGCTCGAGCCCTTGCCAGAGGCCGCGGCGAGGTCGGGCCGTGCCCGACCATGGCGAGGCTCGCCCTCGCCGCAGCCTCCAGCGAGGACTCGAGCCTAGCCTTGGTCGGGGCTCGAGGCCCGCCCAGGTCCCCTTGCCTAGGATCCCGTCCCTGCCCGGATCAGGCCTCGCCTCGAGGTCGAGCTCGCCCGCCCTGGTGGTCGTCACCGGATTGGCGACCCGGCCCCGGAGAAATGAGGGAGAGAACCAAAAAAAAATTCAGGATATTTATGAAGGAATTTGGTCGACGGGGGTTTCGGGCGTAACAATTGATTTTTCCATATTTCTATGATAATCAAATGGGAAGTTTATAAAATTGTTGTTTATTCTCTATAATTTGATTCGGGATATTTATGAAGGAATTTGTGCGTAAGTGATATTAACATCAAAATGAGGAAATTCTGAATTAGTACGTACTAAAAATTCAGGAACCGAATTGAACGCCTTAAAAGTTCAGGGACTATATTACACATTGTGATAAAATTCATTGATCATATTGAACACATTCAAATTTAATGGACCACATTATATATTTGGCCAAAATTTAGAGACCATTTATCTTATTCTCCTTTTGAAATTTGAATTTTCCTAGTAAGGCATGATAACGCATCTGATTCTTGATTGACTCTGTGGGGGGCAGCGGTAGCTCAATTATGCTCCTTCAGCCAATGAAGAAAGCCCCAATTTGAATTTCTGCCAAAAGGAGAAATCATTACCCCAACGCAAAAAGAAAAGAAATTAAGAAGATCTGAAGCATGCCAAACGTCAAATAAAAGTTCGATTTCGACGAAGAAAGAAGTCAGGTAGGTATGAAGGAGAAGAAATTGATGAAATTCTTTCAATAAAGCTTCCACCTAAAAGCCACTTGAAAGTTGGAAGTTCGATATGCAAATTCCAAGGAGGAAACCCACAAAGCAAAAAATCTTTTTCGAACGATTTCACTACAAAAAAAGCTGGATTTTTGCCACGAAAATTTGCGACGAAAAAATTTTCGTTCACAAAATTTTCCAACGAAAGTAAAATTTTTTGAAATTTCCAACGAAAAGTAAATTCGTTGGAAATTTCCAACGAATTTTGCAATGAATTCAAAAAAAACTAGTATTGTTCGGCATTTCTTATATTCGTGGGAAAATTCGTTGGAAATTTCCAACGAATTTTCCCACGAATTTCAATTTTCCGGGCAATTTTCCGAGTAATTTTTCATTGGAAATTTCGTCGGAAAAAACATGTTTTTTTTTTAGTGTTTGTCTCGTTCCGACCTTGTTCTCCCCACACGGTGCATCGACCAACACTGTTTCTTCTCCTGCGAACTTGCGCTTCTTCCACGTGATGATAAGAAACCCTAGCGACAATGGAGCAAAGGTTCTAGGCGAACCGCGTTGTCGCGGAGGGGGTCGGTGTCCCACAGCAGGCACCTGAATTTTCCGGGAATCTGCTGAGAAACGATCCGTGGCCATTCCTTTTTCGATGGGGTCCCAGGGGGCTACTGATTACGGGGAGGAAAAATCCGAGAAACTGTTGGCAAGAATGGAGTTGAAAAGACCTCCATCTTTATCTTCCTTCGCCCGGGGTGACAGTTTTCACGGGTTGTTCACATGCGTATGGGGTCGGCATCACCCCATGTCCCATGTTTCCTTTCCCCTGCCGTCCCCTCTCCGCTAGGTTTAAATAGCACGAAGCCGACGATGGTGCGTGTGTGTCGAGATCGAACCAATCAGAGGGCAAACGGGTCGCGTCGAGATCAGAGAGTGTATATGCAAGAATCGGTCGTCTAGCACGATCTGGCTCCGGAAAGATTATTTCGTCGCTCGAATTGGAAAGGATGACACTCAAAACCCCACTAATTTGTTTCATCTTAAGATGTTGGAGTTATAATTGTGACGTCATGGATTTAATTCACTCGTGGTATTATCTATTTTGGCCCGTCTCCGTATCAAAACTCACTGTTTTGTCATTTACCGTTATGTCAAAAGGTGTCTTAATAAGTTAATTTAATTTTTTACGTATATATCTTGGAATTGTTCTCCCCTTCTCCGGTGCACAGTTCGGTTTGTTCCTGCCTTCTTCACCATTCTGGGTTCTTATCAGGAACCGCTTCTTATCCAGGCCTATTGATCCTGACAACCACTCATCGCCATCGTCGGACCCGGTCATTATAATAATGTTCTCATGTGTTGCAATTGGGAGATATTATAAGGCCGACTTTTGCTAATCGAACTAAGTCAAAACTCCTTCTCGATACATTTGAAAGGTAGGCCATTCACGTTGGAACTGATCAAAAGTGACGAGGAAATTGATTTTTGTAAGCTGACATTGAGAAGTTGAGTTGAATACCGAGCTCGACATCTCCCCAACTACGAATATCTTTTGCCATAGGCCGACTTCTTAGGACTTTGTTGAGGCCAAATAAGAATTCTTGGTGTCCAAAAAGGAAAGAAGGAAGAGAAATTGTGTACCATTGAATCTGAGTTGCCTTGTCAAACCGAAGAGAACACTTGCTGGGTCAAGAAGAAACCTCAGACTTTTGAATAACGTCTTGGCCTTCGAAGCACATTTTACAGACACATGCATATTGAATATGCACATGCATGTACGTGGACTATATATGAGCCTGTGCATATGTCCAATGGCAATGGACTGCTCTTTCTTAACGACGTAAAACACTTTGAACCATATCCGATATGCAAATCTTCACGGAATAATACGATGTCCGGATCGATAATCCGCTACCAGACTAAGCTTGATTTGTCAGCTAATGGCCTGTTCATGTGTTTCACGAGGGTTTATGGCTGAGTCAACGGCCGGCCTCCTCATGCTACGAATCTGAAATTCAAGATTAGGTGATGCGCATTAGAACTTTCTTGACAAAGGAAGAGTTCCCATCTGTGATTAACTTTCATTGATATCACCCATTTCTTAATTGATCTTCAGGTTTCTATATATTGTAGGGTTTTGGAGTTATAATAGTTTTCGGTCTAGTCTCGCCTTTACTTTCTCTGCGCCCGTATCCTTAGATTATGATTTGATATCACATTCAAGGCGATGAACCAAAAAATAAATTTGCAAAATTTCGCTGAAAAAGCTAAATACTGATGCATTGTCTTGGCTTTCGGCATGTAAAACTTTGGAATCCCTCGTATGTTTGTCGATGTGTAAACTCTACAACTTTGCTATCGCATTACTTGAGCAGTACTAGGCTTTCGTTAGGGGTCATGTGGACAAGTATATCAAGAACACTTGGTAAGCAATATCCTCAATAAGGAAATTTATACAGTTATCTTGAGAATTTGAAGTTTATATTTGGTTTTGTTTCCACTTTCGACATTGGATTTCAAGGAAATTATCGAAAGTTTATCTCCGTGTGCTCTGAACGTGTTGAGCATTCATGCATATGTGCAAGTTCTACTCTTGTTGCAAATCGCAATTCGCGCTATTCTCCTTTCGACCATGCCAAGTTCTATGTATTAACAAGTATTTGATTACGGATATCACGAAAATAAATCGAGGCATTAGTTGAATTTAGAAGCTTTTCTTATCCGGTTGTATTAACAAAGTATTGCACTTCTCAAAGCACTTATTTAGTCAATAATTATTTCTCTAGAGAAACAATGCATCCTTTTTATGGTTACTTACCTTCTGAGTAAGAGGGGAAACTGCTTTGTTTGAAGTCTCATGTAGATCTCGGTATCCCTTAGACGCTAAATAGATAGAGGGTATTCCCTCCTCCCGTGGAAAAAAAAAAATACAAAAAATTGGGGGAGTTGAGTATATAGGTATCAGCACATTAAAATAAGAAACGCGATCCTGACAACCCACCAAGTATAAATCCCTAGACAGGCAGGGTGGCCCAGTCGGAGTATTGTAAAAAAATCGAACTTTAAAAAAAAATTTTTGTCAGAGTCTTCCACTTTAATTACTCAAAAAGGGAAGAACATGGCACGTTTTGTCGCCATTATTATTAGCTCACTTTTGTCCACAGTTGAGCATGCACCCGTCGTTGTATGCTGGGATGGATTTGATGAAAATGGGGAAATACCCACGACATACGTAGTCAAGACAAGACATAATTTGAGTAGTAATTATGGCTCCTGACTCCCATTTTTTTCAAGGACTAAAGTTACTCTGATTGCTCGAGAAGCAAGTTAGCTAGACAGAGATAAACGATTTGAAGTTCCCACTAAACGTACATTGCTCGAGAAGCGATTTTAGTTTCACTTCTTACTTTATTAAAATATCGCGGCTCATACATCCTCTTTAAAATCCCATAACATTTAAAAATTCCCACAAAATGTATATTGGCATGTAAATTTAAGGATTAATACTATGAAAAACCCAAAATCAGTACACATGTGATAAATATACCCTATAAAAAATTTCAAATTAGTACGCCTGTGATAAATTTATCCCAAACTAATTTTTTTACCATCAAAAACTCAAAACTCGTACGGTTGTGATAGATTTACCCACCGTTAGTTTCCCTTAAATTGGATTAATATGACGAAAAACTACAAATCGGTACACTTGTGATAAACAGAGGGGTAAACCCCTAAACCGGTACGCTCATCAACTACTACGCGTTATCTAACCCAATAATTTGACTGTAAAATTTAACGGAAACTAACTGAATGGTAAATTTATCAGAGATGTATTAATTTTAAATTTTTTTATGGTTAATAAATTAATTTAGAGTAAATTTGTCGTCCGCGTATTAATTCGAGATTTTTAAATACGTCTCGTATTTGTAATTTGTTAAAAAAAAATTGACAATTTTTTTGAGGGGGAGGCTAGCAGCTAGGGAGAGAGACCCGGGGCGCCGCGGGGGGGAAGGGGGAACAACCGGCTGGCCCGGTGAGGCGCACGATCCAAAGCCGCGTGCGGGACGGGGGGGGGGTCAAACCCGCCACGCGCCGGTGATGGACAGCGACATCCTGGCCGACCAGCCGACACGATCACATGGCCGCGCTGCGGTGGGACCCGCCCGGGCCCCCCCACCCCTTCCCTTCTTTTTCCCCCCTCGCACATGAAGTTGACTTGCTCCACAAGAACCCAAACACGTGGGCCCCGCCTCTCCCCTTTTCCCAATTTTTTTTACGGAAAAAGAAAAGGCCAAGGCGCTTTGCATTCGGAAATAAATAAAAATAAATAAAAAAAGTTAGTTCGTTTCATTATTAAATAATATAATTATCTTTTCGGAAAAAAAAAAAATCTTTCGTAATTATGATATTTCCGAGCAGTGATTGACTGAGACGAGAACCCATCATCAACGGCACCTAACTATTTCTTCGATCGCTATAATTGAATCGCAAACAACGGAGTATTGCTTCTTCGTGAGAAATTCGACCATAAAATCAAGACAAACGGAATAGGAGCTGACGACGAATTGATGTGAGAGCAATGTAAAAGGGGGACGAGAGAATAGACGTCTAGAGATCATAGACGAAAACAAGTGTATCGGATTAAGAATACCACCCATATTGGATCGGTAGGGGAATCTGGAGCACTTTCTCTACAATGCCTAGCTACAAAAAATGGGATGTGCTCACCCGTCGCGTCATCCCATGATTAGTGCATTCAAACTTGATTTCACGAGACTTTGAAGTTTTGTTTGTAAACTTAATTTGCTTTATACCATAACTCGATTTAAAAACCGTGTTTTTCACAAGCCACATCTAATATACATATTTTTTTTTATGTTAAAGACATGACACATGATACCTAAGACGTATCTGTTCATCGATCATAATTCTAGTCATTTTTCCTTTCTCTTTTTGAAATAATTTACTTGTTTTTGTCAAGTTTTTTTTTTTGTATAATTTACTAATAATATATTGGAGAAAAAGGAGTGGCAGCCAATGTTGAGAATGACTTGGTAAGATGGTAGATCAAAATCGGATTTTCAGCATTTACTACTGAAAGCGCTATTAAACCGTATTCCTTTTAAGCAACAGTACTTAGTACACACCTATTTCTACATTTTTAATTTTAGGGATAGTAAATGATCAAGCAAGTGCACTGGATTTAGTCTAAGTATAGTCACAATTCTAGATTATGTAATATATATCCTTGAATATAATGGAACAACAATTTGAATGAGCTGCCCAAAAACACCTCAACGAACCTAATCGAATGCTTTTGCGTTGGCTCTGTAAAAATTATGCTTTGAGAACTTTTTAAGAAAACCCACTTAATAACTACTTTTTTTTACCATAATTACAATTATAACTATTATTATCATCATTATCACTATCATTATCATTATCTTTATCATTATTACTACTGCTACTACTATTATTAATATGTTGAGTAGTTAAATTTAATTGATAATATCTACATTTAAAAGCTAGACTTAGTTAAGCTATTTGATAACGATTATAGCCAAGAATTTTTTAAATCGATTTTCTAAGTGAGGTGCTTATGAGATTTAATAATTTCATATATTGACTATGTCAATCACGCGTTGAAAATAGTATGTATGTCCATACTTACTTACGCGAATAAAAGTATTTATTTAATTGATCGTAGGTCCTATGAAGCCAAAGGTTATTCAACACACTTGAAAGACTTTCAGACATTATACTATTTTTGACTTTATTGGTTGCATCATTTATTGTCTCCAATACACTAATTTGAGAACATCATGGTTGCAAAGTGTTTAAAAATATGGAAAAGGTCTTCATAAACTCAATTTTTTCGGCTGATTGCCCTGGTAATTTCTTTTGAGAAATAAATTAATATCTATTTTCCAGATATATATGTGCATACCGATTGTTTTTCAAAGATTGTTTGGTGCCTTTAGAAAGCTAGAAAGACAGGTTGTTTGGAGACTTCAGAAAGTTAGAAGACAATTATGAGCCCCATTTTCGTGAAACATGTTCAATTTTCACCAAGGATGAGAAAGGATAGAAAGCTAGGAAAAATGCCACCTACCCATCCTAGATTTGGTGTAAACATCACGAATTTCAAAAAGTTGCCCTCCACCATGTCTAATTGCACGTTTCAGTGAAAGAAAGCAACAATTCATGCGATGATAATGTCTTTAGGAGCCCCATTTTCGTGAAACATGTTCAATTTTCACCAAGGATGAGAAAGGATAGAAAGCTAGGAAAAATGCCACCTACCCATCCTAGATTTGGTGTAAACATCACGAATTTCAAAAAGTTGCCCTCCAACATGTCTAATTGCACGTTTCAGTGAAAGAAAGCAACAATTCATGCGATGATAATGTCTTTAGGCCAAAAAATAGGCAGACAATTCACGTGAAGGAGGCCAACGAAGGTTCGTAGAGCCACGTTGGCTTTAGTGCTCATGAGTAATTAATAGGCCGCTTCATGTTGGCATTTCTAAGGAAAACATTCATTAGACCAAGTAGGTATTACCATGGAAAATACTAACTCGGATTTGGGCAACTAAAATATGCATGCGGCCCTCACATATTGACGTGCAAATACGTGGTACAATATATCTAGGTTTTTATTAACAAAACGACCAAATTAAACAAACTTTGCAATTTTCAATACACCTTCTTTATTTGTCTTTTGTGTTATCGATACATTGAAATCTGTATCGATATTGAGTGCGCAGCCATTAACACGAATTGTATGTATGATGTGTATAACTTATTCTCTCGGATGATTGAAAATAGAATTTACTTACATACCCATCAGCTATCACATGTATCGTGTCAAAATATCGATTTTACTATTCAGTTTAAGTCTCGTGACGGAAGATTTAGATGATTATGTGCATTGAATCAATGCCCAAAACAAAGGCTAACATATTGCCCAATGGCTTTGAGAGATGAATGAATGAAGCACTCGACGCCATTGCCGTCAGTCCCCTCAGATCAAAGCATTAAAGTCGGTTCAACTACCAAAAATCACTAAAGACTACCCTTAAGCAAAGCCAAATATGATTAGACATGAGAACCCACCGAAAGCGACCCGGTCGAACGGCCCGACCAAACAAGGGCCCTAACTTTTATACCACTCACATCATAGTCACACGCTTTGCCAGTCACACGTTGTCCTGTCGCCCACATGGACGAATCAGAGCCGCTCCTCGGCGCACACGTGTCCAGATGGGAATGGTTCCATCATTTTGCCGGTCACACGAGTTCCCCGAATGATATAATACTAGACAACGGGATGAATGAAAGGGTTCACATTATAGGCTAGACGCGTTGGTCAAGTTTATGTTGCCGTCTAAAGGCGGCTCAGCAAGAAGAGATTTCATTTCGAGCGTAACCTGTGAGATCGAAGAGAGGAGAAGATGGCGTTGGAGAAGTCGCCGGAAGTCGGCGATAATCCGGAAGTGAGCTTGGAGGAGATCACTGAGCTCCGACTGGGGCTGCCGGGCGAGGCCAGGGGGAAATCGGGCGCGAAGAGGGGGTTTTCCGAGACCGTCGATCTCAATCTCGGTGCACCAGCCGTCGGTCGCAACGAAGCCAAGAATTCTTCCGTGGGCGGTGTACAGATGAAGGATGGAGTTTCCGGCGGTGCAGCTAAACCTCCCGCAGCCAAGTAAGATGTTTGATCCAGACCCCTTGTCTTGAACACTGATGTTTAGTATTAAATTCTCCTTAGTTTTACATCAGTCACGGAGAAAAGAAAACACCATTCACATATAGATTGCGATTCAGCACAACAGTGACGCGATCCAATTATCAAAATGATAGGAAAAAAACAATAATGTGCGAGCACGAGCTCGATAGGACACGAACACGTCGAATCTCGATATTTAAATTACTGCAATATAGTTTCGTGAAGATGGACTGCACAACAAAAGATTTATAAGGACTGTATATTGTTTTTAACATGTATAGGACGCAAGCTGTGGGGTGGCCGCCGGTGAAAGCATTCAGGAAGAGCGTGATGAAGAGTTGCAAGTATGTGAAGGTGGCCGTGGATGGAGCCCCGTATTTGAGAAAAGTGGATCTGGAGGCGTACGACAGTTACCAGCAGCTTTTGACTGCTCTTGAGAAGCTCTTCTCTTGCTTCTCCATCTGTGAGTTATTTTAGTGCAATAATGAAAAGTAGATTGATATAATTAGTAATTGTATATAAAAATGAGTTCTTATGGGGGTTCTTGGGAAACTATTGCAGGCAATTATGCAAGCGAGAGGAAGATCATTGACCCAGCAAACGGCGTTGAATATCTGCCTACTTATGAGGACAAAGATGGTGACTGGATGCTGGTTGGGGACGTGCCTTGGAAGTGAGTTTTCATTAATTTTCTCGGTTTTTTTTTTTTATCTTTTTTCTTGCTTCTTTGAGATATCGTGTGTTGAGTTGTTGTTCTCGATCGGTTTTTCTTCTGTATCAGAATGTTCGTCGAATCTTGCAAGCGACTGCGGTTCATGAAGAGCTCCGAAGCCACCGGTTTAGGTAATCCATGCTTCTTCCTTTCGACCAAACCGACGGCTAAACAAAGATATCAAAGAAAAGATGCATGGACTCGTCTTACTTATTCGCTTTAGAATTAGATTTCTTATTAGTGATTGTGGTTTGTGTTAATTGCAGGTCCAAGGACACAGTCTTTGTGCACAAGTTCAAGTTGAAAAAAGAACAGCCAGCTTCCCAAGAGAGAGAGAGAGAGAGAGAGAGAGAGAGCATTCTGGGATTATATATGTTTGATGTACAAAGGGTTTTAGATCTCAGCTCCTAGGTTTAGGATTATGCCACAGTTTTTGTATTTGGAGGTTTTCGATGACAGGAAAATACACAGAAAATAAGAGGGTTTCGATCTCTCTCTGCTTTTTTTTTTACTACGAACGTACATATAGCCTCATTAATTTGATAATTTAGGGTTTTGAATTGGAGCTTCTAACATGTTTGTTTCATCAGAATACATCATAAAGACTACTTTCGCGAACTGCTGATTAATGTAGAGCTGTAGATCGAAGATAACATCGCCTTTGCGTTCTAAAACTGTGGGAGCACTTCCCCAAGTGGAAGAATATGATTTGTACACCCCATGTTTTAGGTTTGGTATGGATGAAATTCAACTTTGGTAGAATGGATCAAGTGGACGAGTTGAAGGGGCAACTCTGTTTACCTGTTAAATGCTATGATGGCGACCCCCTCGAAAAGGAAATTTTCCTAAATTAGAGATTAGGAATGCCGTCCAGGCTATCCCCTCTCTCCCTTTGTGGGGTGCGATGATGACGACGATGCCGATAGATAAAGCAATGTCGATCGAGAAGATAAAACATTGTTGATGCATATTTCCATAAAATGAGAGAATCCTAATCGGTCGGCGAAAATGTGTATATGGAATAAAGGTCGAAGGTGTCAAAAGTGAGGTCGCATGGAGAGAACTTCTCTTTTACTAGTGCCGTGCGGCGTATAAATTGTGAGACTCAAAAGAAAAATAGAGACAACGACATATTCCTTATATACCAACAAAGTTAACTTTATTGATAGAAAGAAACTAAAGTGGTAAGGAATGAAACTGAATGAGCGAATATGTTTCGTTTGTTCCATAGAAAACAGTTTCATCATTTGCTGACGTTTGGTTTGCTTAGGAAAATGAATATTGGAAAACGTTTTCTTAATCAACAGAAAATTTATACTTAAATTCAAGAAAATGATTTTCCCTTCAGATTTAAAAAAAAATCAGAAAATCATTTTCAAAATACATAATTAGACATGACGCTTGGACTAGAAATTCCGCACTCCAGCATAGGAACCCTAACGCTTGTTCAGGGGCCTATCGAGATCAAGGCCCGGGGTGCCCATGCTCGGGTCTCCGCTGCCCATGCCCGGGTCCATTAAGGCTGAGCTCAGGACCCTGGTGGCAGGCTGGCGCCCCGAGCCCATCAAACATGGTGATAGGAAAGATTCACTATCAAATCTTATCTTCCTTTGTTTTTTTTTTTTATTTTTTTTTTTATCAAACATGGTGATGAGAGGCTTATACGCCTTTTCATCTAAATTATAAAAGAGAGGTGGTCCGTCGGATTCTCAATTTTCAAACATGGATCTGGGCCTTCAGCAGTTCCGAAAGGCGAACGGGAGAGACCGTTGGAGGCCCTGCAGATCCAACGGTCGAGAATCCCCTTTTCCCTTTTTTGCGAAACGATAAAAGGCCTCGCAAGGGCCCAACTGCAAATTCAAAAAAACTAGCAGCCACTGCAGATGGTAAATAGCTCAAAGTGGCGAGGGCAAACGAGTCAATCCACGCGCCTCCTCTCCCTCCCCCTCGGTTCCTAACCGTTGAAACGTCGCCGTCCGGCTTGCTCCTTCCTGCTCCGCCGCGACTGGTTCTAGAGAGAGAAAGCTCGGAAGCTCCGGTTAGAGAGAGAGAGAGAGAGAGAGAGAGAGAGATTGATGTGAATCTGATCGAGTACTGGAGCTGCAGAGATTGCGTTGAAGAGAGAGAGAGAGAGAGAGAGAGAGAGGATGGTGGGAAGCAATGTGGCCGGATTGCAGGATCACTTGAAATTGGCGAGGGAGTATGCCCTAGAGGGTCTCTACGACACCTCCATCATCTTCTTCGACGGCGCCATTGCCCAGATCAACAAGTACTCCCTCTTTCCCTCTCCTTCCCCCCCCCTTCCATTTCTGCTCGGCTAAGCTCGTTTGATTACGTGATTCGAAGTGAAGGGTACTTCGAATCTGGGGATCCTCTTTGTTTGCCATTCGATGCGTAGTTTGTAGCTCCTGAATCTGTGGATGCTCGAGCAACTTGCGGGGGGGAAGATGATGACTTGTGGCTAGTCGATCGCTGCTTGTCGGGCGAGGGAGTATCCACAGATTCAGGAGCTTGTCGAGGTTTTGGTGTAGGCTGTGGATGGATGCTTCTTTCGAGCGAAGCTCGGATTTCTAATCCAATTGCTTCAGTTTTCGATGATTTCTGCGTAGAAAGAATTGAGCTTTGGATTCAATTTGACGGCTTGAAATTCATGGGGTGTGTCATATTATGAAATGCGGAGGATATGTAGGAATAAGGTCCTTATGATAGGATTCGTCCGGAAATTGGTGTCTAAAAGTGCATGCGTGCGTCCCTTTTTTTGGCTCCAATTTCTAATGTGTGTGTAATTTTAGGCACCTGAACACGGTTGATGATCCCTTGATTCGGGCAAAATGGATGAACGTGAAGAAAGCCTTGTCCGAGGAAGCAGAAGTCGTCAAACAACTAGATGCCGAGCGGAGGGCGTTCAAAGAAACTCCCAGTGGTCGACGCCCTTCTTCGCCTCCTATCCATGCCAAGTCCTCCTTTGTTTTCCAACCGCTGGATGAATACCCAACTTCCTCTGGAGCTCCCGCCATGGATGATCCCGATGTGTGGAGGCCGCCGAGTAGGGATCCTACTGGTAGAAGGCCTGCGAGGGCTGGTCAAGTGGGCATGAGGAAGTCACCACAGGATGGGACATGGGCTCGTGGTGCTACTGCTAGGGCAGGTGCCGCTGCACGTGGGGCAAAGGCTGGTGGTTCGAGCAAGAGTAATACCAGTGTCCGAGCATCTTCTATTGGAAAGAAAGGCACTGGTTCTGGCAAATCTGCCAAAGCTGATTCTGGGGTAATTCTCTCTTACAAAACTTTCAAAACAATGTAAAAGCAAAGGGAACCCTATGTACTTGGCAGTATAGTGATATCTGTGGGGAATTTGATGTCTGTTACGACTGTGTAGGTTTGGGCATGCTTCATTCATATCCCATATGCTTTTAGTAGTTTCACCTTTCTTGCTTAAGAATTGCCGTAGCTTAGTTCACTCCATTCTTCCATTAATTTTCTGGAGGGGATTCTCCTATTAATTTGAATTTCTTAGCAGCTATGAGTTACAAGTCACTAGAGAAACTTAGTGTTACATATCTGCCGAAAAGTTGATCAATGTTTGGTTTGTGTTATATGCAAACTGTAACTATTCTCAGTTTCTATAGATTAGGTATTTAGATTATTTCACAAATGAAATGTGATGTACTCTGTTTGCTTTGAGTTTGATTTAAGATGTTTTCATTGCGCTGACAAATTTATGGTTGCAACTTTTAGAATGGTGATGCTGAAGATGGAAAGTCAAAGAAGGGACAGTATGAGGGACCTGATCAGGACTTGGCTGCAATGCTTGAGAGGGATGTCTTAGAGACTACCCCTGGAGTGAGATGGGATGATGTCGCTGGACTGAGCGAAGCAAAGAGACTTTTAGAGGAAGCTGTTGTGCTTCCTTTGTGGATGCCCGAATATTTTCAGGTACTACTTGAGCTGCTGAAGGGCAATTTATGTGCCACTTTGCTTTGGGTAGGATCTAAATGCGAATACTTATTGATGATGCTAATAGTTATTTTTATCTCCAAGTTTTGTAAAATTATCTTTTGAAGAGTGTGAATTTGAAATATGCTTTTATTGCTTTAAGGCAAAAAAATTAGTTTATAAATTAAGGAGAGAGTAAGCAGTAGAATGGGGCCACTGGCCATTATAGAAGTACTTGACAGCGTCGATTACCAAAGATTGAGGAGCCCAAAACTGTGGTACCGAAGGTGATGGGTGCCTGGGGGAGTCTGTTGGGTGGGAAATGGGTAATCAAGCTGGAGTAGTTCCTGCTATCGTTGTCTAAAAAGTTGGAAATTATTTGCTCTATGCTTACGATGCTTTCATTCACAGGGAATCAGGAGGCCTTGGAAAGGTGTTCTGATGTTTGGCCCTCCCGGAACTGGGAAGACCCTTCTTGCAAAAGCTGTAGCTACTGAATGTGGTACTACATTTTTCAATGTTTCATCTGCTACTTTGGCTTCTAAATGGCGTGGGGAGAGTGAGCGCATGGTGCGGTGCTTGTTTGATCTTGCTAGAGCCTATGCTCCAAGTACCATTTTCATTGATGAGATCGATTCTCTCTGCAACGCTCGGGGGTGAGTTTTATACTCGGAGTGAGATATGATTCTTAGCCTAATGTCAGAAAAAGGGATAAATCGCTTGGATCTTCTCCGGCATTTACTTGTATCTGACTTTCAAAGGTGCCTCTCTTCAGGGCTTCAGGGGAGCATGAATCATCCAGGAGGGTCAAATCTGAACTTCTTGTTCAAATAGATGGTGTTAACAATAGTTCAACAAATGAAGATGGTACTCGCAAGATAGTGATGGTTTTAGCTGCAACTAATTTCCCGTGGGATATAGATGAGGCACTCAGGTTGATCATGTTTTTCAATAATTTTTAACCTGTGTTGGCATTTTGAACTTTGTTTTTACTTACAAAATCCATTTCCATAGATGCTTGCTGTTCAAGATTCCTTATCATGCATTTGTTGCTTCTTCCCAATGATGTGCAGGAGGAGGCTTGAAAAGAGAATATATATTCCCCTCCCAAACTTTGAAAGTCGTAAGGAACTTATCCGTATCAACTTGAAGACCGTTGAGGTAAGCTACTCAATCACTGCCATATTACTAACTTGTCAAACACTCGATTGATCTTTCTTCACACTGATGTATGATATTGCTTGAGACCATTTCATATGAGGAGTGATGCTGCGGAGTGTTATGCATTATGTGTCTTATTTTTCACATTTTAAAAGGAGTGAATGTAAAGAGAATTATTTGAGTCATGCAGGAGTGTTTTAAGCGCAACCATGTACTATTAGTTGTTACTCGAAGCCATTTGTGTGATGAATTTTGTAAGGAACCATCTAGGTTTGCCTATGTTAGCTCAAAATCACTTTGAAAGTGTGCTTCATGGTTCTTTATCAGGTGGCTGCTGATGTAAACATTGACGATGTAGCTCGACGGACTGAAGGATACAGTGGGGATGATCTTACGAACGTTTGCCGGGATGCTTCCATGAATGGAATGAGGCGTAAGATAGCTGGAAAGACTCGGGACGAAATTAAGAATATGTCCAAGGATGAGATCTCGAAGGACCCTGTCGCGATGTGTGACTTCGACGAAGCCTTGGTGAAGGTACAGCGGAGTGTTTCTGCAGCTGATATTGAGAAGCACGAAAAGTGGTTTGCAGAGTTTGGATCAGCATAAAGAATGTCACTGCTTCTCAAAGAAATCTTGATCTCTTGGTGTTCATGGTAACAGTTCTTCCCCTGTCCACCGAATTTGTCATATATTGAGTCAAAAACCTCATCACGTACAGTGTGACGTGCATTCGATTTGTAACCAGTTATGTATTTGTACCATGACAGTTCTTCAGAACATTTATCAATTTTACATTGGTTCATTCCTTGATTGTATACTTTCTTGCGACTATTTCCTGTAACCCATCTCATTTAGCTGGGAGTGCTTCAGGATCTCACGCCTCCAGACGAAAAAACGTAGATGGAGGAGAGAACACGTCCACGCCTCATGGAGTAGCTTCAATGCTGAAGTTCTTTGATCGCAAAAAAGCAAAAGAATTTCGGCGAGCGGTAGAGAACAAACAGAGATTAGAAATTTCAGAGAGAGCAATACTGAAAAAACTAAGTGAGATTGGCGAGGAAGGTTAGAAAGGAGAAGGGGAAAATAGAGGGATACATACAGGGATAGCTCTGGTCCTCCATCAAGTTGTTCATAATACAGCGATCTCAGCACTCGTAGGAAATCCCCAAAGGTCTAAACGAAATAAGATAATCAATAGACTGTTTATGCAAATTTTTCTTCACGTGCACTCACATTAACTCTACCGATACCGAATGTTAATTGCAATTTTACGCATGAATAACTGTTAAATCATCGCAATTATATACCAGATAATGGTAATGACCATGCTGTGGGTGTTAACGCGACAAGAACCGATGTGAGCACCAAAGATGTCAAAGATGGAGGTCATGAAAGCCGAGATTCTAAGATGCTCTAATTTGATTGCCTCCGGCTTTGTTTCTTCTGCTGTCCTATATGAATTGATGTTGAATTTTTTCAGGTTCGCCCATTTTAGCTTATCCGATTACGTACTCCTCAAGGCAAAACTCGACTTATTTTTTTAATCTTTTAGGAGCCCTTTTTTTTGTCCAACCTAATTTGGTTAATTTACTCCTCTGATTTGCTTTGGTTAGAACTCAAAGATGATGATTTGGAAATAATTGTCGATGATTTCATGTGTTTTCCAGTACAACGTTAAACATTCATACAATTGGAGGAGACTAAACACCAACTAATTAAAACGCATAGCGTGCCGTGCGAACAATCGATGGATTATAATTTCTTGAAGCAGGAACTGATCACTTTTAATCTTAAAAATAGATTGTTAAGATTAGTCGAGGAATAAGGATTGTATGGAGATGGATATATGCATGCGATGCTCACGTGATATTCGGAGCAACATAGCTCAAGCTTCCATATATCAAATCATGGATGAATGTGCCCATAACTATGTCTGATAAGAATCTGAAGATCTTTATGTTCACTAGGTTGAATTGTTCTTTTTCTTTTTTTGTGCAAGATACTTTAAAACATATATCACTGGGTTACCAATCATAGGGATAGGCTAATCCCAAATGTCAGTAAACCGCACATCCAGATGCAAAGAGTAAGCATGCTCCATCAGAGGGGTCGGCACATCTCCCAAAGTAATTAGTTTTTCTGAATGAGAGATGTTGTAATTTAAATACGGATATGGCTGACCTCTTTGGAGTTATGTGAAGAATCTTCTTTGTTTTTCTCGATACTAATAATGACTCTTTTTTCAGACTACTTCCTCACTGTTTTTGTTCTTTTCCGCTTTGAATTTGCAGAACAATGCAATGGTGGTGGAAGCAACCAAAAGACAGCTTACATTGAAAATTAAGGGTGACGACGTAGTTTCAATGCATGCAACATCCGAGTTCCAATCACGGTCGTCAAGGATGTTGGAGCTTAGTTGTGCAACCTGTCACTGGTTTGGATGGTTTCTAAGCCTAAGCATATTAAACAAGAATGTCTTTGTCCAGAAAACAAAAGAAAAACAGATCTGCAACTGCACAAATGATTAAATTATATTAGAGAGAGACAGAGACAGAGAGAGAGTTAACATCACAGATTAATCAAATCTGCATGGCGCATGCAACCACGATTAAGGAATACTTAATGAGTAGTCTCCCCATCGAGTACCAGGAGAACGTCCGAACATATGTTAGAAGAGCAAACAAACTAAGAATGGATCCAAGCATAGGAATCGGCCAGCCTTCTGTCCACTAGTATCCCCCATTATAAAAACCCATCTTTTCAAATTATTACATTCTAGGGTTTCAAGCGAATAATCATTGATTTTATGTGGGGAACCCCAAAGAAAACATCATGCCTTCATGCATGTGTTGAAACAAAATAAATTATGGCCGGGATATACATTATCTATGCACATAGACATGGACCTCTTGGCTTGCCAACTCAGCTGTTTGTCCGGATCTTAGTTGGACATACATTAGTATATTGGCCAAAGTATCAATAATTCTCGCATATCTTGTCCCAAAAACTATACTAAAATTCATAATCCCTGCAGGAAATATTGCCAACCTGTGGCTAATGTGATTGGTCTGAAATTGGATGGAGAAATGACAAACGATCTATCATGCCATCCACTTCTGATCGGCTCTCATATGCTAACGTATTGAGAAATCGAAATGAAAAGGAATGAAATAGAGAGGACATGGGTATCCTCATAGTTTAGATTATGCTCATTTCCCTATTTCTCTCCATAATTTTTGGAAGGGATAATGACACAAATGATCGTTGAACTTTGTTCCAATATGTAATGTGATCCTTAAATTTTTAATTTGTTTAGTATAGTTCATGAACTTTATTATAATATGCACTGTCATCCCCGAACTTTTAAATTATTCGATGGTACACGTTCAATTTGTTCAATGCAGGACAACATTGAATATTTTTATATAGTCTAGGGAATAAATTGAATATGTACCAAAAGTTTAGGGGCATATCGAACTAATTAAAAGTTCATAGATCACATTGCATATTGGGGTAAACTTCAGGAACCACATTGAACAAATCAATGGTTCAAGGACCACATTATACATCCGTCCAAAGTTGAAGGACCATTTATGTCATTATCCTTTTTTGGAATTATTAATTTAGCAACGGCATCAAAAGGCCAAGTCATAGTTGATCAATTATGCAAGTATGAAAGAGTGTGATGACACTATATTGGTAAATCTGTATTTCTTTTTATTTTATCATTTGGTTCTTATCCTGCTTACTAACAGAAACATATGTGTCCATACATGTCATTATCATGAATGTCAAAATGTAAAATGTAATTTTTTGAGAAAATCGAAATATAAATTGATATTAAAATCATTGGGACTCTATTATTAGGGTACTACATGACACAAAACATCTCGTTGCTCTCTTCATTAAATCACTCAAAAGTCTTGGGTGGCAATATCAGAATCATTGTGCATGAGAAAGAAACAGATTGACCACATCCACACTTGAACTGAGTGCAAGTAGCTTTGTCTACAGAGCATTGGTAGAATCGATAACGCACGTCTAATTGGCGAGGGAAATAGACATTAGTGTCTTCTCAATCGCTTTGCTCTGTTTGCACCTCACAGTATTAGGGATTCTTTCCACCATGTTTTGTCAGTCCTCTGATTTGACAAATTCAAGCAAATAGGTTTTTGACTTTTGAAGGAGAATGATTTCGAAATTGAACATTGCGAATTGCCAAAAGGAAGGACTTGAAGAGGATACGAGAGGGGCAGGCAAGTTTGGATTTTGTCATCATGTGGATATATTTAGCTTTCATCTCAGCTTGTGTGTCCTAAAAAAATGGAGCATGATCTACTTGAGTGACATGAAACAACCTCTCTCTCTCTCTCTCTCTCTCTCTCTCTCTCTCTCTCTCTCTCTCTCTCTCTCTCTCTCTCTCTCTCTCTCTCTCTCTCTCTCTAAGTGGAGCAATATAATCTCAAACCACATAAGTTCCTCTTTCTTTTTTTTTTTTTTTATGATTCCTGCAACCTAGGGCCCGTTTGACAACGTCTTAAAACAAAACAAAATTTTTATTTTTTGTTCCCAAAAATAGTTTGAGAATGCAAAATCGTTCTACAAAAACATTTGTTCCCGGGCACATTTTTGCAAAAATTTGTGCCAAGAAATAGTTTTGGAAGAGAAATAAGAAGTAAAAAAAAGTTGCTTCTTGTTTCTCGGCACAATTTTGAGAATCAGTTTTTTTTTCTTTTTTTTTTTTCTTTTTTCTTATTTTTGTGTTGTTCTTCGTTGTTTCTGGGCGGCCAAATGGGTAAAAGAAAAAAAAAACAATTCAAAATATTATTAAAATATTATTTGGGAACAAAAATTTTGTGTAGTTACCAAACACATTTCTATTCTTTTCTAGTCTAGGAATAGAAATTTTGGACAATTACCAAATGCCTTAAAATACTTAGAAATTGTTTCCGGGCACAGAATAAAAAAAAATCATTTCTGTTTAGAAATAGTTCCTGGGCACAGAATGGTTCTCATGCGCAGAAACATGGTTGACTTGTTAGATAGTCTCACAAAATCTTAAACAAGCACCCATAAATAACATATAAACCATGTGTTGGAACAAGATGACAACATTCATATACAAACACGTGATTATCGTCAAGAAATCCAACAAAAAAAAAAAGCATTGACTTGTTAGATAGTCGAACACAAAATCTTAAACAAGCAGAGGGAGACCGCATGTACATAAATAACATATAAACCATGTAAACAAGCTATGTGTGATACTTTAACAAGAAAAAATGAATTGAACTAAGTCTTTTTAAAATTATTTTCCCTTGCAAAGGTGCCGCAAACTATGTAGAACTAGGTCATCATCTACTTTTTAGTACCACTTCTCATTGAAACTTTCATTAAGCTCCTTACTGGGCAAGAAAATGAAATTGTGAAGATCTGTCTCTCGGTTTAGTTGTATAATCCTGTTAGACCCAGATTGGCACAAAGAAAGGAAAAAAAGTCTTGTTTTGTGGTGACCTAGTCACTCCACCTTTTTGGCGCAACTTACTTTCTTGAGGGGTTGAGATTAACGAGTCCAATGGCCTTCAAAGGAGCATCATGACAAAAACCAAGCATAATATGCGTGGACATCATCATGGTAATTCACTATGCCTGTCCTTATGGTCTTGCAAAGTTTCTGCTCTTTCACATGGCGCAGCATCTTTGGTACCATTCTGTTGGTCCAAATTTGAGGTCTTAGCTTGTCATTAATTAACCCCCACTTAATCAAAAGGTGCTTCCTTAGACCCACATTGGTAAGTGCTGCATACTTTCTCCTCAAACGTAAACCAGTTTGAACTTCACTTTCATTAGGAAGTAGACAAGTTTCTTTGCTTCCTTATAGGCTTTAACCTATCGTGACAAGAGATCTTTTCTTGTGATAGCCTACCACCTTTGGAAGGAATGATCGATTCAACTGAGATTTTAATCTCAAACACTATGTTGGTAAATGACGTCGCCATCAACATATAGTTAGAAACATATAATTAGAGCTCTAATGTAAGTGTAAATATCAGAATCTCTTAGATCTATGCTAGCATATTTGTCAGTTCGTGACTTTCTTGGGGAATCAAGCAATAATGCATGGTTTTACTGTTAATTAACGTGTAAAATAACAGTGGTTACATGAGAAAATTGACCTTTGAGTGATGCTGGAGTATCCTCGATTAAACTCAAAGCAAAAGTCACAGGGAAAAGTACCCATTGTGCCCATTTAGTTTTAAACTTTTTAATTGTACTAATTTAATCTTAAATATTTTCATATTTTGCCAATTGAGTATATTTAGTGAATTTAGGCCAAAAGTTGCTAGCAATCCTAGTTGGCATGGCTGGCACTAGCATAAACATTTTTTATTTTTTATAATTTTTCTTTTTTCTTCCTTTCTTTTTCTTTTCCTTTTGCCAAGGACCGATCACCGACACCAGCCACAAGACATGGCTAGTCGACGGCCGTCGACCACAAGCCATGGTTGGAAAGGGCGAGCGCCGACAAGGGCCCCCCTTGCCCAAGCTAGGTTCAATGACGTCTACCCTCACCTATGGCGGCAAGGGTGAACCTCGCTCTGGGAAGGCCAGCCTTTGCTAGACATAGCCTGTGGCTGGCAATTGGCCACTGATAGAAAAGAGGAGGGAAAGAAAAAGAAAGAAAAAAGGAAAATATCAAAAAAATTATTAAAAAATTAAAAAAAATGTCAACGTCAGCGATTTCCAACCTAAATTAATCGGATGGCCTTATTTGGCAAAATGTGAAAAAGTTTGGAATTATCAGCACAATTAAAGAGTTTATAATTGAATTGACACAAATGTAAAATGTTTATGACTTTTTTTGTACTTCTCCCAAAAGGCATGTGCGACACAACGTTCCATGCGTTTCAAACTTTCATATTCCCTTCAATCACAGTTTAAGACAATTTATATAATGGAAAACCCTCTTTGGACCCTACTTAAGCAGCAGAAATTTGTCAAAACATATCACATGAAACAGCATAAATGATGCTTTGTGACTGGAGGCAGATATCACATTCTTTTCGCCACTCTGACTATAGACAGACCTAAACAGAACCGATCACTGAGTTTTTCCTGCACTGATGAATGATCAAATTGCAAATCTAGCCAATCATCCAATCTTTCATCCTTGCAAAGAGCGAGAAAGAATATTGAATTTTAAACGTTCAATTTCCATGAAACTGGCCATAGTGTGAAATTCGTTGTGTCTCCTCTGAACTGCACTCTTGCAGGACTATTGTGCATGTGTAATGGCACATTTCGCATTCGTCCCTTGTGTGAGGCTCATCACATGAATCCTGCAATCAGTTTCGCATGATGATGATCTCGACATGATTGTGTTGTTTCTGTTCTGTCATTGGATGCCAACCTTATAAAATATAAAGAGAAGGCCAAAAAAGAGAAACTGAATAAACGAAAATCTTTACTTCCTCGTGCATGGATCAATGAAGATTTGACATCTATGCTGCTCTAACATTTCAAGAAAATTACTAACAAAAGCCAACAAACACTTGTATTTTTCATAGAAATAATCAGCTACAGTTTCATCATATACTTCCCCGAAGGGCAAGATTCCAACCTTGTCCATGAGCAAAATGGAGAATCCACAAGCAATAGTCGAATGATTTTTAACAGGAAAGGGAGAAACCCATTTATGTAACGTCTGGGGACGACCAAATATGTTTGTGGATTTGAAGGGAGTTTGGTAGCCCACTTGGAACATCTAGGACAAACAAACCCAAATGTAATCTCAGAGTGCACTGAGGCTTTATTACTTTTCATGGAAATGATCGAATATACGTGAAGATATAAAAAGGAGCACTCACTGGTGGACAGACCAGAATGCCCTTCCATACGAATCTTCTGATCTCTAGACAAGAACAAGTTGAGAACAACTAATCAAAGTCGACCGAGTTACCATGTCCTTGTCATACTCATAGAAACTTAGCAGTACCAAAAGTAAGCTGCAAGTGAATTTTGTGCACCTTCGTGAAGGAACTTATTCAGTTTAAACAGGTCAAGTTGAAAACAAGAATCTCTTTAAACCTCAAAGCCAGTTTCACAAAATTTCAACAGGGCAAGTGGAAGGGCAATTTGAAGAAATATCCAGGTGATAGAGGGAATTGTACTTTGAAAAAGGTTGATTACGACCAAAATGGGGGTGGATATTGATATGCATGTGTTCCTACTTGAGGACAAAACAGATGCACATGGAGAGAGAGAGAGAGAGGGACCCTCCCTTCCATTGAAGCTCTGTGGCTTGTGAAGTTAAGATGCCTTTCCTTTCCTCGTTATATTGTTTGTAAAGGACAAGACGGTCCTCACTATTTTTGTTCTTTCTATTGTCCAATGTGAAATGCTCTCTGTTATTTCATCTGTTGTCTTCTTCCAATCAATGCCATACCCCAGCACCACCCAGCACTCAGAAACCACAACTCCATCATCTCTATATAAACTTAGTACTATACCATTTCATAACGAGTAACAAGTACATTCAGTTTACTCTGTCCATTTGTAAACTGTATCTCAACCTATAACCCGACATCCAACACACACCCTGTTTCTCCGCAAGTACTCTCTCCCTGTTTCTCTCTCCCCACTATGCCTTCCAGACTCTCAGATGCCTTCAGAGCGTATCCTGTTGAACTCCATCATAAACAAGTCGACTTCAGTTCAGTGAAAGAATTGCCCGACTCATATGCATGGACAGAACTTGATGAGTACCCTTCTTCTCACTGTCCTAGCAAGGAGACTTTGCCGGTCATCGATCTCAATGACCCAAATGCACTAAAGCTAATAGGCCATGCATGCAGAAGTTGGGGCGTATATCAAGTCATAAACCATGGCATACCAGAGGAGCTTCTTCATGATGTTGAGAGTGCTGCCAAGAATCTTTTCTCTCTGCCAGTGCCGCAAAAGCTCAAGGCGTCTCGTTCCCCAGAAGGCATCTCAGGTTATGGAGTCGCACGAATTTCTGCCTTTTTCTCTAAGCAAATGTGGTCTGAGGGATTCACCATTGTGGGGTCACCAATGGAACATGCTCGCCGACTTTGGCCTCAAGATTACAACGTATTCTGGTACTAAATTATGACCATGCACATGTCATAACTCACAATTTTACTTTTTCAAGCTACTTACTATTATCATTGGAAGCAAATAATGTAATCACCAAGAAGAATCCGAGGGACAGTGTCTAAAGATCAAACTTCCATTCACACTTTGTTTAACCTTCATTAGTCTAGCACCATTACTATCTTTTAAGTGCTTAATTTTCTCCGTTATTTGTTGCAGTGATGTAATTGAAGAGTACCAGAAAGAGATGAAACAGCTAGCAGGAAGGTTGATGTGGCTTATGCTTGGCTCTTTGGGGTTGACAAAGGAAGACATCAAATGGAGCGGCCCTAAAGGAGAATTCACAGGGGCAGTTGCTGCTTTGCAATTGAATTCTTACCCTGCTTGCCCGGACCCAGACAGGGCAATGGGTCTTGCCGCTCACACAGACTCTAGCCTCCTCACAATTCTTTATCAAAATAACACAAGTGGCTTGCAAGTGCTTAAAGAGGGCAGTGGATGGATCACAGTACCTCCACTTTCCGGTGCACTTGTTGTTAATGTGGGGGACCTCTTTCACATATTATCAAATGGCTTATACCCAAGTGTCCTCCATCGAGCAATGGTTAACCGAACAGAGCAGCGGTTATCAGTTGCCTATTTATATGGACCCCCAAGTTGGGTTCAAGTCTCACCTCTACCAGAACTAATAGACTGTAATCATCCTCCACTTTACAAGCCAGTAACTTGGAGCGAGTACCTTGGGACCAAGGCAAAACATTTCAACAAAGCACTGTCATTAGTTCGGCTATGTGCCCTCGTAAACGGACTACCTGATGTAAGTGATAGTATCGTGAAAGTCAGCTAAAGTTTTCTAGCTATTGCCCCTCAAAGTGTGTATTGGTCGGCCAGATCAGAGGAACTGAATTCCTGAGCATTGTAGTGTAAGATAAATAACGAACCAAATGAGCTCCCTTTAGAATGACCCAAGGAAAACTTGTGTCAAATCATAAAAGCGAGATGCAAACAAAAAGACAGCTTTTTGCCCATTTGAATATTCAGGTGAAGGACAAACAAAAAGACAGCTTTTTGCCCAGATATGAGGGACGATCCTCCTCCGACGAAAATGACGAAGATCAAGATGAAAAGTGTAGGACCAATTATTCATCAAATGAAGCTTGGAAGATGACGAGGGACAAAAGAAGACAATTACAACTATTTCTTGCAAAGGGGAACTCGACCAATGACTTTTTTTTAAGCAGAAGTTAACTGATAATGTAAGGCCATGACATTTGACAGCAAGAGTAACAGATCATGACTCTCATGACTCTCTCTCTCTCTCTCTCTCTCTCTCTCTCACTCATGCAGGCACATGGGCACACGCACACACACAAAGATAGTGCGCATAGGCTTGTTGACAAACGGTACATGGACAAATGTCAATTTGTCAACCCCATTATGACCTGGCAAAGATTTGCAAGTCGAAAATGATTATGCCCTTGAAGCCATCTCAAATATTCTGCACGTTGTCTACTTAAGAGATTATCAGGGAGCGTTTACCATTTTGCAACTTTTTGTTCCAAAGCTGCAGTCATGGAAACATAAAGCTTTCAAATTTTACTTCACCTAATCTGACAGAGTCACTGCATCATACAAATGAACAGTTTATGAGAATTTGCTGCAAATCATAACTACTAGAATCTATCAAGTAATTTGCTTACAAAGGTAACGGATAAAGAGGCACATGGCTATGCCATCATTAATTTAGTAAAAGTACCATAAGTCAGATTCTAAATCTGAGAAGAAGTACCTAGAGCCTGGTGGCACAGAAAGCGAATTTTTGTCCTTTTGTTCTCTTCATACTCAGGGATCTCAGTCTTGACTCCATAAGTTAAAGATTGCACCAATTGTAGAGGGTACCCAGGTCCTCAGAGTATTGCCATCTGTTCAGGCCATGAAAGCACATCATAATCAAATAAGAGATTCTGAAGTGAATGCTTTCAGCAAGAGTAGTTCTGGTTTATTCAAAATAACCAAAGTTCTGACTGCCATTGACAAACTTTGAGATAATAAAACCGACTGGTGAGAAACAGATGTAGTCTCATTTTCAGTATCTGCAAAAGTATATAGTGCCTCCATCTTGCTTAGAAACACTGATTAAAGCATCGTACCTTATTAGTAATAACAATGGAGTAGTCCACTACAAACGGTTTATACAATGAAAGCAGTGTGACTTAATTAGGATGGAAATCCTATGAGATGAACCAATTTTAGTCACATCACACGTTAGCTAACTTTCACCAAAATCACCTTGTTCATTAATTAAAGCTCAACTTCACGGAAAACCCCAACCGATTGCAAATGTATCTAGCAAGGGGAAATTTTCTTGGCAAATGAATTTACAGTTGATTGACTATAACCTCTGGATAAGAGAAGCATTCTCCACTTTTACTTCCAGACTAAAATTAACACTTCCAAAAACTCTGAGAATCTGAGCCTATTCAAAAAGGACCCAAGATTCAATGACAAACAGTAGATTCCTCTGCATAGGATTCATTATGTTTTATAGTGCTACTTCCAAGGTTGATGGCTATGCTATTCAAAAAGGTGAATCTATTCATGACTAGAGAAGTATCTCTCTAGATCATTCTTGATTAATTTTGACCTTTCATATTTCAATGACTAGTTAATGTGATTATTTGTATTTGGTCTTGACCTTTCGTGTTTTGATATCTAGTTAATATCAGATAAATATATAGTCATTTATGAGTCATATCAAGAGTCATGTATTATGCTATACAAATGCAAGTCTGGTTGAAGTATTTGTAAGGTGAATCAAGTCATAATAAAATAGTTTATTCCTCTCCTCTCCTTGAGTGTTTTTCCTTGAGAGTTACCAATTAAAGTCATTCACCTTCAAGAGTTGCCGACGATAGTTACTGACGATTGAGGCTTTCACTTTCAATTGTTACGCCTCTAAATCTCAACAAGTGGTATCCAAGCCCAGGAGCCGAGGACCATTGTGCGTGAGCAAATGGTTAGGGACCGGAGAATGTCGAAATTCTGTCATTGAAAAGACAAGGACTATGATTCATTGGTCTAGGGACCAAGCTGAATTGGTGTAGTGTCGGGCATTATATCCAAGTTCGATGGCGGATATTTCAAGTTCAATGAATGGGGTCAAGAAGCTCAACAATTCCAATTATAATAATTGGAGTTCTCGCATGCAATTTTACTTGCTGGGACAAGATTTATGGGATATTGTTGGCGGGGGCAACACCACACCACCTATGAATGATGGCGAGTTAAGGAGATAGAACATCAAAGTGGGTAAAGCTCTTTATGCTCTTTCTATGACTGTTGAAGATGAATTAATGCAGCACATAAATAGAGCGAGGACTCCAAAGGAGGCATGGGATAACTTGGCATCGCTATTTGCAAGGTCGAACAACGCCAAGTTGCAAAGGTTGGAGAATGAATTGTTGTCGGTGTCACAACAAAATATGATGGTGAGTCAATATTTCTCCAAAATTAAATCTGTTTGTGATGAAATTTCAAAGCTAGATCCTGAGAATGCCATCTCTAAGACAAGGATGAGAAGAATCATCATTCACGGGTTAAGACTGGAGTACAATGATATTGTTACGGCCACCCGTGGATGGGCAACTGAGCCAACTCTAACCAAGTCAAAGAATATATTGGCCAATCAAGAGGCTTTAGATAGACAAATGTCTAAAGTCTCGGTTAAGGAAGATGAAAGTGCCCTCTTTAGTAATAAAAGAGGGTTCAAGGGTCAAAGGAGAATTGGTGCAGGTAGTAGAGATGGCAAACAAAAGAAAAGTCCTGAAGACTGGCAAAAGCGATCAGAAGGGAGTAGCCTTTGGCTAAGGGGAGCTTTTCAAAATCGCAACAAAGTTAGCAATGGAGATAAAAGCAACAAAAGACGTAACGGACGATGTTACATCTGCGATAAAGTTGGCCATTTTGCCAGAGATTGTCCAGTCAAAGGAGTTGAAGGAAATGTTGCAGCATCTAAGAAAAATGATAGCGAAGAGGAATGGGATTTCCAAGCATCTATTGCCATGGAGGAACAAGAAGAGCTCACAGGCTGTTTTACCACCGGAGTTAAAAGATGCAATAGCTCTCATCACGGTAAGTGATAAATCGATCAATTATGATATTGATTGGATAATTGATTCAAGGTGTTCAAATCATATGACCAGAGATTAAAGCAAGCTAACAAACATGTCCGAGTACACTGGTGGGGTAGTAGTTATCACTGCGGACAACTCAAGGTTGCCGATTACTCATCTCGGCCAAACGGTGATAACACCCCAATTCAGTTCACATCAATTTGAGCTGAAAAATGTGTATCATGTGCTGGGGATGAAGAAAAATCTACTATCTATGTCTCAACTTACAGACTTGGGAAATTATGTGGTGTTTGGTCCAAAAGACGTTAAAATGTGTACCGTGATGTGAAACCCATTGGTATACCAATCATGGAGGGGCATCTACTCGAGTCCATCTACATGATGTCAACACAGACAGCATACGTAGACAAAACTTGAAAGAGTGATACACCTGATTTGTGGCATGCTACTTTTGGCCATGTAAGCTACCATAATTTGAAGGTGATGATGAAGAAAGACATGCTGAAGGGTCTCCTTCACATGGAAGTTCAAGAAGATGTAGTTTGTGCCGGATGCCAATAAGGGAAGGCACATCAACTTGCATACGAGGAGTCCGTGTTTTCGAGCCAATATGCCTCTCAAACTCATCCACTCAGATGTATTTGGTCCGATAAAGCAATCATTAGTCAGAGGATCAAAGTACATGATAACGTTCATTGATGATTTTTCCAAGGTACGTTTGGATTGATTTTATGAAAGAAAAATTAGAGGCATTTAACAAATTTCAGTAGTTTAGAGAAAAAGTGGAAAGAGAAGTAGGCAAGAAAATATTGTGCTTTCGTACTGATAATGGGGGAGAGTTTACTTCTCATGAATTCACAAAGTGTTTGCAAGTTTGCAAGATATGTTGACAATTTACTTGTCCGCATAAGCCACAACAAAACGGAGTTGCCAAGGGAAAGAATCAGCATTTGGCGGAGACTTGTAGGAGCATGCTACATGTAAAGAATGTTCCACCTAAATTTTGGGTTTAATGTATGAAGATAGCAACGCACTTGATCAATAGGCTACCTCAAGCAAGGCTTGGCTTTATGTCGCCATATGAGAAGTTATGGAATCGCAGGCCCACGGTAAGTCATTTTTGAGTATTTTGAGGTGTATGCTATGCATTTGTACCATATCATTTACGCAACAAATTTGATAAGAAGGCAGTTTGCTACATATTTGTGGGCTATGATGATCAACGGAAAGGGTGGAAGTGTTGTGATCCTACAATAGGGAGATGTTACACTTCCCGAAAAGTGGTGTTCGACGAACTAACATCATGGTGGTCATCACAAGCTGCTGAATTACCAAATTCAAAGCAAATCGAAGAAGAGGTTCATGAAAGGATGACAGAAAATGATGAGTTTAAAAGCATCAGCCGATTGAAGATGAAAATGAACCTCTAGCCGGAGGAGAATATATTGAAGTATTGTCACTAGAAAATTCAAAGAGTCCATGGCAAATTGGTGTATGTCCGAGAATGACATTAGTGCTTCAACAATGTCTAGTAGAAGAACCTGAAAAGCAAAAACCTCAACTTTGAATATCAACAAAGCAAAAGAAACCAAATCCCAAATATGCAAATGCAGCATTAACTACAAATGTTGGAGTAATTGAGCCATCTATCTTTAAGGAAGCCTCATACAGCCTGTAATGGAGGAAGGCCATGGAAGAAGAGTTCCAAGCACTAAGGAAGAACGGGACATGGGATTTGGTGCCAAAGCCTAAACAGAGGTATGTCCTATATCTTGCAAGTGGATTTACAAAATTAAAACTCGACCAAATGGGTCAATAGAATGATATAAGGCAAGATTGGTTGCACGAGGTTTTTCTCAAAAGTATGGCTTAGATTATGATGAAACCTTTAGCCCGATAGTTACCATAATTTGAGTCCTATTAGCACTTGTAGCAAGCAAGTCATGGAAATTATGGCAAATGGACGTGAAGAACGCTTTCTTGCATAGAGAACTAGATTGAGATATATACATGGAGTAGCCGGATGGTTTCATAAGCAAGGCTTATCCAAATCACGTTTGCAAGTTAAAGAAAGCTCTTTATGGCTTAAAGTAAGCCCCAAGAGCATGGTACAAGAAGATTGCTGAATTCTTGGTGCAAAGTAGTTATTTAGTAACACCACTGACTCAAGCTTGTTTATGAAGGCAGAAGATGGCAAGATTGCAATTGTATTGATTTATGTGGATGATCTAATCATCACTAGAAATGATGTAGAAGAGATGTGTCAACTCAGAGCCAATCTCTTAGTGCGGTTTCAAATGAAAGAACTTGGACAACTGAAACATTTTCTAGGACTCGAGGTTGAGCAAACAAAGGATGGCCTATTCCTATGTCAGCAAAAGTATAGCCGAGATCTCCTAGAAAAGTTTGGGATGCTTGATTGCAAGCCTATTTCTACTCTAGTGGATGGAAATGTAAAGCTATGTGCAGATGAAGGTCGAGAACTAGAAGACTCAACTATGTACAGGCAATTGGTGGGTAGCCTTATATACCTAACCATAACACAACATGACATTGCCTTCGTGGTGGGAGTAGCAAGCCAATTCATGGAGAAAAAACACAAAAGTTTTGCTTGGATGCAATCAAGCGCATATTAAGGTATGTAAAGGGTACATTTGACTTTGGGCTCTTGTATAAGAAAGAAGCATCGTCTAAATTAGTAGTTCATTGTGATGCTGACTTTGTTGGAGATCATGACACATGATGATCAACTACTGGAATACATGTTTAGCCTCGGATTAGCGGTGGTGTCCTAGTGTAGTAAAAGATAGCCAACTATTTCACTATCTACTACGGAAGTTGAATATAGAGCAGCGGCAATGGCAGCTCAAGAGAGTACGTGGCTCATACAACTAATGGAAGATTTCATCAACCAATTGAATACTTGCCACGATTATGTTGTGATAATCTATCGACAATAAGCTTGGCAGAGAATCCAATTTTCCATGCGAGGACTAAGCATGTGGAAGTACACTATCATTTTTTGCGGGAAAAAGTCTTACAAGGAGAGATAAAGATGGAGTACACCAAGACAAGTGATCAATCTGCAGACATCTTCACCAAAGGACTTGCAGCTGTGAAATTTGAAGAGTTTCGGACTCAACTTGGTATGGTTTCAAAATCTGTCCTAAGAGAGAGTAGTTGGTGAGGGGGAGTATCAAGATATCATCGCCTTATCTCTTTAGATCATTCTTGATTAGTCTTGACCTTTCGTATTTCAATGACTAGTTAATGTGATTGTTTGTATTTGGTCTTGACCTTTCGTGTTTCGATATTTAGTTAATATCATATACATGTATAGTCATTTATGAGTCATATCAAGAGTCATGTATTATGCCTATATAAAGGCAAGTCTAGTTGAAGTATTTGTAAGGTGAATCAAGTCATAATAAAATAGTTTATTCCTCCCCTCTCCTTGAATGTTTTTCCTTGAGAGTTACCAATTAAAGTCGTTCACCTTCAAGAGTTGTCGACGATAGTTACCGACGACCGAGGCTTTCACTTTCAAGTGTTACACCTCTCAATCTCAACAGTTTCTCATTGCGACCAGCCCAAATCGATTGCGAAACATCAACTATTTGATTTCCACGCAATTAGCCACAACGTTTTGGTAACTGAAAGAAACCCATATTGCCCAAAACCTCGGAAAAATAACCAATTATATGTTCCTCAGCTAACATTATGCGGTTTCGAGCTACTACGAACTGATAAGCAGTCCCATGCATCCATCCGATTCAAGTGATCATGAACCAACAATGCTTCCATGGGGACGACATGCACGTGCAGGTGCCGTAATTGAGGAAAGCTAACTCTAGAAACCATATAATTCCCATAAAAGTCAAAGGCAACTGTGCATGTAAGTCGATGCCAAGAAGTATATACATGATGAGCAAACGGAAATTACCCGAAAACGTAGCTGAGATAGAGAGAGAAGATCACTTGAAGCTGCGTAGCTCTGCTGAAGAAGCTAAAGAATTCACCAATGAGCTCGAATGAAAACGAAATAGATTAGACAAAAAGCTCCACATGGCGCCATTCGGTCTCTGGAAGAGTGAGAAATTTAGTAATAATACTTCTGCACCTTTCAATTTTGCTAATTAATTTCAAATGTAGTCTTTCCGATCAATTACTACCGAAAATTGCCTGACGATCCACAAATTGTCTCATCGCAATGACTGAACCTTAGGTTAGCAATTTCCGGTTGCAATTAGCCAAAATGACTATATTGAAATTTCATGTATAAGTATAGGACTACATTAGTAAAATTGAAAAATTTAGTACTAGAATTGATATACGTATAACAAGGTTAGTACCGATTCAGTAATTACCTATTGAAAATAATTTGTCCCTCTTTCTATTTATATTTTTTCTTCTCTTTTTCGTAAAAAGAAAAAAAAATTTATGATTAATTTTCCTAATTTCTTTAAAATTTCACGAGAATTCTACGAGCACAAACAAAATTGTACGAACTTATAATGTAAACATAAAGTGTTTAATTGTCGTTTGGAGTAAAATAGTTTTAAAGGCTTCTTAAACTGTAAATTTTTTTAGTATATTACAAGGAAATGAGAACTAAACTTTAAAAAAAAATGGAAGTAATGTTACTAATGCCGATTATGTGCATATTTGGTTTTTCTTTCTCCCCACCGCCGAAAACATTTAACTTTATATTTAACTTTATACCCAACACGACAAGGATTCATTTAGCACGACTGGTACATGACATTCCAGCAAAGCTCATTGCCTAACTAATTGGAGAATGTTGAAAACAACTTTTTCTTACAAACTTGAAAGGAAATTGCAGAAATACAGACACCCATTCGTACATTAGTGTTCATTCAACAACCATGTAGGCCAACATCAAACACCACAATAAGTTTTGAGAGCAGATTCAGCTCTTTGTCCAGCTTCAGTGTAGTAGAACCCCAAGAACTCCACATGGCCAAAGGGCTTAAAGAGCAAAGGGTGCTCTTCATCCACCAATTCGGCGGGTGCTTTTACTATGTACCCGCCCTTCGAGATCGAGAATAGTCCGATTGAGTACCTTGCCTTGTTCCCGCTCATCATGACTCGGTGATGCGGAGAGTGTAACCTGCCGTTGACCCACGCCTGTAGGATCATATCACGCGTTTAAGGAATGTATTCTCTATTCTATGCCCCACAACAACGGTTGTTCTCTCAAGGGAAATTAAGTTTGTCAATCGATATATCATATAACGGTTGTATCATGTGACACGTTAATATTATATTATCAAAACCAAATATTGCTACACTATTACGACATCTTATTGGTTTGTGAAATGATATTTTGAATAAAGTTGAATACATGATTGGTTGATGAGATGCGGGAATTCTCGTTATTCACTTCAAAAGACAAAGAATAAGACTCACGTAAAGTGATTCTCCTATCATTACGATGAAAGAATTTGTCGAGGGCCGAGCACAGATCCACTCGCCTTCTTTGTTCTGGAGTTGGAGGCCGGCGACTTCGTTCTGACACAAGATGGTGAGGATGTTCTTGTCCGTGTGAGACATGAGGCCAACCTTAGTGTCAGTGGTTTGAGGCCCTTCGTACTTCATGATCCGAAGTAGGTAGTTGGTCGAGTTCATGTGTTCGTCCAAGTATTTCTCGACGCCAAAGCTCTCCAAGATCATCCTCCTTATCATCTTATCCAACTCTGATAGCTTCTCCAAGAATGATTGTATGGTTTTGCTGCCACAGAGAGAGAGAGAGAGAGAGAGTTCATTCTCAGTCAATCACTTTTGTATGTAAACCATACAAAGGTTGATTCGATCTACATCCAAAAAGAAAAAATCTAAGAACTTCATTAGACGATATAGACGAAGGCTCTATAATTCTTACTCGTTAAATCTATCGAGAAGCAAATTTTAACACACGAGTTACCTAGGACCAACCGAATAAGACTTTTGTCTAGACAAGAAGCTATTTACCTGGATATAGGATTTTGCATTCCCAGATTCTAAATTAAATCACGAGGCACAAAGTATATATAGTTAATCCTTATGTTTAAAAATCTTCGATTACCTGAAATTCGGATATCCCTCGGCCATAAGGTAGCGGTAACGCCATCCACCTTCTCGTACATGTCGGCGTCGTCGATCCCTGTGCTCTCGTAGAGCGGGACCATGGGGTACTACCCGACATAGCATGGTAAGGCTTCCTCGAGACGTTCCGGAGCTTGGTCTGCAAGGGCAAGTCAAAGACCTCCTGGACCGAGCCAAGCATCGACTCTTGCAGTTCAACGAGCACCTTCTCGAACCGGGCTTCAAAGCAGCCGTAAGTTTCCAGCGCTTGCTTCACCTCATCCCTCACGGTGGTCCACTCGGCTGTGCCCGGCTCAAGCCTCTATGACCGGGAGCTTCAATTCTGTCATCGACCCGTCTTCTATGAATTGATAAACTTTGATTTGATTTTGGTTTTGGTTTTGGTTTTGAATTGAGAACTGAGAAGTTGAACTTGTGGTGGGGAAGGTTGCCGAGAGTAAAGACAAGGCCAGTCATAGGATGAAGATGCTTGCCTTTGGAGGTGAAGATTCTCTGATAGCATTTACAAAGACTATTTAGATTTTAATTGAACTAAGCCGACATTATACAACAAACTTTACATGAAATTAAGCACTAAGCAGTCGGCAGATCGATCCTCACTTGATTTTGATGGTGATTGATTATAGGCGATACCAAGTTGGTGTATAATTAATGAGTTAGACTTCTGAATATTACAAAGAATAATTGCTTGTTGTTCAGGAGCCACTTTTCGCCTGGGCGATCATTATGCTAAATGCATTATTACATATTTAAACAGGAAGGATTTATATATTTAATTGATTATACTAATATTGATGCACCTGATATTCGCGTTTGAGGTGAGCTCAAACATGAAGTGCAATGTAATTCTTTGAATGCTTTTGTTGACATAGAACTAAGAAATCCCGGCATCGCCAAATGCACAGTTTTTGTTGTTAGTGTTGATACACAACCTTATCGTGACTTTTCTAAAGGTGAAACACCCAAAGAGAAAGCTAATAGATTACTAAACTAAAGACTTAGCGCGAACTCTCCTAAACCCATATCAATCACAACTTTGGGGTTTCGATTTAATTAATTTAACATGCAATTTAATTCAACTTTTCAGGATTAATATCTCACATAAGTAGAAACAAGATTTGCTCCACATTAATTATTCTTTTGAGAGTATGTTTACAATGTTGATCATGGCAACATGATTGGTTGTATTCAAATACTTCCGTATTGTAACAAGCCAGAGAATTACGTCCAAAACATGAAGTGAAGGGATTAGAATCACAAACAGGGTTAGTCCGAGAAATGGTTGGAATTTTTTTTTTATTTTGAACAGATTTTGGAGGGAACATAAAGAAGCCCAGCCTTCAAAATTACTTCATTGCCTTGTCTTTTCATTTCCATGGAGGATTTCATACGGTGCTAGTTTGGTATACTTCAACATGACCTCAAAATGGAAATAAATTTGTAATTTCATTGGATGGAATCAAATGAATTACATCATTGGATGGAAAGCATAAACAATCAAATCTTAAGCATAAGAAATATTTAAAAATTCAGAAAGCATGAAATCTTAATAGACAATTGAAATTCTAGAAAGAAAGAAAGAAAGACTCCTTCGCAGAGGAGTATAAAAACATAAACTTCTTTAGTCAATGACAACATCTGCCCTTTCGTCCTGGTTGGGTAGAGGATTCTACTTGACATTTGATTAATTATGGAAAGAGAACATCTTCGTGTCTTAAAGGCATTCGACCTTATGCTTCAAAGTGTAGCAAACATAAGTGGAGTGATTCACTTCTCCCATGCGATAGTCACACTTCTTAGAGAGATCGTATCCCTAATAATGTTCAGGATTTGGTCGCTTCGGCGCATTAGAGAGTAATTCCTCTTTTTGTAGGACTCACAAGACTTTGGACAAAGGTCCAAATAGAGGCGTGAACTAATGTCTTCTAGAGCCGCTTTGTTGATCAGAGAGATGGCTACTGAATAAAACAACACCAGCACATGGGTTGCCTTGTGACCAAGTATTGCGTATCGTTAATATGTTGTTTATTTGTTATTCTATTATCAAGTCCTTAGCGTCTGTTACGCCGATCCTAGTTTATAGGAATTATGGGTTAGTGGATTTATTGCTTAATATTAGTGGTGGAAGTGGAGAACGGGGTGCAGTTAATATTAATGGTGGAAGTGGAGAACGTGTAAGTGCACTATTTGAGCTATCAGACTACATAAAGGCAATGATATGCATTGAATAAAATATCCTAGATAGCATTTTCTCTTCTATTGTTTACTCTCTCTAGAGGTTATTCAACCATTTTTGCCGCTTGTTCTTTCATCAATCTGGTATCAGAGCCAAGTTCTGGGCATTTTGGTGAGTACCTCTATTGCCAAGATGGGTGATCTTCAAGTCGTTGGCAAAATCAAGAAGCTCGACAGCTAGAACTACAATTCTTGGTCTACCTGCATGATGTCTTACATACAAAGCCAGGATTTGTGGGAGGTTGTAAATGGAAATGATGTGAAGCAACCGGAGGCTAAAGATGCAAATGGGACATTGCGGAAGTGGAAGATTAAAGCAGGCAAAGCCATATTCCTTTTGAAGATGACGGTTGAAGAGGTTGTGCTGGAGCATATCCGGGATGCGAAAACTACCAAAGAAGCTTGGGATATGTTCGCCAAGCTGTTCTCTAAGAAGAATGATACGAAGCTCCAACTCTTAGAGAGTGAGTTGTTGTCGGTGGCGCCAACGTGACATGACGGTCGCACGGTACTTTCACAAAGTGAAGACGCTATGCCGAGAGATTACTAAGTTGGATCCGGAGACTTCTATTGACGATACCAGGATAAAGCGGATCATCATCCATGGTTTGAAGCCAGAATTCAGGAGTTTCGTTGCTACCATACAAGGATGGCAAACTCAGCCGTTGCTTATAGAATTCGAAAATTTGCTGGCTGGTCAAGAAGCTTTAGCTAAGCAAATAGCAAGAGTCTCGGTAAAGAATGAAGAAGGGACACTCTATGCCAACAAAGGCAGGTGGAATTTCAAGCAGCATGCCGACGATGGATCCAAAAAGAATGATGACAAGGTGAGAAGTCATCAAGGTGAAGGGAGCATTCGCGCAGGGAGAGCTTCTAAGAACCATGGCAATGGCCAAAAGTTTAAAGGAAAGTGCTACAACTGCAAGAAGAAGGGTCATATGGTAAAAGATTGCTGGTCAAAGAAGAAGGTTGTCGAAAGTAACACTGTTACTTCCAAAAGTGATGGCAAATGGGATGCGAGGCTTTCTTTGTTACAAATGAAGAGGAGCTAGCCCTTAAAGCAATAACATTCAATCAAATCAATTATGAGAATGATTGGATTGTTGACTCAGGCTGCTCAAACCATATGACCGGTGATAAAGAGAAGCTGCAGAACTTGTCAGAGTACAAGAGAAGTCGGGTGGTGGTGATGGCGAATAACTCAAACTTACCAATAGCTCATATTGGTAATACGGTAGTCTCTTCCCAATGTAGTGATACCGAGATGCCACTCCAAAATGTCTATCATGTTCCAAGTATGAAGAAAAATCTTCTCTTGGCAGCACAATTAACATCTTCTAGCCATTTTGTCTTATTTGGTTCACAAGATGTGAAGATATATCGTGACCTTGAGATTCCAGAAGAGCCGATAATGAAGGGATGAAGATTGGAGTCGGTGTACGTGATGTTTGCAGAAACCGCATATGTAGACAAGATGAGAAAGAACGAGACGGCAAACTTGTGGCACATGCGGCTAAGTCATGTTAGCTATTCCAAGGTAGATGTGATGATGAAGAAATCGATGCTGAAGGGACTTCCACAACTTGAAGTGAGAATAGACAAGGTATATGCAGGCTACCATTATGAAAAAGCGCACCAGTTGACGTATGAAGAGTCCAAATTTAAAGCGAATGAACCATTAGAGTTGATTTACTCTGATGTGTTTGGACCAATTAAGCAAGCCTCCATTGGTGGGATGAAGTACATGGTAACCTTCATTGACGACTTTTCGAGGTACGTGTGGGTTTTCTTTATGAAGGAAAAATCTGAAACTCTTTCAAAGTTCAAAGAGTTCAAGAAGGTAGCAGAAGCGGAGGTTGGTAAAAGAGTCCGTTGTCTGCGCCCGACAATGGGGAACAATACACCTCATATGAGTTCTCAGATTTCCTTCGGGAGTATAGAATACGCCATCAGTTCATATGTGCCAGCACTCCACAACAAAATGGGATAGCAAAAAGGAAGAATAGGCATCTGGCAGAAGTATGTCAAGTATACTTCATGCAAAGAATGTTCCAGGACAGTTTTGGGGAAGCGATGAAGACTGCGGCCTTCATGACCAATAGGCTTCCTCAACAAAGGTTATGCTTTCTTTCACCTTTTGAAAAAATATGGAACACGAAGCCTGCTGTTGGTCATTTTCGAGTTTTTGGATGTGTATGCTATGTATCTGTACCTTACCACTTAGGTAGCAAGATGGAGAAAAAGGCTGTTAGGTGTATCTTTGTAGGATACGACAGTCAAAAGAAAGGGTCATGATGTTGCGATCCAACAACCAGGAAGTGCTACACATCTCGGAATGTGGTGTTTGATGAAGTTTCCTCATGGTGGTCCTCAAACAAGGAAGTACTACCACACTCAAATGTTTTTAAGGAAGTGTTAGAAATTTCTCAATTCCAGTTGAGTTCAAGTGAAACAGAGGTTACAGACAATGGTGGAGATGCTGAAAAAGGCATAGCTCAAAATTCTTGGCAAACAGGTGTATACCAAAGGCTAAGCGAAGAAGATGAGCCAAGTGGAGCAGGTACACCAAATGCACTTAGAAGATCAACAAGAGCCAGAAAGCCAAATCCCAAGTATGCCAATGCTGCCATAGTAGAAGAAGCAGATGCAAAAGAACCAGAGACATTTGAGGAAGCGTCTCAGAGTTCGGAGTGAATTAAAGCTATGGAAGAGGAAATTGCTGCATTAGAGCGAAATCAAACTTGGAAGCTTGCATCAAAGCCAAGAGATGTGAAGCCTATTTCTTGCAAATGGGTGTACAAGATAAATTGTCGCACAGATGGATCAATAGAGAGTCACAAGGCTTGTCTAGTAGCTCGAGGGTTCTCTCAACAATATGGACTAGACTATGATGAAACGTTTAGTCCAGTTGCAAAGTTTACAACTGTACGAGTTCTACAAGCACTTACAGCTAGCAAAAGTTGAAACTTGTGGCAAATGGACTTGAAGAATGCATTTTTGCATGGAGAGCTGGATCAGGAGATCTACATGGGCCAATCGATGGGCTTTTAGAGTCAAGATCATCCTAAGTATGTGTGTAAGCTCCGAAAGGCTCTCTATGGGTTGAAAGCACCGAGGGCTTGGTATGATAAAATTGCCGAATTTCTTACTCATAGTGGTTATTCAATGACATCTTCAGATTCTAGCTTGTTTGTCAAAGCTAAAGGAGGGAAGCTAGCTATTTTGTCAGTGTATGTTGATGATTTTACAACTATACGAGTCCTACTAGCACTTGCAGCTAGCAAAAGTTGAAACTTGTGGCAAATGAACGTGAAGAATGCATTTTTACATGGGGAGCTGGATCGGGAGATCTACACGGGTCAATCGATGGGCTTTTAGAGTCAAGATAATCCTGAGCATGTGTGTAAGCTCCGGAAGGCTCTCTATGGGTTGAAACAAGCACTGAGGGCTTGGTATTGTAAGATTGTTGAATTTCTTACTCACAGTGGTTATTCAATGACATCTGCAAAGTCTAGCTTGTTTGTCAAAGCTAAAGAAGGGAAGCTAGTTATTTTGCTAGTGTATGTTGATGATCTAATCATCACAAGAGATTGTGAAGAAGAAATTCTCCAAACCAAGGAGAATTTGTCAATTTGTTTTCAGATGAAAGAACTTGGGCAGCTCAAGCATTTTATTGGTTTAGAGGTCGACTATACTCAGGAAGGAATATTTCTCCATTAGCAAAAGTATTCCAAAGATTTGTTGAAGAAATTTGTAATACTTAAATGCAAGCCAATCTAGACACCAATGGAGCCAAATGCCAAAATGTATGCTTATGAAGGGAAAGATTTAGAAGATGCTACCATGTACCAACAATTGGTGGGTAGTCTTATCTATTTAACTTTAATGAGATCAGATATTTCTTTTACAGTTGGTGTGATGAGTCACTACATGCAAAGTCCAAAGAAGACTCATTTGGAATCAGTTCGTCGAATTCTGAGGTATGTGAAGAGTACACTTGGCTATGGTATTATGTACAAGAAAGGTGGAGATTGCAGACTAGTTGGCTATTGTGATGCTGACTATGCAGGTGACCATGATACTCGACGTTCAACTACCGGGTATGTTTTCATGCTTGGGTCCGGAACAATTTCTTGGTGTAGCAAAAGACAACCAACAGTATCTTTGTTAACCACAGAAGCAGAGTACCAAGCAGTAGCGATGGTAGCTCAAGAAAGCACTTGGCTTATGCAATTATTGAAAGACTTGCATCAGCCAACAGAGTATGGTATCTCTTTGTATTGCGACAACTTGTTGGCAATACGTTTGGCAGAGAATCCAGTTTTTCATGCAAGAGCTAAGCATGTGGAGGTGCATTATCATTTTATCAAAGAGAAAGTCTTGCCAGAAGAAATTGAGTTGAAGCATATCAGAACAGAAAACCAAGCTGCAGATTTGTTTACAAAAGGCTTGAGTGGCAACAAGTTTGAAAGTTTATGTCATCAGCTCAGTATGGTGAAAAGAATAGAAGCTAGTGTTGAGGGGGAGTATTGAATAAAACAATACTAGCGCGTGGATTGCCTTGTCACCAAGTATTGTGTATCGTTAATATATTGTTGTTTATTTATTATTCTGTTATCAAGTTCTTAGCGTATGTTACGCTGATCCCAGTTTATAGGAATTATGGGTTAGTGGATTTATTGCTTAATATTAATGGTGGAAGTGGAGAACGTGGTGCAGTTAATATTAGTGGTGGAAGTGGAGAATGTGTAAGTGCACCGTTTGAGCTATCAGCCTATATAAAGGCAATGATATGCATTGAATAAAATATCTTAGACAGCTTTTTCTCTTCTATTGTTTACTCTCTCTAGAGGTTTTTCAACCATTCTTGCCACTTGTTCTTTTATTAATGGCATTTTCCACCTTCTTGGCTTCAAGCGATCTGAATCATCATGGTGTGAGCCGATTGAACATAAGCTGCATTAACTTCCAGAGCAAGTTCTTTGTTCTTCCTAGTAGGAAACCTCTTAGTAGTGGAGGTCTGCCCATTAACTTCCAGAGTACGTTGTCAGACATATTGGGTCATCCTAACTAGATAAGTCTGCAGATGGATTTTCAGGCAAAAGGTGTCATCATATTTCTCAAAATCAAACATTTTAAACTTTGTTGGCATTTTGACCTTGATTTTGCAAGCTTTGCAACTACCTAAACTTCTCCTCAATCTTTGCTAAGCATTTATATTGCTCGGTTTTCGGCCGTGATTTGTCAGTGCCACAGGTGTGTTTTGTCAACAGTGATTTGAGGCGAGTCCTCAATCAAGTCAAGCATATCATCATCAACCGATTGTCATGATAACACGACTTTAATCTGTGATTGGGAGGACATAGCAGTGAGATGATATGAAGAGACTCGACTTGCTTCAACAATTGTGGAAGCACGTTGGAATCTACCTATATCTCATTTTCAATATTGGCAACTCGGTTTTGCATTTCTTGTTTGGACATTTTCACCCTTGATTGTTGACTATCCATAATGGGTTAAAGTCACCCATATGAAAAATTAGAAAATAAGCAAGAAAAGTACCATAAAAGGCCATAAACCTATTATATTAGTACCAATTTAATCATAAACCTTTCAATTTGGTCAATTTGATCCTAAAGATTTTCACATCAATTCTAATTTAGTCTATCCAGCTAATTTTAGTCGGAAATCGCTAACATGAACGCCCGTCATCCTACATGGCATAACTAGCATTGACGTGGACATTTTTTTAAATAATTTTTGAATGATTTTTTTGAATTTTTTTCTTAATATATAGCATGTTACAACCACTTTCATATATTACCATTGAAAGGTTGATTAAATCTACATCCCGAGAAAGTGTTGATAAAATCTATGAAAGTGTCTTCCTTTTCACTAGTTAATGAAAGTGAGTAATGTTTCATTAAAAAAGAATCAATGATGCACAATTTATAAAGAGACGAAAAGTTAGTAGTCTAACCATTGGGGGTTTACCCCTGAGGCCACCCTTCTCACTTGAGAAGGGGGAGGTGGGGAGTTCAAATCCCCACTTTCGCAGGGGAGGTAGGAGTGAAGCAAATGCGGATTTCGACGCCCACGCCCCCCAAGAGGTGGGGCGCAAGTCTAAATATGTATCGTGAGTGAGAAATAGAGTAGAACCGATAAAAAAAAAGAAAAGAAAAGTTAGTAGTCTAATAAATTGTGTCATCACATATTGAGAAATAGTGACATTTATGTAACAAGTGGGCTTAAATGTATAAAACGAAAATAAGTCCAATTGCAAGTCTCACTTAAGCCTAAAGCCCTAAGCCCACTCCATCCTCAACCTATGTATAAGCTTTCTTGTAGAACTGAGCAGTGAAAAAAGAGAGAGAGAGAGAAAAACCGACAAAAGAAGAGAATGGGGTTTTACGTCCGCATGCCCAGTAAGGATATAATCGAAAAAATTTTTTGGAGTAAAGCCCTAAATTTGGATCCATGTGAAATTTGAGTTTTTGGGTCCAATATAGGAGTTGTTTGGTTGTGAAATTATATGACAATGATAGTTTAGGGCATTGTGGAGCTATGAGATTTTATAGAAGTCAATTTCGAAATGCGATTTGATCAAAACCAATTTTAAAAATTGGTGGGTATAAAGGAGCCGTTTTACTAGCAATTAAGCTTAGCGTATACAATTCGTAATTGCGGTAGTGTTTTACTTAATTTTAATATTGTTTCTCGCTTATTTGATAGGATTGCGAGTTAATCAACTCGAATAATCTTTGTGGTTTGGTTTAAGCTTTCCTAGATGAATGGTGCTTATCTTTTCTTTGAATTTGTAAATTCATATCTTGAAAAATATAGGAATTAGATATGTTATGATTTATGAAAGAGACATTATTTGGAGAAAATTGTTAAAAAAATCATAAACCTTTTGCATTTGTGCCAATTTAGTCCGAAACCTTTGTTTGGTGCCAATTCAGTCCTAAACCTTTTGCATTGATGCAAATTTAGTCCTAAACCTTTTTTTTGTGCCAATTTAATCCTAAACATTTTGCATTTGTACCAATTCAGCTCTAAACCTTTTGCATTGATGCCAATTTAGTCCTAAACCTTTTTTTATGCCAATTCAATCCTAAATCTTTTCGCATTAGTGCCAATTCAGTCCTAAATCTTTAGCATTTGTGCCAATTCAGTCCTTCTGGCTAATAGCTATTCGCGTGTCAAAGAATTGAATTGGCATAAATGCAAAAGGTTTAGGACTGAATTGACACCAAAAAAAGGTTTAGGACTAATTGGCACAAATGCAAACAATTTTGGACTAAATTGGCACCAATGCAAAGGGTTTAGGATTAAATTGGCACAAAAAAAAGATTTATGACTCAATTGGCACCAATGCAAAAGGTTTATGACTGAATTGATACAAAAAAAAAGATTTAGAACTAAATTGGCACCAATACAAAAGGTTTAGAACTTTTTTGACACTTTTCCCAATGATTGGATATTTCATTGAAAAGAAAAGTGATGTTTAGAGTATATTTGTTTAACCTTTGGTTATACTATGAAATAGTTGGAGTTGATTATTTGCAAATGATTTGAGGAAAGCTTCGTGAAAAGGATTTGCAAAAGACTATAAGTACTGATTTATAAACCTAATTTATGCATGGTATTATGTTTGATCAATTGAACTATAAAAGGATATATGTTTTGGTTTGTGAAACCAATTCATGATATGAATTTTAGATTGGTTTTGTGAATTATTGGTGGATGATGATTTGATGCTCATTCTCACTCTAAACCCAATTAGAGACTTGTGAATATGCATACTGTTGATGATATCATTTTGGACTGAGCCATTGAATAATAATAGGTGGAGACCCTGCTAAGAGAGGAATGTTGGTCGCTTTGTCACCAAACTTTATGCTATGACCATAGTTGGTGTTGAAAATATGTTTCGAGTTTGAGTACGTAAACGAAACCTAACCCGTGATGAATTAGTGTTTACAGACGTCGAAATATAAGCCATGGAAATCCAGAGTTTTCTTTTCGGTGTAAAAGTTTCGTCAGTCAAGGATTCCAAACAAAACAAGAAAAGGAAAGTCTGGGTGAAAGAAGAGGAAATAAAATAAAATAAAATAAAATAAAAAGGAGGGGGCGCATATTTGTTTTAGTTTGTGGAGTCGGCCAAGGCAAATTGAAAAGGAAAGTTGACCATGGCCTTTGTTGACTGAATTGACCGAATTTTAGTGGATGCTACGTGAGGATTTCTTTTTTCGTGTGATATTCCTTTTCACGGATGGATCAGACTTATATTTGGTTTCCTTCCCCAAATGTGTAATATTAATAGCCGCAATGGATTGGTGCAAACCTGTTGGTGGTGGTGGTGGTGGTGGTGGTGGTGGTGGTGGTGGTGGTGGGGTGTTGCAGAATTCTTGAAGCGCCGCATTGGTTAGTGCTTGTTGTTCCAGAGAGGGAGAAATATTGAAGCACCGTTAGTCGAGTGCTTGTGGATTATCTCCGTGGGTTTTCTTCGTAAAATTACATCAAGAGTTCAAGTGTTTATTGCAAATAAATCTTGTGATAAGATTTGTGTACAATTTCTTCAAGAGATTGAGAGATTATTTTATGAGGAATTATAGGGCTAAATACTGGGTGAGTTATTGGGTGTAATTGAGGCTTGAAAAATAACAAGAGTGTTTGAGTGATTCGAGTGTGGTTATAATCTCTGTTATATCACTTGATCTATAGTGAAATTCCGTGCTGCTCTCCCTATGGATGTAGGTCACTACGACTAAATCATGTAAATCTGGTGTCCGATTTATTTTCTTATTCTGTCAATTTTATTGTTCGATCGCTTAGCTTCCGCAATAGTTAGATATTAAGCATGAGATTGATAATAGAATGGATCATTAATGTGTGATTTGAGATTGATGAATGACACGGACAATTGATATGTGATTCGATGCTACTAATTTAAATGATCTAATACATGTGAAGTTTTGTTGAAATGAACTTACTTTTATTTAATTTGGTATGTGTGTTAGATGCACATTGCCTCGTGTGCCTTGGGCTGTTATATGCACGTTGCCTTCATTCTTTGAACCCTTAAGTTAAGTTCACTTTTCTCTAAGTCTTATGCTGAGTATTATTTTTTTAAAAAAAGGGTGAAACTATCAAAAAAGTCCTCAACCTAATGTACTTGTGCCAATTCAGTCATAAACCTTTCAATTTAGCCAATTTAGTCCTAACTTTTTAACAGTTCGTTAATTCATTCCTAAACTTTTCAATTATGTCAACTTAGTTCTAAATATTTTGACAATTTGCCAATGTAGTCTTAAATATTTTAATGAATTATCAATATAATCCTTTCGTCTTTCTGGTCAAAAATCACTAAAGTGGTGGTCTAGCAGTGCCAACCGTTCTATGTGGCATGACCGGCACTAACATAGATAATTTTTTTAAGTTTTAAATTTTTTTTTTTTTTTTTTATTTTTTCTTCATAGGGCCGACGAGACTACCAACTATTGGTCGAGGGCCGATGACCTCCGCCAACCACTAGGTGAGGGAGCAGGCTGGCGGGGGTGGGTGAGGAAGCCCAAGGGTCAACGGGCCCATTGGCCTTGTGAAGAAAATAGAAAAAAATAAAAGAAAAAATAAAAAAACTCAATAAAATGTCTGAGAAAAAATTAAAAAAAGTATCTTCGTCAGCGCCAACCATGCCACATCAGGGCCAGCCATGCCATGTATGACAAAGATTTTTGGTCAAAATTAGCCAAAATAACTACATTGGTAATTCATTAAAAGGCTTAGGACTAAATTGGCAAAATCATCAAAAGATTTAAGATTAAATTGACACAATTTAAAAGTTTAGGACAAAATTGGCAAATCGTTAAAAGGCTTCGACTCTTGCAATTGGATTGGAACCTTCTCGAACCTGGCTTAGAAGAAGCCGTAATTTTCCAGCGCCTGCTTCACCTCGTCCCTTATTGTGGTCCATTGGGCCGTGCCCGGCTCGAGCCCTGGGCTCGAGAACTCAATGACCGGGAGCTTCAATTATGCCATTGACCCCATATTCTATAAGCTGCTAAACTTTGGTTTTGGTCTCTATTTATAAGATTGGTGCAAAATGCTAAGCGAGAATGAATTGAGAACTACGAAATTGGACTTTTATGGGGGAAACGGCTGCTGACAGTAGAGACAAGGAATGTGGGAGGCATGAAGACGATTGCTTTTGGAGGTGAAGATTCTCTAATAGCATTTACATAGACTTATTCAATTTCAATGAAACAGCCAACATAATACAACAACGTTCCCTGTTTTAAGCAATAAGCATTCGGCTGATCTTGATTCTGAAGGTGTTTGATTCCGTATAACACTAAGTTCATGATACAATCAATAAGTTAAACTTTTGAATATTAATTAATTAATTCCTTGCTGATTAGTTGAATTAATTTTATGAATATGAACTACTCTCAGGATATCCCAAGTAATATTCATCTCTTTTATAATTTGCCATTTCTTGAAATCACTCTTCTGATTTAAAGTTGTGTCATAACGTGCGTCCTCCTTCTAGTCATGGAACAAATACGCAAATTAAAAAATTATATTTTTGATCAAGAATGAAATCTTATTGGAACCGTCTATCTCCAGTTCATCCTTTGGAACCATAATACTTCCCGAATCTAATAAAATAGAATGAATTGAGACAATATTTTATAAGTACGTAATTATCTTGAATATATTAACTGTTTCTTTATCTTCAAAGTGCTTGGAAGGGAAAAACAAGAAACATCTCGTTCTTTCTTCAACAATTTCTAATCTCTATTGGATGCAAACCCAAATGAAGTTATGACTATCTATCAAAGAAAAAGAAAAAACGGATCTTGTAGGATTTCAGAAGAAATCTCACTTATCATATTCCATTGTAGAAAATATGATCTTTTCTGAATTATTCCCATAATATATCTTATCCATGCATAATATCATGAATAAAGGATAATTTTTTTTTATTGCTACTTAGTATTGGGAATCGGTTTGAAAAAGTATCTGAAAAAATCTAACTTATATATTTTTCACCTTGTCAAGGTAAGGAACCATGGCAGGGACATTTGAAACATATTTCATTTGGAGGGAGTTGAAAAAACACTATTTTTGGAAAGATTTTATACATCCGTCCCTTCTTAGCGCTCTTCTTTAGACAAAATCTCCTTTTTCTCCTTTTCGGATGGTAAATATTTCTCAGAACAGGAGTTTGAATCAAATCCATATTTCAATTTTAATTGAGATACTGATACACATTTTTCCCTTTTTAATCAAATCTGAAAAGAGGTTGACAATAAGTTCTGTGTCCATGCACACGTATGATGATCAATCATTGTACAATTGCATGGAGAGACACAATCATTATAGAAGGTTTTGATTCCTTCCCAGTATATAACGGGCATATGTAGATCGTCTACATGAGGTCACATGATCTTTTTTAATTAAGTCTGAATTTAGTACTCATTTTGCTAGCGGTTTCCAATGGTGATCCAAGACATATTTATTTACATAAATAAAGTCCATGTGTTGTTCTTTGTTGTTTTTTTATGAGTTAATTATTGTAGACTGAAGCCTTCTCTGTATGAAACTTGATCCATGATTTATTTCAACAATTATACAGCACAATAAGGATTCATTTAGCACGGTACGTACATGACATTCCACCAAAAGAGTTGCAAAACTCTTTCTCACAAACTTGAAAGCAAATTGCAGAAATACATACACTCATTCGTACATTACTTGTTTATTCAAAAATCACGTGGGCCAACATCAAACACCACAATAAGTTTTGAGGGCAAATTCAGCTCTTTGTCCAAATTCGGTGTAGTAGAACCCCAAGAACTCCACATGATCAAAGGGCTTAAAGAGCAAAGGGTGCTCTTCATCCACCAATTCGTCGGGTGCTTTTATCATGTACCCGCCCTTCGGGATCGAGAACAGTCCGACTGAGTACCTCGCCTTGTTGCCGCTCATCATGACTCGGTGATGCGGAGAGTGTAATCTCCCGTTTACCCACGCCTGTAAGATCGTATCATGTGTTAAGGAATGTATTATTTATTTTGTGCCCCACAGCCGGTATGTTATGTAACATTGTATCATAAATAAGACTTACATAGAGCGAGTCTCCTATCATGACGATGTAAGAATTCGGCGAGGGCTGAGTGCTGAACCACTCGCCATCTTTGGTCTGGACTTCGAGACCCTCGACTTCGTTCTGGCACAAGATGGTGACGATGTTCTTGTCCGTGTGAGAGTTGAGGCCAAGCTTAGTGTCAGTCGTCTGAGGCCCTTCGTACTTCATGACACGAAGAAGGTAGTTGGTCGAGTTCATGTGTTCGTCCAAGTATTTCTCGACGCTGAGGCTCTCCAAGATCATCCTCCTTACCATCTTATCCAACTCCGATAGCTTCTCGGAGAATGATTGTATGGTTTTGCTGCCACAGAGAGAGAGAGAGAGAGAGAGAGAGAGAGAGAGAGAGAGAGAGAGAGAGAGAGAGAGAGAGAGAGAGAGAGAGAGAGAGAGAGAGTACTGTCTCAGTATATATAAATTACGAGGCGCAAAGTATATATAATCGATCCCCGTGTTTAAAAAACTATGATTACCTAAAATTCGGATGTCCCTCGGGCCATAAGGTAGTGGTAAGGCCATCCACCTTCTCGTACACGTTGGCGTCGTCGATCCCCATGCTCTCGTAGAGCGGGACCATGGGGTACTGCCCGACATAGCCGTGGTAGGGCTTCCTCGAAACGTTCTGGAGCTTGGTTTGCAAGGGCAAGTCGAAGAGCTCCCGGACCGAGCCAAGCGTTGACTTTTGCAGGTCGATGGGCACCTTCTCGAACCGGGCTTCGAAGCAGCCGTAAGTTTCCAGCGCTTGCTTCACCTCGTCTCTCACGGCAGTCCACTCGGCTGTGCCGGGCTTGAGCTGCGGGCTCGAGAAGTCTATGACTGGGAGCTTCAATTCTGCCATCGAACCCATCTTTTATGATTTGATGAACTTTGGTTTTGGTTTTGGTTTTGTTCGCTATTTATAAGATCGGTGCAATATGCCGAGTGTGAATTAAGAACTGAGAAATTGAACTATTGTTGGGGGGAAAGGTTGCGAAGAGTAAAGACAAGGACAGTCGCAGAATGAAGATGCTTGCTTTCGGAGGTGAAGATTCTCCGATAGCATTTACATAGACTATTCACATTTTAATTTAATTGAGCCCACATGATCTAACAAACTCTACATGAAATTAAGCACTAAGCAGTCGGCTGATCGATCCTCAGTTGATTTTGATGGTGATTGATCATGTGCGATCCCAAGTTGGAGACATAATATATTAATTAGTTAAACTTCTGAATATCACTTGAACAATCGCTTGATGTTTAGGAGCCATTTGTGGCCTAGTTGATCGTCATGCTAAATGCATATTTACATTTCTAAACGGGAAGGATTAATATGTTTAATTGATCATACTAGTATTGATGCACCTGATATTCGCGTTTGAGGTTAGCTTACACATGAAGTACTATTTATCTCTTTGAATGCTTTTGCACACATAGAATTAAGGAATCCCGGCATCGCCAAATGCATGGTTTTTGTTTCCTGTTAATGTTGATACGCAACCTAATCAGTTATGAGACAGGACCACTGATAATGCACATGTCAATCAAAATCAACTGAAAATGATCGTTGCGCTATGTCCTTGCACATGTATGTTGATCAATAGTTATGCAGTTGCATGGAGAGAGACAATCATCATAGATGATTTGTTTCCTTCACAGAAGACAACGGGCATATACATATCGTCTATGTCAGATGTCACATGATCTTTTCTTGATTCAGTTTGATTTATTGCCGATTTTCCTAATGGTTTCCGATGGTGGTCCAAGACAAATATGTATATACATAAATATAGTCCATGTCTTGTTCTTTGTTGTTTTTTTATTAGTTGATAATTGTAGCGTAAAGCCTTCTCTGCATGTAAAGATCCATGACCTCATTCAACAATTATATCTCCTAGATTATGTCTAGAACTCGAACCTGTGACAAAAATCTAAATCCAAGTAGAAATTCTAAATCCAGAGAGGACTTGTGATTTGACGTCACAATAAGCTAGAAATTATTGAAACACTTTTCACATTGGAGTTGGAATCTTAGTTTGAGTTGGCAAGTCACATAAAAAAAATATAAAAACGAAATCTATTCAGCCATTTCACAATAGATCAAACAAGACACATTGTCGGGATTTTTCTCTCTATGAGATTTATGAGCAAGTTCTCTACGACAAAGTGGGAAAGTGTGAAATAACACTCATGGATTTTGCTTTGGGTGTAATATAGGGTTAGGAAACACTCGAACGATTGTTACTCTATAATTTGCCAGATTTATAGTGAATTTTTTGGCGGCTAGCTCTTCCACATAGTAGATATTGACACTCAGACTGAACCATATAAATCTCGAGTGTCATTCGATCCTCGTTGATTCTCGACTAATTTCTTCTTTTTTACGTTAGACTTGAATTGTAAGATCCGTTAGCTTCTGCATTATTCCACTACAATTAGTATCAGAACTAAGGTGAGGGTTATTAGAGGTGATTTGGAGTTGTTGCTTGTCTTGTCTAATCACTGTTTGAAAATGTTATATTTGCAATTATAACCGAAGCAGGAGTTTAGATTGAGAAGTTCAACTCGAGGAATAACTTTAAGTTGTAGAGTATTAAGATGCATTCCAAGTAACAATCTATGGTTTCATAAAGATGTTAGATGACAAGGATAAATTATCAAAAATGATGAAAGAGGCCAATAAAATATAGTTTATGGAGAAGGCAAAAAGCATAATCCTAGTGAATCTATTGGATAAGGTGTTGGAGGAAGTGCCCTAAGAGGAGGACGTCATAGTTTTGTGAGCAAAACTTGAGTCACTTTATTTGATGGGGGGTTTTTAATAATCGCTTGTACAAGCTTAAACGGATGCGGGGTGTTGAAGGAACATCAATCAGAGTCCATTTGGACGAGCTTAACAAAGTCATGATGCACTTGAAGAACATCAATGAGGTCTTGCCTGATGAGAAACAAGACATGATGTTGTTGGTGTCTCTTGCGGATTCTTTTGAGCACTTTACTGATTCACTTTTACATGGATGCACACAATTGCCTTGGAAGAGGTAAAGTCCACCTCGTGGCAAGAGAAGTTATGAAAAGATAATTTAGCAATGGATATTGCGTAAAGTTTGGTTATTCGGGGTAGAGACAAACGTAGAGACACTGGAGGTAGGAGATGGAAGAGCCATTCAAATAGAGATCCAATGTTCAGAACCATCGATGCTACACTGTGATGAGGTAGGGCACTAAATGAGAGATTGTTCGAAGCACAAGGATAAAAGAGTTAAGGTGGAGTTTGCAAACAAAGGTAATAGTGTCACCAGAGCAGGTAATAGTTTCAGTGTTACTAATGATGTGTTAGCAGTCATCATAAGTTCATTAGGTGATGATTGGGTGGTTGACTCTGGATGTGTTATCATATGGTTTCTCATAGACACTGATTTACTAAATATCAGTGTGCGGAGGATGGTAAAGTGTTTATGGAAAATGGTGCTACTTGTGAAGTTGTGGGAATCGGAATAGTTTAGATTAAGATGCACGATGGAATGGTGAGAACGTAGACTAACGTAAGACATGTGCCACAGCTGAGAAATAACCTTGCCTCGTTGAGTGCTCTTGACGTGTCCGCATGGTGTCTTTGTATATTGGATTTCCTTTGAATATAGAGTTTTGAATGTCTCTCGATGTGTGCTTACGCTGACGCAGGGGAGGATAGATTGCGAGTTATATCTCCCGACGAAAACAGCACTGATTGTCTCAACTGTTAAATTCTCTAAGGCCTCAGGTCAGGAACGACACGACATACTCGTGGCATATGAGATTGAATGCATGAGTAAGAGGGAGATGATTGTTTTGAGTCGAAGAGCTCTATCAGGAGGTCACCGGTTTGAGACACTGGAATTCGGTGAACATATATTCAACTAAATCTAGTACACCTCTTGTTCTTTGTTGTTTCTGAGTAAATTATTGACGCGTGAAGCCTTCTCTGTATGCAACTTGATCCATGACCTCATTCAACTATTTTATCTTAATAACACAATAATGATGCATTCAACAGTCGTTCAAGTTGCTATCGTCACTCAATTATGATATGATGCTACACACTCAAGTACCTTATTTCTTCAGCACATATAACGTAAGTACATATCATCACGTCACGAAAACGTAAACATTTTTGCATAAAACATAAGTTGTGAAGAACGTGATGCGTTATCAACTAGCTGATCCTGTGGTTCTTTTAAATGCCACAATAAGCCTGGGCAGAGCTCACATCTTTGGGGACGTCGTCCTTGGAAAAGTAACGGAGCAATCCAAAATGATCGAACGCTTTGAACTTCAATGGATTCTCAGGATCTGCTAATTCTGGCGGGATTTCGATTATTCCACTGTGGAAGGCGAACAAGCCCAGCGAGTACCTGGGCGATTTCTTCTCCTTCATCACCACTTGATGCAACGGAGCATGTATCCTTCCGTTGCTCCATGCCTGTTCAAAAGCAGTTTAGTCATTTTCCATTACTCAAGTCAAAAGAGACACTCTCATAGGTGAGATAGACAAGACGCCGTTGATAATCGACCGAATGTGTTCGAACTTTTTGATGGATCGACGTCCTTTTGGAAACAGTTGCAATCAAGCTATGTTTGATCCACACAGAAAACAAGAAAATAAGGGAAAGGTACTACAAAGTTGAACTTGACATGAATTCGAATCGACTAGAGTCGAGATTAGATCCGGTCTACAGATTAAAGATAGACTATTTTTCATCTTTAAGTTGAAATTATTTTTGGCACAGTAATCAAACATTGCTAGCAAATCTGAGGTTGGCATCACAAATCTGTCTATTGGTCACCTACCAAGAATGCATCGCCTGCCATGACCAAGAATAATGTTGGTGACGATTCAAAGGCAATCCATTCGCCGTCCTTCGTCTTGAGCTCCAAACCATTAACTTGATTCTGGTGAAGTATGGTCATGAAGCTCTTATCCGTGTGGACGTCGCAACCCTGATTCGTCTCGTTCATCTCTGGAGCCCTATATTTCATTAACCTAAGGAGGTAAGTGGCCGACGCGACATGCGAGTCATAGTACTTCTTCACCCCATAGCTCTCGAACACCATCCTCTTCACCATCTGCTCAAGCTCCGATACCTTCTTCGAGAATGCGAGCGCGCCATTGCTAGGAACCGATAAAGTAGATGAACGTTTCCACAACAAAGATCAGCCAAAACAAGCAAAATTCGGATCAGGGAAACACGGAAATAATCCTTTGAGAATTGCTATTCGTACCTGAACCGCTCGTTACCGGCTGGCCACAAGAGGTTCATGAAACTTTGCACACCTTCGAGGGTCGTCGCATTGTCAATGCTCAAGCTCTCATTAAGAGGAATGGAGGGGTGTTGCCCGACGTAGCCAAAGTAGGGTTTCTCGGAGGTGTTTCTCGACTTAACCTCGGTCGGTAAATCGAACAGTTCCTCAAGTGCATGAAAAATTTCGTCGTGAGCTTCTGAAGTGAAATCAGAGTACGTTGCTACGAAGCAGCCGTACTCTTCTAGGGCAAAAACGACGCGTTTGGACGTGGAGATCCACAGATCCGTGCCAGGATTGAGATTTTCCTGGGAAAATTCTATAACAGGAAGTTCAGGCAATAGCCTAGACTGAGAACCCATTGGAATTAATTAATTATGAAAAGAAGGATTATTTTCTGAAGGACCACTGATTCAGGATGTGATGTCCGTGGTCCTAGGATTTATAAGGTCCCCGCTCTTGCGGATGCAAGACCCCAGAAAGAAAATTTAGCGTAAAAACATTTTTTTAATGAACCATGACACGAGGAATGATTGGGATTGCAAATAATTGTCCTCATCTGTTCTGATTTATTTGGAGGGTTATGAGCACGAATATTCTTAAGCGTAAGAATTTTTGTAGCTTTATCCTTGATCTCATTGTTTACGACAATGTTGGAAAGTTAATGGCGGAGATGTCGATAAGATTCTATAGACGAAAATGTCTTTTATTCACCAAGACCTTTTCAACGTTATAAAGTAATGAGGATATTGGTTTTAACGTTATTACCTATGTGCCCACGTTATCATATGAGCAATAAAGTCCGATCCTAGCTTGATGTGCTTCCAAAACGAGCAACTTGCTATGATTAAGTAGATAAGTGATTAAAAAGCACTTTTAATGAACGATTCAGTGAATTTTGCTAGGAGAAAATTTTATATAGAACGAAATATCATTAAATTTTTATCAAATAACCTGCTAATAGACATTGGAAGGAAGTGTTAGAATATCCAAATTATGAGCAATTCTTGTCAAGTTCAGATTTTTGGATAAATTGACGATGGTCATTTCAACCCAATGAAATGAAACCGACTTATGAATTTAAATTTTTTTTTATACATCAATCGACTCGGTGGTATGTATTACCCCCAAAAAAGTAAATGGGTGAGTCTCTTTATCATGCTAAGAGATGACTATAGATCAATTATTTTAGCAATTTCTATTACCCAAAATTCAAGGTTTACATTCCTTTCATCCTCCGGGACCAAACAACGAAAAAAAATTATAACGTCCTTTTTTCGATATAACCCATTTTAATGGCCCAACCTAGCTTTTCATTTTATGCTTGGATCAGTTATTGTGATTGATGAGTCTACATTGATGTAATCGTCACCCGAGGTCCCGTGAGGCTAGGACTTATTCCTAGCTTATTATTGTACAAAGAAGACGATGACACAATCTAGAAGAAGAGAAAGATGCAATTTATATCATGATTGAGGTCATGATTAATTATTTTGCCGATAAGTGATGAGATAACCTCGTGGCCTTTGTAAAACGCCACGAAATTTAGGTGTGGCTCACATTTGATAAACTTTAGTAACAGTAAATTACAGAATACTATGGTCCCATGTCTAAAAGTATAAGCTTTTTTGCATGCTGGTAAATTTCAATAAGTGTTGGTAAATGCCATAAACTATTGGTAAAACATTGGCTGTGACTTTGTTCAGCTAACTTATTGGTAATTTTGTCAATACTTATATAGAAGTATCGATTTGTTTTTGGTGATATTGCCGTACCAACTTTTATTTCTATAACTTATTAAAGCTTTGTATTTATTAACTACTATAAAAAATTACCAGCCCAAATTAGAGTAATTTACCAAATTGTATGAATAAAAAAGGTTGGCTCACCAACCTAAATTAGAGTGATTCTCCTTCCTATAATATTGACTTACCAAGTTAGAGTGATTCACCAACTCATAATTTTATTGCACAATAGGTTGGCTTCGTACCCACCTAAATTAGAGTAATTTTCCCTATGAGATTAATTACACACTAGTTTTGGGTTTACAATTCTCATTTCAGCCATTTACCTACTTTTAATTTTTTTTTTCTTTTCTAATTTACCAACTTTGATCAGTTTTCGTGTGCCTTGGTTAGCAACCCTTCACATTTACAAACTCTTTTAGAGATTGCCAACCTAAATTAGCATGACTTACCAATTTTTTTTTCCATTAAGTTATCACCTAGCTAATATGTGAACTATAAAATTGAGTTAGAATTTAAAAGTTTTGGTGAATTACAAACAAGTTACTATGAAATCAAGTGATCCGTTAATATTTTTACTAACAGTTTTTTTTTTTTCATATCTACCAAACTTTTACAGAAATCTACCAACACGAAAGAAAATCCTTTTTTTTTTCTCTTGACCAGTTAGAATCCTCCCAGTTGAATGTCCGTAGTTTACTTTGTGGTCTGCGCATAAAGGTGATTTTATGTCTCCTTCAAATGGTCCTTTGTTTGTTATTTCTTTTTCTTTTTCTTTTTCTTGTTTTGCTAGGTGATTGATCAAGTGCCCATGGCGAGTAGAAATTAGCTTAGCGGTGGATCCGATGGCCTTTTGCTTTGTTGCCACAACAATATTTTTTTAGATGAATATCAAGAAGAGTTTAATTTTCAAGTGTCCTTGAGACGAACACAAAATCCCCAAATGCTTCCTTTAATTTTGTCTCAATTAACTCGATATGCATCAGCCGAAATCGCTTTGTCAAAAGTATGTGCTTTGGCACCAATAAAGAGCGCAGTTATTCGAATGAGAAAAAAGATAAAAACAAAAAATTTATACTCTACTAATCATGTCAGCTAATATTCGGGATTAAGATTATCTTCTTCAGAGTTATTTTTTATATTTCCAACTTACATTAGCCTCCTTCACATGAACTGTTAAATCATGTGAGTCTAACAAATAATGTAGAGTTAACTCAAGAGTACCAAGTAGTTTTCCCTTCTTGTGGCATAAAATAATCACATTGGACGTACGTGCACCAACCGCACTTAAGTGTTCTCACGATAAATTGATTGAAGGGATGAAATTGACACACTTGCTCAGTCAAGTTATAGGAGTTCATTGAGGAAATAAATGGATGTGGGGGCACTTTAAGATTTCGGTTCCTCTTACATCAAATTAAGCACAAGTTTCCTAACTAAGGGTGGGGAAGATTTGGGAAAGCCAACTTTATGTTTTTGGAGAAAAGATGACTACGATGGAGACTGAATCCAAAAGAATAATTGCTATGGGTATAATAACCTCCGAGAGTATCAGTAAAACAATATACAAAGAAGAAGATCCTGGTGGGGTCTCAATATATTTTGCTATCTGACAATCCAAATCTTTCCTACTGTTTCATGTCATAGAAAAATGAGTGTACTAACAACCCCCGGATTTTAGTGGTCTTCCATTTTTATAAAAGCTCAATTGATTGATTAGCATTTGACATTTAAACCCTTGTGTCATTAGATAATCATTTATGAACTCTTCATTAATTATCTTAGCAACTTAAGATGATCTTATTCCTATCTTGCCTCAACGGACTACGCAAATCCAGGTAAAAGAGGAAGCGAAACATGCTTGGTACTTAAACTCCACAAACACGCTTATCACTTGAGATACTTGCTACATTACATGTTAATTAGATTTAGTAAATTTTAATTTTTTTTCATTAAATTTTAAATTCAATGTTTGTGAAAAAATAATCTCAAAAAACATTATTGGATTTAATACAAGGATCAGTTTGATAACATTATTCTCATGATTGTCATGTACGTAGCTAATGGATGATACTCCCGGGGAAGAAATTATCCTTACCAAAAATCGCAATTTTAGAACGGGTTCCTGTTCTCCTTCAGCGGAATGTGTCGTTGCATGTATAGATTCAATCTAATCCACAATCAATAGGTTTCATTGCAAGAGCGTATTTCATAGGGTTTAAGATTTATTCACCAAGGTGGAGTTTCACGTCACATAAGAAGAAAAACCAAAAGTAGTCATTCCTTGACTACTAGAAAGACATCACTCACAAGTTACACCAAGACTAGAGCACATAACTGGGAATTTAGCAACACTTCATGATCAATCATGACCCTACACCCCACAATAGGCTTTGATTGGACACTTGGATTTATACCCTTCGTCAGTACGAAAGAATCGAAGTAGACCAAGATGATCGAATGGCTTGTACTTTAACGGGTGATCGTCATCAACGAGCTCTTCGGGAACTTGTAGTGTTCCATTATTGAACGAGAACAGCGCCAGCGAGTATCTGTCTTCCTTGCCGTTAATGGTCACCTTGTGGTTTGGAGACTGTATCCTATCGTTGCTCCATGCCTGTTCAAATGCCAGTTCAATTGTTAAACTTGAAATTTCAGGCATATATGGATGTAACTTAGTGAAGTCTTGAACTTGACTATAATCAAGAACTCAACGTTTTATGTTTGGCCCAGCATCGATCCCAGATTTATTTCTGGTTATGTCAAGCTTAGCTCAAGATTTGTAATTCCATGCACTCAACATTTCGATTGAGTCCTGGATTTTGACAGAATGAGATTAACTTCAAAACTACATCTACTTCTGTATTGCAATAATATATTAGTCATTTACATAGATCGAACTCTAGTATTTAGTGGGCTTGAAGTACTTCAGGACCATTTTCACTCATTCCTCTAATCTGAATTTGACTTATATGTTTTTCTAGGAAATAGTTGGCACTTATTTTATTCTTCTATGATCCCTCATTTAATGAGTGACTATCCTACTTTAAAACAAGATGTAAGACGAGCAATATCATATATTTCAATCATAGAAACTTGTAGGTGGTGAATTACACTTGTGGTCCAGTGAGCACTTTAGTTTTTCCTGAGAAATGTTTAATTTCGTGCTTATCATTTCTCATTCCTCAGTTTCAATAAGGAAATTTAGATCGGCACTCACCATTAATGCATCTCCAGCCATGACCACGAATTTCGAAGGCGACATCTCGACAGTGATCCATTCTCCGTCCTTGGTTTCAACCTCCAAGCCGTTAACTTCGCTGTCCTGATGAAGAATGGTGGTGAAGCTCTTGTCGGTGTGATCGATGAATCCAAGATTAGGCTCATTCTCTAGCGGTGCCCTATTCTTTAAGAGCCGAAGGAGGTACGTAGTTGATCCGATGTAAGAATCATAATACTTCTCTGAATTGTAGCTCTCGAATATCATTCTTGTAACAGTCCGGTCCAACTCCGCCGCAAGCTTCGCATACGAATTCATGATATTGCTGACCAAACGAAGAGCAAAACGGTCACAAACTCGAACAAAATGCTCAAAATACACAGAAAGGAAACAAGTGGCTGAATTCAAGAAGGGAGAACCGAAAGCGATCGTTGCCACTAGGCCACATAAGGTCGGTGAATTTCTGAGTTGCGTCTAAAGATGTTGCGTCGTCGATGCCCAAGCTCTCGTGTAGAGGAAGCTTGGCAATCTGGCCGACGTAGCCGTTCAAGGGTTTCTGGTACCGGTTCTTCATTTTGGTCTCCGTGGGAAGAGCGAAGAGTTCGTGCAAAACGCCGAAGGTGGCATCATGAACTTGTGATGGGATTATTTCGTCGTAGTTCACCACGAAGAAGCCAAACTCTTCAAGTGCTTGAATCACCTTCTTGCACGTGGGGACCCAAGAAGTTGTCCCTGGTTTCAGGTCTCCACTAGAGAAACTGAGGATAGGTAGCTTTGGTGAGCCTTCACTACCCATTTCGAGTGTTGGCATGTTCGATTGATCTGACTAAACTCTGCTAGATTTCGTGGAGTATTAATAGGCGCGGAGGAGAATTAACATGTCATTATTTGTGGTTTTACTGAATGTTATTCTTCCTATGACTAAGAAGACATGGCATCCATGACGGTAAGAAAGGAATACATAAACTAAGGTTGAAAATTTATCATTTGGGAGGTGATATATTTACATTTTTTTTTTTGGTCGAAATGTATTTACATGTTAGGTGGAGATTTTCGGGAAAATTTCAATTTAGTACCCAAAGTGGAGTCATTTTTTCAAAAAAGGAGTCTAAAGTGGACAAAGTGTCAAATAAGGGCTTGAAGTGCCCAATCAGTCTCAAATAGGGAGCCCGAAGTGCCTAATTAGTCTCAATTAAGGGCCTGGGTTCGTCGGCCGGTCAAATGCTCACCGGCCGATCAAACGCTCACCGGCTGGTGAGCACGTCACTATTCTAGCAGGGCAATTTCGTCTTTTACCTTTTTTTTTTTTCGTTTCCTTTTCTTCTTCTTCTTTTTTTCTCTTTCCCTTCGCCGGCCATAACCGGGGCCGGCGGAGGTGGCCAGCCTCAAGCCCTCATCACAACTGCGGAGGGTCGCCTCTTCCGCCTAACCCAGCGATACCACCAACATGCCGAGCGGTCGCCCGACACCGGCGAGGGCGACTTTGGATCTAGCAAGGGTCGGTCCTCGCCGACTGCCTCGCCCAAGACGGTGAGGGCCACCCTCACCGGGTAACATGACGAGGGTCAACTTGCCCTCATCGGATCTGGCGAGGGTCAACCCTGGCGTGCCTAGCCCAGGCGAGGGCGGCCCTCGCCCGACGCCGACGACGGCGACCTCTGCCTGAGGTCGGTTACCTCCGGCCAAATATATCCGATAAAGGGAAAAGAGAAAAAAAGAAGAAGAAGAAAAGGAAAAGAGAAAAAAAAAAAAAAAAGTAAAAGACGAAATTGTCATGTCTGAACAATGACGTGCTCATCGGCCGATGAACATTTGACCAGCCGGTGAACCCAGGCCCTTAATTGAGATTAATTGGGTACTTCCGAGCCCCTATTAAGACTAATTGGGCACTTCATGCCATTATTTGATACTTTGTCCATTTTGGACCCCTTTTGGAGAAAATGACCCTACTTTGGGTACCAAATTGAAATTTTCCCGGAGATTTTCTTGAATATAATGGATGCGTGGTGGATATTGACTTGGGCGTTTCCTTTGACACCTTGTATATTGACCTACGAAGACATTGAGTGACATGATAAAGGAAAATGATTTTCAAAAACTCATTTTAAAAAATTGTTTTTAAATTAAAAATTTTATTTTCTTAACTTTAAGCATGTATATTTTCTTTAACTATAAATGGTTTTACATTGATTGATCATTTTCAACAAATCAAAGGCATAAAACTTGGGAAAAATAATTTGCGAAAAATTATTTCACTTGTACAAATACATGCTTAGTGTTTTCTATTCTATTGGAAAGCATGGAGTATAGTGTAAATTTTTTTAGTTGAACTCTCCTTATCGTTTTTGTTGATTATATCATTGAACATAATAAATCAAGTTCCTAATTAATAATACATTAATGGATTAGGCTGTGGACATAGTGACTCCCATCTTACCATTATGAGATAACTGAGGTATTTCAAAAGCTTGGATTTATTCACCTAAGGCGGGTATATCGTTATAAAATATTGAGGGGCCACTGTAAGGTGTCGGAGAAAAATGTCCCACATCAAAATCATTAACAGGTATATAATTTGATATATATATATATATATATATAGTTATTTATAATTTAGGGAACTTGAATGTTGTTATTCTCGATCATCCTTTTAATTTATAATAATAAAGCATCTGAAAGATATTGAAAAAGCCTTTCCTAAAGTAAATTGTAGCTTTCAATGTATAAGATCTCCATGATAGATTCACGGTAGAATTAGGAACCTTTTGATATAGGAGAAGCAATTCAAACATTTTCTCCAAATCGCAGATGGTGGAGGTTTCGGTAGAATTTACAGCTTTTCTTGGAGCCAACAATTGTATCGATATTGTTAAAACTTTAAAAATTACAATTAATATTCTATTGTACACAATAAGTATCGCCGTTGTATCCCATATCTTTAGAATTTGCACTCTGCATTAGAGGTGTCAAAATGGGTCATAAACCCATATATGACCCATTTAAAAATAAATGGGTCATATATGGGTCACTTTAATTTTAAAGAGTCAAGCTTAAATGGGTTTTAAATTTTAAAACTTAAAGATAAATTGGTCTAAATGGGTTGAGTTTAGAACCCATATCCAACCCAACTACTAGACCCATCCAATCTGCATCCTATAATTTGTGTGTTGATTTACGATGTGCACCCCATTGAGCACCTACAGTTGTAAAAAGCACTATGATACTAGCACCATTTACCAATTTGCATCATCAATGTAATGGTTATTTTAAAAATATATATAAATGTGTAAAAAGGAAAATTAATTTGAGAAAGAAATTTGAATGATTGTAATTATATAAGAAATATTTAAAATTCAATTTTAAAATATATAATATTTGTGGGAATATCTAACACTTAACTTGATTAATTATAGTTTCGTACATTTCGTTGTACCTCATTCCATAGTTATAACAGAAGACATGGACATTTCCCAGATATTTAGACCACATTTTGAGGTTGAAACTCTCGTATGATTTGCTTTCTATATGCTAAATATCAATTAATTTACTCGTTCATTCCCTCTAACTCAGTTAATCTTTTAATCACTTTAATATCCTAGTGCCTTCAATCCTTCATATTCAAGGTGTAAAAATGATTGAGATATACAGCTATTATCATAGATATAAGCAAAAGTGACCCAAGCATCTCACTGGCAAACTCAACGATTAATCAACTTTAAGCATTAAAAAGGAAAAAAAGACATAGAATGGTAAGACTATTAGATAAGCATCTCTCTGTTATAACTTGTTCAATTCCTCCAACTACATACAAACTGCTTTAGGTTAAGGTAAAATGCACAAGTCAAAAGCCAGGACTTAATCAATTCACAAGACTAGAAAAGTATTTGATGTACCTCTAGGTAGCTGAAATTCTATGCTCATGCTCTTAGAATATAAAAAGACATAGAATGGTAAGACTATAATATATGCTAATAGATAGACAAAAGGGTAATTCAATTGAGTCAACTTTACTCTCATCTTATCCCATAAATCTATTATAGATTATAAGGTTTTATTAAATCTTTCTCATATCTCTCCAAGAGCTCGTCTAGTCTAACTGTGGTTGAAATATAATTGTGTTGTGTCGTAACTGTTTATGAAGTATTGTAACTTTTATGTTTGATAATACATGTTTTACAGCTGTGGCACCTCAAAAGTGGGTGAGAAGGCTTCCTAAAACTGTTGTAGGCTTGTAGCTTTGAAGGTACTCCAAACGTGTGGTATTATGAAATCTAAAGCACCCATTTTCATAGTTGAAACTATTACAGTGTTCAAGTGCATTTGTGACAAACAACAAATATCACCTATTCTTCTCCTTTAATATTTTTTTCATTGTTTGCACACATTGTCATTTTGCTAGAGAGAACAATCACGCATGAGATGCGGTATATTAGGCTCTATTCATTTCGCAGAAAATGTTATGTTTAAGGAAAAATTTTTCTAGGAAGCCATTTTCCTGGAAAATAATACAATTTTATGGTGTTCGGCTGAAATCTGAAAAAGTTTCGAAAAAAGTTTGCCGTTGTTTGGTATGGAAAACATTTTCTTCACTTTTGAAGGTGTTTTGTCCGTTGAGGGAAAATATTTTCCATAATTAGTTAAACAAACACCGGAAAATTCAGAAAATATTTTCCTGAAAATTATTTTCCATGAAACGAACAGAGCCTTAGTCTTTGAATATCTTTCCACGTCGAGTTGTGGTGTCAATGTCAATAGATATGGATTTTTTTCTGAATTTTTTTCTTGATAAATAAACAAGTGCTGCTAAGATAGCTCATTATACTTGCTATTTTGTTTCGAAGTCTATTCATCACAAGGGGGACCAAGAGTGATTGGTCCCCCGTTCCTTGGTCCCCCGTTTCCTGACTCGAGACAGAAAGTTACAGCATCAGAATAGTATCTAAATGACTTATTCGATTGATTCCGCACAAATTATATACTTTTTGTGACGATATATGATAGAAACCTATGTAGTTTACGAGATAAGGACGGCGATCATAGATGTGTTATGAGTTGAAATAGAGACCTGCTAGGGTTTGAAATGTGACAGGCATATGCGTATAGTGTCTAGTGAATTAAAATGGCGCGCTTGAATTTAGCGCGTCACAACCCAAAAACACAATAATAGCAATCTAAATTATCTGAAACAGAAAACAATCGAATCATCAGCTCTTGAATTCGAATACCTATTCTTTTTTGTCATTTTTCAGTCTAAAAATACATCATGGAATTACTCGCGTAGATTATTCACGAGTTTCTTTCAGGTGGAGAATAGAGCTACCATGCTGATGCACGATGAGACAAAGTCATCTTAAAGGGGTAATTTAGATCATGTTGATGCACGATGCACATGAGACAAAGTCTCTTAAAGGGGTAATTGTCATTGCTGCGTACGAACCAAGTGCCCTTTGCCAAAGAGAGCTGAAAGAAGCTTCTATTTATATAGGCTTCAAAACCTAGCATTAAGGGCATTACGACGATATACAAGAGGAACAGAGAAAAACTAGTGATTGGAGTGGAGGGGAAGATCTGTTTATGATATAGTTCAAGAAAGAGTCGAGCCTTGGTATGAGCTAGGACTAAGGTGGTAGTGCTGCCAACAGATTCTTCACTAGTAAGAAATTACGCTTTTTTTGGGAAGATCTAGACATCTTTCCCCGACCTTTGCTGTGATTGAACTGCTATCCGACTGGGTAAATGAGAGGATGGATTTGAAATATTTTCATGCCCTTATATGGCTGTACATTAAGTAACCCTATATGATTCAACTGCTTCTTGATAAATGATTGACTAGGTCCAGCCAAATAATTCAAGACAATAATCACGCAGGTCTTAGTGGCCGCTAAGACAGCTGTAATATAAAGTCTGTTCAGCGTCATTTCATCATCGATGACGAAGATTAGATGTGACCACAACATTGGTTACCTAGGACCACTCTTTGTCCTAGCACAAAAAGTCGTGGGAGCCAAGAACTTTTGTCATATAATAGCAAAATTATGGGCAAATTGAGGTTGCAACTCCATCTTAGGTTACATTGACATCACGAGTATTTTAATCTCCTATTTGGACTTCCCACCAAACAAATCCGTGTGCTTCATGTGTACGTTCACAATTTCCTTGATAATGCGAACTATACATTCAGATTTGGACTCTTTCCAATCATGCCGCCCCCAGGAAATTATGCTCTAAATACAAACAAAATGATCGATTTGTTGGTGTATCTTACAGGACCGCCAAAGAAGCTTCTGATTGGATTTCGTGAGATCTTGCCATCCATTAGAGTGTGCCAAATGTACAACAATGAGTTTCAATCGTATATTATGTAATAAAACTTATGATTGGATCACTTGAGATCTTGCCTTCCATATTAATCAGAATGTAGTACGAAGTATGATTTAAAGATGACCCTTTTTTTATGTACATTTAAATTCTGCGTTATTTTTCAAACGTTTGATTGGATTTCATGCATCCAAAAAAAAGTAAGCATACTTTAAAGGCCACGAATACAATATAATACACCAAATTCATTTCAGATTTATTTGTCGTGTGTAAATACATGCGCTACTATCGAGTTACGTCAAATTAACTGTTTGTAAAATGGCTTAAAACTTGTTAGGGAAATGAAAGGAAATAATTGGCGAAATCATATCATTGAGGGTAAGAGGGATGCATGTGGCCCAAATCAAAGAATTAACAAATTTTCATTGAAGTGTTGTGATATTTCAGGTCGGGCATTGAGGTAAAAGGCTAAAATTGTCCAAAAAATTATAAATCTATTGTATGGCGGACAATTCAACCCTACATTTGGCCAATTTAATCCCAAACATTTTGGCAATTTGCCGATTTTTCTGATCAATTTTGACAAGGAATCGACAATGTAGATACTGGCCATCCCACATGGCACAGCTGGTGTTTACGTGCACAATTTTTGTAATTTTTAAAATATATTCTAAATATTAATTTTTTTCTTTTTTCTTTTCTTTCTTTTTTATTTACTGTTTTTCTTCCCTGAAGGTTTGGCAAAGGTCGTCCAGGCCTCATCAATGGCTGACAACCCTTGCTAGTTGCAGGCTGTCGACGGCCTTTGCCTCTGTGTGCGGCGAGGGCCACGACAACCTTCGCCTCTGTACGCTGCAGCCCTCGCCTTATGGCTCTCATCGACTTGCACAGAGTTGGCGAGGTCTTCAACAAGCATTGCCTCACCAGATTTGTGTGAGGCGAAGGCAATCACGACCCTCGCCCAATATCCAACAAGGGCTACAACACCCTCACTGAGCTAGATCTATGCACAACGAGGGCTGTGACAGCCCACACCTTGCACAGAGGCGAAGGTGGTCACGGGTCTCGCCCAGTGGTCAACAACCCACACCGACCATTACCCAAGCCCTGTCGACCCTTGTCAACCCTTAAGGGAAGAAAAACATCAAAAAAGAGAAAGAAATAATAAAATTTCAAACTTTTTTTATAAAATTGCAAAAAAATTGTCCATATCAACATTGGTAATGCCACACATAGGACAATTAGCATCACTTTATCGATTTCCGATACAAAATTGATCAAAATAACTAAATTAGAAAATTACCGAAATATTTAAGACTAAATTGGCTACTTAATAATAGGTTTAAGATTTTTTGAACAATTATCCAGAGGTAAAAGTCATTGTCATGCCCACCACAATACAAATATAATAATTTTATTGGGCCTGAGTGCAGGCCCAAGTATACACATGCTCGAACCATCAGCAAACCATGTATACAGGGAAAAAAAGATAAAATTGCACACGAGGACTTATGGATTATCAGATTCAAGAACATCATTTCAATTTAAGTCTAATTAGATTATTCTCTTCGAGGTTAGATGTCTAATGAAAAGATTTAAAAGGACTAATTCTGACATTTTGACATTCATTAAGATCAGTGATTTGATTTGAAAGGGAAATGATCATGATATGCAATCATGTTCCTGCGTACGAAATTTGATCTCCAGTCTCAGGACTTCACAGTCGAATCCTTCTTCATGATTGCAATTAGATGCCAATTTACATGTACATTATTTGACAGAAACATGCTAGTTATCCGGATTGATGCAATGCTAAAGTCTACCGCTTCTGGAAATTGAGCACCTTGATGGAAATGGCGAAAATGGATGCGAAGAGCATTGCGAAGCCTAAGATCACGGCAGCAATCACGCTCAGGAAATCATGTCGGAAACCGAAGTAATCCCTCACGTATTCTTCCACTGTGCCCTCAGTGTCCTCGAGCGTGTTCCTTAGATCGCCGAACTGAGAGACTACCAATCCATATAATGTCCAAGAAACCGGGCATGCCCAATAGTACCATCTCCACCAGACAGGTATCCTCTGTTGAATAGGAAGTCACGAGGATGTTCATAAATCAGGCATTACATTTGTTGTTGAAAACAAAATCAGCAGAAACATCAAAATCGATGGGTTGCCATGGAACTTACAGTCCTTGGCACAACGAACCCCGAAAAGAGGTTCCACACGCCGTAGAATGCAGAAGAGACGATGGAAGCGATGTGGTGGTCCGGGGTCAAGCCCACGGCCATCATACCATAGTAGGTGAAATACAACAATGTGAAGTACATCAAGAACAGATACCAGAAAAATTTCGCAATGGTCCATTTGAATCCAATCATTGCGTAAACTATGATACCATATGATGTAGCTTGCGCGAGAACATAAGGGACTTCAATCAGAACCTACGAAATAAAGATTAATCACATCAGCAAGCTTCCAATATTGATTTAGGCGTTAACACTACTTAGAATAAGCATACTCGGAATCGTTTCAAAGCAATTTTACCTGTGCTAATGCGTATGGCAGGGCCGAGTACATCCCTGCGGCTCGCTCTCTATAGAAAACCGCTTTCTCCACTGCTACAACTGGTTGCACAGAAGATGCATTTTGGATCCCAAGGAAGAGAACAGCCGAATACATAGATCCCATCGCATTGAACAAATCTTGTTGCCGGGTCCTGCGAACCTAACATTCAGAAACACACAACTTCGAAAATGAGCGAGGCAAAAAATTGACGTTCTAGACAGAACTTACGTTTTAGAGCCGAGGTCCCAGAACATAGTCCCAAACATTACGGCAATGAAGACGGTGAAGAGGAACCGAACAGCCGTATACGGCGGATTCCGCCAGTAAGACCAATGTTGCTTCCATAAGCAAGCCATTAATTGGGTGAAAGTTGACTGAGAATACTTAGTCGGGAAATAAAGATCCTTAGAATTTGGGGGAGGTATGCTCAACTCTTTAATCAAAGCCCTGTTCCTCCTGAAAATCACGAAAATGTGTTTTCCCATTGACATTTTACGGGTCAATAGCAAGGCTAAAAGTTGGACCTCAAGATGTGAGGTAAACCCACCTGTACAAATCTGAGTTTTTGTATAAATCAGAAAAATCAACACCCAAAGCGAGTTCTTGTGCTGGGCTTGTAACTTCAAGCATCCAAGTTGCTGGATTATGGCCATCTTTGATACCGCTAACTCCTTGAATTCCCTTCATTTTGAAGAAATATACCTTGGTGATTCAAGTAGCAAAAGGAAAGTACAATCGAAGCCGGATTATATTCGTGAAACAGTCTACCTCAAAATAATTTATTAGATGAGAAGACTGATGACCCAGAGGACCGACATATATCTCTTGTCCCCCTCGTTTCATTAAGAAAAGCTGCAAAACAAGCACAAACGCAATAGCTTCAAAGTTTGAGAGCGCTGCAAAAAGATTTTTCATATTTTGAATGTGTTGACATAACTCACCTCATCGAATTCTTCAAATATATCAATGCTCGGTTGGTGAATTGTGCATACGACCGTTCTCCCCGTGTCCACTGTATTTCTAACTGTTCTCATGACGATAGCCGCAGCTCTTGCATCAAGCCCTGAGGTTGGTTCGTCCATGAAAATGATGGAGGGGTTTGCGACTAGTTCAACCGCAATGGTCAGCCTTTTGCGTTGCTCGGTGGATAGACCATCCACACCAGGCAAACCGACCAAGGCATGTCTCAGCGGATTTAGCTCCACAAGCTCCATGACTTCCTCAATAAACATCTGCAAAATTTTTTCCGTTAGAAATGATTTGAACTAGATTGATCCTCAATTGAAAACAGCTAAGCAGTAAGCACTTCCATAATTCATTTTTAGTTAAGAAGACGATCCTGGTAGAAACAGATTGTGGTGGTAGATGCAAACCTTTCTAGTTGGTTCATCCACGCTTGGTGGCAAACGCAGCCATGCCGAGTAAAGTAGTGATTCATAGACAGTAACATGAGGTGAATGGATGTCGTTCTGTTCACAGTATCCCGAAATCCTAGCAAATGTATCTTGGTTCTTTGGATACCCAGAAATTGTTATGTTCCCCTTGATGTATCCTCCGGTTTTTCTCCCAGCCAACACATCCATCAGGGTAGTTTTACCAGCACCGCTGACGCCCATCAGAGCTGTGAGGACACTTGGCCTAAAAGCACCACTTACACCTTTCAAGAGCACCAATTTATCCTCAAGTACACCTTGATTCTTCATTTCCTGCCAAGATAACCACGAACACTTAGTTATACTTAGGATGAACATTTAAGGTTAAACAAATTGAAAACCAACTATGTTCACTATCTTCAGATTTTTCATAGCTTAACATAAATACCTGTGGCATGTCAACTGAATAAGTTATTTCATCGAAAGTTATCGAGTGCTGCTCAAATGGGAGCACCATTCCTCTTTTCCTATCAGCGGCAACAGCTGTCTTGGGCCGGGTAGGTGTAGACTTGGATGACCTTCCTGCAAGACCAAAAAGAAAAGATAGGCAAAGAAGTAACACGAGTCTTTGATGGAACAAAACCTCTGTTCACCCCTTTGACGTCTTGACTTCTGCTAAATAGTAAAATAATGAAAAGAAACTTTCTATACTTCGTACCTGATCCATTTTTGTGACTAGAGCCTTGAGATTGCAACTGAATTGATCCTCCCATTCTATTAACGTCCTCATTGCCCTCAGGATCATCTGATTTTACTGTCTGGGATTGGCCAAAGGCTGCATCATAACATGGAGCTTGAGTAGGCAAGCTCTTGCTGACAGAAACCTCAACAAGAAGAAAAGCCACTTACGATTGAGAAGAGCAAGAGCCATGGAAAACCCAAAGTTGAAGAGGATGACGAACCCAAACAATGCCCCAACTCCTATCCAATACCAGTATGCTTCAGTAAAGAACCCACGGGACTTCAAAACTTGAATTCCTAGTGGTTCGTTTGAACTTGAATTTATGGGAATCTATTATAAGGAATAGCACAAGAGGAATCGGTCAGTCAAATTCGCATCTATGAAAGGTCAAAATATTGGCCTTAAGCAGTTACAAGACTTTACCTTATCCCAACTCGATCCTAAAAGCTCGTTAACGACTATCGCATTCTGCCCATACATTATAGGAGATATCCAGTAGCCCCAAATCCACCATTTCTTCACGTTCTCTACAATTCAAAGAAATCAAGATTAGCATTTCTTATGAAGAAATATGAACAAAATAAACAAAAAAGGTTGAACTCTAGTCCGTGTAATACCTCGGGAAATAACTACTCCGCCCAATGCAAAGAGAGTGAGCAGAGCAAATGCCCCAAATGTGTTGGCAATGATCAGATTTCTCCCGAGTGCTGCGATCAATCGAAACAAACCAGAGGCCATCTGGTTAGCTACCACAAGCAAAAGATACTGCTTGAACAACCTGTAACCCAACATAGACAGTAGAATGTATCAACTACGACAACGAGATTAGAATTTCCATTTTACCACCAAAGAATAATCACAGCTCTTTCTTACCTTCCAACATTTGGGTCATATCCAATGACGTAGTAGGTGATGAACACCCAGACTGCAACCTCCACGAATGTGATAGGGATCTTGAGAATCCAAGTTGGAAGAGCATATGCCCATGCCGGATAGAAGAGGAGGTCTCTTTGCTTGTAGAAAACTGGGAGCTTGGCTATGGTCATCGAAAGCTCCACCATTCCATTAAACATGATTGAAATCAGGGTGAAGAACAAGGCACCAATGTAAACTCCTCCATCAGTTGTGGAATCCCGATGCATCTTAGTCCGTAAGAACAGGGTCATCGTAATAGATGCCATAACTGTAAGCTAATAAAACCAAGTCATATCAGATTATGTACATCAGACAATTTATGATTGAAGTGAACAGAAAGAGAATGAAGTTGGTATTTACCTGAGTGATCTTGAAGATGTAGACAAAGGAGTTCCTTTTCATAAGCAAATACTCTCTTGAAATGCAAGCTTTCAGCAAATCCTTCATTCCAACACCAAATCTTTTGGTAGTCAAAGCGGCCGGGTGGTTCTTGTTCTTATCAAATGGAGTGGAAAGTTCATCCCCGAGTTTTCTTCCCACGTGAAATGACTGGAATGCCTCCGCAAATTCCCGAACCGTAACAAAAGTGTAAGGCTCATCTTTGCGTACCCAATACTGATGCTGATCTTTTCTTGATGTTACCTATCGAAAAGTAGAAAAGTACGTTATTGCAAGGGACTTGCTAAAGTATGTATCTTTTATCTCCTAAAAGTTGCTGAAATGAAATTTTAATAGTTTTACTTACTTCCTGCAAGAAATCGGCAGCACCCTTCCGCCCAGGGCATTTGAATCCCATGGATTCGAAGAAATCTAGGACGAGTTCACGCGGGCCCTGGTACACGACCTGACCATCAGACAGGAGAATGATATCATCAAACAGATCGTAAGTCTCTGGAGCTGGCTGGAGGAGAGAGATAACCGCCGTTCCATCAAGGATGTGAATAAATTGTTTCAGGGAGTTGACGATCTGGTATGTCGTTGAGCTATCGAGCCCAGTAGATATCTCATCCATGAACAATGCCTTAGCAGGCCCAACCAGCATCTCACCTAGAAATTACAGATCAGAGAATCGAACATTTTCAGTTACTAAAATTTAACATGCTTCTAGTTCTAACCTGTGGTCACACGCTTCCGTTGTCCTCCAGAAATACCCCTCAGCATTTCATCTCCGACCATGGTATCAGCACATATTTCCAGCCCTAAAATCTGTGCAGAAAACATGTGCATTAAAGTTCTGCTATTTGTCAAGTGCCTGCATGATTTTGTGGTGATTCTTGTCAAAATTACCTTAAGAATATAATCAGTGACAACATTAGCCTCCTGACCTTCTGTTGCTGCTGCCTGTGGAATTTTGCATGACCCATTGCATAAGAAAAACCAGACACCCACGTTAATCTACGAATTTCAACAACATAGTAACTGCTTGCTGGAGTCCGACTAAAAACCATTTGTTCCTCGTCAGTTTCTTCTTATGGATTACTTGATTCATTTCCTTAGTGGAAAAACGAAAAACGACTCTAAGTTCGCCTTGTATAATTACCTTCATGAAGATATCAATATCAGGGTCTGGTTTTATATTTGCCGCTTTCTCTCTTCTCGACAACTCTGACAACATATCTGCAGATGCCACCAAAGAATCATCATTTCTTATTCGAAAAAATTTGTCCAAGTCAAACTCAAACATGACATTATAAAAATATAAAAGAATTAATTCAAATTCACCAACCGTATCGTGATCCAACACCCTGACATCTTGCAGAGAAGGCCAAAGTTTCTCTAACTGTCATTTCTCCTAGGTGAAGATCGTGTTGACTTGTGTAAACCGCGGTTCTTTGGGGCACAAACTCATTCAGGCAATGCCCATTGTAAGTTACCCTTCCCATTGTCTGAGGAACAATCTTCACTCTTTCAGTATAATTGGATGACGTTTAATTTATCATATAAAAGTTGAAAATCCACAAAAGAAGGGCTGAAATTAAATGAAAGGTGACTTGCACTAACCTTTAGTTCAGGATCGAGCTTGCCAGCCAAAGCTAACAAGAGCGTGGTCTTCCCTGAACTAGGAGGACCCAGAAGCAAAGTCATCCTGCAAAATTGTCCATCTAAATGAGAAGAAACTTGCCAGAAAAAGGAAATTGTTAGTTCCAAATCGAATTTGAAGTGGTAAGCCAATCGACATGTTGAAAACTTCTGTCCAAGAATTTGACAATTTTTAGTTGAGACTTTTGAATAATTACACGTTATGTAATGCATCTATAGATACGGCACCAAGCTCGGAGATGGAACCAAATCAGACGAGCTGAAGTAAAATTAAGTCCAGTTCAATTCAATTTGGAGGTTCAAAACCGGTTTTTGATTTGGTTTGATTTGCTCACCTGCCCGGTTTGATGATCCCACTGACATCTTGAAGGATAGTCAAGTGCTTCCTTCTACTAGGAAGTATGTGAAGAAAATTCAAGAAGCCCTTCAGGAGTAAAAAGAAACAAAAAGAATAGTAAAGGTTAAACAAAGAAACCAATCAGAACATTCAACCAAGTCACTGAATATCATTTTAATCAGAAAAACAATATGATCCTAATTGCCAGTTATGTGACTCAAATAGTATGGGGCTTGGATGTGTAGTTTATATTTTATCAGGTTCTCCCATCTCAATAGCTAGCTTTGGGTTGTTGTTCTCCTAAAGTCTATATCGCTTGATATAGGAGCCGTCCACCATATCTCCCGGTTGCATTATCGATGGGCGCCGGTGGTGAGCCATTATTGCAGTGGTTGCCCGAGACTAGCAAATGGCGGGTACAAAAGTCAACCCTACGTGTGCACTGGGATTGCGGAGCACGGTTGATTGTTATGATCCTAAATGGGACTTGCATATCACATATATGGTATGGGACTTTGATGTGTGGTTTGTATGGTCTTGGAGGTGAGAGAGCCAAGGCCATTTAAATCACATATCCAATTCCATATCGAAATGGATCTGAGTCCTACGCTTGAGTTAGTATCCTAACAAAAGTGAAGTTGCCTTTTGGCTTTTACATTTAAGTTATTTAGGTGGTTGCTAGCTTACCTCTAGAATATTAGTGCAGAAATTAATTAGGGTTGGCAAAGCTCTGCTTCCTTCATGAGCCTCAGCCTCCACGTTCAAATGCTCAAATCTAACTTCAATTGTAGGAACATCGATTCCAACTCTGCAAATAAATCCAGGTTCACGATCACCACAGTTATTCAAACGCGAAATCAAAAAATAAAGGCATCTTCAGAATACCAGGAAAACTTTCTGGGGAAAAAAAAACATGCATGATTCATGAATGAACAACTACCACCATTCTGGACGAGAAAAATTTCACTAACAAGAGATGGTCCAACATGATAAGGATTTTCCTTGGTAAAGATTTTTCTCGGAAGCCAAACAGACTCCATTCCAAGAAACGTTGCAGATTTGGTAAACTTTCGCGCTTTTCTCGAGAATCCCACAAACAGAGTTTCCAAAGACAGAGCAAACAGAGACAGTACCTATCAATGCGGTTCTTGAGCTTCAGCAAGAACTTCTCGTTGTCCTCCTCAGCGACCCTCACCAACCTCTCCATCAATCTCTTCCTCTCGTGAAAACCCAGGTTCTGGATGTCGATCTCGTCGGCGCCGCCGCGTGAGGCCGTCAGGATCCCTTTCCGGAGGCGGTCGAAGGTGGGGAGCTTCTCGAGAGCAACCCATCTGAGAGCTTCTTCGTCGTCCTCCTCGCGTGAGGACCTCGAGAACACGTCCATCGCACCTGCATGGTTCCTCCACATGGTGGAGCTGGCCGCGCGCAGGCTGTTGCTCGCTCTGTATATATCTCCTCTTTCCATGGACGATGCTGACAACTAAATCGTTGCTCTTGCTCTGTTTTTGAAACACAAGAAGATGAAGAAGACGTGAATGATAGCTTTTCGGGTTCTGTTTGCTGCTGATGCGTGCTTGTGTAATTACGTATGTAAAGTTGTTCTGTGAAAGGAGCTGCAATGGAGGAGAAACAGGCGCGAAGATGGAGTTTATATGGAGAAAGACTATGCGTGTGTTAGGTCCCACGGGGCGGCATTCGAATTGTCGACTCCATAAATGTTATTCCTGTGTTGGAAAATAAGAAGTCAAAATCCGTTCTTCGTTTCCATACTTGACAAACTTTTTCTTAATCAAATTTCTATACTTCTCGCTAATCTAATCAAATCGTTTTACTTTCACGAATTTTCTGATCAAATCCTTCTAATAATGAGATGCGTGGTGGGTGGGGGAGGATGCGGTAAGTGTTTGATGGAACTTTATCGTGAAAAAAAAATAGATTTGGAATAGAAAAGTTCATCCAAGACATAAAGAGAGTAATTGATTTATGATTTGGATAAAAAGCCGAAGCACTTTAAGATTTACTGGTAAAGTTAATTGGACAAAAAACCTCAAAGAATTACTCAATTGAGAGGAATTCTCATATATTATCAACTCAAGACTGTGCATACTTGCAACTAAGAGAGCACCTTTTTTTTTTTATAGAGGAACTAGGACACTAAACTATGAAACATTGAATTAGGAATGTGAAAACCTTAAACTAGGAAACATCAAATTAGAAAATCTTAATCTAGATATATTAAAGGATTCGGCTAGCATGACCGTCCTCCATAAAATGACGGTCAATTGTCAGCCACAAGACTTTTTTGAGGAAACCAGCTTCCTCAACCGGTTTCTTTCCGACTCTATGTTTTTTTTCTGTTTTTTTTTATGACTTCTATGTTTCCTTATTGCAAGCTTAAATTAAGGGACAAAGTCAAAAGAGGGCCCACAGAATCAATTTTCTTGAATATGTGAAAGAAAAATAAATTAGATACCGAAATATAAAGAATTACAAGTAGAAAAATATAATCACTTGAAAGAAATTATTAATGTCATTATATAGATCTATTAAATTTAAAAGATGAAAAAACACTCAAAACGTTGTCTTTGCAAGTAATAATAAAATCATTGTGCAATGAATTGGCTTCCCACTCCAATCATTCAAATCAAATTGCTCTAGAAAGACTCTCCGGTGACAAAAAAAGATCGGTGATATCGATTATGCATAAAACAACTGAAGTAAAGAAAAAATCAAAATAAGAATAATGAATTAGTAGAGCAAAAAATTTACCCCATTGATCCAAATCCCGCAGATGAAGATGCATTGGGACCTAAAACATTATAAAACATATCTTCGACATTTGGTTCATTGAGAAAAGTCACATGACCACGAGACACCTGACCCTATATCATTTCATATGAATTAAAAGTCAATTTATAGTAAGGTATTTTAAAACAAAATAATAACAAGTATCAATAACGATAGAAAACCCCTTATTCTTTCTTGATTACAAATCAAATTTCGAGAATAGTTAGGATGACTCATCTCATCCAAATTTCCAATTGAGTGAAAATCAATGAAATTCTTTGTACTCTCATTCGCACATATTGTATTCATCGATTTAACTAGTAGAGGCTATGACATATATTGCCAAAGAATTCAATATGTTTCTTATGATTTTGTCTCTCAATTTAAGCTTGCAATAAAGAATTACAAAAATTTCAAGAAAATAAAAAAGGAAACGTAGAGTCAACATTTGGAACCGGTTGAGGAAATTTACCAGTTTCCTCAAAAAATTCCTGTGGCTGACAATTGACCGTCACTCCGTCATTCTACGGAGGACGGTTATCTCAACATTTTCCCATGTTAAATTAGGAAACTAACTTGAAATAAGAAAACTTTTGTTTAGCCGAATAAGTCTTTATTCTTTAATCTTCTAGCCGCTGTTCTCCTCTTTTGACCGTTAGATAATGTTGTGGCCAAAATATATCTTTAGTTGCATAACAGTAAATGGTCTCTTATGGAACTCGATGCTCCCGCATCACACTACTACCCATATTCAATGGAAGTGGCCCTTAGACAATGTCGTAGTGTAACATGCAGAAGATTTTTCCAGTGTGGACATCCATGTCAGACTCTATATTGACTAAATTTTACTCACATTATATGCTCCAAAGTTGTATACAGCCCCATTTGTTTCACAGAAAATCTTATAATTTTGGAAATTATTTTATGTCATTAGGAAACAAATTTTCCTAAATACACATACATTGCTCGAGTGCTAGTGACTTGCGCACAAGTAGCCAAAAAACCAGGTATGGGCACAAAGATCCCAAGTCCAGCCTTGATGGACCCCGACCCAAGTAAGGCCACTTGGGTCCGGAGCAAGAGCTCTAACATCGATCTCGCGTCCACAAAAGCCACGACTGAGAACCCGGTGCCTGTGCATGACTTCTTGGCTCCCAGGCCTAGGTCCACAAAAGCCAAGTGCGGGACCTCAGTTACTCGGGTACAAGCACCGTGGTCCTTGGCCTCCAGCTCGGGTGCTGGGGATCCGGGCACAGACATAGGGATCTTGGGCCCGGCATGCAAAAGAGTATAAAAGAAAATGGAAAAGAAAAACACAAAACAAATCTTGATCATCCAAATGGTCTAATGATGAATTTAGAGGATCCCAATATTAATTCCAAAATGAAAAATCAAATCAAATTATTTCTTGACGCGAGTTTCGATAAAAGTATTTAGTTTTGCCAATGTTGGCATGACGTTGTCCGTACTGTTGTAATAGGCAATAGCACTAGCGCACCAAACTTTGAAAAAGCAAGGGTTAATACTTCGAAAAATCTTAAACTGATACAATTATGATAATTTTACCTCAAACTATTTTTTTGGACCACAAAAAACCTCAAACTGATACACTTGTGATAAATTTACCACGAATTATTTTTTTATCACCAAAAACCCCGAACTGGCATACTTGTGACAATTTTACCCCAACTAAATTTTTAATATTATTTTTTTATTTTTTCGAATTTTTTATTACTTCTTTTCTTTTCTTTTCTTTTCTTTTCTTTTTTCCTTAATATTTTTCAATCTTCAACCTCTAGCCGGTCGCCGGACCGGCGACCGGTCAAAGGCGGAAGCCGGCAAGGCCGACCTTGCAAGCGTTGGGCGAGGTCGACCTCACCGTTGGCCTTGCCAGCGGCCAGCAGGGCCGAGCCCTCGCCAGATTTAGCGAGGGCTCGGCCCCGCTGGCCGCTGGCAAGGTCGACCTCGCCCAGCTCCGACGAGGTTGAGCCTTGCTAGCAGTCGGTGGGCCCGAGCCCTCGCCAACAGTGGGCGAGGTTAAGCCTCACCAGATCTTGCAAGGGCTCGGCCCCGCCGGCGAGCCCTCGTTGGCTTCCACCTTTGGCCAGTTGCCGGTCTAGTGATTGGCTAGTCGCCGATCCAACGACTGGCCAGAAATTGAAGATGAAGAAGATTAAGGAAAAAAATAAAATCAAAAATCAAAAAAATAATATTAAAAGATTAGTTTGGGTAAAATTGTCACAAGTATACCAGTTCGAAATTTTTTGTGGTCAAAACAATAGTTTAGGGTAAATTTGTTACAAGTATACCAGTTTAGGGTTTTTTGTGGTCAAAAAATAGCTTAGAGTAAAATTGTCATAACTGTACCAGTTTAGGGTTTTTCGTGGTATTAACCCAAGAAACAATTATTACTACTTTTCTAAGTGGAAAATATATAATTGAAATAGAAATGATGAGAGATTTATTTAAGATTATGCATATCAACGTTAATACATCTTTGAAAATTTTCAGTTTTTTTTGGTAATAAATAAAAGTCAAATTCCCATTGGTCTAGCGAAAAAAAACTCAAAACTATTATACTCGGTGCTAATCCTAAATAGAGTAACATAGTTTTACCGCAACGAATTGAATAAGGAAAAATCGCACCAAGGATATATTTTCCCAAAACACTTGAACTGATTGATCAAAGCTAAGGTTGAATTGAACGTGCGAGACTTGTAACACTTATTTCTGCATGCATGTTTCATCAAAGATGTGCTACCTTCTTCTTCACGGAACAATTACCTATAAAATCTTACATTTTGTATTAGGGATGATTTACATCTTCGCATGATCCTGTTACCAATATCATATTTGGTCCTCTAGTGTGTTTAAAACTTTCACAATTTGCGACCACCTTTGATTAATGTCCCTCAACCAAGTATTACGAAGGATTTTAGACACCTACAATGGTGTACCGATACATCGAAAAGCTCGTACTATTCTAACAACTAGCAGAACATTTATCTTAGGAAGCACGACAAAGATCATATTATACTCTGTAATACAGTATATGACCTAAACGTAGGATGCAATAAAGTTGTAATTAAAACTTAGAATAGGATCTCTAACATACCCCTCTTAATTTTCCATAAAGCAATACTAGTAAGCCAGTTTGCCTTGCTATAGAAGCAAATTAACCAGAGTGGCCGCATGTGGTTAGTAAGGTTCTGTCGGTACTAGTGCCAAACGTAATGCATGTTGTCATCTGCAAATACAAGAACACTTGGTTACATTACGCCGTGCATGTGTATAATGTGCAGTCGCCGTGCATCTCCAAAAGGAAGCAGAATAAGAAGCAGAAGAAAAGTTTGCGATTTGAACTTGCTGTTCAAGCCTAACCCCTCAGCATGTCAGGCGGATTCTGGTCAAGAACAGGAACACTTGCGTGATCAGGAATGTAAAGAAACTCAAAAGAAGCCAACGGGGATTGACTCGGTTGGCTAAGATCGGGCACTTCGTATCGATCGTGCTTAGGTTCGATTTACATGGCCACCGATCCGTCATCTTCTTGGAAATGGGTCATCGCCCCCCATCCTAAACTTTTTTCTTACCAATAAAGAAAGATCAAAAGATTGCATTATGGTTAATGAGTTACAAGGCAGTCGAAGAGATTGTAAATAAATTAAGTTTAATCGGACTCGCAACCTAGCCTAATTCAATTAGGTTTTAAATGGGGTTTTCGACCTCAATATGGGCTTATGGTCCATTTACAAAACCTATAGATAGTGTGGCAAAGTCAGAGTTTTAGATTTAGGGAGTTCTTGGGCAAGAAATAAAAGACTTAGGGTGTCAAGGTACTTCACAAAAACTTGTTAAATCTTGGGGGCAAAATGCTGGGGGCGAAAATTAACAAGAAATTTCATTAAATACAGTACGCAATAAATGAAATCGGCGCCAAATATCCCTTTGGCCCAGCTCTGCACGAATTGTGCTGATAAGTTTGACATTTTGTCATCCAATTTATCTTCTCCTTGTACCCACATTTATGTTGGAGTTGGCGAATACTTCAGGGATCCTTGTTTCTCATACTGGGCATGCCCACATGAGCTTAGAAAAATCGAAGTATGATCAGACGATATATGACCCCTGCGTACGGAATGCGGGGGTTCGGGAGCAGTGCCCCTGACACGGGGGTCCGCTGACTGAACAGCGGACGGGGGTTCTGCTCTCCGGTGAGCGGATGGCAGCCTTGTTAGCTGGTGATCGAGCGGGGGCTCGGGGGCAGTGCCCCCAAAACAACATCGGGTTTGTTGATCCGTTTGTTGTGAGATTAAAAGGATTTGAATAGGCTTGGGCTTTAAGCTCATTTTAAGTCCTAGATATATTGTATTCATATGAGAGATCATTGTAATGAATGGCTATGGTTGTAAACCTAAATCATAGTGGAATCTCTTTGTAGGACGTAATCCTATTCGGGGGTGAACCTGGGTAAACTCATGCATCATTTAATTTTTTTATATTCTCTACGTGATCATTCTAATTCAATTTGCGATACACCCCCATCAATTTACATGTTTGACTTTGGAATGCCATCGTAGTTAGAATAGAAGGTTTATCAAATGGTCAGCACCACAAGTTACAATCGTAAACATTCCGTTCTTATGCTTTAATTATTAATAGGTTTAACTATTCCATAGCACCTTTTTGTTGGTGGCTAGTAACAGGTGCTCATCCTCTAGCATTTGTTTGCACTTTTCCGGTAACAGGGATGAGGTCCTCTCACAAAACTTTTCAATAACGCTCCGATTCAACCATTAATTGTGAAATGTTAATTAATAAGTCTTTCTACTTTTTGACAAGAGCTTCATCAAACGATGACAATATTGATATTTTTGTGAAATTCAATTGTAAGATGGTAATATACCCAATATTTATACCCTGAACTTTGTGGCAAAATTCATATGTAAGTTGGTAACAAAATAGTCAACTAAATAGCGTAAGTCCAAACGTGGCTTAATTACTTGCTCAATTATAAATTAGTAGTGTTGAGATGCACATTTGAGTTGTGTTAGAAATTTTCACATTAGAGAATTGATATGGTACACAACGATTAATATATCCTAGTTCGCCCATAACTCATTGGCTCAAGTTTTATAGTAAAAGTGAATCCAATTGAATATGTTGACGAACTCGAAATTAAACTTTCTCTTAGCAATCTCTCGAGATGTAGGTATCAGGTTTCTACTGCGCACTCCCAACAAATAGGTATTAAAGTCGATAGTTGATTGATGGTCCACTTCAATATGTATCGGTGTTTAGTAAATATCTCAAAGAAGAAATATCATGACCAACGTGATTTTCAAGTAGCCTTCATGGTTTGGTCTAGCAAAAGAGACTTGGAGTGAAGCGGGCATTGTTGTTGCGAAAATGCAACAAAGTTGAGATCTATTTAAACATGTTGATGCAAAAAGATAGCTAAATTAAGAAAGAGCAGACCTGACACTGAGCTCACTTTTGAAGTTTAGATATGTGATGCAGAAAGATACCTGAATTAAGAAGGAGTAGACCAAACACTGAGCTAACAGTGAAAGGGAGATTATTGAGATATACATGTGAATTATATTATAAAGCCTCACATTGGAGAATTAGTACTGTATGGAACAGTTAATATATCCTAATAGACGTGTGAAACAATTAATATATTATAGCAGATCTATAACTTATGGGCTTAAACTTGTTAGTGAATAGATAATATATCCTAGCAAATGTTTAGAGCAATTAATATATCATAGTAGATTCATAACTTATTAGCTTAAACTTTTGAATGAATGTGGGTTCAACTAGATATGTTGACGCTCTCAGAATTGAGTTCCCTCTTAGCAATCTCCCTAAATGTAGGTATTGGGTTTTTATTGCACGCTCTCAAAAAAGGATTTAAATGTAAGTTGATAACTTGCTAACATCTAAAAAGACAATGAAGTTTACTGGGTACACGATTTATGTCACCGCAATTACAAATTACTATAATGTATTGGATTTTATTGATCACGATAGAGTTGCCCTTATATCAAATTAACCTCTTTTAAGTAAGTTGATTGCTTAAGAGGGAACCATGATTCCTTGTCGCGGCTCGCAACCATGAATTGAGAAGACAAACATCCTACTTCGAAGTGAAGACAAATGCTATGGTTCTAGCAATTTTGGCTGTGCAAAAAGGCACCGGCTTCATTATGGGAACGACAAGAGGTAGTTGACTATTGAGGAATCTCTCGCAAATTGAGATTTTAGTCCCAAAAGAACTTATCGAAGAAGAATGGGAAAGATGAAGTCACGGTTGGAAGATAAGCACATTCTTTGGGGAAAGCAATGTCCAACCACCAACTAACATTTTTCTCCTTAAAAGCAGCAAAAGGAAAATTGATTTTAACAACTTTCTTTCTTCTCCACTTCATTTGTCGGCCATCTTAATGTCATTGTAAGAATGTCCGAAGGGAGTGGAGGGATATCGGAGTTGCGTATTTGTTGGTGGCAGCTCAGTGTCATTTTATATAATTCTTGTTGTTTTCTAGATATTTCACTGTACTTTTCAAACCAAACTAAGTAGTAAATCTAATCTTGAATCTAGCTGTTCACGGGCGTACCAACCCCGCTGATACCACAATATTCGGAAGGCAATTTTGGGCGAACCTAGTCGAGGGGTTTGTAGTTGCGTGGCCTTCATTGGCCTGCAAAGTTGGGATATAAGTATAATTGTTCCTTTTGATAGGCGGGACTAAGCGACAAGTTAGGCTCAATTCTAAGGCTTGCCCAGGTTTAGGCTCAGGCCCGTTCATTGATCATTTCTATCATGTGACGGTATAAAAATGCAAAATAAGTGGAATATAAGAGGAGTATCGGAATTTGAGCATGTGATATGTGCTCCGCTATCATATGTTAGATGATTGCTCTCTCCTAAAGATCAAATTAGCAAGAAACTCACCCATCATGTCACCTTGACAAGCTATCTGGTTGATTTTGTGAGCCATCTTATTTCGTGCACAAAATCAATCAAATTCAAATTGTTGACAAGGCAATAATGGAAAAAGGACATCATAAATATCATAACTTTTGTAAAGCGCTCATTGGAGTGTCATAACTTTTTTTCCGATCACTTGAATGTTACAACTTATGTATGGTGCTCACTTGAGGCCAGAACTTTTTTTCCAATCACTTGAATATCACATAACTTTTCAATCGATCATTTGAGTACCAAAACTTTTCTCAAAAAGTTAGCCACAAGTGCTATGCCAAACATCGAATTTCCAACATTTGAGTGAACGTTTTTAAAAAAAACTTGGCACTTAATTGATTGATTGAAAGTTATGGAACTTCAAGTGTACGTTTCCTTAGAAGTTGTGGCGCTGAAGTAGTCAAAAAAGAATTATGACATTCAAGTGAGAGTCGTACGAAAGTTATAATACTTGTAGTGTCCTTATCCCAAAGTCTAATGCAAGAGCTAAAGTTGGACTCGGATAGTAGCGGAAATAATGTAGACTTTCCCATTCGAAGGAGAATTTGAACTAATAGTCCCCAAAATTTAGCACAATGTATAATCTCATCCTTAAACTTTTAATTTGTTTAATGTGGTCATTAAATATATGTTCATGTAGTCCTAAACTTCTAAGTTGTTCGGTCTAATCCATCAACTTTCCATGACAAAGTCAAATTAGTACTTTCGTACCATTCATAAGTTTTCATAATTCTACTATTGCACAAATTTTGGATTATCTATTCATTTCAAACATTTTCCTAATTCCAACAAAAAAATACGATATGTTCTTATTATCTTTTAACCTATTTGGTGTTTACAAATATTATGATATTCTATTGAAGTAAATTTTAGCTTATAACCTTTGTAATAGTAAAAGCACAAAGTTATTTAAAGTTATATCGGGTTGATATTTGTGCTATTTGATGCCTATGTGTTTCATATGGATATCTAGAAATAATATTAATTTTATATATAAATATTCGTACTCATATTAATATAAATTTATATCCGTACTTGTACTAATCTAATTCTTATTCCTTATCTTTTTGAAAACATGAAATACAAGGGATTGCAAATTTTATCAATCTAAAAATTAAGGGACAAAATTTAGACTAAAATGAGTACGCATATCTCTAGATAGATTAGTATCGTTTCTAGATATCCTTATGAAAACGCTTAGGCCTAAAATAGCAAGAATATCGACCTGATAAAACTCTAAAAGAGGTTTTACTTTTACAATTATAGAAATCATAAGCTAAAATTTACTTAAATGGAACTACCGTAATATTTATAAAGATAAAAAAAAAAAAAAGGTAAAAAGGATAATAAAAATTTTATATTTTTTGCAATTAATTTAGGAAAATGATTGAAATGAAAAGTTATTCCAAAAATTTGGGTAATAATGTGATTTTGAAGATTTGTGAATACTATCAAAGGACAAATTTGACCTTGTTGAAAAATGAATGAATATATTGAATAGATTAAAAATTTATGGAGTATATTGAATATCTAGAAATAGTTCAAGAATCCATTGAACTGAATTAAAAATTCAATAATAACATTGTATGTTGGACTAAAATTTAATGATTATTAATACCATTTTCGGCATTGCAAATTTCAAACCATTCGAGGTGGGCACAAGAATTAAAACTCTACTCCACATTGATTGCAATGACAAAAGGGGTTCCTGTGGCTCGTGCGAATTGGTTCCTTTGGTTTTCAGCACGTAGAGTATTTGGGCTACACATTGGATGATACATAATTGAAACATATTGACCCGAAAAAGAGGAGGAGAGAGAAGCCTGCTTGTGAGGGTATGTATAGCTTTGGGGCTACCCTCCAGTTCGTTTGTTTGATGAAAAATAAATTATTTAAAAGTTATATTTATAAAAACGATCATTCGTATAGCTAACAAAATGGAATATATGAAAAATATATATCCCTAGTCAAACATGACTCATCCCAAACATTAATTATTCGGTGACTCATCAACAGGACTCATCCTAAATATATATTACATCGTGACTTTTGCAAACATTTATTACAATCATTAATACACTTTCTATTCATCGATGATGAAAATATGTTCTATTGTATAATTATTCCAATCAATTACTTTTAAGAAAATAATTTCCAATCGTTTATTTGCGACGAAACAAACGAAGCTTAAATAGCTCAACATCCTTCGACAGCCCATGTTGACAATAATCTCACACTATGGAAGAGCGTAAAATTTTATATGATGCTATGGTTGAAAGTCGAGAGTTTGGAATACAAAGGCGGCCACTCCAAAGAATAAAAGGCCCCCCACAAGGTACAAGACGACCTTAAAATACAAGCGAAATTTAATCGACTACTCATAAGAAAACATAACTAACCGCGTGAATGACGAACAACCCAACAAGTTACAAACACTTCTTGTGATTTCAGGCATTTATTTCTGTAACCACGGCTACAAGTTACTCTGCTTCCTTTTTGTGGATTGAACCACAATTCTAAGTACCTATTGAATAGGCAGTGCTGCTTAAAACCTCTGGCATTGAACTGGAGGTGTCTATACGTACATGATCGAGTCATAGATGTAGGATTGGTAATGTGCCTAAATTATGGACCAAAAGTTTGGCTAGGTCAACTTGTGTTCAGACTTCTAGAAGAATTATCAGAATAATCACATTTTTTTCTGACCTTCCAACGATTAGATCGAATCGAATGACGTAGCAGGTGATGGCCACCCAACTGCAACCTCCACAAAAGTGATGGGGTCTTTAGGATCCAGGTTGGAAAGACGTATGCCCATGCTGAATGGAAGAAGAGGTCTCTTTTCTCGTAGAAAAGGGAGCATAGCTATGGTCACCGAAAGTAACACCATTCCATTGAGGAGGATCATAATTACGGTGTAGAGCAATGCACATGCAGGACACGTGCTCGGCACATGTAGAGCACAGAAATGCACATGCTGGACACGTGCTCGGCACATGTACGTAGAGCACTTGCATGATACATGCACGGTACGCGTATGGCACATGAAAATTTCAATGAGGCTAAGAAAATAGTGGGGCTGTGCTCAAATAGGCTAAATTGTAAGAATTCAACTATTTAAGAGCCCAATCTGATTGAAATTCAAAAAATTACCTCGGTTTGAATTCAATGCCGACATGCAATTCATAAACCAAGAATGTCCATAATCTCCTAAATGCAGGGAATGTTGTAAAGAATGTAAGATTTTGCAATGTCGATATTTTTGTTTAAAACTCGAATCCTACCGTTATCGAGGGATTCGATCCCTTTTTTTGTTGCTCGTCATCTTTATTTTTTATGGATTACTTAAGTCATTTTCCTGCTTTAGAAAAGCGAAAAACAATCTGAGTTCTCCTTGTTTATTTACCTTCTTGAAGATATCAATATAGGGTCTGGTATTATATTAGATGCGCTCTCTCTTCTCGACAACTTTGACAACATAGCTGCCGGTACTGCCACAGAATCAACTTATCTTATTTGAAAAAATTAGTTCAAGTCAAATTGAAATATGACATGAAAAAGACACAAAAAACTCCATTTAAATTCGATAACCGTATTGTGATCCAACACCCTCACATCTTGCATGGAAGGTCAAAGTTTCAGTTTCACCGGAATTTAATCCTTTCGCCGAAATTCATTTTTCAATTTTATTAGCAAAAGACGGATTATGTGGCACTTCCGGACAAGAGTATTATCATTGGAGCACAAGGAAACATATAGATATGCTTTGATGGAATTTAATTAGTGTCAAGATATACAAAATTTTGTCGGAATTTAATCGACGACAAAGTCAGGTGAAGATACGACATTGGAATTTAATCGACAACAAAGACCTAAAAGCTACAACTAAGATAAATTCAATCGACGACGAGATATTTGAAAACTAGAACTAGGATACGGGAATGGAAAGATAATAAGTTTGCTGTTGTTTGCTTGGGGGGTTTTATAAAGAGTAAGATTTGGTTTTAGAGCCTACAATTGACGTTCACAAACAGTTACCGAAAAAAATTAACTTCTTAATGGTTACAAGAAGTTACATTATCCACAAAATGTTTCTATGCGGTCTCCTATTATATGGCAACACTTACCTATAAAAAGTTACAACAATCCTAAAATAGCGGCAAAATAACTACCCAGCCATTATCCTCGAGTCAATTGCTCGCCGTCAATATCGATGATTTCAATCAACTTCAAGGTTCTCATCAACAACTTCATGTTGCATGTCATTGATGACCTTACTGGCCAGTTATTGATTCTCTCCAAGTTATCAATAATTATGTTCATAAATGATCAAATTCTACTCCATCAATCAAGTCTATCACATGTCGATAATAGCCAAGAGTTTGTCTTTTTTTTTTGGGAAACAACTTCTCTAACTGCCATTTCTCCTATGTGAAGATCATGTCGACATATGGAAGCCGCGGTTCTTTGGAACACAGACCCATTCAAGCCATGTCCATTGTAAGTTACACTTTCTGTTGTTTGAGGAACAATCTTTACTCTTTTAGTGTAGTTGAATGAAATTTATTTTATCAGATAAAGGTTGAAAATCCACAAAAGAATGGCCGAAATTAATGAAAGGTGACTTGTATTAACCTTTAGTTTAGGATCAAGCCTGCCAGCCAAAGCTACCAAGAGTGTGGTCTTCTCTGAACTAGGAGTACCTAGAAGCAAAGTCATCCTGCAAAATTGTCCATCCAAGTGAGAACAAAATTTCCATAAAAGAAAAGTAAAGCTAGTTTTTTCATCATTTCGTTCAAGGAAAAAACACCAATCCAGAATTAGTTCAATTCGATTTCGTTATGATAATCCAATCAACATGTTAAAAACTTCTATCCTACAACTACAATTGTCAAGGAATGTGACAGTTTTTAGTAGAGACTTTGACATAGTTACACTACATGGGAATGCATGCATAGAACACAGAAACAAGCTCTTAGATAAAACCAAATCAGACATGGTGATGACATATCTTTTAGGATCGTGCATACATCGTGTATATCCTTGATTGATTCTAATTCATTGTAATTGATATTCTAATATATTTTTACCTTAGATAGTCATTTTATAAAGGGAAAATTTCAATTAAGGACCCCAAGTGGGGTCAAATTCTCAAAAAGGGGTCCAAAGTGAATATTGTATCAAATAAGGGCCTAAAGTGCTCAATCAGTCTCAAATAAGGACCCAAAGTGCTCAAAAAGTCTCAAATAAAGATATGGGTCCCCGGTCGGCCAAAATACCTGCCGGCCAGCAAGAAAGTTACTGTTCTGGCACCAGAATAGTAACTTTTTAATTTTTTTTTTATTTTCTTTTTGTTTTTCCTTTTCTGTTTTCTTTTCTTTTCATTTTCCTTTCCTTTTTTTCTTTTCTTCCTCCGCCAACCATAAGCGGGGCGGGCCGGTCGTCGGCCTCTCGAGCGAGGCGCCCTCAGCGGCCGAGGCAAAGTGCCCTCACCTGCGTCAGTGAGGGCTGCCCTCGCCATTAGCGAGGCCGACCTGTTGGTGTCGGTGAGCTGGCCGACCAAAAATAATCATCGGCGAGAAAGTTCTTTGTTCCGTGCGAAACAAGAACGGTAACATTTTTTTTATTATTTTCTTTCTGTTTTTCCTTTTCTGTTTTTTTTCTTTTCATTTTCCTTTCCCCTGCGACTCACCCGGCCCCAGCTATAGCCGGCGGAGGAAGAAAAGAAAAGGAAAAGCAAAGAAAATCGGAAAGAAAATAATAAAAAAAAAAATTAAAGCTCCAAAGGTCTTAAACAAGAATTTTCTCGCCTACCGACGGTATTTTGGCCACTCGGGGATCCAGATCCTTATTTGAGACTTTTTGAGCACTTTGGGTCCTTATTTAAGACTGATTGAGCACTTCAGGCCATTATTTGACACAATATTCACTTTGGACCCCTTTTTAAGAATTTAACCCCACTTGGGGTCCTTAATTGGAATTTTCCCTTTTATAAATAACTCATGCACTTTTCGTCATGAATATAGAAATTACGCAATTCTCAACTAAATATTCTAAATTCGAATGTGAGGTTTTTTTTTTTTTTTTCGAAAGAATGTGAGTTAATAACTTGCTCGAGATTTAAATGCAATTTGATAACTTGCTAATTTGCTAACACATAACAAGGCTATAAAGTTTACTGGGTGCAAGATACTTATTATCGTTTAGAATACTGTCATGTACCGAATCATATCGATCCCAGATAGAGTCATCCTTAAATCGAAGAGATCTTCTTCGTAGGCACAACCTTTTGGCAAAAGCAATGTCCAACCGCCAACTCTCACGTTTTTCTTCTCAAAAGCAGCCCAAGGAGGAACAAAAGGGGTGACTCGAACAATTTTCTTTCTTCTTCACCTGCCTTGTTGGCCCTCTTAATGCCAATGTAAGAAAAACGGAAGGGAGTTGAGGGATATGGTAGTTGGGTGGTGGCTTGGTGTCGTGATCCATTAATTCTTGTTAGTTTTCTAGATATATGTCTCCTTTTTCGAACGTAATTAGTTTTCTAGATGAATACGGAAATTGTTTCTTGAATTACATATGGATACATGATATGAATCTATCCACCTCAACCGAATAAAGTTATGGACCCGATTATGAGTCTAGTAGTCCATGGGCCTACCAAGCCCCGCTCATCTCCCACAAGACCCTGAAGGCAATTTTTGGTGGGCCTAGGCAAGGGGATAATCGTTATATGGCCTTCCTTGGCCTGCAAAGTTGTGATTTTATTGTTTTTGTTTTTGTTGGACAAAAGTACCAAAAATTTCATAAACCTATTGTATTGATACCAATTCAGTCTTAAACCTTTCATTTGACAAATTTAGTCCTAAACCTTTTCAAATCGGTACTAATTTAGTCCGTCTAGCCAATTTAGGCCGGAAATCGCTGACGTGGACATTTCCAAAAAAAAAATAAAAAATGTCTATGTCAACACTAGTCATGCCACGTAGAATTGCCGCCGGTATCTACATCAATGATTTCCGGCCTAAATTGGTCTGACGGACTAAATTAGTACCAATTTAAAAAGATTTAAAACTAAATTGATTCAATTGAAAGGTTTAGAACTGAATTAATACCAATGCAATAAGTTTAAGACTTTTTAGGTATTTTTCCCGTTTTTGTTGATAGGCAAGCCCAAGCAACGAGTTAGTCATTCTCAGGCTCAAGCCCCATCCATTTGTCGCTTCTTACAAGTAACTTATAAAACATGCAAAATAACTCGAATATAAGAGGAATATCAGAATTTGCGCATGTGATCTATGTTTTGATATCATCTGTTAGATACCTATTCTCCCCCGAGGTTGAAACTAGCAGGACATGGACCCAATCGCATCGCCTCATGCACAAAATCAATCAAATTTAGAGTGTTGAGAAGGCAAATAGGAAGAGGAGTGTAACACAGCAGCCAAAGTTGAACTCGAAGAATAGAGAGAACATTGTAGACTTAAAGCATTCGAAAAGCCACAAATATGCACAGCACACTGCAATTTCAAACTCTTCGTGGTCTGATCAATGCGGTTCTTGAGCTTCAACAAGAACTTGTTGTCCGCTCCATCAACTTCTTCCTCTGTTAGATTTTCAACAAGAACCTCTTGTTGTCCGCTCCATCAACTTCTTCCTCTGTTAGATTTCATTGGCTTTGCTGCGTGAAGCAATCAGGTTCCCTTTCCTCAGGCGGTCGAACATGATAAATCTTTTGAGGGCGGCCCATTTCAGAGCTTCTTCGTTGTGCTACGACCTCAAGAACGTGTCTGTTCGCAATGTCCAGAGCCTATAGTCTGCAGTTAAGGGTATACCATGCTGCATGCACCACCACAGTTACAACTAATAAGATCAGGCTCAGTTGTGATTCAAGTTCCTACAATCCCAATCTCTGCTACTCTTTTGAGCCCCCAACCTAAAGCACCATCAGCCGCCAATATTGTATTCCCTCTTCTATGTTCAACATGCTGACCTCTTGATCCTTTGCCACTTTATTGCAATACCTTCATGACAACAACACAAGCCTCTGCTTCTAATGCCTAAATCAAAACCAACGAGGTACCAAGAATAACATCTCAATCTTGTGCATAGCATGCATACAACAACAACAATGATAGGCCTATCCCCTTTATATACAAGCAAATTAAGTAGCATAACCAGGCCTCATTTTTGTGTCCTCATCTCGCTGACTCCCACCAATACAATGCCCTGATCACAACTTCGGTGACCATTCCAGACACCAGGAGACAGCAGAGCTTATACAACATAGCTATTTATATGTCTAACGCTAATAAGTGTCGTGAACTTATGCATTCCTTGATGACTAACAACAGGCTCAACAGGAGAGGATTTATGGAAATAATAAAACAGCTTCATCAGGAGCAATGCCCTATGATTTACTTGAAAAAGAACCACTTTAAACCCACACCATCAAAAGCCGGTATCAGACATGAAAAGTATATCCATTCAAAAAAGAGAAAGTTATCTCTAACTTTACATCTATTGTTACTTATTCCTAAAGTGTCTCCATTTAATCTTCATCGTCATTCTCTTTGTCATGCCTGGAAGTCCCATTTACACCAGATACAAGCTCTGCCTCGGTTGGATTGGATGGCAACCTCTCATAGGCTTTCGAACTCGACGGAAGCAGCTTACATTGCCCCAATCTAAGACTCTGGCTGAGCTTCTCATAGCCCCACCTCTGCTGAATATAGACTACAATTGCTAGTAGAACAGCACTCAAAGGTATGGCAACATCTCCAAACTTGGAGTAAAAATCCCAATTAGGATTGACAAACTCGTATTCATCCACAAAGTATGGATTGGGAGAGGGGGATCTCGTGTAATCATATAGATGAGGGAGGAGTCTAACTATAGTGATCCCGACATAATATAGCTTTCTGAGAGGATGACTATCAATCTGCCATAAGAAGTTGCCAATAACTTGAGGGAGAAGGAAAAAAGTCGTGAGCGAGGCCAACGTACTCTTCCAATTTGGTTTCCCACACTGGAGATGTGTCTGAATTGCCAGCAGAATCATAGTATACATGCGTCTGAAGCGATGCCTGGCTAGTTTTTACAGAATCAATTATCAAAACTATAAGGTAACCTATTAGGTGTATGGACAAGGTAGTAAGCAGCACTTTTATCACTTGGGACTCGATATGGTTCCAGTGGAGCCCTCATGAGTAGCCTGATCCGAGATTTCCATACCTTCTGAAGAAGTCTCAAAGTAAGCAAAAATGAAACCATCACCAGAAGCTTTACGGCATAATCGACCACATGAATCCACTGGCTTCTTTCCAGATTGTAGGTAGAAACTTCCGTGGATTTTGATGCTGCTCTCTTGAAAACGGCTTCCGCTCCAGTAATCAAAGGAAGGCTATACCCCACGGCTTGTACACCAAGCATAACCAACGAGACATAAGCTACAGAGTCCACATTATGGTCAATGTAGAAGAGCTGGCTCAAAATGCAAGAAATGGCCAGAGAAAGTGTCAGTACCCGAAGGATCCCCTCAATACCTCTGCGAGAGAGAATGTCCTCTCTTTGTTGCCTATACAATATCGGGAAGGTCTCAAGCTTGATGGAATCAAAATGGAGAGGATCATCTTCATTTCTTTGGCTGCTAATGGAAATTTTGGCAGTGGGATCAACAAGCCACCGATCTGTGGTGGGAGGGTACGAAATGACTACCTCAATCAAGCAGTCTAACCCAGCTTCGAGATCCATACTTTCAAATAATATTTTCCATGAGGCACGGATATCTCTGCAACCAACAAGATACATCTTCCCGACTTGCAGGTCATATAGTCCCTCTAAAAATATCACTGAAAAATTGCTGTAAGCCTTTCCTGGAAAAGAAAGTTGGGCTGAAACATTTACAAGGAGCTGCCTTTCAGTGTATACTGCCTTAGTGCGGTAAGGGACCTTGTCTTCCGTGGACGAACTGTTCTGTGAAGACCAATAGCGTCCAAACAACGGACCCAGAGAGAGAATCTCCATCTGCAGGTCGACTCTCGGAGATCTTGATTTAGGGAATGGATCAGGATGCGCAGACACATGAAGAGTGAGATCTTCTGATAGAACAGAGAGACTGACTAGGTATGATTCCGCATCTTCTAGTTTGGGGAATTGCAACAGCGACTTCTTTATCACGGACCTGAAACTGAAAGGTTCATTCTTTTCAAGGATAACACCAGCCAAATCGATTTTCGAGTAACTATAGTATGGATTAGCCGTCTTGAAATAATTCCATAACTCTGTAGGCTGCACTAGCTTCTCAAATGCCAAAGGGAAGAAGGATATGTTGTCAGTCTTTAAGCTAAAGAAGCTCCCAAGCACAATGCTTCGTTGCTTAATGGAAAATGAGGTAGGAATATACAGACAAATCCGAGACTTACACTCGCTCCCTTCAGAATCACCGGTCCCTAAACATCCAGCCATGCACAGCTGACCACTCGAAGACTTCCAAATTCCCTCGGCAGCGAGAGTCATATTGCTTGGACCAGATCTTCTTTCTGCAGTGTACTGATTCTCCAAAGGAGAAACAGCTCTGAACACAGCAGCAACTCTCGCAGAGGATGTTTCTTGTACAGAAGTTTGTTCGCACTTGATATCCTGAATGTAAAGTTTGACATCCTTAAAACTGCCATCTGAAGCCCTAATCTCCTCATCCACCGTGAAAGGACCCAGCCTGCTACAAAAATCATCAGTAGAGTTGCATTTCCAGTTCGGCACAACGGTAAAAGCTTGTCCTATAGATTCCTCGAGAATCCTACAGAATCCAGTACCCTTATAGATTTCAATGCTGCCATTCAAAAACCCATCTTGGTAGGGGTATGGATTGCAGGATTTAGCAACAATCTTTTCAGAACCAAACTCGTAATGAGCCGCCTTGCCCAACTGCGATGCAATATGTACTTCATCAAAGTGCTTAGCATTAGATTTTGGGTTAAGGCTCGTCATTCTGCCTTGGATCAACCTGTGTGTGAGACTGAATGTCGTAGGGTACCGGAGGACAAGCAAAATTCGGTCATCCTGCAAAAGAGGCGGCTGGTTGTAATTCAAATTTTTCACCCATTGCCATGGATTAGCATGATCGGATTCCCTCGACGGCAACATGGTGTTCCCCAAAAGACACAGCACTCTCTCTCCACCATTTTGATTGGATTCGCTGTAAACCCCTTGAAACGAAATCGAAAGCCGAGTATGGCCCGGCCATATCTCCAACTGATGGCTTCCCTCATAGGGCTTCTCCAAAAACATGCCGTCCACGGTTATGCCCATTGTCAAGAGCCCGCTCACGAAGACCGATTTCTTCGACCGGTGGGACCGATCGACGTCGGTGATCCAGAACGAGACCAAGCGCAAAGGAGCCCTCGACGAGTTGCTCGAGAGCTCGTGATCGTCAAATGGCAGTATTGGGGAATCACCCACGTCTTGTTCCCAATCCCCATTCACAAAAAACAGCTCTTCCTTAATACTAAAAGCTCTGCTATCTTCAATTCTCAGTTCAGAAGCAGATTTCAAAGTAATCGAACACTCTTTCTTCACTTCATTGATCAGATCATTACTGTAAGTGGCAGCAGAAGACGAAGAGGAGGAAGAAGAAGGTTCGCCTTCAATTGCAACAACATCCCTATCTATCAAGTATCCACCAGCGAACTCAAGGGCCAAGAACAGATAGACAGTGGCAACAAGAATGCCAACGCGCAAGATCTTCATGATCTCCGACCACACGGGATCTAATCACTCCTAGAAAAGAGAAATTCACAGAAATAAACAAGAAATGCCGCCACCATTCAAACACCCATTTGCCTCAGAGGGTAGCTATAACCGGGAACAGCCGTCTGTTGTACTTACCAGCAAGACTTGAACATGCAGCAACCGCGAACCCAGTTCAGGCATTGGTCTGGTGCAATGTCTTGTGTAGTAATTTGCACGGACGGACAGGAAGACCGACATCTCGACCCAAGAATCTTCTAGTGTGCGCGTGCGAGAGAGAGAGAGAGAGAGATGGAGTCGAGTTGAAGATAATTAGGAGACAGGTTATGTTCCGGGTTTGGTGCGATGTCTGGATCGACAAATGTTAGAGAAGGAAAAGATCACGGCTTTCGCACGCCATCCCACGATTCAAGGGGCGCGTGTAATGCATAATTTCTTTTGGGTTTTGGTCGAACGTGTAACGCATAATAGAAAGAAAAGAGAACTACACAATGTTCTCTAAATTTTAGATTAATATATAATATGATTTCTAAATTTTAGCCTAATACGTAATATCGCTCCTGAATTTTTAATTTGTTTAACATGATCCCTAAATAATTTGTATAAGTGGTTCATGAACTTGAATTAATAAAAGGATAACTTGAATATTTATATACAGCTTAGAAATTATATTGAATAAATACGAAAAGTCTATAGACCATATTGAACAAATTAAAATTTAAGGTCCACAAGTTCATGAACCACATTAAACAAAGTAATAGTTCATTGATCACATTATACATTAGATCAAAGTTCATGGACCATTTATGTCATTAAGGAAAAAAAGTAGACATATGCTCAGACTCTCGAACTTTACCACCCTTCACACAATTGCCCGCAAATTCTATGAAATTACAAATTTTACCTCCTTCAACTTTGATCTTTATGCAATAGCCCCGCGTCCCTTCGGAAAGTTAGAGATTACCCTAACTTTAAATTTTTGTTACGTTAATTAAGCCAACAGAACATGATTTTCAACCTTAGTAAAATTTGACCCTCATGGCTAATATCTGGCGAATAGCATCCATATAGTTCAAACGATGGACAAAATGATAACATTAGACATGAGCAGTAGATGAGCAGCTCGTTAGGTTCACTCAGCCCTGAAGGCAAAAATGGATGGATTTGGGTAACTGTCTTGCACTAAAAGGCCTTGCCCACCCAACTTTGGTGCAGGCCGGGCCTCTATTGGACTGAACATCTTGATTGTTGATTTTAAGTTATGGATCGGCCTGCACAACATAATAGGTCCGACTTCGAAACTAATAAGTGACCGTCTCTTAAAAGTCAAGAGCTGAAGCCGCACGGGAGCGACATGTCTCAATTATGGCCAAAACTTCTTTTTGTCTAATAAAAAGCATGAACGTTAGGTCGGATGCCAATTCTAGCCTAAATATTTTTTTTGTCTCATAATAAAGCACAAATTTTCATTCGGTACCCAGATCCATCCCCATCAAAATTCCATCCAATGATACCGTTAAAAAGCCGACGTGTCATTCCATATGTACTTGACGGAAACTTAACGGGAGGCAGATGTGGGTACCAATTGAAAGCTAGTGCTTTTTCATGAGACAAAGAACTTTGAGCTAAAATTGGAAATAAAGTTAAAATTGATGCTTTTTGCGAGACAAAAAATTGAGACCGGGATTAGGTCCCAAGCTCAAATTGATGCTTTTCTACGAGATATAAAAAAAGGTTAGGCTAGAATTCGAACTAGAACTCAAGTTGGTGTTTTTAAGAGAATTGGGCCAATTACTAAATACAAAGGAAATTACTACTTTAAAGATGACTTACAAGTAAATGATCATTGTGATTTCCTTCTTATAAGGGAAATTAATTTGCCTCTAATCATCGTCGTCATCTCCTAAAATTATTTAGGTTTCTCTCATGTATCATCACTAATTCTATATTGTTTGTTCGAATCAATTGAATTAAGTCATTTGGATACCATTCTGAGGGAGCAACTTTGTGTCTGGAATCAGGGAATGGGGGGCATTTGGTCCCCCCCTTCTGATGAATAGACTTTGGTACAAAATAACAAGTATAATAAGTCATCTTAGCACAATTAGTTTTATTTAACCAAAGAACAAATCCATAGCTATCTAGGCTGACTCCGCGATAAGACGTGCGAAGATATTCAAAGGCTTTGTTTTTCAACTTCTCCTGCTGGACTTTTCTCTCTACATATATACTAGCAAAAAGATAGAGACTATGGGTGCAAACAAAGGAAAAAATACTAAGCGAATAAGTGATTTGGGTTGCTTTTCTTCCGGTGGTCTGTGACTAGGTATTGCACTTTTCTTGGTGGTAATTTGGTAACTTGGAGAAGCAAGAAACAGACTACCATTATCAAATCTAATGCAGATGCTAAATCTCGTGCTATGGCACATATTGTGGCTGAATTGTCGTGGTTGAACTCCCTTCTCCAGGAGCTTGAATTTTTTATTAATCAACCTATTGATATGATGTGTGATAATTAGGTAGCTATTTATATTGCTGGAAAACTTGTCTTTCATGAGTGAACTAAGCATAAAGAAATTAACCGTCACTTTGTAAATGATGCTATAAAGCGGAAGTTGGTTTCTACTCCTTACATTGCCTCTAGAGATTAGTTTGCTTATATGTTCACTAAAATGTTGTTTCTTCTTGCCTCTGTTGCTAGTTGTTCCAAGGTGGGCATGGGTGACCTATATGCTCCCTCAAGCCCAACTTGAGGGATCGTTACGTTTTTTTAGTGGTATATTGCTAGGAAACATGTTTTTCATGAGTGAACTAAGCATATAGAAGTTAACCGTCATTTTGTCCATAATGTTGTGAAGCGGAAGTTGGTTGCTACTCTTTACGTTGCCTCTAGAGATCAGTTTGCTTATATGTTCACTAAATTGTTGTTTCATCCTACCTTTGTTGCTAGTTGTTCCAAGCTGGGCATAGGTGACCTATATGCTCCAGCTTGAGGAGGAGCTTTACGTTAATTCAGTGGTGTCGATTTTATTTCTTTTTACGTACATAAAAATATTATGGTCATGTATAATTTATATTCAATATAAATATATTGTGATAGGTACAGAGCTTTTGTAACACAGAAATTGAGAGCCCCTTGTTGGTTTTTACGGTAGGTTCCTTCCTCTCTATTTCTCCTCTCTTCCTTCTTATCTCTTGACTTTTTACCGCAGATTCTCTCATCCGCTTTGTGACAATTATATTTGAATCAATAGAAAAGCCAACGGTCAAAATGGGTAGTGAAGGCTCACCAAAGCTTCCTATTCTCAATAAAATCTGAAACCAGGGACAACTTCCTTGGTCTCTACATTCAAGAAAAGGGAAAATTACCAAAAAAAGTCATAATCATATTGTACTTGTATCAATTCAATCCTAAACTTCTCAATTGTATCAATTTAATCTCGAACATTTTCACGTTTTACCAATAAAGTTAATCCGGTCAATTTAGGTTGGAAATTGCTGATGTAAACATCGACAATCTTACGTGGCACAAACAACATTGACGTTGACATTTTTTATATTGTTTTTGAATTTTTAAATAAATTTTTTGGTTTTTTCTGTTTTTCTTTTCTTTACTCTTTTTTTTTTTGGACTCAGGGCAGGCAAGGGTTGCCGGCCAACCCTCGCCGGCATGGTCGTTCAAGTTGCTTTCGGTTTATCATCTGATGCTCGACGCACAAGTACCTTATTTTATCAGCACACATAGTACGTGCACAAATACAACAGCAAAGAACAAGACACGGACTATATTTTATGCACATACATATATGTCTTGGACCACCATTGGGAAACCGACAGGAAAATTGAGTACTAAACTCAAACTGAATTAAGAAAAGATCATGCAACGTCCCATATGATACGATCTGTAATATCCCCGTAATTAACCGTGGAGGAATCAAATACTTCAACGACGATATGTCTCTCTCCATGCAACTGTGTAACGATTGATCAACACCCATGCGCAAGGACATAAGCGCGACGATCACTTTCAATTGATTTTGATTGACTTGTACATTATCGGTGGTTTCATCTCCTAACTAACTAGGTTGTGCATTAACAATAATAAAACAAAACCATGGGCGATGCCGGGAGTTCCCAATGTCCATGCAAACAATAGCATTCTATAGACAACTTGGTATCGTGCATCGTAGTCAAATCACCATCAGAATCAAGTGAGGATCGACCAGCCTGAGTGCTTAGCGCTTGGAACATGCGAAGTTTGGTATATTATGTCGGCACAATTTAATTGAGAATCTAATTAGGCTTTGTGAATGCTCTTAGAGAATATTCACCTCCAAAAGCAAGCACCTCCATGCCTCCCCAGTCCTCGTCTTGAGTCACGGCAACCTCACCATTCTTATGAATAGCGACCAAAACCAAAAACTAAAACCCAAGTGTAGCAATCTAGAAAAGATGGGGTCAGTGGCAGAATTGAAGCTCCCAGTCGTAGACCTCTCGACCCCGGGCCTTGAGCCGGGGACGGCCGAGTGGACCGCCATGAGGGACGGGGTGAAGTGGGCGCTGGAAAGCTACGGCTGCTTCGAAGCCCGGTTTGAGAAGGTGCCTGTCGAGCTGCAGGAGTCAATGCGGGGCTTGGTCTGGGAGCTTTTCGACTTGCCCTTGCAGACCAAGCTCCGGAACGTCTCGAGCAAGCGCTTCCATGGCTACGTCGAGCAGTACCCCTGAGGTCCCACTCTACAAGAGCAGGGGGTTTGAGGACGCCGATGTGTACGGCAAGGTGGATGGCCTTACCACTCCTCTATGGCCCGAGGGACATCCGAGTTTCAGGTAAACCAAAGTTTTTTTGAACACGAGAATCAATTACATATATATTGTGCCTCTAGGAATGCAAAATCCTATGTTCAGCTAATTGGCTTGTTGTCTAGATGAAATTCTTATTCCATTAACTTCAGTCGACTCGTGTGTTAGAAGTTGCTTCTCGATAGATTTAACGATTACGATGTTGCTTCTCTCTGTGTGCGGCAGCAAAACCATACAATCATACACGGAGAAGCTATCAGAGCTAGATCAGGTGGTAAGGAGGATGATCTTGGAGAGCCTCGGCGTCGAGAAATACTTGGATGAACACATGAACTCGACCAAATACCTTCTTCGCGTCATGAAGTACGCAGGGCCGCAAACCACCGACGATAAGATCGGCCTCAGTCCTCACACGGACAAGATCTTCATCACCATCTTGTGCCAGAACGGAGTCCACGGCCTCCAAGTCCAGACCAAAGACGGCAAGTGGCTCAGCGCTCGGCCGTCGCCGAATTCGTTTGTCGTCATGATAGGGGACTCACTCTACGTAAGTCTTGATCCCTTTTTCCCTTTTGAAAATGATAGGCGAGGAGTTTCGCATCTCATAACCTTATTATTTCGCGTTTGAATCATATGGGGTTACGTTCACCATCACCGAGCAAGATGTTTTCAAGTGACTTCTGATTACTAAAGTCTCGACATGACTTATCATTCACCGATCCGGTATTCAACTTTATTGTAATTCTTTATAATATGATTTTACATGCGGTGACCGCAAAACAATATTGATTTGATGATATCATGTTGGCATGTCACGTGATATGACCATTACGTAATGTACTGGTTCTCGAACTTATTGCCTCGTGAGGACGAATGGAGCTTTGGGGCATGGAATAAAGAATATGTTCCTTAACACATGAGATGATCCTGCAGGCGTGGGTGAATGGCAGATTGCACTCTCCGTGTCACCGGGTCATGATGAGCGGGAACGAGGCGAGGTACTCGACCACATTGTTCTCGATTCCCGAAGGGCGGGTACATAATAAAAGCGCCGGACGAATTGGTGGATGAAGAGCACCCTCTGCTCTTTAAGCCCTTTGATCACATGGAGTTCCTGGAGTTCTACTACACTGAGGCTGGACAAAGAGCTGAATCTGCTCTCAAAACTTACTGTGGTGTTTGATGTTGTCTTCCATGGTTGTCATGTAAATTGGCACAATTTATGAGTATGTATTTCTGCAATTTCCTTTCAAGTTTGTAAGAAAGAGTTCAACTCTTTTGGTGAAATGTCATGGATGTACCGTGCTTTACTTTTTATGAGTATGCTTCTTTCTTAAGTTATCCGAAAGAAAATCCTTTTCGATAATTTTTGCTTCTGGAATTGTTTTGGACGTGGACTTTTAGACTAATCTTACAAAATGGGGAAAATTTGTCCAAAAAAGCCTTAAATCTTTGTACGGAGGTCAATTCATCCTAAACCTTTCGATTGTACTAATTTAGTCATAAACATTTTAACAATTTGCCAATTTAGTCCTAAACATTTCAATTGTGCCAATTCTGTTTCAAACTTTTTGATGATTTACCAATTTAGTCCTTAATCTTTTAATGATTTGTCAATTTAGTCCTTCCGAACAAATATCCAAATATTAAGTTTAGGACTAAATTGGTAAATAGTCAAAAGATTTAAAATTAAATTGACACAATTGAAAGGTTTAGGACTAAATTGGCAATAGTCAAAAAGTTCAGGACTAAATTAGCACAATTGAAAAGTTTAAGAATGAATTTGCTGTCGTGAGTAGGTTTAGAACTAATTAGACAATCATCCCTACAAAAGGGGGAGTAATTAAAAATTTAACAAGAAATATAGCGTTAATCCTCATGACTTCTTTCAGTTTTAATGATTTGTTAACATGTCTAAGACTTACACCTTTGGTTGTCCTTACTTAACTTCCAAGATCAATTGCACAGGGACCTATTGGACTTTGAGTGATGCTCAAACTTCGAATTGAGATTAACCATAATCATCACACTACCTCTTGTAAAACTTAAATAAACAAGACAAGGAAATTATCCAATCAATCCTAAACTTATTGTACGGATATCAATTTAGTCTTAGAACTTTTCGATTTTACCAATTTAGTCAAATCCTTTGCGCGGAATTCCAATATAATCCTTTCAGCTAATTTTCGCCGGAAATCGCTAACATAGTAGTGTACTACGTAGGATAGTCGACAATGACTAGACTACCACATCAGCAATTTCCAAAACATTAGAATTTCACTTAAAAGTTTAAAACTAAATTGACAAAATTGAAAAGTTTAGAATTGAATTCATATCCGTACAATAAATTTAGGACCTGATTAGGTGATTTTCCCAAATAATGACTGACTGAGGATGGTAATTTTGCCTCTTAAGAGGTTAGTAAATATTAAGTATGCCTTATATAATCGTGAATTAAAGGAGGAGAGACTGTCTTCTATTGGGCAATTGCTTCTAATAAATCGAGATGTTTTGTGATCGTGTTGGTAGCAGCATGTGTGTACGTATGGTTCTCTGTTTCTTTCTTTAAAGGAGCTGCATAATTTGTTGTAAATGACTGCTACCCCATACTTGTTTGGATCAGAACTCAGCTTTAAGAAGTTTCTGATCTTTAGCTCTCTGAGTAGGCTTTACATAGAGCAGCAGTCGGGGAGATAGTTGCGCCTTGTCACGCTGGAGACCTTCACTGATTGGGTGAAGAAGGTGCTGTCTCATCACAAATGCTTCTGATACTTCGATCACGCGCATTGCAGAAACCCGTATGGCCTGCGATTAGTTTTACGATTCCGGGATACCAGTGAAATAGGTGCTTAGTTCAGGAGTTGATGCCTGGGAAGCATATCGATGTACCCGTTAGGCATTTTCGCATAATGGGGCGGCGAGGTGAAGATCCATCTTCACCCTAAGATAGCCAGCCAATCATTAGCCTCCTGATATGCATTTCTGCACCGACCATGTTATGATCTATCCCAACGGAAAGAGGGCCATGGACATGGGGTTATTCCTCAGCTGCTGGAACCTGGGAGTCCTGGAACGAGGAACTAATGTGAGGTACCTTCATTTCACGAAGCATCAAGCATGCCCTCTTGGAGAACATTGTCACCGGAAATGGCATTCGTATGCCTCAGCTCGAAACATACTGCACACATTCATTCACTTGCTGAGCAGCACAAAATCTTGATTCGGCTCGTACATAGGATAGGAACGTTCAACCGGCGGTGACAATTCCTTTTCCTTCATACAACACTGAAATCTGATTTAGCACTTAACAGCAGGCCATTCTATCAAGATTACCAATCTATCTTGAGAATCAGCTTATCAGCAAGAAAGGGCAGATGAAGATTTATCTTGGCCCAAAGCTCCAATATGCGGATTTTATGCATTAGTACAGAATGAGGTGTATACAGATTATTTGTACAGATACCAGCTAGCTATTATCTAACACCAGAATGGTACACCATTAAACATGCCTTATGAACTTGCAAACAAGATCTGCTAACCCGCATCTCCACAGAATGTAATACTGGAGCAGCTACAATCCCAATTATACAGCCTCAGGGAACAACTTGAGTCTCATTTCCGGAATCTTTGGCTGCGGATCTCTGAAACCGTAACGAAGAGAACTCCATTCGCCTCAACTTCAGCAACAAGAACAGCAGAATCCCGCACCCAAATCCTAGTGCAGCACTTGACCCCGTCAAAGAAACAGCAGCACACACCAACATCACGAAAGACTCCTCCTTTGTGTTCATATCTCGCGAAGCCATTGCCAGTTCGATCCCGGCAAACAGCAATAGCACCCCAAGAATCCCAATTGGGAATTGGTTCAATATCCTCACAAATGAATTCCCAAACAGCAACCCAAGCACCAACTTCCCAATCCCCAGAAACACTACCGAGGCACCGCTCCTCCCCACGAACCGGTACTGCCCTGCAAGCCCCCCGGCTCCATGGCATACTGGCATAGCGCCGAACCAGCACCCCACGAAATTCATGATCCCTACACTGATTGAAACCGATGTGGCCGACAATTCCCTATCTGGGAACAAATCAGCGGACAGTTTACACACCGCAATCACCGAATTGAGAATAGACAGCGGGATCTGCGGAATTGCGGCACGTAAAAACCCGCTCTTCCAGTCATCCCAAGTTATCCTCAACACATGTAGCTTCGAGGGGCCGAATTTGAGGCTGGTAAAGATTGAAGGGTCGCGGATAACGCACAACACCATTCCAAACAAGAACACTAACAGAGCCGACGGAATCGCCGACAACATCCTCAATCTACGGTCGATGTTTCGCTTAGATCGCCACAATTCAACATCAACTTCATCATCGTCACTTTCATCCATACAATCCAAACCTCGAACATCTGTGGAATCGTCGTCCCCAGACCCAGTACACAACACAACGAACAGAACAGCAGCAATCGCAAGGACAAGGCCGTCGAGGCCGAGCCACGGCCTCGCGGGCCCGGACTTGGAGGTGACGAAGTCCTGATCGTACCTTATGTACTTGATCGCGGAGAAGGCGAAGGCCAGGCCCTGGGACAGCTGGACGCCGCGGACGACGGGGAGGGGGATGTAGCGGTAGAAGAAGGACATGAGGCCGGTGGCGCCGAGGACGAGGAGGACGGCGGCGGTGGAGAGGCCGGCGGCGGCGATCTGGGAGGGGGAGAGGTGGGGGGACTCGGAGACGGCGACGGCGGCGATGGACTTCATGGGCTGGACGGGCATGGGGATGCCGAAGAGGACGCCGGTGGCGACGTTGTAGAGGGCGGTGAAGATGAGGGTGGTGGAGAGGTCGAGGTGGGACACCAGGGTGAGGGTCAGGACGATGGGGATGTAGGTGCCGAGGTCGCCGACGGCGCCGGAGAGCTCCGAGGAGAGGGCGGTCTTCAGGCGGAGGTGGCGGCGCCACCGGCCGTCGAGGAGGAGGGGCGTGGCGTCGGCGGCGGAGGAGGAGGAGGAGGAGGCGCGGCGGCGGTGCGGGTCGGACGGCCGGTCTTCCATGGTGGCTGTCGAGCCGTGCGCGCGATCGAGCGAGGACGAGAGATATCGTTTAGTTCATCATATCCCGTCGATCGGGTACCCGCGGCTCTTCGTGGATTGGTCGGGGGCCTAGTGTGGCAAATCTCCCCAAAGCAGAAAGTTCTCCCTCCTTGATTACACTCTTTAAGTACACTTTTTGTTGGTGTCGGAAATTACCTCGCCCCGATTCATACAAGAGTGCCGACATCCAAAAATGACCAGACCCTTATAATCGATGCGATGTCGTCGTAGAGCTCGGTGTCGGTCAATTTTATTATCGTTAAGTGGTCATTGGAAAAGAAAAGCCTGTTGATAGAATACTAACAATCGGCACGACACGGATGTAAGGTTAGGTGTCGAGCGATGGTTGGGCTATCGATAGGATATTAAGGGCAAAGGAGCACGTCCATGATCGTGAATATTGACGATTACGATCGGTTGGCAATTGACACTCGGTAAATTTAGCTAAGTGGTAGAGGCGGAAAACTAAAAGCAATGAGGATGCCGAATGGCGAGTTATCGACAGTGAGCAGAGAAGAGTGACGTGCAATCTTGGAGCTTGAAGATGAGCCAAGAGACTATTGAAAATTGTAAACACTTATAGATATGATGAATGTACAATAATGAAACATGTTCATGGAGCCAGAAATCATGGATATGTAATTATAACTTTTGGTTTTAATATTAACCCGAGAAACGTGATCAGAGAACCGATTCTCAAAATATCATGGATATGTCAAACACTTAAAGTTTGGTTCGCATTTTAAATTTTTGTCAATGAATTTATGTTAATGAAGTTTTAATTTAATTCAATTTTACTAATTTTTATCAATGAATTTATGATAATGAAATTCACTTAGAGTTTAGTTTACATTTTATTAATTTTTTTAAAGAAAAAATAACAAAAATATATATTAAATAGTTTGTTGGCCCCGGTGAACCGGAACCGAATTATAAACCGGTTCCGCTTTTAAACCGGAACCGGACCGAGAGTCCCAAGAACCACCAAACTCGTCGGTGCCCTCTATATCCGGTCGGTCCCCGTCCCTTGGCTAAACCCCTAAATAATGTTGTGTAATAAGCTATATAGGCTGCTTTTGAATCGTTGTAGAAACCCCCGATCATCAACACAAATAATGTGTTGAGCAAAATCCCTAATGAGTTTTGACGAATAACAAAATAATCTATTACTAATCAGGAATTATACTTAAATTATTTGATACAGGTGAATGCTGAATCATGAGGCTTAGTAAATGAAAGGATTTTGTCATCAGACTCAAATTACTCGTCAGATTCAATTAGTATTATTTTTGGCATGTTTATGCATAATAATCAAATTGATATTTTAAGATATTCCAATTGGTAATCACAAAATCGTTCCTCAAATACAAAGAACTATACTTATGGAAACCTTGATTTGATTGTATAGGCGATCAAATCACTCGGAGATAATGGTTCTTCTTCTAACGGTTATGCATCCTATTTTGGGAAGAATCTCCAACGGGTTGATTTGGAGATCAATACTCTTAAGACAATCTAATGAATAAATTGAAAGTAGAGGAGTATAAAAAGAGTGTAAACGTCGTACAAGATACAAGAGCAAGAATCGAGAATTCCAAAGTTTGAATTAAACTTCGATCTTACACACTTGTGATTACTATTTTCCACATTGTGTTTTTAGAAAGAACATTACTTGAGCGAAGAGTGTACGTGATAGTGTTATCTATCATCTGAAAAGTACAGCTCTTGTAATCTTCTAGTGATTCAATAGTGAAATATAGCTAACGAGCTGCTAGCGTGGAGAGTGGACGTAGGCTCAATAAAGTCGAACCACTATAAAGATTTGTGTGCAGTATTCTCTATCCCTAAACTTTTATTTATTATTGCTGATATTATATTGTACACATATCTATCAAACAAGTTCATCATAACATCGTCTTAATCATCAGATGCAATCATCTGACAACAATTTATATACAAGTTTGTTATACGAAACCATCTGATATTGATCATATGAGTTGTTGACCTAGATTATATTCATTCCGCACGTTTAAATCATATAATTTGGGTAAAATCACCTATTCACCCTCTTCTAGGTGATAGCACTAGTTGTAACACAATGTATTTTTCAATTTATCATTTTGACTTTTCCGATTGATGTACTTAGTTTCCTATGGAGTAATTAGCGCTAGTTCTTGTTGTAGTAACGCTTAATACCTCCTGTCCGAATTGCCATGAAGCCCGATTAGATCCAACCTTCGGTAAAAAGGTTATTTCTGTCGTGTGGAGCCATCCCCGGCGAAACAAAGTAAGACCTAAACGTTTATATCGATGACATCAACATGAGATTTTTTAGATTTGCTTGAAGCCCTCAAAATCATTTGCTCTTCCTGTCACCCTCACCCAATAAGGAGCACCGGACCTTACTTAATGCTCCCCAGTTTATAGTGGAGGTGCCGGAAGGATCACACAGGAGGACATCAAATCAAAAAGAGAAAGAAGCATACGCGAAAGTTTGAATGGTCGTTGGAGAAGATGACAAAGAGGACATCACGTCTAGAGAAAGGAAGGAGGAGCGTACACGAAAGTTTGAATGTTAGTTGGAAAAAGTTGGCATTGGACAAGAACGGTCGTGTCTCGCCGATACCCTCGGCCCTTGGGAAACCTCTGAAAGTCAGGTTTGACTCTTGGAGACACGATGAGGGCACGTGAGAGAGAGCCTTTGAGGCCTCGTTTTCGTTGCAGATGCAAAAGCCCATTTGGAAGAGAGAGCTGCTGGACCGAAACGAAAGAACTGTTGATCAGAGGGGCTGGACCCTTCTCCCTATTACAGCTTTCCCCTGTCAAGTTCCTGGAGAGAAATCTTGAGATTGAGAAGGGTTTGCCAGACCATCGATTGAAGGTGTCGCTCAGTCGCTGGCAATGGCAGCTCTACCTTTCTCTGGCATGATAAACGGCATCCAGATAAGCCCTCTTTTTGATAAGTATGATGGGCGAGGAAATGCTTCATGATACTGAACAGTGTTCAGTATGCAAAGCTTGGAATTTTATCAGGTTCAAGAAGCCAAGAGTAGAGTGGCAAACATTTGACGCTGGTTTTCTCTCGATATCCTGAGGCACTCCTTTTATGTCCTGGCTTATCATCTATAACAGGTTGCCTGCGAAAGATTGAACGATCTCCTGGTGTTTAATTGTTGATCCCCTCTACCGTCTATGTGGAGTTGCAAATGAAACCAGGGACCATTTAGGATGCATTTGATTCGGTTTCTTCAAAGTCCCTTGGGTTATTGTTAGAGTGTTTAATAAATATTTTAAGAGTCCATTAGGGAAATGCTAGCATTTCTAAAGTCCTCCAAAACTCCCAAGGCTTTTACCTCAAGGCTACTACGTACCACCATTGGGTTTTCAGTATATGAAATTTTCTATTTCACTTTTGCCCTCATCAATTTTTCGTATTCCTCTTTTACCCCTTGATATTCCACTATTCATCGTCTTCCCAGCAACTCGAGATCTGGTGACTTGTATATTCGTCATCTGGCCTGGCTTGAGATCGAAGTCGAAGTTGAGGTACGAAGTCAAGATCTAGTGACTTGTCGAGGTCGAGATTTGAAGTTGTGATCTTACCCCTCGCTGATTCGTCGCCTAGCATAAGTTTGAAGTCGAAGTCGAGATGATTTCCGACTCGTCCCCTGGCCTAAAGTTGAGGTCTAGTGACTCAGGTCAAAGTCAAAGTAGAAGTATAGATATAGGTCGCACCTGAGGTTGCCCACGGTTGGTTGCGACTCCAGCGACACCCAGCCTGGGTCACGTGACAGCCATGGACAAAGCTTGCGGCTTCACCGGAGTTATTGAGGAGAGTTCCAGATGTGGTTCTTTGTTTTTGTTTTTCCTTTTTTCTTTTTAAACCAAAGTTCTTTAATGCAAATAGTGTTGTATTTTATGCAAAAGCATTTTCCAAAAGCCGAACCAAACACAGCCTTATTCGCAATGATCCTTTTCGCAGAAGCATTTGAGACTCGATTCTTCAGCCATGCAATATCCAAAGAGTGCCTGGTTGGTGGAAAGATGAGTCTTCTACCAGTTTTAAGGGCAAATCTCTTCCTTGTTTTCTATAAAAACTTGCTTGGAATGCTTTTCACTATCATGCGTGGAGAATTACGAACTCCAGAATCCACTCTTCTCCTAGCCATACCAGTGATAAGGTTGTTCATGCAATTAAACACGATGTTAGGTACCTCTACATAACACCAGGAACATTATTTTTGACAAAAATAAGATTTGAACTAATGACCTCTTGCTTCGATTCTACTTGATAAATGTAGGACCACCGCCAGCTATTTAAACTGTTAGACGAATGCGGGATCTAATTATAACATATCCGCCTGAACTGGGGGATAGCTTGCTAGCTTGTTATTGCTTTCATGGGGGCTTGTGGCGATGGAACAAAGCTTTCTTACTCACAGAAAACAAAAACAAAAGAGCAATTGACAATTGAGGTCCCAGAGAGAGAGAGAGAGAAAACTCTTCTCAAGTGACAAAGATGAGCTCCCAAATGGAGGAGGGTCCAGGAGGTGCGAAAATCAAAGGATTTGAAAAAAGGCAGAGTCGCACTTTTTTGGTTGGGACAAAGTCGTCGTCCCAATTTGTTCAAACTAGGATGATGCGGGGAAAATGATTTGGTTTTCTCGCTTTCCAAACCTGGAGAGTTCAACCACCCAAAATCTTACTGATTTTCCGTTTTCTGTCTAGGATCACAAGATCTCCCAATTTCCATCTTTGAACGGACACTTTGCATGGCCCAGGTTTCTTTGGATCCAATGTTGAACGGATACAGGAAACAATCTCTGCTTGACATATTGTCTTTTACAGGCACAAAAATTTCATTCCATATGACCAGAAGAAACATTTGAGTTTGAATTACGAGCCGCTCGAATCAACCGCTTTTTCAAGTTCAAGCTCAACCCGATTTAGGTTACTATGATTGACTTTAACTTAATGAAATGAAATGCAATAGAGTAGGTCGAGCTCGCACCCCTTGCGGCGTAGCACAAAAAAGAGTATACATCCTTCATCAAAAGATTAACAAAAAAAAAAAGTATTTCATGTGACAGCTGTATGACGAGAGAATAATTACACAAATGGTTCAAAAACTTTGAACCCAACGTGCAATATCGTCTTTAAACTTTTAATTTGTTCGATGCGGTCCCCTTAATTTTTTCGTACATATTCAATCTAGTCCCTAGACTAATTGAAATTATTCAATGTTATCTCTGAATTTGATTGGTTAGTCAAAAGGGAGGTATATTCAATTCACTTTTTTAAGCAAAAAAGGAAACGGAATTCATCGCCGGGGACCCACTTGGAGCCGTTACACGTATGGGCCTCCACCGTTTTGCCAGCGTGGCACCGGACTTTTCGAAAGCGCTACCCCTCCCTTTTTCAAAACCAGTCGACCGTTACCACCCCTCCCCCTACCTTCTCCTCTCCCATCAAAAGCACCCAGCGTTCCTCTCTCGTTGCTTTTCACTCCCACGCGCACCCACAGTGTCCGGTCAGGAAATGGCAGCTGAGCACCCCTTCTCCGAGCCGGAGATGGAGGTCGACGACAGCCTCGGGTACCCGGTGGCCTACGCAAAGCTCTGCAGAGACCGCAGCGCCGGGCCCGTACTCCCACGGCCCGCCGTTCACCTTCACGCCTCACGCTCTCCTGCCGCATGCGGTAATTTAAGCTTGTTCCTTGAAAGAAAAAGACAAATTCGGGTGGAAATGATATGATGTGAACATGGTTTCTTTTTTTCTGGGCAATTCTCGGTAAATCTGCTCATGGGGCAAATTAAGGTTTCTAGAATCGAAGATTCTTATTTGGGTACTCTGATTTAGCTGCATCTAGTTAGCTAGCTGTGGAAAATTGAGGAAAATAGGTGTTGGCTTGTTTGAATGGAAGAGGGATTACTCATATTGTGTGCTCCGGAGATAGATGTGGCTAAGCTTTTTTATGAGTTTAATTGAAGAAGGAACCAACTGTACATTGGTCTAAGACAATTGCCTTTAACTATGTGAAGCTGATTAGCCTGTCCTGAAATGGAAATTTTCATTGAGCGAAAACTGCTGCAATTCTGTGGGTGACGGTTCGGAGACGCAGCTTATCGTTTTTCTTCTCTTCTGTCCCTAGAAGTATTCAGTAAGTGAAGATGAGGACACATAAATATGAGTGGCCTAATTGATAACTTCTCGTCGAGATGCCATGGCCTAACTAGTTTAAACGGCATGTTCGGAGAAAATTCACATCATTTACGACCTCATCAGTAGCTCTCAGCTTCCACGAGAATCATGCTTCCACCAGTGAACTCAATTTCGATTCTTTTGTTGCCAACATAGTTCGATTAATTGCTAGGATTTTATAAGTAGATTGTCTCTCAGCTCTCTACCAATTGAAATGAAATGGGTAGGTTGGAAAAAAATTTCTAAATGTTATTGTTAACTGTTGTCAGTAAGTCTTGCTGCATGTGTGTGACTATGTCATGAATGAATTATTTCATTGGGTGAGATCTTCACTGGCTACTGTTCCTGCCTTTTCATGTTTGGTTTTATGACTTTGAAGGCCGCAATGGTAGAAGATTTGGAGCTGATGTTTCCAATAATCAACCCAAAAGCAAAGCCTACTGCCAAGCCGAAGATCTTTATCAGCCTCCTGTGGAAGCAACTTAACCATCTTGGGTATTCACTGGATTTAGCGAAATATTTTATGAGGGAATTTACCTCCAAAATGCCATAAAAGAGTTTTCATAAGTTAGCAAAACAGGCCTAGTATAATCACCTAGTCACAATATTTTGAGATACATTGTCTCTTGATGCAGGAATGCCGGCTTTGATCCTACGGTAATTCGAGTGGACCCTTATGGGAATGTTCTATATTATCATGCTGATTCGGCATCTCCGCTCGCCTGGGACATTGATCATTGGTTTCCTTGCTCAAGTCTGTAAAACCTCTCTCTCTCTCTCTCTCTCTCTCTCTCTCTCTCTCTCTCTCTCTCCAATTCTAGATATGAACTATCTATTTGATATGCAGGAGGTGGGTTGACTGTTCCAAGCAACTTGAGGATATTGCAATGGCAAGCTTGCAAGAAAAAGCATAACAAATTGGAATTGCTAGTTCCATGGTGGGATTTCCAATTAGGCATCTCTGTGAATCAGTTCTTATCGATCTTTGCTTCATCGAATTCAGATTTCAGGTAGTCATTGTACCATTAATTTGCTTTTCATATCAATGTAAGGCGCCAAAACGATGAGTACTCAAGACACATCCTTTCAATTTTGGCAGGCACAGAGCATTCTCGTTTTTGTTCTTGGAAGGTGAAAACGAAGAAATAAATGCCTCCCAAACCGTAGAATCACACTCTTTTCCTCAGCACTTTATCGAATCAAAAGAGAGAGTTGGCTTAGCTCCGGCTGCCATTGTGGTTTCTCGGAGGGAGTCTCGTGATTCCTTTCCGAATTTTATACTGACCGATTCTAATAGAAAACAGAGGTCACACAAGGCTATGATGGGTAAGTAGGCTTCCCTCTCCACTTATGCTTTTAGTGCCTTTCTTAGAGAAGAAAATTTATGAGACCTCTTTATTTTCATATTTGATGTTTATTATCTTATGTATCTTACTCACCAACTGAAAGCCAACAAAATTCACCAGAACATAATCTGTGTGAAACATAGGATTACTGATTGAAAACTAAATCAGCTTATCATATATAAGTAGATATGAGGTGAAGCTATTTGTGAACAGGAGAGAATTGGTTCAGTTTGAGACAAAGATCAAAAGTTAATTTTGATTGCACTGAGGGGGGAAGGAATATTAAAGTTTAATGTTGCCCACAAATGCGCATCTCATTATGAATTTGGTTCGCTATTGTGATGAATGACCTCTGTTAGTTTTATCGTTTCAGTGGCTAGTAAGCTGAATTCCAGCCCGCTGAAAGAAAATGAAAACCCGAATCAGTTGAGAAATCCATACCAGGAGATTGTGTTGGCTAGAGATTCACTAAGACGAAAGGACGAGGCAACAAAAATGCAGGCTGAACTAGCAGAACTTGATGAAGAAGTCAACCAGATGAAGAGAAAGAATGAAGAGGAAAAATTTGCCATTCAAGACTTGGAACTAACCCTGATAAAAAGGAGGAGGAGGGCTGAAAAGTGTAGAAGACTAGCAGAGGCACAATCTTCGTATAGAACGATGCTGGAGAAGATGATTCGAGATGCTATGCATCAGTAAGAGTCCTACACCTCTCTTTATCTTCTTACCTTCACTACAATCCAGTTATATATAATTTTCTGTCTGATCATCATTTTGCTCAAAAGTCGGGAACAAACATGATTTTCGAGATTATAATGCGGTGATGACCATACTTTTACAGTTGATAACTTCCACCCCATTCCTCAATTTGTCAAAAGCAATCAATAAGTAGACAAATCGCATCTTTATTTTTTGTGGCAAAATTTAAATTGTTAACAATTTTCCTTTTCTTTTGGCTTCAGGAGTGTCATCTATAAGGAGCAGGTGAGACTGAACCAGGCTGCAAGTAATGCACTAATGGCAAGACTTGAAGCCCAGAAAGAAATATGTGACGCATCTGAGAGAGAACTCCACAAAATCCACAAACAGAAGGATGAAATTGAGCAACAGGTTCATCCTGAGTGGGAGCAAGCAAGAAAGAGGTCCAGAATGGATGATACCTTACTGATTGACGAGGAAGACAAAAAACCGATCTTATATTTACCAGGAATCAAGCCGAGGACACCGTTACACAAGGAACTGAGACTCTTCCTAGAAGAGGAACATGAAGCAACCAAAGCTCGATTTTCTCTCACTGGAGAGCAAAATCTAGAAGAAGCACAACAGGGACACCAATCAACTGCGAAAGATTCCCATGAAGAGAGTCCCGAAGATTGTCCCGCAGTGAATTATCAATCTACAGGACAGTGTGAACGGGGGGTTTCAGGAGAAGGAGAAGGGAAAAGGCACAGCATTTTACTCCCTGCTTTACAAGAAACAGAAACTGAGGAAGATGGAGAGAGCAGGAAGCAACGTGGAAAAGCCAATGTTGAGAGATGGCTGCACATGCTGCTGGAGAATACTAAAGATGAACTGAGCCCTCGAAATGAAGATGAAGGGAAGGGAATGACCAGCGATGAAATAATCAGGAAGATGGACCATAAGTTCCCACAGAGAGAGGAGGAGAAAAAGTTCTCAGATTCACAGGATGATGCAGGTCTTGGAAAAGCTCAGATGGAGAACAAACAGAAAGAAACTCAAGAAAAAGAAAGTGAGATAAAAGAAGAGATTGTTGAGAAAACAGAGCTGGTTAAAGCGCCCTATGTAAGAGGCCAAAGGAGTGAAGTAAGCCGCCACGGTGTTGTAACAACTGTAAGTAATGAGAACATTGAGGGGAAAGAGAGAGGAGAAAAGTCCAAAAAAGGGAAGGGGCTCGTGAGATCAGAGAGTGCAAGGATCCTTCGACGGATTCCGTCGTCACCATCTGTGATCCTGGGGCTGAAAAAGGGTGTGGACTGCATCAGAAAGAAGCCCATGGTGGTTGATGACATTGATGGGGATGAGAATTATGATGCAGAGAGCAATTTCATCAAATCATCCTTCAGGACAGTCAGGAGAGCTGTCAAATTATAAACCCCTTCACTCAGCAGCTTCTCTACGCATTGATTTGTACTTAAAATATTCCGTTTTATGGGGTGCTTGCCAACGACTCCATTTTATAAATAATTGTGTGAAAAGTCTGGATTTTATGTTTCATTTGTTCGTTGAAACTGGTTGTCTAAGCTTGTTAACGGCTTGGTTCAATTTCATTATCCCAAGCTCTTGGCTATATTTTTTTTCAAGGTTCAGTCTTTGGCAACTAAATGTGCAGAGATTTCCAATCAATCCTTTAAACTTCATTTTATGCATAACACAGTGAAGAAATACTAAAAGAACAGGGAAGCATATCAACCTCCAAAATTTGATGTGTTAGATAGCCAGTAGGTAATTGTCCACTTAATTGACTAGCAGGTTTCAGCTTCAAGAGCCAGCACAATTGTCAGACCATACACCATCCAGTCATGATGAACTTTGCATGCTTCAATACAGATGCTTTCTTTTGGGTGTAATTCTTTTCATTTCACATTACTAATAAGTTTGACCCTGCGATGGCGAGGAAGCACAACTCACATAAACTGCTGTCTACGAGTATAATTGCAGTATGTCCTAGAAGAGAGTATCAAATGAAGAGAACCTTGCTCTAGCTACATCTATGTTGCTTGCTTTCCCCAGTAACCTTCATCACCACAAGAGCAAGCTCCATCCTTGAAATGGTGAAAATTTTCTGTATCCCTAACAGATATTTGTCTGCGGACCACCTTCGAAATAAACTTCACTATATCATGACAGCTTTGGCACATGTATAGATTCTTTGTCACCCGTATAGGCATCCCTGGAGCAGTATTGATGAGCCCAAATGCAACAGCTTGTCTCTCACTATGTCCGCAGAAAATTTCTGCTCTTGAAGCTTCAATCTTATCAACAGAACTATCATCTAATCCATCAAAACCATCTATCTTCATTTTCTCAAAGAATCCCTCTATAACTGCGTTAATTTCTGATTTCTGAGGGTGACAATTATCACCACTGAGGAAAGCATGAACTTTCCCTTTCACCTCTATCCAACTGCACCCAGGATCTAAAGTCAGTCCCTTCTCTCTCATAAATTTTCTGACTTTCGCAACTTCATCCCATTTGCCAACGTCAGCATAAAGATTACACAACAGAATATAATAGCCCACACTCTTTGTATCTTTTTCAAATATATGCCGAGCTGCAAGCTCACCAAGATCAACCTGCCTATGAATTCTACACGCATTAAGCAAAGCACCCCATATGGCTGCATCTGGAGCTACGGTCATTTCCTGAATAAATTCATATGCATCCTCTAACTGCCCAGCACGTCCTAGTAAATCAACCACACATGCATAATGCTTCAAATTAGGAGTAATAGAGTATTCACACTGCATTTGCTGAAAGTATTCCAACCCTTCATCAACCATTCCAGATCGGCTACAAGCACATAACAGTGAAATGAAAGTAATTTCATCTGGGCATACGCCAGATATGTTCATTCTATGATAAAGATCCAAGGCCAGTGTCCCTTGTCCTCGTTCTGCATAGCCCATCAAAAGAATATTCCAAGATGCAACATCCCTTTCATGCAAGTTAAATTGATTCCATGCAGATCTCATCCGTCCACACCTAACATACATATCCAGTAATGCATTGGGCAAGAAACCATGGAATGCCAGTCCATTTCTTAATACATGTGCGTGAATCTCCTTGCCGCACATCAAAGCTCCTATTCGAGAACATGCAGATAAGATAGAGATCAAAGTAACAGCATTGGGCTCCAATCTGAGTTTCATTTGCCGAAAGAAAATCAGAGCCTCAAAGCAGCGGTTGTTGATCCGAAGCCCAAGGATGATAGAAGTCCATGATATCACATTCTTCTCTGGAATACTGTAGAAAATGTCCAAGGCCTTGTCTATGCATTTGCATTTGGAGTACATGTCAATGAGAGTGTTCGCAACTATTGAGCACGAGATGAGCCCTGTTTCATTTGCAAGTCCGTGAAGCTCAGTTCCAACGTCCAAACGGCCTAAAGAAGCACAAGAAGAGAGAACGGTAGCTATAGTGATCTCATCAGGTGCCACACCAGCTTCTTCCATCATTTTGTAAGTCTCTATCGCTTTCTCATGAAGCAAATTATCCTCGAAACATGAAATCATCGATGTCCAAGAGACTACGTCTTTACATTCCATTCTAGAGAACACATCCTCAGCTTCCTCCCACTGCCCAATACTTGAGTAAAATTGAATCAACGAATTAGCAACTGAAACGTCATCCCCTGATGCTGTTCTTATCACATAACCATGAATCTCCCTCCCTATCTTCCCATCCATAAGAATCTCACAAGCAGAGACCACACTAGTCATTGTCATGATATCAGGATCAATGCAACGTTCAAGCATCCTAAAGAACTGTCTCAATCCTTCATAACATTCCCCGTTCTCTATATATCCAGATATCATTGCATTCCATGAAATTCTATCTCTTCTGGACATTCTATCAAATACTAAACGCGCACTCACAACATCGCCGCATTTCATGTACATGGTAATCAAGGCATTAAGAACATCCACATCCGATTCGAACCCATGTCTAATAACATGCACATGAACCTCCCTCCCCCTTGCCAAGTCAGGCACACCACCACAAGTCCTCAAAACACAAGGAAATGTATAAACATCAGGCTTTATCCCAACCCACAACATCCTGTGGTACAAATCCAAAGCCTCATCAAAGAAACCATTTTTAGCATACCCACCAACCATGATGTTCCACGAAAACACATCTCTCTCGTTCATTCTGCCAAAAACGTACCACGCATCGGCCAAGTTGCCGAACCTCACGAACATGCTCAACAGAGCATTACCCAGCCTAATGCTCAGCTGGGTGTACACCTCCAACACATAGGAGAACACGAGCGCCCCTTCATCATAGGCCCTCTTGTGCTCACACAGCCTCGAGAAAGCGATGAAAGAGTCCTCCTCGACGCCAGACTTCAATTCTTGCATCGAGTTCAAGCATCCCAGAGCTTGCTGGAGGTCACCGCGGAGGCACAGCTCGCACAGGTAAGAATTCGGGTTCTGGGTGTTGAGGGAGCCGGTGCTGAGGACCGACACTTCCCGACACTTCCTCGGACCAATTCGACGACTTCTAGGACCGGGAGGGAAACGCACGGTCCTGGGATGATGGGGTCGGGGGGAGGAAGGATTGGGATGGTCCTGGTGCGGAGAAATTGGAGATGCTTTAGCGGGGAGAGCCATTCTTGAAGGAGCAGAGCATGGTTCTTCTTGGTGGGGAGGAGGGAGGGTTTTGCGTGAGGTTTTGCAGGAGCGCAAGAAGATAAAAAAATCGCAAAAGCCACACGGAAAGAGAAAAAAAACGAATGAACAAAAAAGATCCGTTCTTGGTTTTGTGCTTTCGAGATAAAACGTCTCTTAACGACTTAAACTGAATCTCTCTCTCTTTTGAATTAACAGAGAGGCGCTCTAATCCTCGTAAGGATGAGTCAATTGATACCTATAAAATATAAGATTAGTCGAAATCTTAATATCAAAATCAATTAATTAGACGTGAACTTTGATTTTTTCTTTTTATGAGCTACGTGAACTTTGATTTAGCTATGTGAAATTTGATGAATTTCGAATTTTTCACGCGATATCTTATATGACATGCCAAGGGCACATTTCAAACCCAGTTGAGCAATGAAAATTGAAAATTCGGAATTTGATGAGATTAAAAGTTATTTTGATAATCTTAATTAGTAGTGACTCAATGAGAAAATCTACTCAATGTGGTAAATAAGGAAGAGGTTAATTGATTCATTTGATGGCAAAAATAATTGATGGCAACTAGAATCTTGCTAAAAAGCATACCAATAGTTGTCGTTGTTCTAGCAGTCTTACTACGTTTTGAATGAGCATTTACTGTAACCTATCCCTCACTAGTCCCTACTATGAATTCAAAAGCTTCTCTGTTTTCCCCTCTGCAAACCTCCAATCACCAGCAGCCTCCAATCCCTACCAATGAAGAATCATAAATACTGGGATTGAATGTAATAATACAACCGACCAAAAAAAAATGTAATAATACAAGTCCATACATCAGCAAGCACCTAATCACTAGGATGCCAAAGGAACTTCAAAAATGCTCAGATAAGTAAACACCTTCGCGTTCTTCTCCTCCTTTTGATCAAACAAATGTCGGTATGTCTATGGTTCTGACTCTGCTTCTCATCGGCATTGCCCGATGATTATTCTTTCTCACTCAATGGTACAAAAAACATGTATGACAGATTCATGACGATTTGCCAGGGGAGTCTCCTGCAGCGGGTTTCAACGTTAAATCGCTCGCCAGAGAACCATTCCCGCTCTCGTCTTGAGCCACGACCGGTATCTTTACTGCGGCTCTCTCCAGCTCCTTCTCGAGTTCTTCCTCCTGACGTAATGCGGTGAACTGGGAATCGAGAGACTTTGCCGCAGCCAACCACGCGAGCACGATCACCATAAGGATTCCTCCAAGATAAGGAGTCGAATTGGCAAGAGAGCCAAAGGTTAAGATCATGAATTGCTGAATCAGAGCACCTCCGGATTTCCCCAGCGGGTTGCACACGACATCAATGGCCGCTTTCCCTTTAACCTGAAGCAAGCATTTAAAAATTGCTGAGTGAATGATCACGCAGGAGGTATAAAAGTCTAAGCGCAAGTTTTAGGTAATTTTCTAATGTTTTCATTTCTCATGAATTTCAACAGTCCAAATCTTCTCCTAAGGCAGGCCATAGTTGCGAAGTGAACTTCCTGTCCATACTTTCATAAATAAGATGACTGAAATTTAAAGAGGAGAAGTGACAGAGAAAACTCTTGTGAGGGAATGGCAAGTAATTAATCTGAACCTTGGTGTCCTCATCCAAAGGAATATAAGCCATTTCCTTGCAGGGGTCAAATAAGCTGTACTTGGCGCTCTTGCTGAAAATGTTCTGCATGGCACCGACGTATACAGCAGCAAGAAGAGGAGTCATCCCAAACTTCGCAAGAGTTGGTAAGAGTGGATCACCAAATAAAATCAGAGAAAAGAACGCGACTCCTGTCACGAGCAGGACGGTTGGTGTGATCTTGGCTGCGACTCCCCATCCGTATTTGTCAAATACGTATTGACTCAGTAGCATCATCGTGAAGGTCGCTATTCCAGTTGCGGTTGAGAAATCGCCCATGAAGGAAGAATACTCATTCGGACTAGGAAACTGCAAGAAGAGTGGAAGGCACAAAAGTTACGAATTGAAAGAACCTATTAACAGTGAGACAGGAAGAGAGAAGCTTCATCAAGATTTACCTGAGCTTTGAGCTTGGATTTCCATGTAACCTCAACTAGATTGATGCTAATACCATATGCAACAACCAATGTGGCAAGATCTCTGATGTACCTTGAAGACACTAAGAATTTCAAGCTCTCCATGGTTCCCATCTTGGGTTTTTCCTGCGAGATTAATGGAAAGTCCGATCAGCTTACCTCACTGGCTCTTAACTGATGGTCTGAAAACTAGGAAGTAATAAATATACTGATGTAGAGGATTACCTTCTTCCTCTTGCTACGAGATGGCAGAGGAACAAATGTATTTACCCACCAGTAAAGTCCGCAAATAGCAAGCCCCATTACCACCACAATACTCATCATCGCTTTCAGGGAGATAGCCCAACCATCAACACCAGGACCTAAGCTCTTCCTCATATTGGAAAAGTATTTGACTGTCCGGCCTGAGAAAATAAGAGCAACATTTGCTCCAAGTCCAAAAAGAGGGTAGAACTTTTTGGCTTCTTCCACGGTAGTTATCTGAAGACAAAGCATTTCTGGTGCATTAGCACATGGTGTTGAGCGCTAAAAATGCATAATTAATACACAGTGAACCCAATTCATCCAATATCAGAAACCAGAGCTAAAATGGCACATAGTAACAGAGACAATTGGAGCAGTAGCAGTAAGATTAATTGGCTATACTAAGCTATCGGCATAATCTTCTCCTGCGAGGAATTAGAGAAGGCCATCACAGAATAGCCCGGGATTATTTGGTCATTTAGAATAAAAGCTGGACATCATTTGCTCAATCTCCAAAGTAATACCAGAAAAAGTCCTAGAAAACACAGAAGTCGGAATTTCTAGGATAACAAAACATAATATTGACTAATGGGAGCACAAACAATCTATAGATCAACCTTACCAAAAAAAAAAAAAAAACAATCTATAGATCAAACGCCGAAAGAGATACTCTTTCATGACTCAATCAAAACATAAAGCACCCCCCCTCATCAGCCAAAAGGGACACTCGTATATTACTCAAATATCTTCGAATTATACAGAAATAAGACAACTTATGTAGCATATGAGATCGTGATATTGATTTCCTTCCTTAGCTTTGACTTATGCGAGACTAAGAGAAACAAAATGCCCTCTAAATTAATGGAAGTTTCTACACACAGCACAAAATGAGATCCACTAGCCAGAACCAATGATAGAACTAGAATAGATACGATTCCATTCACAAGCCAGAAAGATAAGGAACTACATAATATCTCATTCACTAAGCAGAGAGATTTTCTTTTCTTTTTTTTAACTGCAAGTGTATAACAGCAAGATAAATGTTCCTCACCTGATTGGCAAATCCCCAGAAGAGGACCGAAACCACAACGCTGCCCCAGAGCTCAGCCATAACGTAGAACAAGCAGAAGCTCCATATCCTCATAATGGCAAGTGGACCGAGAAACCTCGGCCCAAGCATTCCAAGAAGCTTGTCCGCAAGAGCTTCAGGGGTGAATATAACTACTGAGAGGATAAAGAACAAATCCAAAAGCCCCAAAGAAAGCAATGAAAGGAACAATCACAGAGTAGAAGAGAGCCTGCTTTGTCATCGCATTGGCCAATTTCGTGTACAACAACATGAAACCAATCGCCATAGGCAAATTGACCCACGTTTTAAGAAACGGTATGATTTCTGCACTGCTTCCTTTTGCTGTGACAACCAACACATCTTTTGTGTCCCTAAGGATTGTGTAATTGAACAATATGCAAAAGAACATTAACCCAAGTGGGATAATCTTCTTGAGCGTCACAGCCTCAATGCCCAAGAACTTGGGCTCCTCAGGCTCAGCAAACAAAGGCTGCCCATCAGCTGCCGCAGCTGCTTCAGCCTTGCAAATGTGAAAGCTCCTATTTTTCTGGTATATTCCACCGGGTTTGGAGATAAAGCCATTAAATTTCTCAAACCCATTTGAAGATAAAGGAAACCCAGGAAGCGCTTGTGGCTTTAAGGACAAAATTCGGTGCTTTAGGCCTTGAGATGGATTGAGCAACCTGCTTCTCGGGTTTGGTGGGAGAGATACGAGACCTCTGGTTTTGAGAACAGCTTCCATGTCTCTCTCTCTCTCTACGTTATCCCTTCAAGAATCTCCAGAAAACTCTGGTTCTTCAAGAGGAGAACATGAGACAAGAGGGACGAGGAAAGGAGAGGAAAAGAGATAAGGTGGCTGGAGAAGATTGATTTCTCAGAGAGAGCTGTGATAAAAACGATGGCTTTTATCGCATTTCACACACAAAACCTCGGGGTTTTAAGAACAGAACGCCTAAGTTCTCTCTCTCTCTACCCCCCCTCCCTCTCCTTCTGTTCTTGATTTTTAGCAGATTCTGATTATCAGAGGTAATCCGCTCATCAGCTTTCCTAAATCATGCAAATCCAACTTTCTATGCAAACAAATCCTCTTTGACTGTAAAAATTGCTCGGCTCAAGCCTGAATCTTTCGACGGAATGGCAAAGAGAAATGCATTTGCTTAAAGCACCAATAGAGAGAGAAAGAACAAAAAAAGAGCAAAAAAGGAAAATGGCCAAGATAAGACAAGTGTTGCCGAGATTCTGATGAATTCAAAGGCAACCTCTTTAAGGAATTTAATAGTATTGCTGTCCATGGCTCTCTTTCGTTGACCGAGTCACAGAACAGGACTGCTCCAAGGAAGTTTCGTTAATCTGCGTGCTTAGTGGGTAATAGGCACGATTAATTTCATGACTCCTAACTTCTGTCTTCGCTCTCCTTTTATCTCAGAACCTAGATCCTTTAAAATTTGATAATTAGGCTTTGTTTATATCACCGAAAACAACTTTTAGAAAAAAATTTTATGGATTTTCCGGCATTTAGTTCATAGAAATATACCAGTCAAGGAAGATATTTTTGGTCAATGAAAAAAATACCTTCGAAAATAAAGAAAATGGTATCATTTTTTGAAAAAGAGGAAATCATTTTTCCCCTTCTTCTCCTCGGTGCATTCCCATATCGTCTTCGCCTGCAAATCTACCCTTGAAAAGAGACCATCCACTTGGCCTTCGCCGCCGATCCCAACCTCGCCCTGGCCAATCCTCCCTTTCCCCTGCTTGGCCTCACCCTCTCCAACGCCAATTTTGTCTTTCCTGTCCTTTGCTTGGCCTCACCCTTCTACATTATTGAGGTACTAGTGACTTGCACATGAATAGTTAAGGAACTCAGTCCGAGCACCAGGGTCTCAAGCTCAAATCCCTAATTCCTAGGCACAAACATGTGCACTGGTCTTGGCTCCACCGAAACCGAGCCCAAGAACTCAATGCGCATACTTGGCTCCCTAGCGCTTCGACCCAGGTCTACAAAGACCGGGCCAAGTGTCCCAAGGCTCGGCCTCGATGGACTTGGGCACAACCTTAATGGACTCAAGGTCCTCAAGTCAGCCACGATGGACCCAACCTAAGTGCCAAGGACTCAACTCCGCCCAAGGGCCCAGAAATGAGCGTTGGGTTTCTATGCCCAAGCGCAAAGTTATTAGTCCAAATACCAATACTTAGTCATATTTTAGAAAAATGATTTTCGATTTTTTAAAGAGTAAATCATTTTTCTATTTTTAAGATTTGGTAGGAAAATATTTACTGTTAATTCATTTTTCTAAAACCATCTAAACGCCGAATCGCATTATTTTTGCGTTCACCTAAATCGTTTAGCCATGTAATGTCGTTTGCCAGAGGGTTAGAGAGGGGAGAGGCCGATGTATAGTTTTTTTCAACTTTCGAGGGACATTCGCTAATATATTTTCAAGAATTTATTGACAAACAAACAAATCGAGGGATAGTTGCCTTGATTGAATCACAGATCTCCACGCCAAGACTCCAGAAGTCCATATAATAAGGAAAATAACAACAGGGTAAGCAGTTTAATGAGAGTTTAGAATGAAATATGCTCAATTAATTGACTCAATTTACTTAGTCCGAAAAGATCACGACACGCCATTAGCTCTTTGTATTTACATAACATTTTATACCTCAAAGATCTTAAATTAAATCAATTTATGTTTCCCAAATATGTGTTTATATAATGTCTGGTTTGTCATATACTGTTAATGTTGCATGTTGTCTAACTTCGTTTTAGGAAAAATAACACAAAACAATTCCTAAAGTTTAATTTAATATGCAATGTGATCCTTAAACTTTTAATTTGTCAATTTAGTCCCTGAACTTTAGCACTGCATTGAACATTTTCAACATAAAATATATACCAAAAATCCAAGAATTACACTGTATAAAGTAAAAGTTCATGGATCATATTAAATGTTTAGTTAAAGTTCAGGGATTATATTGAACAAATTAAAAGCCCAAAGACTATATTGAATATTTAGCTAAAATTCGAGAACTGTTTGTGCCATTATCTTTTGTCGTTTTGTTTTTGTTTTTGTCCTTTTGTTAAAAAGCAATAAAGCCAAAATAAAATAACAAATAAATGTATAAATGGATGGAAGACATAGACAAGACCATCATCCCACCTCGGTAATCGAAAGCACGCAGCCCAACACGTTATCTCCGCTTAGCTCTGGCCATTTTCGACCATACAGATAAGACATGCTTGCGCCAATAATCAACACTCGGAATAATTCAATCCGCAGCAAAAAGTCGATTACTTTTAATATAAAAATAGGCATAATTCCAAAAAAAGTACCAACTTTAGATCGAGATAATTTTTGCCCGAATTTTTTTATCTCATAAAAAAGCACAAACTTTAGATCGAGAGACAATTCTGGCCTTATTTTTTTTCGTCCCGTAAAAAGCACCAACTTTATGTTGAATGACAATTCTGGCCCTAATTTTTTTTATCTCATTAAAAATCATCAACTTTCACCATAATCCAAAATTTGGCCTCCTACCGATTTTTTTTTTTGAAGTCACAATTGTTTGAAAAAAAAAATTATGTTAGTGAGCTTAGCGAATCTCGTTCCATGGCGTCTGTCGACAGGCGATGGTTAACTTCAGATTACGTCTGGCCAAAGAGATTCAATCTGGAGATATTTTTTACTTACTGGTGAAGTGAAAGAGACCAACAGTTTCACCATTATTCTTCAAATTATGGCTCAGAGAATAAACTAATGAATATTGCTTTAAATCCAATTAACAAGCTACGTGGATTTATTGCTAAGGTGAAATAGTCAAGTTATATAATCAATGATTTTAAATCAATGGGGTCCAGATTTAGGATTTAAGTAAAAGTTGATACTTTTTTACTAGATAAAAAAAATTGGGACTAGAAATATCGCTTAACCTAAAGTTTGTGCTTTTTACGGTACAAAAAAAAGTTCAGGCCAAAATTATCCCTCGACCTAAAGTTGATGCTTTTTTACGGACAAAAAAAAAGTTCTGGCTAAAATTATCCCTCGACCTAAAGCTGATGCTTTTTTACAGGAAAAAAAAAAAAGCTCATATCAGAATTATCCCTTGACCTAAAGTTGGTGCTTTTTTTTTTTTTTTTTGGAATTAACCCTATGAAAATATCACAATTTGAATGAGTTCACCTAGGGGAAGGAAAAAATGATACAAGTAGTTCTAAATTTCGGTCCAATATAGAACGTCAACCTTCAAACTTTTTATTTGTTTAATATAATCCCTTAACTTTTAGTGCACGTTCAATCTAATTGATGGAGCTATTCGGAAATATTTACTATCATCATTCCATTGATACAAGTTAACGTAATTTATTAATTTGACTTCCAATCTAATACTTTGAACAGTGGGCAATCCACAAGATATTCGACTCAAATTGCAATATAAAAATCAACATCATTAAATAATACGGATAATCAGTTTTACAAATTAAAAGGATGATGATATTCTAAATTGGGTTGAACAACTTACATGGACAATCCACATTGTAACCTTTTTTTTTTCCGTCCACCGTTCAAACTTACCGGATTGAAAGACAAATTAACAAATTTCGTCAACATGAATTAATGGAAGGATGACATTGGATATTTTCATAAAGTCTAGGGACTAAATTAAATATTTACCAAATGTTCAGGAACCGCATTGAACAAATCAAAAGTTTGAAGATAATATTAAACACGCAAAGTACAAAGACCATTTGTGTAATTATTCCCTAAGAAACTTGGCCAAACATGACTAGTTCAAGACCCATGATGCCTGATGTTCCTTTCCAAGAGACTCGATGGGCGAGAGATTATTACATGATAAGCAAAAAACCCGATTCGGGATCAGAAATTGCGACCAAGAAATTGGTGCTGGCGTCATGGCCCGACTCATCCAAATTGAGCCCACTACCTTGAGGCCCAAATTGAAACATTACGAAATTCGGAGAACTCATCTAACTTTCCCCAAGCCCTAAAATTTGTTCTTTGGGTCTAGCCCGAGATATTGGCCCAATCTCAAAAAAAGTCTGTATTCGCGGAAAATGAATAATTTAGAAATATTTTCTTAAAAATTATCATTTTGCATCGTTTTATAAAACGAATGAACAAAAAATATTCTCGTTACCAGCAAAAATATTTAGGAAAATAATTTTCAAATCATTAATTTTCCGCAAAACAAACGGAGCAGCATGAGCGCTTCCAATTCCGATCAAGCTCGACTAGTTTACTTGGTAAAGCGTGCTACATCAAAGTGACGTGGGACAGATTTTTGGTTCTAGATAACTTCTCACGATACTTCATCGCTTGGTTTCGATGACATAATTCATACTCAAAACCTTGCTACTCCAACTTTCACCTACCCTTTACTTTCCTTAAGGTCTTACCAAACATTCTAGTGGGAAAAATAGGCAAAAGGGCATTTCCCAATTTATCCGGAGACGATTTGTAAAGCGAGACCTTTTTGATTTTTCAATGTTTTTTCGACATTGAAAAGCATTAGCCTTGGTCAAAAGGTCATTGCGGCGTGCCCTAGATTACGTTGTATTCCACATTAACGTTAGAATTGACTTTGTGGTGAAATGATTTTATCGAAAGGTCCTTGTTTCTTTCCACTCTTCTCTCGTTTTTTGGGGGAAGTGACATCCGATTCACGGTTCATCTCTTTCCAATTTCCAAATTACATCATCTCAGTGCAAAACAACAGCTTTAGTTTCAATAATGTCATGCCCAAGCAAAGCAAGGTGATTAATGGAGGTTGGTGTAGGAATGCGAAATTAAAGATTGCACTTGCTACACCGCCGATGTAAAACAATCATATGCACGAGAGGGTTCGGGCATTCGGGAACTGAGTTGTTGACGCATATATAGTTTTTGATTCCGGTAGCTAAATTCATTCCATTAGTATATCGGGGTTTTTCATTTCATAATTTCTTGTCAAGAAACTATTTTACGCCGGCAATATCCCTTTCATAGATCCTCAAAGATATAATGCCAGGGCACGTCGGGCCAATTATACGTGCTATAGATTTGCTCGATCGGGGTTGAGGAACGTGCCGACTAGATGCGCAGTACCTATATGATTGCCTACATAGCCGAATTCAGGATAATTAATCTCTGAGATATTTACTCGAGAATTTCGATTCGCGGCTTACCTAACAGGCTAATATACAAAACTATTAGATAATTGCCGATGGTTATGCCATGTACAGCGTATTTCAAGCGAACTTCCTCGTGATTGATATGTGTGTGCACATTCACTCTTATGCATGGCCAGAAAAAGAAAAGGTTATGCAGATGCCTTTGTAGGTTGGATCCTATTCGTGCAACTAAAGAAAGAAGAAACAACCTGCACCAGAAATTTTTCTAAGAGGGTCCATGTTTCTTTACCACAAAGCGCCCTAGGAAAAGCCAAAATCGGGCCAGCGGCAGAATCTCGTTAAATTTGCAAATCCGGTACCACGCGAGCCAAAAGCCAGGTCGGTGGCCCCGAATAGATTCTATCCGAACTTTACAGCCCGAGAATTCGAACCCTTGTCATGCGTCGCGCCCCCTTCTTCGAGACCGAGCCGGGTTCCACGGCCGACCGACGGGCGCTTTCTTCTGGCCACCAAAGGTCGGATCTTCACACCCTCGGCCCGCCGAAACGTTCATCCGACACTAATCATCCTCTCGAGAAAGAGAGGAAAAAAGGGGTCCATCGGCACGCGAAGGGAAGATAATGGGGAATGAAATGTAGCCACCTAATCTTTTGCACTTACGATGCGCGAGAAAAAAAACAGAGGAGCGGGATTTCGCACCGTTGTACCAACCTGGATGACACCAAAAACCTTTGTGTGTTGAAAAGAAAGGCTCCTAAATTCAAACATGGCTCAGGAATGCGTACGTAACGTCAAATCTAGTGGGGCTATCGTCCGAATCAGCCCGAGCTGGAAAGTCCTTCCCCTGAGGGACCCTCCTCGTCAGTCTCTGACTCTCACTGTCTTCTGTCAGCCTGCCAGAAAGTCCCCCTTATCTTTGATTATTTTTTGCACGACAATTGGGATCTAATTCTCCTCTTCATTTTTTTCAAGAATTTATTTATCTAATTTTTTTTATTTTTATTTTTTTTGATAATTCTTCAACTTTTAATTTTCATAAACCCTGTTGAACTCAATGACGCTGAACCCATATACTTAAAAACTCCGATCCCTTTAGGACCCAATTTATCTAATTCCCAATATAATTCTTCAACTTTTAATTTTTATACAGTTCAAGAACTCAATTGAACATGTACTAAAAGTTTAGGAACCACGTTAAGCATTAGACTAAAATTTGAGGATCAAATTGCACGTTGAGTCAAAGTTCATGAACAATTTGTATCATTATTCCTAATAATTATGCATTTAAAATTAATGATTGCGTATGAAAAAACAAAGAGAGAGAGAGAGAGAGAGGGACGCTGTGATTTGAAATTTTCTTCCCTCCACGAGAATTTCGAAATTCAGCGCGATTGTTTTATCTCGAGCCTACCTAACTAATGATGTGGATTTGTGACTCGAGGGGGCTATGTTGGTCCACACAAATCGCCCTTTCCAACTCAATGGTGGCCCCTAGTGTAGGAGGTTCATGGATGTTTGCCATGAATCCCTTTCAAAGCTGCTCTTCGCACGAATTGTCTTTTGGTGGAAAACAACGCGACACCCATTTGTCCCCAACATCAATCCCCAAGGGCGTGTCTGTTTGAGCGAAAGAATTTTCTCACGAATCAGCATTCCGGACTTTCCCGCATTCAAACCATTCACTGTCGAAGAAAATGTGGGTGCTTAAAGTTAGGAATATGAATTCCTTAACCTAAAAATGGGATGGCGTTTTTCTAGAAAAGCATTTCTTGTAAAGCATTTTACATCATCGGAAAGCTTTTCTTTCAAACAAACGGACCTTAATTGCTCGAGCAAAGGAGAGAGAGAGAGAGAGCCAGTGGCTGTCTTGGTTTAGCTGCCTTATCTACTCACAAAGGAACGTGGAGGGCCCAAAGCAACATCGGCAATTGTCTAAAGTTGGGATGACTAGGGGACGATGATTCATGTCCATTTGTGTCATGCTTTTGAAGCTTTGCTTTTTGGTCCGACCTTACGTCCCGTTTTCATGCTCCAACCCCCTTTTTGTCTCCTTGGGTTTTCCGGGAATTTCTTTTTTACTTTATTTATTTTTTTGTTGCAGAAAAAAAGTAAAAAAATGACGCGAATGATCTTCGAACTATGGCCTAATATACAACAAGACTCCTAAACTTTAGCTCAATTTGCAATATCGTCCTTGAATTTTTAATTTGTTCGATATGGTCTCTGAAATTTTGGTACATGTTCAAATTAGTTCCTGGATTATATGAAAATAGTTAATGTTGTCCCCGAACTTAAATTAATGAAAGGATAATATTGGTTATTTTCATATAGTCTATGGACTAATTTGAATATTTACCAAAAGTTTAGAGACGACATTATACATTGGGCTAGAGTTCAAGGATCACATTGAATAAATTAAAAGTTCGGAGATCGCATTACACTTTGGGTTAAAATTCAATAATCATCTGTGTTATTGTTCCTTTAAAAATTCTGTTGATTAAAGTTGCTGAAATGACCGAGCTGTCCTCATTCATAAAGAGGTGCCTTTCTCGTTCGTGATCCAACGGTGCCTTCCCTGCCTTTGAAGCCTTGTAAAACGGACACGATGCAGTCCAGCTTGGGAACGAGAGACGACAGTTTGCGAACATCATTGGGTACAACCAAGTTTTGTCGAATACGATGAGAGCGAGATGCACTGTTTTGTACGTCGTCGATGTTCCCGACCGGGCCTCTCGAGCTGCTTATTAGTTATTAGACAGCAAAGGTCAAACGAGACGCTGCCACGAGGCGTGGTCTGCGTTGGCCAAGAAACCAAGAGAACCAAGCTCGCACCAAAAGATTGTTGCTTTAGAGAGGATCGATTGCCAAGGAGATGCGGTCCTGCTAGTAAAAGGATTGAGGGATGAGATCGGAGAATATAAGATCCGGGATTTGATTCCCGTGAACATCATACGCAAGTTAACATAAAAGAGATCTGAGTGAGACAAAAAAAAAAAAGAGCATCGATCTAGTTAGTGTCATGCATACACATGATTTGTCACCAATTTTCGTTCTTGAAAGTTTCATGAAAATGGGATTATAGTGCACATGGTCCCTGAAGTTTAGTCAAATATACAATGTCATCAGGGTCCATAAATTTTGGTCCAATGTGTAATGTCGTCCTTGGAGTTTTAATTTGTTCAATATGATTTCCAAACTGTTGGTAAATGTTCGATGTAATTCCTAAACAATATAAAAATGTTTAAAGCTTTAAAGATTACATTAAACTTTGAACCAAAATTCAGGGATCGCATTAAACAAATTAAAAATCTAGGGGCCGACATTGCATATCGAACCAAAGTTCATGTATCATTTGTGTCGATTTTCCTCGTAAAATTCCATGCGATTGGTCAAATAAAATGACGTGCCTACGTATAGAGATGGCTCATTACGGCAACTGTCGAGTTCTCAACGAACTCGGACATCACGACACTCGTTTATCGTATATCGAAATGCGAATACTCAACATCTGGACTCGGGACGATGAGTTCGTACGACGAGGATATAAAAAGGCGCGGACAAAATTTAAAAGCCAAAATATTTCATTGGACAAAGGGACCGCGTCGGATCAAATTTATTGGGATAAAAATAAGAACGATGCTCGCTTGCCATAAGATCAGTTGTAATTAATTACGAAGACAATATAATTGATTAATTGATTAAAGACAAGCAAGGGAACGAGGGTTACCTCGGAGCATCGTGAGATGCTACGCTTTTGGTACTGTTATTCTGCAGAAGCTAAAGTGGCTTGTAGCTGCGCAACGTTATATGCACCGGGGGGCCAAACGATGTCGAGACGAACCACACCACGACACCCTAAGAAAGCCGCGTGGGAGTAGAGAAGGAGGACCCTTTTATGCGGATTTGGCCGGACGTATGTGGTGCCAATTGGCGAAATTTCCAATATTAAGATAACTATATTTCGGTCGGGACCGAATTTATACCGATCGAAATTCGAGTGATTCTTATTGGGGCGTGTTTCATACTTTCCATCGATAGGAAGACACGAGGGTTCCTGCTTCTTGGTGAGCGGGCAGGGTCCGGGAGCTGTCCCGACGAAGGTCGCAGTGGGGTAACGCCATAATTTGGGCCCGTATTTTATTATTATTTTTTGGACTTGGGCCCGTGAACAACTTCTGAGTATATATAATCGCTTTTTCTTGTAATTAAAAATTGTAACAAAAAAAGACAAGAAATGCTAATTATAGCGGAATGTTTTGCTAGATATAATCCTAGTTTGAGAGTGGATTAGGATAAAATCTCACGTTTCGATTTTTCTTTTGCGCTTTTTTACTCTCTGTTTCGTTGTGTTTGTGCGTCTAATCCTAACATTTCTTACTATTGACATTGGCACGAAATGGAATAGCCAAAGTTTTGGGCGATGTCGAGTCATAGTACGGATGGCTACTTTCACCGAGAGCAGCCTCCTCCTTCTTAAGTCGCGACGAGCCGAACAAAAGTTCGCGAATCAACGGGGATTTTCGCATATTCCGAGGCCATTCAAGCCGTCGCGAGGCACCCGCTCGAACGGCGCCGAGCCCGAGACAGAAAACCTCATTACGCGTGCGCCCCGAGAAACGCATGCGCCCAATGAGCCGCCGGCCGTCAAATCACGCGAACGTCGCGATCCAAATGATCTTTGCTATCGGTGCTGGCGTACGGCAGGAGAAGGGAGATCCCGCTACTGGCTGGAGGAGGGAGGAAGGGGGGGAGGGGACAGCGTAGGGGTCCCGGGTCCGACCCGGGGCGGGGCCGGGGGGGCCCCGGGGGTGGGCGCGAGAGCGACGTGACCCCCGGGACCATGTTGGGGGGCGCGCGGCGCAGATTTTCTGGTCCCGACCACGATCCGTCCCCGTCCCCAAAGTCCCAACGGTAACCCCCGACCCCCCACGTTGTCTCGGGCTTCGCGCTGCTGCTGCTGCTGCCTCCTCCTCCATGTCCTCGCCGTCCCTCGCGCACCGCTCTCGTTCTTCAAATTGACTCGATTTTTGTTCGATTTTATTTATTTAATTAAATTAATCAAATCTCCGAGTCCGTCCCCCCCCTCTTTAATTTCTCGTTGCCTTTTGTCCTATTTTCAATTTTTATTTATTTATTTATAACGCGGATCGTTATGCGCCGCGAATTTTTCCGAAGGAAATTTTTTTTTTTTTTTTTTTACCGGGAAATCTATGAGCCCTGTGCGGATCGCGGATCGAAGAAAGCCTCTCCGAACGCACGGTTCGCGCCGTCCTCGCACGCGAGGTGAAAGTAAATCGACGGAGCGATTGAAAACCGAAACGCGCGCCTTACGACCGACGGAGCGGGGCCCGCGCCGCCATGCTAATGCTTGTCGGGTTTTAATATCTATAAACATCGAACCGTTTCTTCCTTTTTCGAAAAGAAAATATCTTGAGCAAATTTATTCACTTTTATCTTATATGATTGAATTGATTTTCTGTACCGGCCTATCGAGAAAACAACTCGACTAAAAGGAATTTCGCTGTTCGTAATATTCCAAGTAAAAGCTGGCGGTATATTACATTGCTTTTTCCATAGAGAATATTATGGAAATTTGACTTTTTTTTCCCCATTAGGTGAACCACTCGATTTTATTCAATCACCGTGAGGGGTGAAAATATTTTTGCCCCCGGAAAATGTAATCATGAATCATGATCTCATCTTTCCACCAAACTTCCCCAAACAATTCAATCTCGTTCGATTCGGTATTCCCATTCCTACTGATTACAAGTCGGAACCCAAGTCCCGAACAAGTAGAAAATCCCAAAAAATGAGCCCAAGTCCCGAAAAAGTTCATACCCAACCATCTAAAAAGCTAAAATTAGGAAAATGACCATGTCATTATATTATTCCCAAAAATCTAGAAGAAAATTAGGAAGGACCGTGTCGTTATATTATTCTCCCAAAATATGAAAATTAGCATGGCAATACGGTCCCAAAAAAAAAAAAGTCTTGGACGGTCGTTTTCTTATTATTATTATCCCCCCCCCCCCAAAAAAAAAAACAAAAGAAGGAAAACTATTTAATTAATTAAATTCAATTTAATTTCCAGAAGAAAGGGTAGTTCTGTCAAGTCAGACTGAAAAGGCTGACAGATGGGCAACAGGCCCTGGAACCCAATGGAATCCCACATAAACTATGTAATTAACAACGTTAATTTCCACCCACTTTCCTTAATTAAACCCATTTTTTTTACCTAAAATTTTTCTTTAATTGTTTTTTTTTTTTTTTCGCTTTTCTTTTTTTTTTTTTTAAAAAAAAAATCGGCGATCGATTATATCAAAGAGAGTCCCGAGATAAATAACACCGTTCACATTCGAGAGAGATAGACAGAGAGAGAATTCAAAATCTTTCGAAGCTCCGTTCGTCGCCCGCCGTCGAAATCTCCGGCGCCGCCCGTGACCCCCGCACTCCGCCGCGCTCGCCCCCACGGGGAATGGCCACTGCACCGCCGCGGTCGACGCCGGCTAGGGTTCCGCACCTCCCTCGATTGAGCCCGACCTGATCGCCCTCGGCGGGGCGACACCCCGACCACGGCCGCCTGGTCACCGGCGACGGCTGGGTCCCGCGTCCGCCGCTGGATGATCGCCGCCGCCGCCGCGAGGAGATGGGAGGGAGGGGGCTGGGATGCTGCCACCTGGTGGAGAAGCTGAGGAGGATCGTGCGGACGGCGTTCTTCGTGGTGGCGATGGTGGCGTCGCTGCTGGCGTCGTCGCTGCCGGTGCTGGTGGCGGTAGGGGACGTGCTCGTGCCCTGGGTGTTGATCTCGAGCTTCACTTGCGTGAGTTGCTATGGATTTAGGGAGCATTTGAGGAGATATTCGTTCAAGAGCTCTTTGACGGACATTCCGCTGGTTTCGATCGTTAGATCTCTGATCATCATTTGTATGTTCACCGTCCTGTTTGCACCGCTTTCGTTTCTCTTTCTCTTTCGTTTCTTTTTGGGTGGGGCTCGAGGATTTGCCGTTCTTTCTGTGGCGTCAGTAACTTTCGCCTTGCTCTGTTTAAAGGGATGGCACTACTTTCTTTCTAGGACAATGCTCTTTCTTCGGCCGGGGAATGTTGTTAGGCTTTCAACTTTTAGCTTTGTTGCTATTAATAGGAATGTGAAATTGCAACTTGGAATTTGCTTTTGTGGCTTTTGATGAACTCTCGGGGAGCGATTTTGCAAGGGCGCGCAACCATTTGAGATTGATAAATTCCGTCGTTTGAGTCATGGGTGGCTTTTGTAATTTAAAATTCCTGGAAAGCCATTTGATGTTAGTAAGTGGTGTCGCGGGCTTGATAACTATGTTTGCCGTGTCGAATTGGCGTGGAACAGCCATTGATACCGGAAGGATTTCTGTAGGAGAATTGAAGGAAATGCATTTACGTGCTTGCTCATGTTTACTCTGCAACAGGTGTTTATGCGATATGCGATGGTCCTGCTCTCTCTCACGGGCCTTATCTGGGAACCGTTACTCTGTCCTCCGTCATCTCCATCCTCATTCTTTCGGTCAAGGCTTGTGTTTTTTCTATAAACTCTCAAATAGTAGCTGAAGTTCCATCTTCCCTTGCGAGGAAGAAACTTCATTTGAAGAAGTCATGGGGCATGCCTGTCTTATTCCTGTCTTCGGTCGTATTTGCTTTGGGCCATACTGTGGTTGCGTATAGAACCAGCTGCCGGGCACGGAGGAAACTTCTATTTCACCGAGTTGATCCTGAAGCAGTAAGTTTGGATTAATTTTGCTGCTGCATAACATAAAAGAAAGAAAATCTATCTTGTCCGAGCCAGCTATGAAAATCTTATCCGCGGCATAAGTAATTTTATCTTCTCAAGCATGAGTCGGTGATTTGCCTCAGTTGTTTGTGGTTTGAATTGCTTGAGTATGCTTCTTTCTGAATGTATTCTTGCATACTCTAAATTTAACAGGTTCTTTCCTGCAAAACCATTTTCTCCGTTTACCAAAAGGTCCCAAGGTCACCGACTCCAACTGCTGGGAAAACTACAAAAAGTGACTGTGAAACGAGGCAGAAGCCCATGTGGTCTGCTCATGGCGAAGGTGATATCCCGATCAGATTCCTCACGGATGTTGACAGCTTATTTATGACGTGCCAAGGGCTTACTATCCATTATAAACTCTGCTCCCCTAGTTCACCATCTCATGGTTTGTCCTCGGCTGCCTTCTCGGAGCCCAATGTTAACTGCACCTCGCCACAAACAGTGATGGCTCGGCTAAATATTGACAGGCAAGCATTTAGTGCTTTGCCAAAATCTCAACATCTTCAGAGGAGCTATAGCAGTCAATTCAACACGTCCTCGCTGTATGCTCCACTTTTGGACAGCTCCGTACCTTATCCTATTCTTGCTGAAGAAATTCCTGCATTGAACCTGGATGATGCTGATGTGGAGGACCGAGCAAAAAATTTGAACTCAACTTTTGGGCAAGATTCCAATAGTGGTCAATTTGGAATTGTCTTAATACATGGATTTGGAGGGGGAGTCTTTTCGTGGAGGCATGTTATGGGAGTGCTTTCACGGCAGGTCGGTTGTGCTGTCGTCGCTTTTGACAGACCTGGATGGGGATTAACCTCCAGGCCACGGCGTAAGTCTTGGGAGGAAGAAGAAATGCCTAATCCTTACAAGCTGGATACGCAGGTATTTATGTGCCGCTGATTGTATCCTCTAGTTGCCTGCAAAAGTCTCTCAAAGTTCTCCCTATTTGGCACATTGATTACAATGTCTTGATTATGAAAAAAGAATCGATGATGTATTGAGTTTGAATCTACTGTTACTTTTTTTTTTTGATGACTTATCAAGAAGAAGTTCTGTGTCTTCCGAATTTTGCCCTAGAAATGGGATGGAAGTCCCAGTTTACTATTATCCCGAGTTCCAAAGCACTACTTACCAAGGCACAATATAGAAGTCAATAAATGACTCGCATTATTATGGACAAAGATATTATATCAAATTACTACTGTAATCTTTTGTGAAAAATAGATCACTATCGTGAACACAAGGTAATACTGTCCAGGGTGTTGGTTTCAAAGATAAGAGTAGCTGGAGGTTTGATGATATGGGGAAAACGTCCCAAGTCCTTTTATGAAGTCTTAAAGAAAAGGGATGAAAGGAGACATGTGATGGTCAGCTTGCATTCTCCTTGAAAATGACGAATGTTATATATCGTTCCATTAATAGGATCGTTTGGATACGTGTTGCCATATATGTATATTCTTTTGAGCTGTACTAGGTATATAGCTCTAATTAGGTATTTTACTTTCATTTAGTGGTGTGTAGCATTAGCAATCCTGTCAAGGGTGCTGCATTTACTAACCCTGGGCTCAATGGGTTGATTTTCATTTTCTTGATTTAGGATATGTTTTGATCCTGTCAATTTCAGGTAGATCTTCTCCTTTCTTTCTGTTCGGAGATGGGTTTTACATCTGTGGTGCTTGTCGGTCATGATGATGGTGGCCAGCTTGCCTTAAGGGCTGCACAAAAGGTTCAGACGTCATCAAATTCTTTCAATGTAAGTAAGCCTCTTGGTCTTGTCTTCTTGCTTTGGAAATTGTTTCGAGTATGTGCTTGCGCTTGTCTAGAATTACCATTCCAGTCCTTTTTGGTAGTATGGCACAGAGCTTGCATGGAGTTATAATTCTACGGTTATATGGCCTCAGTCAACTTGTTATCAAAGAATTGCTGATTTATTGGTTGTCTCGATTCCTGAGTTCTCATCAATTGCCAACATTTGATGATGATTGCATTTATAAGAGGAAATAACATGATGTGGTAGAGATTATTTCGTACACATGAGATTGGCTCTTCAGTCCTGTTTTCGAAACTGGTTTAGCAAAGTTAACAGCTTGAAGAATGTTTCGCAGTGTATCTTATATATGTCCATTGATTGGTCATAAGTTTTCTTTACAGAATTATCTATGTTAATTTCTTATCATCATGACTTGTAAACTGTTGGCCTTCTGTGCATCAGATTGTAATTGAGGGCATTGTACTGGTTAGTGTTGGCTTGTCAAGAGAAGTCGTTCCTGGTTTTGCAAGGATCCTTTTGCATACTTCCTTGGGCAAAAAGCACTTGGTTCGTCCTTTGTTGCGAGCAGAGATTACTCAAGTGGTGAGTCGCCGTGCATGGTATGACGCAAGGAAGATAGCGCCAGAGTTTTTCAGCCTCTACAAGGTATTTCGCTCCTTTAGATCATTGTTAGCTGTGGTTTTGTATTCAATAAGAACTTGATATGGATTTGCCGTAATTTTTGTTTCACTTTTGAATATACTTTTATAGCAAATTTTTGTTTCCATTACACAATATGTTGAAGACCATGCCAGTGCTCCATGAAAATTTTACCTCTAGAAGTTCTACTTGACATGTCTACCTGTCGTAATTGAACCAAGAGATTTTGCTGCTGTGTGCATAAATAACATGGGATAGTGGACTTGGAAACCATCCACATCACATTGTCCCTTGTCAATGGAAAACAAAAGCAGTTTCTTGGAAGAGGGGTATTTACACTAGCAGAAAACTAGCTTCTCTAGGAAAAAATCAAGCAAGTCGAACATTGAGATGTCCCTACACGTACTGTATGTGCACCTGTATGAGCTCTCTCTTGCATAGTCTGTCGGGACTGATCAGAGTGATCAACCTAGTAAACATCTGGAAATTCTCTCTGAATGTTAGCAACTCTATGCTGTAGTTATGTTTCTCAGAAGAGATGGTCTTTCCCATGAGTGCTTCCTTTCGTCTTATATTTGCTCGTCATGTCTGGTATCAATCAGGCGCCACTATTTGTAGAAGGATGGGATGAAGCACTTCATGAGATCGGGAAACTCTCTTACGAATTTGTTCTGTCGCCCCAATACGCGGCAGGCTTGCTCAAAGCAGTCGAAGACATTCCTGTGTTGGTTATTGCAGGGGCTGAAGATGCCCTCATTTCTCTCAAATCCACCCAATCAATGGCATCTAAGCTTGTAAATTCTGTAAGTTTTTCTTCTCATAACCGCACGTTGAACTTTACATGGTGCAGGACTCAGAGAAACATCTCTTCTTAACTTTGGTTGAGGCAGTTATACATGCTTGACTAGGAAATGCAATATGTTGCCACCACGACCCCAAGGGTCCATTTTAGAAATGGAAAAATTCTTAAATCACGGCCTGAAGGAGGCTGTTGGAACGTAACTGCTAGTTTGTTCTTCGTTTAGGCTGTGATATGTGCAAGACGAACAAAAGGAAAAAAAAAATCTGCATGTGAATCTTCCCCTAATTCTTTCTTTTGTGTTCTATAAGTGTCATGAAATCCTCCTGTTAAGATGGGCTCTCACGGCATATCTACAATGCAGAGACTGGTTGCAATATCTGGCTGTGGCCACCTTCCGCACGAGGAGTGCCCCAAGGCATTAGTGGCGGCTATATCACCCTTTATAACCGAGCTCTTATCAACATTAGAATCAGTGAATCAATAGGTTGTTGCTTCACATTATAAGAGAAGAGTAGATGGTGTTATCTACTGTAGGGGCTTTCGTTTTTCCTTTTCCCTTTCTTTTTTGGGTCCTGCTCACCCCAGCAAGAGGAAGAGAAGAAAGTTGGTCTCTCCGTTGGGTGTTTTTGATATGTTAGCTTGAAGCCTTTTAACCCTTTTTTCTCTAGGCTGTAGAGCAATCTCACCTCATTTGTAATTTTATCTATATTTTTTTTTCACTTGATTTTGGTCACGCACATGCTTGTTGGCAAGAGTCGTTTGTCGCGACAACACTGTAGAGTGAAAGCTCCAAAGGAGAGATAGCTGGTCAGGTGAAGTTGGACTCGGGATTCCCATGAAATTTATTCGTCTTGGTTCAATCACAAGGTTTAGTACTCGATTGATGATGCAGAATCTATTAGTGAAGTGTTTTTGGACCGGTTGGATAGGCAGAAGTCCAAATGGAGGGCGAAACGGTAATGCAATTAGAACCGGTGGATCCGATTGACGACATCGGATCGGGCTCAAATTCGGTTGTTTAAAGCGAAACGGCGTTCTGAACAAAACTCATCGCCTTTGGTCGTGAGTAACGATGGATTTTAGCAATTCGGGATCGTTTACATGGGTTTTTATTTTTTAATAATTTTTTATGGGTTTTAATGTTAAGGGCAGTTTTGTAATTTTGATGTTTTATGTTTTATAATTCTAGTAGGGTTTGGTTTAGGGATATATAAGCTTGTTTTAGGGTTCTTTTTGAAGAACAGAACATTATCATCAATATTGAATTTTGAGATTTTTCTCTTTAAGCAACGTTTTGTTTGAATTACTCAATGTTGCATTAATTGATTTCGGTATAATAGGTGTAGGATTGATCATGCAATGTTCCCAGTTGAGGGACAAATGTTGCATTTGCACTCAAATGCGAGAATGTAAAAAAGAAATATATGAGGAAAGGCCCAAAGTTTGGATGACTTCAAACTCAGAGTGCCACGAATCAACAACAGAATTTATTATTGGTGAGATGGGTGTTAGGGATCGTAAATAACGATCTCGCTCTGTATCCAAACCAAATCACCTTCGTCTGTAGTTCTGGAAAGAGGCAGGAGTGAGGAAAAAATTTGGACAAAACAATGAAGGGTTTTTTTTTGTGTCCTTGCTATTAGGTTGAATATGAAAGAAGGTACATGAAGAGCATGATCGGAACGCAAGTCGGGATTAAACTAGAGAAACTCCAGAACGGGACACATGTACAAATCACCATTTGGCAATGTAATTTCTGGACCTTTATGAGGACGGGGCAATTTTTTGAGGAATTCAAATTATAGGTCGTATGATCAGTAGAACTGGAGTCTATTATCGAAAAATTGTTCTTTCGAGAAGAAAAGCAAGAAAAATATACCTGCCACATAAGCTGTGAAGGATAATACTTGGTGGATTTAGAGCTAAGAGATGCTACACTGTCAATACAAAAGGCTTGTTCCCTATCAAAGTCTTATAAGAAGAGGCTCGTCGTACCCGTTGGTCTCGTCGTGGTTGGCTTGAAAAATCATGCCTTGGTTTTAGGTTACCCAATCGAGAAGCTTGGTGGCTCCCAAGATTTCGCCGGCACCAAGGCTTGGAGTGACCATCTCTTCCGCAAAAAATGCGGCATGCTCATTCCCCCAGGTGTGGCTGCCACGGCCGGTGGATCATGATGGCGACTGGAATTAGCCTTGAGCAGGGATCTTCGTCGTTCCCCTTTGCAGTGAAAAGAGATTAAGCTTTCGACACCGTAGGGAGGAGCATTCATCAGTGAAATTTGGTTCTAGTGGCGGCATAAGAATCATTCAATCCCATGAGAAATGGAAACGCGATCTCACTGTTGAAGCGCGCTAAGCTCATGAGCAGCTCCAAAAGTCCATGGTGGCGAAGTTCATCCCGACGCGAAAGTATGCCGGATTTCAAAGATGCGTGGAGCATTCCGCAGAGAGAAGCGACCATGAACCGCAGTCATATTATGGAAAATATTTTGTTTCCAATTTACTCAAGTCACTCGGTACTTCTTTTCGTGTTTTGGGAAAATGAGTGGAGTCCAAATTAAGTTAACGTGCATCGTCCGTTACGCCTAATTTTCCCTTCCAAATACAGAAACGGGGCGGAAACGGAAGCAAACGAAAACGCCATTTTAAGTTACTCAAGAAAACAGAAGCATGCCTCTAAAATCATTTCGAACATACGGCCCGATTGTTCAGATTCAGAATGCCAGAAACAAGGGCTATAACTTAACAATCCGTTAGATATCATGGACTCCGGAGTATGATTGATTTAACTATTCACGAAGCAAAGACATAACCCATTAAGAAGGGGAGGATGCTGTATCGGTGTTAATGTTAAAGAGAGAAAGTGAAGGGATATGCCAAAAGCAACGCAACTTCTGTTAAACACCACCACCTAAGCTAGCACAAGATTAACTAAGACAAGTACTTCCGATTTGTCACATGAAAAGAAATTAAAAAAAAAAAAGCAGACCAACAATATCCTCATCTCCCTCTAACTGAAAAATTACACGGAACCCAAACGAAGCGATGACGAGAAGCGATCCTACTCCTTTGAAGATTTGTTAATGAGCGACTTGTGGATGTGAGGGATGACCCCTCCACCGGCTATGGTTCCCTTGATGAGGGTGTCCAGCTCTTCATCTCCCCGGATGGCCAGCTGCAGATGCCTCGGCGTGATACGCTTGACTTTCAGATCTTTGCTCGCGTTGCCTGCCAACTCCAGCACCTCTGCAGTCAAATATTCAAGGATAGCGGCAGTATAAACAGCAGCTGTCGCTCCAACTCTTCCATTTGCAGCAACCCTCGATTTCAGCTGACGGTGGACCCTGCCTACTGGGAACTGTATGGAACAAAAGGGGCTATATCAAACATCTCACATTCAAATTTTATGTTCACACCACGATTATGTGGCCACCCCTAGTATATAAAACTAGCAAGCATAACAGAAGAGTTCCTTTGCCTTAAATACAAACGGAACCAACCTTCCAAAATTTGTCATAAATGTTTTGTATGCATGCTTGTAGAAATAAAAGGACAATGTTTGACATAAGAGCATGCTAACCAGTCAAGATTACAGAAAACGAAAAGCTGTGATACAAGTAAGAAGAGGCGCTCGCAGACTCAAGACTCCTATATCTCGAGGCCTTAATGCAGGACAGCCAGAGTATTTTAACAGATTACCCAATCGCAACCATAAAATTTCCTAGAGATACTTCAATGAGTCAAATACGGAGACAAACCAAAACTGTAAGTTTTATATGTACTTCATCTGCATACACATTAATAAAAAAAAATTGCCAGCTGCTCTGCCCTTATACATTACTGGAGAGAGTGAATAACTTCACTTGTCCTTCCACTCCAAACATTCATGGTGCCATAAATTAAAAACCCGCCCCTTATTCCAGCGAATGTAGAAAGCTCTCATCAGGCCAATGCTGAATATATTTTTTCCATTTCTAAAAACTGCCTGAGTATCTCTCCTGCTCTATAGATTTTCTCCACAAAAGTGTTCTTTAAACTATCAATTGTTTGTTTAGAGAAAGCCAGAAAACTGACCATTTTTAACTACTAACAACTTGTGAGGCATCAAAACTACTCGTTGTGAGTTCCTCAATCCAATCATTTATCCACTTTGTTGGCCAACAGCATCCGATTGTTGTAGTCCATTTACTCTAGATTCCACCAGGAAGCATCTTAAAGAGTTCACACATCTATTAAAATACTTAAGAAACAGCTGTAGTAGTGACCAAGCAAACAGCTCACCAACATATAAGGACAAAAAGAGAATGCATATATTACAAGGCTACTCGTTAATAAATGTCCCCGCTCGTTCTGTAGATTTCACATTCCCCTCACCTAGAAAGAACTATTTGCAAGCTGAAACCATATCGCACACAAGCTACGGAAAATTGCCATTTGCAGCAATTTGCTGGGCACAGAAAAGAGGAGGGCTTTATGGTTAGGGTTATGCTTCAAGTAGTCGTGCACAATCAAGGGTGGGAAGATGCGAATGTCACAGAGCACCAAAATTATGCAGAAGTGATCTCAGATAAATTACTGCCCGTTCTTTAAATGCATAACACTCCAAAACCATACTTAATGACCGACATCAACAATCTACTCATTGGTTTTATGCAACGGCATGCAAGAGAACATAGAAACAGAAAAGCTACGATCAGAATCCTCAACCTACACCTTTTTCTTTTAAAGTTGCAAATGCAACTCAACACCAATCAACTGTTCAACCTCTCATTTGTAGAATGAAACATCACAAATCTGTAAATCAAGGTACATGGCAATGACTAAAAGAATTGAGGACGCTGGCGATAAAGGTGTAAGTTATCATGCATACAATAGGTGCTATAGCACCTGATAACAAGTCAACCCACATTCATGTCATGGACTCATGGTGGCCGTCTTCTAGAGCAATTGTCGTAAATCATGCCCGAGATATGCAAAAGGGAACTGGAATTCCCGATAACGGCCATAAGTTTCCATCCTTTCAGGTACGCATATTCTATCCTTAGCTTCGTTTGCACTAGATATACTTTTCCATAGTGGACGCTAGCGGATGTTCAAAAAAAAAAGCCCACCAAGGGGAAGGCTTCCCCGTGTAAAAGACTCAGAAAAACAGCCACGGCAACAATTCGCAAGCACAAAGTTTCCCAAAGGAAAACGAAGCTAGCGGCTGTTGAAAACAGCTATGCGTTCAACACTACCAGTAAAACGGAGAACTATACGATCTTTCGATGCGATTTCTTCAGTCGTGTCGCCGCAAAATAACATTTTACCCGAAGACAGTTGCTGGGAAATCCTTATACCACAGTGCTTCGGGGACATGGTAACTATAGGCAGTCCAGGCAAGGATTAGGGTTTTAAACAGCAATCGCGCGAGCGAGCAAACCCTAATCCACGGATCGCTTCCTACTATTCGGGCTATTTCAACAAGCAGGAAGTCCCCACATCCAGAGATATTCAAATCCCTGCCAAAAAAAAAGCCTCACGGCCCGAGAAAGCTCAACCACTCTCGGCAACAGACTGTTCAGCACGTGGTGCCAGTAGTCCGCCAGCAGAACAAGTCAAAAAGCGGCTCGATTACGACCTGAGAAGCCAACTACGTAACGAGCTGCAAGCGTACTACGTCGAGTCAATCCTCACCCCTACCCGTACACATACACGATCCATACACACGCGCGTACACACGGAGAAAGAGATAGAAACCTGGAGGCCAGCGCGGGAGGAGCGAGAGACGGGCTTCTTCTTGTCCTTGTCCTTGCTGTTGGAGGCGGACTTCCCCATTATCAAGCCTTTTGCGCCTTTCCCCGACATCTTCGACCACAATCGAACACCTCGCGGACCACTCGGTTCTGTTCTCCCTAGGGTTTTGGCTAGCTAGCTCGCCGGCGAGACAGAAGAGAGAGAGAGAGAGAGAGGAGACGCCGTCGACGGCGGCGGACGGCGGCGGAGCCCGGAGAGAGAGAGAGAGAGAGAAAGAAGGGAGAGAATTCGCGATCTGGAAGAGGAGGAGGAGCTCGAGGATCGATGGCTTTATATTTTGCGAAATTGCCCTCGTCCGCGTTAAGGAATCACGCTTGCCCTCGTCTCGTCTATATGGGCCGGATGGGGCCCCTCCTCATTTCCCGGGCCGCGGTGATCTGTTGGGCCGAACCAAGGCCCGCTTTTCGGCCCCAATTTGGCAACGTTTTGAGCCCACGCGTGGGGACGCGCAAGAAAATTGGGAAATGAAAAATCTGTGTTTTGATGCGAAACCCAAAAGGGCCAACGGTCCCCGAACTCTGGGACGCGCAAGAAAATTTTAAAATGAAAATTTACTGTGATACGTGTTCGATCTAGCCACGATGCGCTCAAAAACTTAAATTAATGGAAAGATGGCATTGAACGCTTTCATTCGGTCCACGAACTAACGCAAACACGCACAAGAATTCGATAGATTACATTGAGCAAATTTAAAGTTCAGAAACTAAATCGGACATGTACCAAAAGTTCGGGGCCATATAGTCCCTCGGACTCCTTCCTTTTATGGTCAAGCGACGGCCAATAGATCGCCAACCCGTATTTCTTCTTCATTATCAAGAATTGACGAGCTTTTATGCCCTTTTTGTGATGCCACCGGGACTCGGACTCGAAACCACCTTTTTTTGAGTGCGTGCTTACTAGCAGATTGGCATACTTCACCACAAAATGTAACCTGCCATGGCGTAATAGGCCTTGGCAAGACAATATTACCTGGTTGCTGAAAGTTTCTGGAGGATCGTCCTTTGCCCATTGCATATCCAGGTTCTCCTTTGCTGCACTTTGCCACATAATATGGACTGAAAGGAACAATTCCTTATTCAGAACAAGAGTCCTTCCATTCCCGGAATGCGCAAGCATTTGATTAAAGTAGTGAAGGATAAGGCCTTATCCCTCGGACGAATCATGGATACAAATAGGAATCGCAAAATGCAAAGAAATTGGGGTCTCCGTCGGTCACTCTTTGAAGACGAGCCGAGGTTTAATTAGTGTTTTCTCCTTAGCCTCACGGGCGTTGTTGGCTTTTTTTCGCCCTTGTATTTTCTCTTAAGCACCCTTGACCCCGCACAATTAATTGTCCCTTTTGGGTCGAGGTTTGTTCTTATTTCTTCAGCTTCCTTGTGTATATGGTGATTTGATAAGTAATATAGTTTTACCTTTACCAAAAAAAAAAAAAAAAAGGCCACACACGGAACAAATTAAAAGTTTGGGGACTATATCATATCGGTAAAAGGATTCGGCGCCGTCATTTATCTCAAATCAAAACGACACGAAACTCTTAATTTACCAACCCTTTTTCTCATAAAAAGGCATATGAGTCGACGTGGGCGATTTGGAAGCAAGTCAGCTTCGAAGATACAGCAGGTAAGCCAGGGGCAAAAGGCCCAAGTTGATGCTGTCCAGACAGCAATCGTGGTCAAGCTAGCTACTGGTCCAGCTTTCTAACGCAGGCCCAAACGGCGACGTTTCCGCCGTTCTTTTCCCGGCCCCGACGACGGCGTCGTCGAGCTGGTCCAGGTCCTCCGCGGCAATGTAAAAACAACGCACAGTTGGGCGACGGGCTTCCTTGCATTTCCGATCTCCGCTCGAAGAACCGCGTTCGAGCCGACGTAAGCTAATGCGTCGTGCCGCCCCGACGCGGACGTTTCCGCTGCATTTTGCAACGTGCGACGACCGATGACAAGCGGGTACGAGGCTCCAGCGACACGCGAAAACGACACCCAAGTGGGAAGATGGAATCCGCGGATTCTCATGTCCCGTCCGAAGAGTCGCAATCGTGCAGCGTAGTCGTTGGATCGGCCGTGCAAAAAATGAAGTCCCCGCGCACGCGGCCCCTTGTGAGCCTTTGTAGGAGTCAAGTGGAGAGAACATTCCACGCAATCCTCACGGGCACGGCAAGAAATTGGTGCCAAAGATTGCACTAACGCGAGTCGGATTCCGGTCAATCCTCGCTAGGGGGTGTACATCGGTCCCGGTCCAACTCGAGAACTGAACCAAACCGGTCGATTCTGGGTGATTCTCGGAGAGACCGGTCCGGTTTGGAACTGGGAATAACCGATCTAGTTTCCGGTTCCACATAAGTATAGTCGACAAAAAAAAAATAGAAATCTAAAAAATATTATCGTGATGACAATGGCGCACGACGTCATCCTCTCCAATTTTTTTTTACTCGACAATTTAATTATAGTAAATTCAAGAAATTTATGTAAGCTCTTTCTTTTTTTTTTTTTTCATGTAGATTTTATTTATAGGACGGTGTTAATTATGAACATCATGCTCGCTTCGTTATTCTAACAAAAGACTCATTTTCCCTCTTATTACTGAGGAGCTGATCAACATTGGTGCAGTAAGCAGCAATGCATTGATGAATCATGGAACACCGAGCTTTATGTTGTTATTACTTTTCAAGATCAATTTTGAGATAGGTATATTTCAGATCTGAAATTTGAGATCTTTCTTGTTAGAGCCAGTTCCTCATTCTTGAAACCCGACACCTACCCTATTTGCCCCGACATTGACCCTAAAAACTACCCTATGTTTTCCGGTTCGGTTTCGAAATTTACTCGAGAACTTATTTTTCTTTTGTTCCTTTTTCTGTTTCATCTTTTACAGCAAAGTAATATGAGTAACGAATTCAAAATAAAAAGCGAATGAGGGTAAGTAAGCAAAGGTGGGTCAAGAACAAGCAAGGGTTGCGAGGGTGGAACGAGCGAGGGCGAGCTGCGAGGAGAGGAGGAGGGTGATTCGTGAGCGAGAGAAAGAGAGAATCGTGAAATGTCCGAATGAGGTTGGAGAGATTGGAGAAAAAAAGAGAGATATAGAAAATAATGTCAAAAAAAAAATCAGAGTTTTTATACTTCATTAAACCGGTTCCAAATTCGATCCGGTCCCAAGTGGTTCTTCACTCGGAACCGGACCAGTTCCCACCAGTTAACCAATTACTTGACCGGTTCCGACGGGAGCTTGGAATTGAACCGGTTTTCAGGGCGGTCTGGTTCGGTTTTCAAATGGAACTAGTTTGATTGTACAGCCCTAAATAATTTCCAACCATCGATACGTAATTACTTTATCGAGCAACGATTGATTTGGTTTTTTTTTCTGAATAAGCACCGGGATGCACGGGAAACGAGAAAAAAGAAATTACTGCGTAGGCTCGGGTAATTACGCTCGCCATAAAATCGAAACAGAATCAGATTCCGTGCGTATTTTCTTTTAACGCGTGAATCGATTTCGCTTTTACCGTAAAGTCTTTTTTTTTTTTTCTTCTTATTCCGGGAAAACAATTGCTCCGCGAAATATATTGCAGAGAATTTAAAAGGTCGAGATGTTACCCAATAGGGAGCTGCCAACTGTCAGGGTGGGGGGGGGGGGCCCATGTCCTGGACCTCCTTCGCTTGGAGGGGGGTGGGTGGTGTTTCTCTCTATATAAGCCGGCGTGAAGTGAAGCGAACCGTTGGCTCCTATTCCTCTCCCCCCTGTGCATGGTTTTGTGAGGCTGTTGCTCTCGTCTTCTCCGGCCGACCTATCAGGGGCACCGCCGCCGCCCCCCCTAGAAGGTGCCCGCGGTCTTCTGTGCACGACCTGTCTCTTTCTTTTTTGCGTCAGTCCGTGTTTCCCCCGCCCTCCAGTTGCGTCTCGGATGCAGTCTTTGCGTGGTCGAAAGCCGGTTTGTTGTTCCGTACTTGCGTCGCCAAGAACTTGATTCTGGACCTTCTTTGGAGAAGACGGGTGTTAATTCTTAATGCGCGAAAAGAAGCTAGCTGCGAGCAAAGCAAAAAAGTCCGTCGTTTATGTTCGAACTCGGCGAATAAAAGGCGGAGAAAATCCGCGCGCCAGTCTCTCCTCCGGCTGTCTTTTGTTGACTATAGCGTCGAGAAAGCACGTGGAAGATGGCATGGACGATTTGTTCTTCCTGTGCCGAGTTGAACCGGAGGCAGTCACTTATATCCTAGAGAGACGTTTTCTTTATCAGATAATTCGAGCGCGAGCTTCTGCATGGCGTACGCGTGACAGATAAAATCTTCTTGGAGTCTCAAAAGTGTCAGTGGTTGTGATGGTTGGTTGTGAAGGTTTTCTTTAATATCCTCTCAGAAAATTAGTCCCCGTTTTTTCGTTTTCCTTTCCCTCCGTTCATCTCATTGGAATCTGGATTAATTGGTTTTGATGTTTTCCTTCTACTTTCTTTAATCCTCCATCATCCTCATCCTCATCATCATCATCGTCGATTTTCTGCATTTTCGGTGATTCTCTTTGTTTCAGCAGAGATGGAGAACATTAAATCTCCGTTTAAAGGCATAAGGGCAGATCTTAGAGGAAGAGCATCGTGTTACAAGCAAGACTGGATCAATGGCCTGCGTTCTGGAATTAGGTGCTCGAGTTTTCATCATCTGACTTGCATGCTACTGGTACTTTTTTCTTAACAAAGAAAAAAAAAGAAAAAACTATACGTACTAAACTAGATTCATTCTTAATCGGCTGCAGCATATTGGCCCCAACCGCATATATATTCTTTGCGTCTGCTCTTCCTGTCATTGCCTTTGGTGAGCAATTGAGTAGAGACACAGGTCAGTTGGTGACACTTGATAGCTGTCATTTTCAGCATTTCCCCTGTTTTATCTTTGTGAATATTTCCGCATATTTCATATCTTTCTTCACTCTCAACATTTCCCCTGCTTTTCTTGTAATCAAAATATTCTTTTGCATCCATGCCGCCGAGAATGAAACTGCACTTAGGCTTCTTTTTGGCAGCTTTTTTAACTCTACTTGACGCAGACTTTGTAAATTATGACTCTTTGGTTTTTTTGTTTCCTCACCAGAGGGAAGCTTGAGCACTGTAGAAACATTAGCTTCTACTGCTATATGTGGCATCATCCACTCGATATTCGGCGGGCAACCGCTTTTGATACTTGGAGTTGCCGAGCCAACAGTTATCATGTACACTTATCTGTACAAGTTTGCCAAAGGAAGGGAAGGTCTGGGGTCGGAGCTGTACTTAGCTTGGGCTGGATGGTATGCTAATAACTATCAAGCCGAGTTACATTCCTTCGGGATTTTTTCCCCTTCTTTTGTTGTTGGCCTTGATTCTCAATCTTGTCAAATGACAAAGCTCCTGAAAATAATGTGCAGGGTATGCGTTTGGACTGCTCTGTTGCTATTTCTCCTAGCAATTTTCAATGCTTCCAACATAATCAACAGGTTCACAAGGGTTGCAGGAGAGCTTTTCGGCATGCTCATCACTATCTTGTTCATTCAAGAGGCTATCAAGGTAATACCTCAGAACAAAGATGCTCTGTAAAGAGAGAATCACTAAATTGGAGATCTTTTCATGGCTGTCAGCAATTCCGTTGTTGTATATAAGATAAATGCGTGAATTGCAGGGAGCGGTGAGCGAGTTTAAAATCCCGAAAGCTGAAGATCAGAACCTTCTGAAGTACCAGTTCCAGTGGCTCTACACAAATGGGCTTCTGGGGATTATTTTCACCTTTGGCGTTCTTTACACTGCTTTAAAGAGCCGGAAGGCAAGATCTTGGTTGTATGGCACAGGTTTGCAATCACAACCACCCCATCGTCCACTGATGTGTCTAGCAAATTTCTGCGCAACTTAACAATTTCTTTTAATATCTGATACAGTTCCTTATGTTCCATAGGATGGCTCAGAAGCTTCACTGCTGATTATGGGGTCCCTCTGATGGTTTTACTCTGGACAGCACTGTCTTTCAGTTTACCAAACAAAGTCCCATCGGGTGTGCCAAGAAGGCTCTTTAGCCCACTACCATGGGAATCGGCATCCTTACATCACTGGACCATCATCAAGGTATTCTAGTAACAAATTATTTGTGCCCTTTTTTGTGTTTTGGGAAATGAGGATGGCTGAGAAAACTGGGACTTAAAATCAATGGATTGCTTCAGCTGAGGATTTAACAGCCAGCCAATCCCTCTTCTGATTCCAATATTCATTAGAATGTGTCATTAGCAGATTATATGTAATATTATGCTGTGAGAAGATCTCAACTCTTTTTTTATTTCCCTAATTTCAATGTGCCTCATCACTGAACTTTATTCAGGACATGGGAAGGGTCTCACCAGCACACGTGTTCACCGCCCTCATCCCTGCAGTGATGATTGCCAGTCTGTACTTCTTTGACCATAGCGTAGCTTCGCAATTAGCGCAACAGAAGGAGTTCAACCTGAAGAATCCATCTGCCTACCATTATGACATCTTTCTTCTAGGTTTCCTGGTACATATGCATTATCCATGTGTCATATCTTAAACCACATTCTCGAGTATGTTACACTGAAAAGTTAATTGCTCCTATCATGTTTGGTTCTTCCAGACTTTGCTTTGCGGATTGATCGGGTTGCCTCCATCCAATGGAGTCCTACCTCAGTCCCCTATGCACACTAAAAGCCTAGCTGTCCTCAAAAGACAGGTTGGTGGAGTGTTTTTCAGTTCAAATCTCAAAATTACTTTCAGGAAGTGGTGTCAGCTCATGTAGATTGGACCCAAAATTTTCATTCGCAGCATATTAGGAGGAAGATGATCAAGAGTGCAAGGGAGAGCATCAGGCGGAAAGCTAGCAATTCCGAAATATATGGGAAGATGCAAGATGCTTTCATTGAAATGGAAAACAGTCCAGTAGTAAGTTTTATAGTTAACATGAACATAATCTCATGGCTGACACCCGATAATCATCAGTAAATTAAGCTGTCACACAGGAGAATACTCCGCAGTACAGAAATTTACAATCTAACTTAGGCCCTTCGAATTGTTTTGTGTATGATAGACTTCTTCAGTGGTCAAGGAGCTAGAAGACTTGAAGGAAGCAGTCGTTCAAAGCAGCAAAGGAGATGAAGAAAAGGCTTCATTTGATCCTGAGAAGCAAATTGATGCCTACTTGCCTGTCCGCGTGAATGAGCAAAGACTTAGCAATTTACTACAGTCGGTCCTAGTGGCAGCCTCGGTGTGTGCCATGCCGATGATTAAGCTCATACCCACATCAGTACTTTGGGGTTATTTTGCGTACATGGCCATCGATAGTCTTCCTGGAAATCAATTTTGGGAAAGAATGCTATTTCTCTTCATCACTCCCAGCCGCCGCTACAGGTACGTACATATAGAAAAGTTGATGAAATGTCTTGAATATCCGTTGGCATGAAATTCTGCTGATTTTTGTTATGATGATTATGTCCGTTGGTAGGGTTCTGGAAGGTGTTCATGCTTCTTATGTGGAGTCCGTGCCTTTCAAATATATAGCCACATTCACCATATTTCAGTTTGTGTATTTGCTACTGTGTTTCGGAGTGACAAAAATCCCGATTGCCGGAATTCTATTCCCCTTGCCTTTCTTTCTTCTCATAAGCATAAGGCAACATGTATTACCTAAGTTGTTCAATCCGCATCATCTGCAAGAACTAGATGCGGCGGAGTATGAAGAAGTCACTCTTACCCCACGATTTTCTCTCAGCCTCTCTCGCCAAGTACGCTAAGTTGTTGTCATTAGTTAATATAAATTAGCTCCCTGTCTATGCAAGATCTCACTAGGTATTATATTAGGAGAGGGAAATACTACATTTTGGGAGCATGGAAGATGAAGACGAAAAATCGGATGCTGAGATTTTCGATGAGCTGACAACCAGCAGAGGAGAGTTGAAGGTTAGGACTGTGAGCTTCACCGAAGATGGACGTAATCAAGTAAGAAAACATTCATGTTCTTGTACCTTTAACCTGTACTACAGGACTCATCTGCACGTCAAATGAAGGGGCGGAGTTTAAGAAGTCTCCTAATTTGTTTATGCTTTGCAGGTGCATCCAGAGGACACTATCTCCCTGGAGTGAGATTGCATGACAGAAGAGATAACTAGCTCACATGAAGAAGGTAGAGAGGTAAAGAATGTCGTCGCGGATTGACTTCAGACTGTTCCTATCAGAAACATTCTGCTAAGGAGGGAGTGGAGGGCAATGACTGTTCTGGAGGGAGGAGAGACAGACCTTACTACAGTATTTGCCCTTCCATAGCCTGGCAAGCAAAGTTGATTATGAAGATGGACTAGAAGTCCTGAACAGTTCATAGCATACTAGGAAACTATCATTAATTTGAAATATGATAATTGATTGTTTCATTTTCTAAACGAATGAAATTGTATACGTGGTCTCAATGAAATTTCTCCATCTGTCTACATGTGTAGTAAGTAAACGAATCGTAGTGCTAATGAAAATCTTCTCTATCACTGTATATGGGCTGGGACTTGTTATATTGAAGCTCCTAGGCCTGTGATCCTTAAGAAAACTCTTTTCTATCTGAGTTGAAGTCCAACATTCGACTTGAGGGCTGCCTGTCATCTACTGAACATGAACAACAAACTGTACAGACGCTATTATTGACTCAGCTCTAAGCTGCACAGGCCATGTCTTTGACGTCGAAAAAGGAGCTCTTCTCGTTAGTGATAGTTCTATAGGTAAGTAGCACACCAAATCTCTCTCATTTCCTGATATGGAACTCGCGGTCTTCACGTGTCACGAGACTCCGCAACCGTCACGGAGCGGTAACACTTGAGGAGAATTTGTGATCAAGGAGTAGTAATTTCAATTGCATGCTTCTCGCGAATGCACTGGCATGAGTACCCTAGTTGGGAAACTCATCATAGTTCGCAAACTCTGTTTAGACACTGTCTAAGTTCCTCGCAGACATTACCTAATGAAGGGTCAGCTCAATCTAGATTGAACCGTGATTGAATGTGTCATTTTGATGTGACTAGAAGTACCCTAAAACATGTTCACACTTTGTGATTGAGCCAGAGGTGCACCTGGTGGAGTTGGCTATGACGTTGCCCGTATCTGGTTCCCGCACAACACTAAAGGCAGGTATGCTTGGTGGAGTTTCTTCGGGCTTAGGAGACTATTTGTCTGAGGGCGGCTTGTTAGACCAAACGCATGCACCCATGCTACAGCATCCTGCTCTAACCATGCTGTTGTATTTTGCATCGTTCAGATGTTTTTCAACGGCCCTTTTTCTAGTCAGTGCAGGTCATCGCATTGACTGTGTTAATTGTTAACAGAGCCAACCAAGCCAAGAAGCAGAAAGAGCTCAACTAGGGCTGGTTCTGTTTCTGAATTGGCGATTTTGTATCGCCAAACCCCTGAGAAAAAGATAACCAGCTTTTTACCAATTTCTTGCCCATTGATTGGCAACCTTATAAAAAAGTAATCACTGAATATTGTATCTCTATGCTTTCTTCTTGGAATAATGGAATGCTGGTAACCCTCTAACGCATGTGTTGTCCGCGTAGCACAATCTCAAGGTGAGAACCTCGCTAACCACATGGGTGCCAGAGAACAACCAAAATGAAAATAATTAAAAGGACAAAAGGAATCTCAAGGTGACTTGATTCACTGAAGTTTGTGCAGTTCTCATCCACATGACAGAGTGCAATCTAAGAACTAATGCTTGAATATGTGTTGCAATGTGCATGTGGCAATCAATAGCATGTTTTTGACCTCCCCGGGAAACAATCTCTCGAAAAATTCAACGTTGTTGATTGATCTGCCCCTTAATTACGTGCAAAATGTGCATTACCATGCTTCAATCGCACGCAGGCAGATATACATAGTTTTATCTGTCCAAGGAATTTCTGCTTTTAAAATGTGCATGTGGTGCTGTTAAGACACCCATGAAGAAACTATATACATTATAACCATCTTGACCTGGAAAAGAAGGGCAGAGGATAGATTAATGAATCCTAGAAACAATATCACAAAAGAATAATATGCAGATCGGATCATCTGGCCTGGCCAGTACCCTCTTGGGAAGACACTGCCATGCAAGGGACACCATAATACATTTGTATATTATACCCATTCCCGAAACTAGTGGGTTAATGTCGGGATTGGGTCCTCCACTGCCAAAAAATCATATAAAAGCCCAAGATCATGGAAGCAGCTGTAGCATCAGTTATCCCCACAAGTCGCAACGATCGATGGCGAGCTCTCGATCGGCAATGTTGGTGGTGGTGCTGCTGCTAATGAGCTCCATCTGCTACAAAGGCGAGTCCTTGATTGATGGTAAGCTCTCAAATGGCCATTGTTCCTCTATAGCTGGAGGAAAAGCATCATGTTTTCGTACTGTGTCGTGTTCAGTAACGTGGAAAAATGTTCCTTTAAGCCTAGTGAATAATGTTGTCGTGCTTGTTTCATCTGATCACAGGGTTGTTGCCCAATGGCAACTTCGAGTACGGGCTGAAGCCATGGCAGACGAAAGGCACGGTGGTGACGGATGGAACGGCCATACCCAACTGGGAGATCTCGGGCTACGTGGAGTACATAAAGTCGGGCCAAAAGCAGGGGGACATGCTGTTGGTCGTGCCCGAGGGCAACTTCGCGGTTCGGCTCGGGAATGAGGCAGCGATCAAGCAAAAAGTGAACCTGATCAAGGGCTCGTATTACGCGGTCACGTTCGCCATGTCTCGCACGTGCGCGCAGGACGAGAAGCTGAACGTGTCGGTGTCGCCGAACTCGAAGGCCGACGACTGGGGGATACTGCCGGTGCAGACCATGTACAGCAGCAACGGGTGGGACTCGTATGCATGGAGCTTTCAGGCCGACGGCGCCGTGGTGGACATCTCGTTCCGTAACCCCGGGATCGGAGAGGATCCAGCTTGTGGCCCCTTGATCGACTTGGTTGCTTTGAAGACCTTGAATCTCCCTAAGCGTACCCCATGTAATCTCTCTCTCTCTCGCTCTAAATTTCTATAGCAGATAAGAGTCCTCATCATATGATTCGTTCTGCTACTTTCCGACAGATAACTTGGTAAAGAACGGGAACTTCGAAGAAGGCCCCTACATCTTCCCGAACTCGTCCTGTGGAGTCCTGATCCCGCCCCACGTCGAGGACGACCACAGCCCCATCCCCGGCTGGACCGTCGAGTCCCTCAAGGCCGTGAAGTACGTCGACTCCGACCACTTCGCCGTGCCGGAGGGCAGGCGGGCGGTGGAGCTCGTCGCCGGGAGGGAGAGCGCCGTGTCCCAAGCCGTCCTCACCATCCCGGGCAGGGCCTACGTCCTCACGTTCGCCGTGGGCGACGCCGGGGACTCGTGCGAGGGGCGGATGCAGGTGGAGGCGTACGCGGGGAGGGACGGCGTCCGGGTCCCTTACGAGTCGAGGGGGAAGGGCGGATCCGTGCGGGCCGAGCTGCGGTTCGTGGCGGCGGCGGCGCGGACGCGGGTGATGTTCCTCAGCTCCTACTACGCCACGACGAGCGATCACTCGGGGTCGTTGTGCGGGCCGGTCGTCGACGATGTGAAGTTGCTTAGCGTGCGTTGCCCGAAGTAGAAGCGGGCACGCATGGGTTCTCTGGGCTTAAAATTTGGGCGACTAGATCCAATTTTGCATTTACTACACGGGTATACCTTAAAGTTTTATTTCACGTCTCTGTATACGAAATATTCTTGGAGAAAGGTCAGCACTTGAATCTATGATTCTTCTCCGAATTTTAGGTCATTAATCTGAATCTATAATTCTTCTCGAATTTCAGCTGTCGACTTCTTTTTATGATGGATTTGATAAGCCCACGATACACCTCTCAAACAGGCGGATTGAGTCGGATTTAGGCAAGTTAAAAAATGATCTGATCTAAATAGATTTGTGTAATCCGTTCTGATCAAATAAACCTATTTAACATCAATATCACGCTTAAATCAATTTATAATTTATTTAAAAAAATATAACTAATCGATATAACAAGTTAACCCATTATATACGGATTAAGAAATTGACAGGTCTAGTCGCGAATATATTCCAAAATGAAAATAAATCTATTAAATTAGATTCGCATGTGTGTGTATCGTAATACTGCAATTCTAACCCGTCAACGTGGCGCCTTGTGGACCAATCCCGCGAACCGCCTTCACCACGTAGTGCCTCGAACATGCGCCGAAAGCGCACAGCGCACTTTAGCCTCCTCGACCAGGTCCACCACCGCCCACGTACGCACGTAGCCAGGCCATGTGGTCGTCACATTCGACACGACTCGGGCGCACGCTAGCGTCGCCACGTTCGAGTGCAAGGCGCGAATCGCAGCAGAGCCATTTTTAACTTCAAAACTCCCACGCGGCTCGCCGCCCTCACCTCCGATCTCGGCACCGGCACGAATGGCGTCGCCCGCGTCGTCGTCGGCGTCGTCGTCGTCGTCGTCTTCGCTGATGTGGTTCAGGAAAGGCCTCAGGATCCACGACAACCCCGCGCTGCAGCACGCCGCCTCGCGGGCGCGGGGTCCCCTCTACCCGGTCTTCGTGATCGACCCGCGCTACACGGAGCCGGACCGGGCGGCCTTCTCCCCCGGCTCGCCCCGGGCGGGAGTGAACCGGATCCGGTTCTTGCTCGAGTGCCTGGCCGATCTGGACGCCGGCCTCAGGAGGCTCGGCTCGCGGCTGCTGGTGCTGAAGGGGGAGCCCGGCGAGGTGCTGATCCGGTGCTTGGATGAGGTGATGAAATATGGATTTCGAGTTACGTGCATGCGCATGCGTGCCTTGTGGATTCGGTGCTCGGTCGATGGAATGTTGTATGCGACGCTCATGCATGCTTCCGACTTGTCGTTAAATTATTTGCTCATGAGATGGAATCTGGCTGTTGCAGTGGAATGTCGACAGGCTTTGCTTCGAGCACGACACGGAACCTTACTACCAAGCTCTGGATAAGAAAGTTAAGGTGAGAAACTCTGTTTGACGCCTTCGTGGTGGTTCATTGCGGTTCTGAAGTGACGCAGCAGTTACTGTCCGAGCTCCGGACAAGCGATGGTGGGGGGAGATTCGCTGGCATTTTTTTTAGTGAATGATGAAATTGAGCTGTTTATCTGTGCTTGTTTTATCTAATGAGAGATTGTCTTGTCCGCGAGGACAGAACTTTGCATCTGCTGCCGGCATCGAGACATTCTCGCCCGTGAGCCATACGTTGTTTGATCCCGCAGACGTTATAGCGAGAGTAAGTCCTAGTTTTAGTTGTCTCGTGAGCAGTTGATGTTTTGAGCTTGCCTCCACGCTTTGTCATGGTACTCTCTGCTAATATGTGGCGGTCTTGTCCTGGTTTAATTTTTATTGCTTGTGGGAATGACTTATCAGAATGGAGGAAAACCACCTTTGAGTTACCAATCATTTCTGAAGCTTGCTGGAAAACCCTCATGGGAGGGGTCGCCGATTTCGACCATGCTTTCTTCTGTTCCTCCGGTTGGGGATGTTGGAAGATGCGAGGTTTTTGAAGTTCCTACACTGATTGAACTTGGTTACGATGAAACTGAGCAGGTTAGAGCTGCTGAGGCCTGCAATTTTCGATTGTCTTAAGACTGTCATCAATATTCAAGAAGCAAGCTTATTGCAGGATGAAGTGGCCCCTTTCCGAGGTGGAGAAACTGCAGCATTGACAAGAATGAAAGAGGCACTCGGTAACAAGGTAGGGTACTTTACCGAAGCTAATCGAAAAACTGAGCCCATTCCAATGGGCTTTCAGTTGTTTTATATCTGTTAATCTATTTGCAAAGTACAATTTCTGCTCAAGTAGCTATAATTGATGTCAGCATACGTCGTACGATATTATGGTACTTTTGTGGTTCCGGTATAGTTAATTATGTTCCCAACTAGTTTAGAACAGTTCGACCCTCAAGCTATTGGTCAAATGTCTTTAACCAATAATCCTTGGTACTTTGGTGCTTTGCTGAATAGTATGTTTATTGTTAGCCAATGGTCTTTCGTTTGCAAGTTTATATGTCTTTGGCTGCTCTCCAAATGGGGGACATAACTCCGCCTTCAATTTTTGCTGCTGATATTGTCTACGGAGTTTGATTGTTAGCCTGATAGTGCTCTTGCAACTGATGTAAGAGCAAAACAATCCAGCATCTCTGATTGACGAGATGCTGTAAGCCAAGATATAAACCTATGAATCTAAATTTTATTAGGTATTGCCAATTGTCCGTGGAAAGTATCATGCTGTCTTTTTGTGTGCTTAATCAGGATGGCGCTAGTATTCTCTGTCTATGTGATTTTTCCATCCAAATTCACTGAACGAAAGGTGAATGCTACATGTTTAATTCGATTGGTGTGTCATTCTTCATGCTGTTGGGAACTTCTTGTAAAATGTCAATTCTTTCTGTTGTCCTGAGCATTCTCCCCCTTGTGGTAATGTAGGCTTGGGTAGCAGATTTCGAGAAACCAAAGGGCGATCCTTCTGCTTTTTACAAGCCAGCCACAACAGTTTTATCGCCCTACTTGAAAGTGAGTTCAAACCGAGACAGTCCTTTGACATCTTGTTTTATTTATGCTACATCCCAATATGTTTCGCTTCCATAAAATCAAATTCCATTGGTTCGTTTCTTAAATTTGGGGCAGTTTGGATGTCTCTCATCCAGATACTTCTACCAATGCCTACAAGACATTTATAAGGATGTCAAGAAGCATACTTCACCTCCTGTTTCTCTTCTGGGTCAGGTCAGTTTCTAATGACTGTCATCTTATGTATTCTTGTTCCAACTGTAAAAACTTCCAATAATTATCTCTAATCATTTCCTTTTTTCATTTTGAAAGTTGTTGTGGCGAGATTTCTTCTACACAGCAGCTTTTGGTACTCCTAATTTTGATAAGATGAAGGGTAACAGGATTTGTAAGCAGGTGATTAGAACTTTTGGCTTATGGTAAACTGATATCAATAGCAACGTCTTCTATCCCTAGAGCAATTTGAATCCTTGCTAGACACTAGAAGTGTACTGTGGAGGTATTCTCCAGAAGTACCATTTTGTACTTACTATACTCTTTGGCCGTACAGATACCTTGGAGCGATGACGAGCAACTGCTTGCTGCTTGGAGGGAAGCTAGGACAGGATACCCTTGGATTGATGCTATCATGGTGCAGGTTAGACGGGGAAAAGTTGCTGTATTGTTTGGGCGACCTTTTTTTTTTTACTGTAGTTATCCGATAATTAAACCACAAATGCATTTTTCTAATGGTCTCGTCTTGCCCTTTATAATCTAATCTATGTTGCTGATGTAGCTCCGCAAGTGGGGTTGGATGCACCACCTAGCTCGTCATTGCGTAGCATGTTTCTTAACACGTGGAGATCTGGTATGTGACATTTATTCTGTCAGATTTTTGTGTGTACGAGAGCTTCCAATTTCTTTTCTTTAAATAAACAGCATCTGCATGCAGTTTGTTCACTGGGAAAAAGGACGAGATGTTTTCGAGAGACTGCTCATCGACTCTGACTGGGCAGTCAACAATGGAAACTGGCTGTGGTTATCATGTTCTTCGTTTTTTTACCAGGTACGTACCATCTCTTACTTCCATTGCAATCACGAGACAGTTTAGTTCCTAGTTCTGATATTTACGTGTGGACAAGGGAAATGACTTGCTTTCACCTCTGTATCCTGTATTCTTTGGATAAGATTCTCAGCATCATCACATGCTTGTCAACTGCTTTATCCATGCTGTTTTTTGTGGGATGCAATACATGCTTTCTTATTCTATGTTAGTGATCTGCTACAAGTAATTTATAATTCGTACTTGTCAACTTAAATTTCCTAAATGAATTGTATATCTGGCAGTCTATAGTTAGTATTAAGGTAAGTCGGTCTAATTTGGGCTGGACCATTGCACCTATCAGAGGCTTGTATTCTTGCCTCTTGGAGCAGCATCATCTTTGTGGAAATATGGATGTGCTGTTTCTGAATGATTCTTTTCAACTAGACAAACATTTACTTGAGTTTCTGAAGTTCTACTCATTGTTGTCATGTGCAGTATAATCGCATCTATTCTCCAATAACCTTTGGGAAAAAATACGACCCCAATGGCGGCTACATACGCCATTTTTTACCTGTATTGAAGGGTACGTGTATACATTAGGACCATCTCTGTCACTTTTTCTTGGTTGAGGGCTAGCTTCTCATTTCAAACTTATGACTGGGTGAAAAATAATCAGATATGCCAAAGGAGTATATTTATGAACCATGGAAAGCTCCCTTGAGCATTCAAACTAAAGCAAAGTGCATAATTGGAAGAGATTATCCAAATCCAGGTTTGCTATCTGAACTCTGTTTTACTCTAATGGAGATTTCTGGCAGTTTCCTAAAGTATGCGATGGCGTGCATGCAACATATTTGAAATCATTCATAGGTCATTCAGTCAGAGGGCGGTGCTTAACTGTATAGAACATGATTTACATAGAAACAATTTGGATGTGCATCTGTCCTCTAGTCTTGACCAAAGATCGAGAGTGTGCTTATCCAGTTGGTGTTGATTCAGCAACCAACTCATGCATAAACGCTAGCTTTTACAATTTAGGATGTTGAGCCGGGTGGGGGACTTCGCATACGACAATTTTTTATCTTTACATAATCGGAGAGTTGGGCGGGGGGGATAGTTGGATCTAATTCTTGTGAATATGAGGTCCTAAGTTTAGAAAGAAATAATACTTGGATAGGAGAAATCTTTTGCTTCACAATACAAGTTCCATCACAATTAAAAGAGACGTGCTAAAAAATTGCATTCTGCAAATATCTTCTTATTACTGTGCTTGATTGAGTGTCATATACCTGATTGGCTCAAAATCAATAGTTGTCGAAATAATGTCAACAGAACGCCATAGGCCCTCTGTAATTTCTGCTCTCACTTCTTCTGTTATCAGTGGTCTCTCACGATTCAGCCAGCAAAGAGTGCAGACGGAAGCTGGCCGAAGCATATGCTGTAAACCAGAGACTGAATGGCATGGTGAGCGATGAAGATCTGAAGAGCCTGAGGAGAAAGCTGGAAGAAGATCAAGAAAAAGAGCCAAGAAATACAAAGCAAAGGCGAAAACACAGCAGCTGATTTAAAAAATCAACGTAATCCTTCCTACTGGCAAGGCTGACAAATCTGTCGTGGATAGTGTCGTCATGCTTCTAAATTTATGCCGAAGGGCGCGGGAAGTTATGGGTCTCGCGGATCAACTGGACTACTTTTGATTGTAACTAGTATAGCATCTGACTTGGTTGATGACTGTTGTGCTCTTCGACTCGATAAGCTAGTTGTAAATATTGTGAGTGAGCAGAAGTAGTTCCGTGCCATAACTCTCAGTAGAGGTAGGTTCAGTTTTTAACTATGTGAAATGCATTGGACAACCATCAAGATAAAGCTTCAAGTTGGCCTAGGGCCGATCTCTTAGAATCAGAGAACGGAAGTGGTAATTCACATTCATGGTTGGTGCGTTTTCCGAGATTATAATCGTTGTATAATAGCCAAAGGAAAGCCCGAGTTGCTGTGCGATCTAGATTTCTAGCGTTGGTTCATGACGTAGCCGTGGGACTAGCCAAATAGGCTATCAAACAAACCGATCGATCACTTGGTCGAACCGGTCGAACCGTCTTTCTAGTCCGGTTCTGAAAACACTCCCGGGGAAAGCGTCCGGCTCGGTTGGGCGGCGGATCCAGGTGGGCCGTGCTGACGTGGAAAGCCGCGAAGTCAGGTCCAAGAAACGCAGCGCGCAGAGCTTTCCTCATTTCAGGCCGCCGCTCTTCCCACTCTGCGCGAACTCTCCCGACTGCTTCGCCTCCTCAGATCCATCAGCCGAGCTCCCGCGTCAAGCTGCGACGAATCCGCAAGCATGTGGAGGAGACTCGTCTCTTCACAATTCCCAGCCCTGGCCGCCGCCGCCGCGGCGTCCACTTCCGGCCGATCCGCCCTGTCCGCCGCCTCCCGATCGCTCGTTCCTCCCGCTTCTTCCGCTTCCGTTCTCGTTCGCCGCTTCGGCGTCGGTTCCGGTAGGTGCTCTGATCCTCCGTGCTGCAACCGTTGCTGATGATCACGCGTAGGCTGGTCGCATTGTCGATATCGATCTGGATTTTTTTTTGGCTTCGATGCCTGGTTGACGAGGAGGCGTTGTTGGCTTCTTCTTTTTACGTGTGACCCGATGGATGCCGATGATCGAGCAGGAAAGGATGGCGAGAACGATTCGCATGCGCGTTTAGATTAGTTTGTTTCTCTAGATATCGTTGTCGGTAGTGGTTTTGATAATGTAGATGTAGCATGAGCGCAAAAGGATTAAAAATAAAAAAAAAAACAAAGCGAGGGACCTCTTTGTTAGGCGAAGGCGTGTGAAACTTATGTGGATTCATTTGGTTGTTCAGCGCAAAGTGCTGTGAAGAAGAAGGTTGAAGATGTGATGCCGATTGCTACTGGACATGAGCGAGAGGAGATTGCGGCTGAGCTTGAGGTGGTCTTTCTCTCTTTCCTTTATCGATCTTTCTGTAGCTGAATGGTTTCGGTAAAGCATTGGTGTTTGTTTCCCTAAAGTTATTACTTTGTGCAGGGAAGGAAACTTCTTGATATAAACTATCCCGTCGGTCCTTTTGGCATGAAGGTTAGTCTCATAGAGTTGATTGCGAATCCGAGATTTGCATTTTATCTCTTCGGCATCTCTTCTTATTGCAAGTTGTGATAGTTAGTGTCTATAGACTGATCTGTTTACCCTTGGAGTACATTATTGGTCTCATGCTGCTTTCGATAGTTGTAGTTTACTTATTACCTAATAATTGTTCATTTGATGCAATACAGTGACATCTCGCATTTGATGTTTACATATGGATGTCTGTGCTGATGAGGTCCTTTCCATATTGTTCAGACGTTAGAATCAGAAAACTCAGCACACTGGTTACTTTATTTCCTACTGCAGTTATAGGCACTTCTAAATGTTTGAATGGCAGAGTTTTATGGTTTTGCTTACAATGTCGGATTAGTTAATTGGTATATGTTCAAAATGGTGCCGATGTTTTCTCTTTTTCGTTTCTGAACGAGCGCTTGCTGCAAACTCATGCTTCCACTTTACATTCAATTTTGTCGATCCACTGAAATAAAGTTATATATACGATTGACTACTTTCTTTCTATTTGCTAAGTGCTTCTCCCAAAATGAAATCATTAACTCAATAGGACCAGTAAAGCTACATTGACCAATAATTCAAGTCAGACCAATATAGGATTTTTGGTCAAGTATACATCGTGACAGTGTAATTTGGACGCTTAACATGCATTATTATGATATAGGTTAGTAAACAGAAAAAGAAACTCAGTACTGGGAGTTTACAATGTTGTAGAGGCATGTCGCTTGGTGGCTGATTGTTCAGTTGTGAGTAAAAGGTTGATAAGCAATGCTGTTCACCAATGATCATCAAGTTCAGGTAGGAACCTTGATTTTCTGGAGAAAATGGTTCCTTAATTACTACAGATATCTAGAGTGAGTTAGTTTGCCTCCGAGTGTCTTTGGCTTACACAATATGACATGGTTTGTGAAAATTGAAATGTTTGAAGTTGTTTATCAGCGATATTGTGAATCTTTGTCCAATCCTTTCGTCTTTGCTGTTTAGGGGTGTTGAATGTACTTTTGTATTGTTCGATAGGCAAAGCACCGCGAACTTTCTAAATGCATCGCTTACTTTATTTTGTGATAATTAAGTTTATCGTTTGTATGTATGCAGGAAGCTCCAGCTGTCATTAAGTCCTATTATGACAAGAGAATAGTTGGATGCCCTGGTGGTGACGATGGCAAGTCCTTTTGCTTTCGTGACCCTTTTCCATTCACTCCCGTTCAGCCATGAGACACTTGCACTCATGCACGGGCACTTTTTACTGAAGCTTCTGTCAGATGTATTCTAATGTACTTTTCATTTTCGCTTGCAGAGGATGAGCATGACGTTGTGTGGTTTTGGTTGGAGAAAGGCAAGCCGCACGAATGCCCAGTGTGTTCACAGTATTTTGTTGTAAGTGGGGGAGCAGATTTCAGTATTTTCCTTTACCTTATTATGACCGGAGAAGACTGAGTGCATAATTTGAAATCCTGATACTACTATACTGAAATGACGTGTGCATACGGGTAGCATGAGTACTCAAGGAACTATCATTGCAATTGTATATATGTCGTATATGTTCTGAAAGGACTCCTTGCGTATTAACAGCTTTTTCTAGGTGACTTCTTTTAGATTGTTGAATGGACGACAAATTCATTTTACAATGTCAGCTACTTCTATCCTGGAAATGGATTGATCACGTTCTTCATTTTTTCTTCTGGTACTTGTTTGTTTTCCTTTGTACAGTATGGGTTACTCAGCTTGGTTGTGTGAGATGTGCCCTAGTTGGCAAAACTTTATGTGGATGAAATAGATTTTTTTGTAGTGTGATTTGAAGTAACTGCAGGAGGAGGTTTGCGTAATTATATTCTTCCTTAGCGAAATCGGTGGAGAATTGGCAAAGACATCAATGAATTTGATTTTTCAACTCTATAACTTGTTCAAGTATTTTTTTTTTTTGTCTCAACCTTGTTCAAGTATATGTATATCATTGGATCAGCGTTGCAGTTCATATGTACATTTGAGTGTCAAGTGGGAGCTCTTCAATTTTCTTATTGTGTCCTATTCTTATTCTTAGTAGGGACTTCTTCAAACTGGACTTGTGTAATTAAACAGGTATTTCAATCACAGAACTTTCTTATAGTACCATTTTGATTTACAGTTGGAGGTTGTGGGCCCTGGAGGACCACCAGATGGGCATGGCAATGATGAGGACCATCACTGATTCATCTTTCGATTTCCTAGTGGAATAAAGCTTTTCCATATACGCTGCAGAGTAAGAATTGGGAGCTCTCTGTTATGTCAGTTTCTAATTGATCCGGTTTTTTGTGGCTGTTGCTTGGCAACATTTTGGTCAGTTTTTTCTTTTTCATGGTATTCATGAGGCGATCACTGTTAGAAATGCGAATCTTGTTATATTTTTATTTTTTCGCTGGCAAGCATTCAATAAATTATCAATACATATTGATTCTTTCGTGAACATTCATCAGTATCTTTGAGAGAATCACAGAACATTTGTTATTTGTTTCATCTTTTTGTGCATATTTATGCTCTCTCGGAGTTGTGACACCTGTTAGATATACCTGCTTCACCAAATTCCAAGAGTTAAACCACAAATACAACTGGGAAGAACTGGTGAAGTGGATGAGGAACAGATGCAAAGAACTTGCAATGGAGCACAGGCATGCCAGGTGTGGATTTGTCATGCTAAATTATCTGTTAACCATTTCAATTAGAAGAGGCCCTTCTCAAAGTTGATTGCCTTTATTCTACTGTCTTGTCCACGGTGGTTTAAAGTTGTTTAGCTTCATCAGCTCACAAGCTTTTTGAGAACAAACCGGTGTCATTTCTTGAATCAAAAGAAAAACACCCGCCGTTTACGTCGCTTTCTTATGCGACAGAGTGGTGGGGGCGAGTAGGTGAGGGAAATGGGGGATGATTAGATATATTCTCGTAAAGGCTTTTGAGCGGTCCGTCCGTTCATGATCTTGGCTCACCAAAATGTGCATCAACGTGACGAGAATCAAAAGGGAATAGATTCAAAGCGTCCTGTCAAAATCATGCATGTCATTAGTAGGACAAAAACAGCTTTTCTTCCTATAAAGAAGAAATGCATGGAGAAGTTCTGTGGATACACAATAAATCTGTGTAAATTCTGTAAAATGCCTCCCACTTGCATGTGGATTAAATTGTCAATATCATTGTGCATGTTACGTGCACTCTCGAAGAGCCATAAAAGCCTTTGATTCGACTGTGCGAATCGTTTCTTTGCTATCAGCCAATGGGACCTTAGTTTTACAATGCATTTTCTGAAGCAATAAGTAAAGCATTGCTTGGCTTGGTCATACTTCTCTTTTGAGTTTGGGGTATATTGTCGATATGCCTCCCCGGCTAACTAAGAGAATGCGACGTCTTGCTCTTTTCTAAAGTCTCTCTTGAAGCTGAAGATATGGCTATACTTAAGCGACGAAAACCGAGCCATCATTAAGCCATTATGCTTTTGGACATTGCCAGTATCCTTAATGTTATTTTCCTAGATACAAGTCTCTACCCAGGAGTTTCCATCCAGTAGCTTTTATAGGTGCCTGCCAATTCTGGAGTTAGAATGTGCTAATGGATGCCTAGTAATCATATTCCAGTTCCATACTTCCATCCTTTTCTTTGAATAAAAGAAGGAAAAACTTTGCCTATTTGCCGACTTATGTTAATGTGGATCCATTGACGTGTAGCACATTGGAGTCTTAGTGCCAACAGCATATGTTGTCTAATCTTTAATTAATCCGAAACTTTGTGCCGAAACGTTCTTTTGTGGAAAGAAAACTTCACAGATTCTTCTAAAGAACGTGGGATTTAAAAAAGGAGTTGACGAACGAAAAGGGTTGCCCTTTTGACTTCATGCACATGAAGGAGGGGGGATAAGTTCCCACTTTGCATCTTCGAAGGTGTTGCTAATATTGTCCATATTCACACTTCACTACAAAACAATTACGTCACTACCACAGCAAAAGCTTGTCCTCCTGTCCGCAATTTATATTTGCTCAAGAGGGTGATATGATACCGCGAGCTTAATTAAAAAAAACCAAAGGTAGTTTATTCTACTTTCTTGACTCACCTGCTAAAATTATTCACACTCGCTCGAGGACGAAAGTCAATTTGTTACCTGAAAAGGGCCGGAAAAGGAATGTGTTGGTGTTCTCGGTGAGGTTTGATGTATACAATCAAGCGATGTCATCTGACGACACGAATTATTGTTTAAAAATGCGGTGTAACAAGAGAGAAAATCCCGCAACATCGCACAGGCACTCCCTAGTGGTACTGTTGCGGTCACAAGTAGCTGTAAGCAGTGTGTATGTTTGATTTCGCGTTCCATCAAAAGTAGTTTAGGTTGCAACACACCATCACAACATTAACGGCACGATCAAATGCCCCTAGGATGTGGTATAAACAGAATGACCATCCAATGATTTATTACATAATTCGGATTCATCAACAACTAATTCGGAAGAATTCATTCGGCGGCTGTTATTATATTCAATTAACTGAAAAAAGGATAGAAGATGGGGGCATTTTTAGTTTGGAAAAGCTTGTTAGCATAGGAGTGAGCATATTTAGATCTGAGATTTGACCTTTGAGCCACATTTGATTAATGGCAAATTACCTCTTCCATGAATTATGGGTGAGATGTATTAGTTGAGGTAAGAGATTTATGCAGCACAGGAGACAAGACAAGAGACAGCAGATCAGTTAAATTGAGTAGGAAATTAGATCAGGTCATCATTTTGTCCGGAGACAAATGTCACATTGTGTTTCGCGCGGTTTGGGATTTTGTCGTGTGCTCTGTTCAATGTAAAAATACAAACAAAGATCGGGACTCCACCAATGGCAGTAACCAAAAAGCACAGTAAGAAGCAAGGAACAGGAGAGGAAGGAGAGGGAAAAAGTTCAGTTCCTCTGTCTTCTGTCTAATCTCCAACAGGTTGGTAACTCATGAATGACTAGAAGCTTCAAAACTTCAATGTAAACTATGATAACCCCAGCTCTCCCTCTCGAAGTCTCCGTTTTCCCCCCTTCGTTTTTTCCATATTGGGTCCTGAAAAATGCAATTTATGGGATGGAACTTCACTTTCCGACTAATGGGTATCCATCAGTCACCAGAAATCTATAAACTAAGAAAGGTCTGTTGAAAAGAAAGATATTTTCTTTTACCAATTTGGGTTATTCCTTCCTGCATTCAGAAATATTCCTCACTTGCTGTGGGCCTTGCTTTTGGGTTTGTTTTTCCCTCTGCCACTGCTTGCAAGCATTTATTCCTCTCTAACATTGTAAATCGGTAAGCTGGCTAGCTCGAGTGTGGACGATGGTGCTTTACCCTGCTTTGATTCTCTGAGCTCCAAAAAGATATCTTGCTTTTTTTAAATGTTTTCCTTTTCGCTTTTTGTTGTCTTTGCCTATCTTTTTCAAAGGATACCTCTCCCTGTCTCTCTCTTGTGAGTTTCTAGGCGTTTTCTTTGGAGCAATGTGAACTGGTGCGGTTGCTACACATTCCTAGTGATGCATATTCATAATGTTCTATTCCTTTCCCACGTCGCCTTCGGTTCATTTGGTTATAAATACACACAGTCACGCTTTGTTTTTTCATTGCAGCTCTTCAAAAGCAGTCATCGCAGCTCAACTGCTATTTCCGTGTGCTTTCTAGAGCTAGGGGAATGAGCTATCGGCAGCATTCATCAAGTTCTGGTTTGTCCATCTTTAGTCAGACTAATGCTTAATCTTTCATGTTCTGCCATTCTTAATGATGCATGCGAACAAGAGCTAGATTTTTCTTTTATTTTTAGTGCATAGCATAAGAAGCATAGTGATACTGCTTTCCACTTTCACCAGCATAGCATGGCAGCATTGTCCCCAGAGAAGTTATCTTTTCAGTCCTAAGCGGAAATACCTCTTTTTCGCATTGTTGCCCCTCATAATGACCTTGTTTTTGCAACTAATTTCAGGTAATAGAATGTCCCGAAGAACATTTGAATTTGGGCGAACACATGTGGTGCGGCCGAGAGGGAGTCACCAGGCCACTATTGTTTGGCTGCATGGCCTTGGTGATAATGGCTCGAGGTAGTCTTGCCCATCATCACTCTGCTTTAACTCTTTTAGTGCGGTTTCTTTCTACGCCAAATTGCGTGAAAAAAAAGAACTTTTGTCTAGGAAGAAGCCCTTTCTTCTTGGACAGAGCTCCATCCTTTTAAAATTTGCTTGAATTATTTTTGAGTGTCTTTTTCTTCACTCTTCATTATGCTATCATTATGGCAGCGGAGAGAAGAACACATTCTAGTCTAAGATATTCATGTCTCTCGTTTATGCCCGGTTTCATTTTCACGAATGTTTGTTCTAGTATGTTCCCTGGTTTTTTCCCAAAAAGCCACGTTGTACTTTGTACATGGTCACTTTTTATTTTCATGCTTGAGAAAGAAAAGGAACTTATTAAAGAATATCAGTGTCTTGGCATGTTCAACAATTCACAGGATATTGTGGTCCAGATGATGCAACTTTGTTTTGGAGATTCTAACTCGTGCTTATTCCAATATATCATAGACATATATGGGTGTATGTATGTATGTATGTATGTATGTTTTCGTCTTGTCTTAGCTGAAGCTAACCTAGGGCTTCTGCTTAGCCTGAATGAGAGTGTTTGTAGTAGTTTTTAATGATGAGGCTAATCCACTGGGTTTCACTGCAGCTGAACGACTGCTCTCTAATTTTGCATAAGAATATTCCTAACTCAAACAAATATAATGATCTGGGAGAGACTTTTTTGGACGCTCAGTCTCAGATAATGTTATAAAGAGAATTGTCACTACGGTACAGCTATTTAAATGATTACGACAGATGAGAATGTCCAAATCGGGGTAGAAGAACTTTCTGCGGTGGCCATTGTAGATTCTCAAGTTCTTGAGATGAAACTTTCCCACTGTGTTGGTCCTAAGGCTATGCATATTTTGATGTCCTTCATCTGCATGAAAATTTCAAAATGAAGTAAACTCTAAATCTGCTTTCTTTGGCTGGCTCAGCTTGTCCCAGCACTTGGAATCCCTCTCTCTTCCTAATGTAAGTGCGCTCCTCCTTAATCTCTGCTGCTCAAAATAAGAATTAGTCTGATATCGGGAGGCTTATACATCTAGAAAACAATTTTCCTCAAGCAGATTAAATGGATCTGTCCAACTGCTCCCACCCGTCCCGTGGCTTTGGTAGGCGGATTTCCTTGTACTGCATGTAAGATGATTAATCTATTCCTGTCTTTTCTTTTTTCCAATGTGATCAATTTTGCATATTGTAATTTAAAAGTATGTTTTGATGCATGTTCCCAGGGTTTGACGTTCGAGAGATTTCAGAAGATAGTCCAGATGACTGGGAAGGCTTAGATGCTTCAGCAGCGCATATTGCCAATCTTTTGTCGACAGAACCAGCTGATGGTAATTAAGACCGGAAGAAAATTTTGTAGAAGAAGCATTTCTTTAATACATGCAATCTTTAATTTTTTTTATTCTTGATTACCTTCTGGAACTAATTTTCAGATTGTGGTCGTTAATTGAGCAAAAAGTTGGTATAAGAACTTCACTTTTTCGCAACTTTTGAAGTAGGAAAGTTTACTAATAGATAGTCCAAATACCCAAGGCAGTCACAATCATTTGCACCACCACTGTCTTTTTGGCTGATAGTATGTACCATGTGCTTCTCTGATATTTACTAGGTTGCTGATCAATCGACAATTCCATCTTGAATAACATTTCGTGACATAGCGACCACTTGTCATGTTTTTGCAGTGAAAGTTGGCATTGGAGGCTTCAGTATGGGTGCTGCCACAGCTATTTACTCAGCAACCTGTTTCGCTCTGGGTAAATATGCAAATGGAAGTCCATACCCAATCAACTTAAGGGCAGTTATCGGTTTGAGTGGTTGGCTTCCAGGCTCAAGGTAATTATTCAAAGTATGTTATATTTTCCATGTAAACGGTCAGTCCACACTCCTTTTCTCCATAGGTTATGTTTAGACAAAAAAAAAATTTTGGGAGCAATCGCACCTCTCTTTTGGTTTATGAGACTCTGCGTCTATTGTTGTCAAAAGAATATCATGAAGTCTCTAGTAGCCAGAGTCCTGCATACTTCATACCAACTCACCTTCTTTTCGGGAGAGAAGTAATCTGATTCAGCTATTTCTTCAGCATATCCGACTTATTTCTCGATTTTAGCGTGGTACTACTAACAATATGAACCCTGCTAAAGTCATGTTATCTGAAGGAAGCCTAAATTGATAAAGTTGGAAGGGGTTACCCAAACATGTTCTTTCAGACAAGTTAATTCTCGCTTTCTATCACAGGAGCTTGAGAAACAAAATGGAGGTTTCCAATGATGCTGCAAGGCGTGCCTCATCCTTGCCTATTTTTCTTTGCCACGGCACATGTTAGTATTTCTCGTAAATCTTGCTCTTTCAGTCTCTCTCGCAAGTTCTTTCAATTCTAGTGATTTTCGGCCCCTCTAAATGGGAAATAACGGTGTTCTCGATTCTGCCACAGCTGATGATGTAGTCCCTTTTAATTTTGGAGAGAGGTCATCCCGCTACTTGAGCTCAGCAGGATTCCAATACGTTACATTCAAGTCTCATGATGGGTATTGAGCTGATTCCCTTATATTAGGAAAAAAGTATACACTGGACTATCAGACTTATACATTTATGAATGCTAATGCATGAATGCGCAGGCTCGGTCATTACACGGTCCCTAAAGAGATGGAAGACGTTTGCCATTGGCTTACTGCTAGGCTGGGGCTCGAGGGTTATGGCTCATAACTGATTCAATACCGAAGCTTCGGTTTCCTCAGGCATTGGTGGAAAAAGAATGGATGACCGACATATTGCCAAGAGAGGAGAGAATAAATGAGAAGTAGGATGAATACCGATACAAGGAGAAGCGGATGAGGGGGGGTACACGCTATACAGTTTAATTCACCTTCGCTATTTTCTTCTTGCCTATCCTAATAAAGTTTTTGGAAGTGCTGCTTACACATATGTAGCATGTAATGGTTAGTAGAGATCTACTTTTTTCCGGAATTTAGAATTCTTTACGAAAGAAGAGTTATGTTTTATCTTTCATGTGGCAGCTCTCTCTCTCTCTCTCTCTCTCTCTCTCTCTCTCGATCTCGACATAGAAGTGCGCATGAATAGCCTATAGAAACCATGGCACAGACCTTTTGGTTCATTGAACACTTAGGTTGATGGATATGTGATGAGCTTGATTCCATAAAGAATGAGGTCTTATCTAATGCAAGGAGTCTACCTGCAAGATCGACGGACACAAACTCTGTGCCACTAGTGAGCTTCACATTAGATCCTACTCTTCTTTTGAGTGAGCTTAGGAATGGACAAATCTTGATCTTCAAGTGTGCTGTGGAAGTCTGGAAAATTTGGAAAGTTCAACAACTGAAGGGGTCCTTCAAAGTTCACTTGCAAGGAAGGTAAATGAACAAAATGAAAGGGAAAATTACCCGGTTCAACGAGTCCTGTAGTATAAAAGAGGTTCAACTTTGCCGGCTGGTAGATAACGCTCAACAGAATTTGTATGGTTAACTCCTGCAAAAATCAGCTAAATATTCCTGAATGCAGACAGGACTGCAGGACTCTTGCTTGGGCTGAGTAGGACACTGGCCAATGTAGGGAAATGCAAATCCTCACTTGAACCTGCTGAAACTTTCTTCTCTAGGAAACGACAGAAACAGATAATACGAGGATATGACCAATTGGTGTGATTTACCAAACAATCTTTCCCGGGTTTCCCGGACTAGGTTCCGGTTAAGAAAACATGTGAGTTGATTTAAAGACAGGAAAAGCAGGCGGCAAATCAGCTCCTGAAAATCGTTCTGCATAGCGCAACACTTTAGATTAAATCAAGAGAGAAACATTGCAAAAGTAATTGAAGAATGGGGGGATTCCTGCAACAGCAAAAACAATTTAAAACATTCTCATAAACTAGTCAGGTACTGAGAAGAGTCACAGGAAGCACAATCTAAACGATTGAACCGATCAAACCGAGCAAACTGAATAGACATTAGAATACTCAGAAATCAATTCATCAAGCACTGGCGAGAATCGAGGCGTATCAGGACTTCTTGGGAAGGAGGAGCATCTGATGACTAGGCCGGATCACAATTGCTGCTGTGAGCGTCCGTCTCAAGCACTAGAACAAGTCAACATGCGCGTATCAAACATCAGATTAACGTATGTTCTAATGTCTACCCAAAACAAGTGCATAGCGCATCCATATCAAGAATGATGCATAAACATTGTTTGCGTAAGTTGGCACAGAAATCTCACATTTGAACAAGTGGGTCACATCCAAAAATGGGCAAGAATCCATGACATTAGTTAGTTTGCTAATCTTTTAAAAATTTAATCCGAGCTACTGTAAATTCTTCTCTCTATGGGCCTCAACTCGTTTTTCATCTGTTCTTCTGGGCCCATATTCGCCACAAAACTCCACCTGGTCTGCTTGGAGATCTGATAAACCCTCCAAAAACCCCTAAGCGCACCAAAAACTTTCCGGCGAAATCAAAGTTCCGATTTTTACTGCATTTTCCCTCACTTTCTCGCCGACCCGCCATGAACTACAGGTTCCACAACCTCCTCGGCGCCCCCTACAGGGGCGGCGACGCCGTCATCACCAGGAACACCCACCTCATCTCCCCCGTCGGCAACCGCATCTCCGACACCGACCTCCTCAAGTCCCAGGCGGTCACCCTCCCCATCCAGTGCTCCTCCAACATCGCCCGCCTCGCCGCCTCCCCGACGGCACCTTCCTCCTCGCCGTCGACGAGAACCGCCGCTGCCTCTTCATCAACCTCCCCCGCCGCGCCGTGCTGCACCGGATCACCTTCAAGCACCCCGTGAGCGCCCTCGAGTTCTCGCCCGACGGCAAGCTCATCGCGGTCGGCGCCGGTAAGTTGGTTCAGATATGGCGGTCCCCGGGATTTAGGAAGGAGTTCTTCCCGTTTGAGCTGGTTAGGACTTTCGCTGATTGCGATGATAAAGTGACGTCGTTGAAGTGGAGCCCCGATTCGTTGTATTTGCTGGCCGGGTCGAAAGATTTGACGGCGAGGTTGTTTTATGTGAGGAAATTGAAGGGTGGTTTTAATAAGCCCTATCTGTTTTTGGGTCATAGAGATTCCGTTGTTGGCTGTTTCTTTGGTGTGGAGAAAAGGACGGACAGGGTCGATAGGATTTACACGATAACTCGTGATAGTTACATATTCAGCTGGGGTTACAGTGGGGATGTGGAAAATACGGGCGGCGAGGAGCCGCCTGCACCGGGGACTCCAGAGAGAAGTAATGAGAGGACTTTGGAAGTTAATGCGAAGAAGAGGAAGGAGCTCGGTGGTAACGAAGATGGTGTGGAGGATGGTGAGTGTTTGTTGCATAGAGGTAAATGGGTGTTGCTGAGGAAGGATAGTTTTATGCAAGCACCGGCCAGATTGACATCTTGCGACTATCACTGCGGACTTGACCTCCTGGTTGTAGGGTTCTCTAATGGTGTGTTTGGCTTGTACCAAATGCCCGATTTTGTCTGCATCCACTTGTTGTCAATCTCAAAGGACAAGATCACGACTGCAGTATTCAATGAGCTTGGTAATTGGTTGACATTTGGGTGTGCAAAGCTCGGGCAGTTGCTTGTGTGGGAGTGGAAATCCGAGAGTTACATACTGAAGCAACAAGGACATTATTTCGATGTGAACTGCCTTGCATATTCACCTGATTCACAGCTTTTGGCCACTGGAGCAGATGACAACAAAGTGAAGGTAATTTCGATTTTCTCCATGAGAAAATCGTTTTCTTTGCATGCTTGACGTCCATTGGAAATGTCTTGTGATTTGGGTAGATATGTGTGCTTTGAAGTTGTGTGTGCTTAAACCTGGACAATAGTTTCTGGTGGTTCATGTAAAAGTTCTATTCGTATTTCGCCAAGCAAGCTGCACCTTAAGCTTCCTTTTGTGGGGCTGAGTGCTTGCATTACTTAGAGGTTCTCTTTTTAAAGCATCGAATCAACTTGACCTCCCTAAGAAGGGCTGGACTATTGCCACCCCCATTTTGGATGGAACCACCTTTTTATATAAAGTGACAATAACACCCTTATGCCATTGATACTCAGTTAAGTATTAATAACGTTATTAAAATTCTCTTACTTTCCATTCAAAGTTAAGGGTGGAAATGACCTCGAAATATTTTTTCCTTTATTATTAACCATTCTAAGTCCTGTACAAAAAGTGCGATTCTATAAAACAATTGGATTTTTTTATTTAAACCATAGAGTCTGATTTCATTCATTGACCATTCTCAAACATTATTAAAATTCACTTACTTTCCATTCAAAGTTAAGGATGTTTTTGTCACTTTAAACAAAGGCGTGTGGTTCCATCTAAAATGGGGGTGGAAGTAGCCCCACCCCCTAAGAATTGATAGAAGGAAATTTTTGGCAAATTGACTTTGCCAGCATCATGGTCCTGATTTTTTTGCTCATTTCTTTTCTATATACTTTGAAGATTCTATTTCTCAACAATTGATGCTACTTTGTGTTGATGGACACTTTGACCTGATGTGGAAGTTTCTTTTGCACGTTCCAGGTCTGGACTGTTTCCTCAGGCTTCTGCTTTGTGACATTTTCGGAGCACACCAACGCAATTACTGCTCTCCATTTTATGGCTAATAACCACTGCCTCCTTAGTGCATCCCTTGATGGGACTGTTCGTGCCTGGGATTTATTCCGCTATCGAAATTTCAGGACATTTACAACCCCTTCTTCTAGGCAGTTTGTTTCTTTGACTGCAGACCAGAGCAGTGAAGTTATATGTGCAGGAACCCTTGATTCATTTGAGGTTTCTTTTTTTTTTATCATGGCAAAGGAATTACTGCTTCGTAGTTATTTATAATCCTAACCGAATTTTTTCGCTTGTACCAGATTTTTGTGTGGTCGATGAAGACGGGCCGCTTGTTGGATGTTCTTAGTGGTCACGAAGGCCCTGTTCATGGTTTGATGTTCTCTCCCACCAGTGTGAGTAGCTTGTGCTTTTTGTCCATGTTTTCCTTATAACTACTGTTCATGATCTTAATTTTCACTTATTATTTGAGTCTGCATTAATTCTGGTGTGCTTATTTCGAAGTCATTGCTTTTCTGGTGCCGTTATAATCTTAAAGCATGTTTGGTAATTGAATTCTTGAATGTTCCAGTGTAGTTTGGATTTTTAACGATTGGTTCTGTTACATCTTTTTGGCTGACGAATTTTTTGTATCCATCTTAGGCAATCCTAGCTTCATCCTCATGGGACAAGACTGTCAAACTGTGGGATGTTTTTGAGGCAAAAGGCGCTGTCGAAACATTTCCTCACACACACGACGTTCTTACAGTTGTTTATCGTCCAGATGGAAAGCAGTTGGCTTGCAGTACATTAGATGGACAGATTCATTTCTGGGATCCAATTGATGGCTTGTTGATGTACACAATTGAGGGTCGTAGAGACATTGCTGGGGGTCGACTTGCAACAGATCGTAGAGCAGCTGCTAACTCAAGTTCTGGAAAATACTTTACAACTCTATGTTATTCAGCTGATGGGAGTTACATTCTAGCTGGAGGAAGTAGCAAATTCATTTGTTTGTATGATGTTACCGAACAGGTGGGTTTTTAGCAGTTCTATTATGTCTCGCTTTGTCGATGCTCTAACGTTGCAATGCTCTGAAAAATCTCTAGTCTTGGTGGTATGTTCCTATTTATTTTTTTGTATTCATACATCTAGGGCACTTTTGTGATTGGAAGATAATATTACAGAAACTTGGATTGATTAACAAAATTAAACTTACACCTGTCCTAGTTCAAGTGTTCTTAACTCTTTATATTAGAAATATAATTGCTTGTGTGCCGGAACATTTGTAATCTGATCAGAAGATTTAGAGATTTAACCTGGCAATTTTCAGGGAGAATAAAGGACTTTTCACATTGTTCTTACTATATGCTGCAAGTTAAGATCCGGTTTGTACTTGATGCAGAATGTCTCGTCTTTTTTTTCTGCATGTTGCTGTAGTTTCCTGTGCAAGTGAAAATGTGCAATAATTTCTCTCATTTTTTTAAGCAGGTCAAATTTGTCTATGATACACGTCATTTATTTTATTTCTTGGAGCTCCAACTTGGTATGCATCTGATGCAACAAGGTTTTCTTTGGTTACTCGAGAAGTGTAATGGCCAGTAAATCCAGTGCCCAAGCAGTCTTCTGCACTGTAAAGGCTGCACTGCTCCAAATATTTGACTCTTTTGTGATAAATAGTAATAAGTAATCTCATTTTCTATGAGGAACCTTTTTCAGGAAGGACAAAAATAGTGCAGACCTTTTCTTCCCCCTTTTAGGCCGAGTGTAGATAAAACTTGAAACTGCTTGTGGCTTGACATTTTAATTGGTCAGCAGTCGATTGCGTTACCAATTATTTCCAAATTATACACGGAGAAATACCTGTTTGTATTGCCTGTCTTGACGCATGCTTAGGTTTCTCTATCTTTCCTCTATGTTGAGTGGGTGCATTTGTGTTCTACCTCTTATTGGCTATCTACTAATGCATTTTATCTACGATTCACAGGTTTTGCTACGGAGGTTTCAGATAACCCATAATCTGTCTCTAGATGGAGTACTTGATTTCTTGAATTCAAAGAAAATGACAGACGCTGGACCTCTAGATTTGATTGATGATGACGATACTGACACAGAAGAAGGAGTTGACGGACAAACCCGGGGAAAGTTAGGCTATGACTTACCGGGATCCATGCCTAACCATGGACGCCCCATTATTCGAACGAAATGCCTGAGAATTGCCCCAACTGGCAGGAGTTTTGCAGCTGCAACAACTGAGGGGGTTCTAGTTTACTCCACTGACGACACTTTCATCTTCGATCCAACTGATCTAGACATTGATGTGACACCAGAGGTACAGCAGTTGGATGGTAACATCTGGTCTTAGCTATGAGGAAGGAATGTCAAAAAGTTTAATTTAGTTTTGTGAGACATCTTAGGCAAAGTGGTGATTGCAAAAATGGCTTCTTGTGCTTATACTGGAATTTTGAAGCAGCAAATCCATAATTGTTTTCACCTTTGTTTCCCAGGCCATTGATGCAGCTCTAAGTGATGGTTTGATAAAGAGGGCTTTGATTCTCAGTCTTCGTTTGAATGAAGATACACTGATCAAGAAATGTGTTTTTGCTGCAAGTCCGACGGACATCCCAGCTCTTGCTTCATCAATTCCTTCTAGATATTTGCAGAGGCTAATAGAAGCTTTTGCTGGTCTTTTAGAAAATTGCCCCCATTTGGAGTTCATTCTTCGGTGGTGCCAGGTATTACGTGAGGGTCTGGAATGTTTAAACATATCTGGGTTCAATAGCTTGTTCATATGTTCAATTATAATATCGCTTGGCTTGTCTGGCAGGAAATCTGCAAAGCTCATGGTCAGTCTATCCAACAAAATTCGAGGACTCTGCTTCCTGCCTTGAAATCCCTGCAAAAGGCAATCACAAGAATGCATCAAGACTTGGCAGATACATGTGCTTCAAATGAATATATGCTTCGGTATTTGTGTTCTGCAGGCACCAGACAGAAGGGCTCACGATGAGATGAGAGCCACTTTACCGAGTATTTGTTTGATGGGAAGGCTCATAACTGTTGTCTTATTGACAACCTTACCAGATCATCATGCCATCCTTACAATATCTTGCAGAGAGCCCCTTCATATACAGAGTACTCCCAGCGTCTAAGAGCTGGAGTGCCATCTTCAAAAGCATTCTTTTCAGGCTTTGGCAGTCCACAACAGAACAGGGGCGTTCCTTAAAGTCCTCCACTTCGCATTCGTTGATTGTAGATATGTTTAATGATCCTCTGACATCTCGGGTTTCAATTGTTTGTAACTGCAACTCGGGCCTCTTGAGCGTCTTATTTTTGGAGATGGGTTATTGTGTTTCTTCTCCAGATGTTTTAATAGGACAGTTTTGTATTCAGGAAGAGTTTTGTCAATTCTTCCCATTATAATTGTGAAATCGTCGTTATGGATTTCAACAATAGAAACTACGGGTTGAACTACTCTTCTTATATATGTGATTTTCCGTGTTTTGGTTGTGCGTACCCAGATTGTCTTCAAAGGTGTAGCCGCCGTGCGTAATAAGAACGAATTTGAATTGCATTAAGCAACGAATGTTCTTTAACGAATTGATCTCCACCATTAGATCATGTTAGGCTAAAGTGCCAGGCGACTTGTTCAGTTGGTTTTCACTTGCAATGGAAAGTTGATTTATTGAGAATTGTATATTTTAACCTCGTAGAAACTTTCGCAGTAATTAATGGGGTCACACTTACTGAAATATGAAAGTTAGCCATTAAGAAAATCGTAAATTGGTACAAGAAGATTGAACATATCAATATGTACGCTAAGTGAACATTTGAAAGTTGTTACCCGGTAGGCTAGCCATTCAATGATTAGAAGAGAGAAAAAAACCATAGCATTCAAAGGCTAGAAGACATGCAAGAAGAGAGAATAAAAACATGCACGACAATGCATTGATTCTATGTTCTTCCAAGACGACAATGTACAGCAACTACACATCTAATTAAAGGGCTGTCATGTTCCGATCACCAAATTCCGCGTCCACAAGGACCATGTTCTAGTAATCACCGCCTATTGCTAGATGCCGACCATCTGTGATCACGCCACCTAAGCCTCTGGGCATGACGCCTACCGCCAGAGAAGTCGTTGGCCCTCCGGACACTACTGTTGGACTCATATCCATATCTTCCCCGCGGTGTCCTCCGCTGGAATCCGGCCTCGCATCTGTCTGTGGCCTTGGTCAAGGCTCTGCAAGAGGAACTCATTCACCATCTCTGCCACAGACAAGGCCCAGGATAAATTGGCCGACCAATCGACCTCAAACGGGGCCATTTGATCCAGACTCCGATTTTCTGCCATAAACAAATGGCCAGCATCCGTTTCATCTTCAAGAAAAGCTGACTCCAGGGTGCTCCGGAAATCTTCGAGCTCTGTTTCCTGTTCCAACCTCGTCCAATCATGCCGCCGTGACGGATCCACTTCCGAGGGCCTGATATACGGGTGCTCAGATCTAGCGTGCTTCCTTAATTCTGAGTAAGTCCCAGTAAACGAACACGTCTCCAAGGAACAACTCCTCGGCTTGGAATTCATGTACTGGCGAGCAGCTTCAATGACAACCCAACCCAATATCTTCCCTCTACAAAAAGGGCAGATGAGCTTCGAGTCCACACCACTCCCACAAAGACTGCCACTACTAGATATCATCTGTCCCTCTATTGTGGCCGATGGAGGGACTTGTTGAGGTAATGCTGTTGAGGGAGACGGAACTGGTGATCCATAGAACTGATCGAGACAATTTGAATGGCGGTGGCTAGTGTTGCACATGTATGGCCGGCATCCGTTTTCTTGAGATGAACATATCAAGAGGACCGCGTTGTGAGGATGCTCCATACAAATGGGGCACCTAGCTTCCTCCCATTCCCTGATGTTTTCAGCTGAATCAACTGTGTTGTTGGACTCGCACAACTTAACATGCTGGGGGGAGCAAGGATAAGGAGCTGTTGAAGACCGATGGTCGACAATGGAACGTACCGTTCTATCCTTTGGCATTCTAGACTGTTGATACTTTCCCACTAAGCACTTTTAAAATCTCTGTAACATACAAGCGACAGAATCAGTCAAATAACATAAAAACTCCTGCCGCAGGAGTTGGTTTCTTATTCAGATGTAAACCAAGCATTGTACGATCGCGATTGTCTAATGTCGTCTCTTTTGATTTTAACACATGAAATTTTGAATTTTATTTAGTATCGTGTGCTTCCTAATTTCTTGAACGCATTAAGAACTGACATCTGAAGTCATATAGGAATTTCAATTGATGGAAAGCCAAAAAGATACAATTTTTATGCTGGCCCCGGACTCTACCGGATGATTCTACAGAAGAACAAGGCAATCACAAACAACTAAGATAATCCAAGTCCATTAAACCGAAGAGAGCCAGATAACAAAGGAACGTCAAAATCATGTGAGAACGCGATTACAAACCCTACCCTCCACAATAATCTCCTAATTACACCATCATCCCTAAGAATCAGAGAACCCCAAACAGCGCACAACACGAAGTTGAGGCAGAAAAACATGACCCAGAATCTCAAAACGACGCGAAATCTCCTGGCTCTATCCAAAACCGGTTCTTTCGCCACCAACCAGAACCTACGACACACTACGCAAACGGATCCCGACTTGTCGCGGCGATGGACAGTAGACAAAGCACGGGGAACAATCACGACTACCCACGATCCGTCACATCGATTCGAACCAGGTAAAGAGAAATTCCAGAGATCCAAGCGACCGCAAGAAGACCGAACCAGCAAAAGGCCGAGAAAATCAAGACGCGCCCATCAAACAGAACCGCAAGAAAAGGAAAACCCAGAAGAAAAAGAACGGAAAAGAAGAGCGAGGGATCGACGGGAAGACGACGACGACGACGACGACGGAGCAGAGAAACCGCAGAGGAGCTCACCGGAAAATCACACGCGCGCCGGACTCCGACGAAGACTTTGCACGCGAGAGCTTCTACTCAGGCGGGGCTTTATGGGCGTGAGGAGCGGAGACCGACTATCATTAATAAACCAACTTTAGATTGAATTAGAAAATCGAATTTATTACTTTAATCTTCGTTATTTCCTAAAGTATATCCTTTTCTTTTGATCGAAATTTCCTAAAATACATCTCACATTACCCTTTATTTTTTTTTTAACCAAAATTGGAGATGACGAAGTTTCCTAAACCTTAAACCTTCCGTTTTTCATTATTATAATAATGATTAGTGAAGTTGCACATGCAAATTCCTCGTATGGTGTGCACAAGGGATCTCGCAAAATTTTTTTATTACGGATTATCCGGATCAGCAGGTTTGTTATAAATTAGTTACTTACACAATATATAGGGATTAATGCTCTTAAGACTCGATAAAAAGAGATTCAAGAATTTTGAAATTGTCATACGCGACATAAAATAAAACTATACTATCACTCCTCCATCCATTGTTTAAGTACTAATAAAATTAACTAATTGAGGATATTTTAGAAAAGAAACAATCTTTAAATGTAGAACGTCCTCTTTCATGTTATATGAATATAGATGAAATAAAATAATCCATCGATGCAAACAAAAACAAACTTTGTTTTCATTGAGCTGATTTGTCTTACCATGATATATGTAAGTGGGTTAGGGACGAGTAATCAGATTGTAAACGGCCCAGATCGGTCTTATACTAGAGAGATCTGTCGAATTCTCGAGTTCATAAATTTCTTCCCGATGATGCTCGTGGGTATTTTGCATTTCTTTCCCACCTTTTGTCTTGTTGAATCATTTTATGTTTTTGGGAACTCATTGGTTGCATCTTTTTCCACCATTTTTTGAGTCCCACGGAACAAAAGAACGGATCCCTCAGAGAGAGTTGGCAAACAGAGCAAGACGAGGAGTCACAACTTGCAAGGACAAAGGGAAAGAATTTTTATTCCATTAAAAAAGTAGAGCTGTTGTATAGGGGTGAGCATGGTTCCAGCATCTATCCTGGAACCTGAAAACCTAATTAATAGGAGCTTGTGGGTTTCAGATTCCAAAATGTGCAAATAGGTTTTAGATTTTAAAAATTGAGGAACTTGTTTCGACGGGTAGGTTTCAGGTAGGTGGAACCTGAAACTTGTCTTTTTGTGATTCTGCAGTGATTTCGGGCATTAGATGATGAGGATATGATCTAAAACCACTAATTTGAGCTTTCATTTTATGACTTGTTAATGTTTCATATTTTTTGTGTGTCTAAATATAAATTGTGGTTAGTAAATCATAGCATTAAGTGATAGTTATTAAAGGTAATCATTCACTACAATTGTTCAATTAATAATACAGGTGTAACTTGAGCGGACTCTGAAACCAACCCTCAAATCTGTGATAGGATAGGTTCCAAGTTTCAAAAAATGAGGAACTTATACGGAATATGAAATTGCTCACCCTTAATATCAAGAATCTGTGATAGAATAAGTTTCAAGTTCCAAAAAATAGAAACCTGTACATAATATGGAACTGCTCATTCTTAGTATCAATTCACCCAATGACTTCTCATTTTAATTATATTTATTTGAATTGTAATGTCAAGAAAACTAATTTCTTGTATTTTCTTTGATTTCTTTGATAAATGACAAGCTTGTTTAATATTGTTGCGTTTATTTTTATTTTGTTTAATTAAAAATGCAATTAAAAAAAAACCTGTTAGATCCTGAAATTTGCTCTGGAACCAAGCTAAGTTCTAGGTTTCGGCCGTAGATTTTAGATTTTAAAAAATTAGAGAACCTGTATCTGAAGATATAAAATTTGGAACTACTCACCTCTACTGTTACGCATGAAGTGCAATGTCACCACCACAAGACAAACCGCAGACTTTCGAAACTCAAAAGACATAGGAAAGCACAGAGGACCTCTAAAAACACGTCCTGAATCTGAAAATCACAATGGAAAAACACAGAGACTGCGGTGGCGACCGTCGGCTCGCTTCCCCAGAGGAGCGGGCTAGGTGCAGCAGGGTCGGTTCGTCCCTATAGAGGGTCGGGTCGTCCCTGTCGATGCGGTCGTCGCCGCCCATCCCGAAGGTCTGCTTCACGGTTTCCTTGTCCCCCTGGGCCATGCTCTTCACCTGCTCTGCGGCCCGCGACGCCTTCTCCTTGGCGGCCTCAGCGGTCTCGGAGGCCTTCTGCTGGCCTTGTCGGAGATGTAGCTGCCGGACTGGTCCTTGCTCACCGTGGTCTTGTCCTTGGCCGCCTGAGCTGTCTCGTAGGTCTTGTCCTTCGCCGCCTCGGCCTTGTCCCTCACGGCCCCCATCGCTCGGTCCATCTTCTCTTGCTTGGCAAACCAAGATTCGAGTACAGAGCCACATTAAACAACGCTTGGAATCCATCTTCTCCTAGCTTGTGACAGAAGTCGCAACGCTTTCAAGAAGAGACATATCACATATGTAAATACCTCAGTACGGCCCTTGACTTCGCCAGCTTGGTAGCTCTGGTCGTGAGACGCCAAAATGCTGGTGCGACTGAACTGCGTAGCTTTAGAGGTTGGGAAAGGAGGTGGATGAAGGTGATCCATTTGCAGCGACGATCTTGGCCTCCATTTATAGAGTTCTGCACTGCTGCATGAAGGGCCCTCTGAAGGCGCACACGTGTCCATGTCGTGACACGTGGCGATACAGGTGCCACCAATGCAGGTGCTAGGCGGTCCGCTTTGTAACCTTTCACAAACAATTACGAGAAATTCTATCCAATATATTGCAGGATAACAACGCGAGCTAATAGGGCCCCCCGTGTGGCTCAACCTGATCTTGATCATTTGAAAAAGTAAGAAGGTTTGTAATTTTTTAATCTGGAATACGACTACTGCAATAGAGCGAAATCGTAGTTTTATACGTATCTGCACGTATTTACTTGAGCAATTACTCTTAAACTAAATCTTCTGAGAAAGATGCATGACAAGTTGACAACTAGAAAGACTACACATCAGCAATTGGAAACAATTGACAACTGCACAAATTTTACATATCAAACCTTGGAAATTGAAAAACAACTAACAAAAGACATGATAAATACTAAAGATACTGTAATACTCCCCCTCGATCTGAACGGGATGCCACCACCGCAAAGATATTGTCCTTCAAAAGTTGAAACCGATGAGAAGATAAACACTTTGTAAAAGAGTCATCTAATTGATCAGCAGTCGGAATATATATTACACAATTATATCACTCGATGTTTCTGAATAAAATGGAAATCAATCCCAATATGCTCGGTGTAAGCATGGAAAACCGGATTAGCGTCTAAATAGGTGGCACTGACACTATTACCAAAGACTTCAACTAATTTAGAGAAAAACATATGTAGATCGCATAAAATTAATCGGTCGAATCCAATAAAGTTTAGATAAAATTATAGGAAGATCACGTAAAATTTGTCGAATCCAATAAATTTCTGCAACACTCCTGTGCCTCTAGGTTGAGATTCTGCTTTGGCGACACTCCTATGTTTAGATTCTGCACTGGAGCGAGAGACAATGGGTTGCTTATGGCATTGTGATTGAGACAGCAAAACTCCTGTACCTCTAGGTTGAGCCTTAACGCCAAGGAAGAAATGCAATGGTCCAAATCTATCATGGCAAATGCAGACGAAATCTTGTGAAGGAAACTGTGCATATCTGTGGCACTGCTATCTGTTAAAGAATGTCATACCGTAAAGTAATAGAACCAAGAGTCCCCAGCTTGAATGAGGCACAAACATGGAATTATCTGCCTCGCTGCAACTAAAAGATTCACCAAGCTGAAACTAAATAAAGTGTTTAAACCATGCTCGAGGCGCTTGCTTAAGTCCCAATATTGCCTTGTGTAAACAACGCACATGGTTAGGCTATTTATAATCCATAAACATAGGAGGTTGAGTCAAGTATGCTTCCTCGCGGAGCACACCATTCCGACAAACATTTTTAACATCTAGCTGATGAATAACCCAAGAGCAAGAGATAGCAATTGAATGGACTGTTCGAACAGTAGTAGGCTTGACAACGGAGCTAAATGTCTTAAAGAATGAATGCCAGCTTCTTCTTCTTTTTTTTTTTTTTTTAAAACATTGTGCTACAAAACGGGCATTATAATATTTATAAAACTGGATTGTCTACTTATCAGTTATCACTTTTCAAAACAGGAAACCTACCCAATGCAATGCCCTCTGATATCCAGAACTTGAGATGGGTTCATCCTGCAACTGTGTAATTCATAGCTTCCATATGGATTTCCTTGTAGTTCAAAGTGTAAACCCTAACAACAAGCAAAACTACAAAAAATCTCCCCATACTTTTTACTTAATTACACTTTGCGCCCTCTTACTTCCAAACCTATGTGTTAAACCATCTTTTCAAGACCCTGTACTTTGATATTCGGAAGTACCTTACACTATCTTCTTGTTGTTCGACAACTCTATGGTTTAAAGTGTAGATTTTTTTGAAACTTCAGGATACAATGGGTGGAATTTGGCATTAAAAATGGTGTAACCTATAGTTTCAAGAAAGTTGAGGATGATTTTTGTAAATCAACTCTCCCTTCAATGTGTCGTGACTATAAAAGCCGAGTGCACCAAATAAATATCGGTTCCTTTAATGGTCTCACCATCAGTTTCTTTCTCAATATTCAGTGTATTCCCCATCATTTTTCAGTCCTCTTTTCATATGGTATTCCCACTTGCTTGTTAAGTGTTAGGTCAATTCTATACCGTATTGAAGGACAGTCCATCAAGACCACATCTTGAACATCAACACAGAGTTGGGCCCAATCGATAACACCACAAATTGAGTTATGGGCTACGATCCAATGATTTTTGCTACATGGAATGGCGCTTTTACGAAACTGCAATTAGGTTTGAGGGTCTGAGTAGTGTTTGGACAGACAAGGGAATTTTCTTCCGAGGAGGCCGGACGAACTTTGTCATAAAAGAGCCATTTCACAATGAAATTTGGTCATTGCCTGTATGAGGATGAACAAGGGAGATATACCATCGTCTGGAGTCATGTAAGCAGAAGCGCCTGCATCTGGATACCATGCAACGTCAGAGGCTTCAGGCAATCGACACAGCGACAAAGGAGTTCGGTAACTTGTCACAAGCATACGCGGGATCGGATCTGTTTTAACATTGAAGAGCAGTTTGACCCGGCATTGAGCATTTTCTGACAGAGATCGACTTTGCCATTAGAAGGAGCACGATCCAGGGTACCATCAAAATTCCACGATCGAGAGAACGACTAGTTTCGACTTGAATCATGTGATCTAGAAAACTCCATGAGGATATTAAAAGTACGCTGCGAGTTTGAGTCGATTGAACAAATACTATTCAAGTTAAACCGGGTAACTCTGGCGACCATCCTTTGACTTTGTTTATTCGTGCATTAATTTCTCCGCACGCGCCGCCGGAAGATGAAGAAATCAAGGCGCAGGAAGAAGACTTTCATGTCGTCGCACATGGCAGATCTGACATGTTCGGTGCAAGAGAAATTGAAGAAGATAGAGGAATGTGGGCTTTGTTTGTCTCTTTCTATTTGCACGTTGATCAGAGGAAGCTGGTTGGAGTCCGTCTTCATAAATGCAAGTTGGACATTCTGAACTTGGGAAAGAATTGTTTATTTTGTCATGGTTTTTTTGGAGCGCGCAAAAGAGAGGCCAACGGGCAAGATGTCTCTTTCGCATGTGAGCATGATGACCATTAGGTCATGGCCATTGAATGATGAAGACTCTCTCTTCTGCATTATAAAGGAGACTGAGGGACGTCCCATGAAGAAGTGCGCCAAGTTCCATTCGGTGGCCGAGAGAAGACAGTCCTTCTCGTGAGAGTTTGCTCGTTGTAATTATACCCTCAGTGATTTAGCTAGTAAAATTTTTGTGAGTAGAATTTATTTAATTCCTCGAAGTGAGATTTCACTATAAATTATGAGAGGATTAAATACAGAGTGAGCTATTGAATATAATTAGGGGCTGAAAAACACCGAGAGAGTATTTGAGTGCTCGAGTGATTATAATCATCGTTGAATCGCTTATTTTTTATAGTGAAATTCCGTGCCGCTCTCTCCGTGAACATAACTTTTGATATTCTGACCGAACCACATAAATACGGAGTTCGATTTCTTTTCCTTCATCCCGACTACTTTATCTGATTCACGTGGCTATTACTCGCAACGGAGGAAGTGACGGATGCAGGTCTGAGCGCTGGGCTTAAAGTTAAGAGTTATGAGAATCACGTGATATGTGACCTGGACCACATTCACGACCTCAGCTGCGAGAAGAACCGCGCCTCCTAATATTACCGGCGCTTGCACGAGCGGCAAAGGTGGTATTGTTTTTCGTGGAAGGAGAGCCATCGATTGCTTGCAAAAGCTGCTCTTCATACAATAATTTTGAACGTAGAGCATCAAAAGTCAAGATCGTATCATTGCTGTTGACTGCAGTGACAAAACATTCATAACCTGGTGGAAGACCAGCCAATGCACAGACAACCGGTTCTGTCGACGTAATAGCTGAATTAATGGCAGCCAATGAATCCGCAATAGTTTTCAAATTGTAAAGATATGAATCCATAGGCTGATTACCCCTTTTTGAGAGATTGAAGCTGCAGTTTTGAGTTGCATCTCTTCAGCTGTGGACTCATCATGGAATTGCCATTTAAGTGATTCAAACATCACGGGAAGCAGGATGCTGATACACCTCTTGCAAAATGTCTTCTGTCAATGTTGCACTGATCCAAGAGCGTAGACTATGTTGCATTTAGAACAAGCCGTCCATCGGCATCGGCAATGAACTGGGGTGGAGACGAGAAGGAACCGTCCACGTAGCCTATGAGATCATGACAGATTAGGACAGAGAAACTTGCCGAATCCAGTTTAAGAGAAACAAGACGGGTTATATTCGGAGCGACTAACACGCGAGGGGATGATGGAGGCTGAGGTAAGGTCATGTGAGGGAGAGAATGGGGTTTGCAGATGGGTGGGATGAAAGAGAGGAACAGAGGTTAATGCGCTCAAAAAAAGGAGATATTGGGCTGGTGAATGAAAGGGTAAGTAGCAGACCAATTGGAATGGATGGTATAGGCTGAGAGGAAAGAGCAGGACCCGTGAAACCAACAGAGAACGATCGAGGAGAGGAATCGACACTCGGACAGCATCAATGGACATTGTGAGAGGTGGAGCTTTCAGAATTCATGTCTCTGCGGATGAAGAAGGAAAGGCGGTAGAAGGAATGATGGCAGAAGTTTTATCATTGAGTAGAAGCCATAGCCATGGCGATGAGAGGAGGTAGTATTCGATCTGCTGTAGCTCTGATACCATGAGAATGGTGTAATTCAGCTCAACAAATAGATCTGCGCTTGTCATTTATCTGGAGCGCAGGCAGTCATAGCCAGATTTTCAGAAAAGGTACGCAACGACTGGGAAAAATTGTATCAGAAATTGAGAATAACTTACAAGCAAAAAGATTTACACATCAGAACATTGCACATTGAAAAAGAACCAGTAAAAGATAATGATGAGAGCAAAATGTGCACTTTTGATATTCAGAGCTTGGAGCTCTTGAGGATGAAAAGAAGCAAAGCCAAAGTTGAACAATTTCACAAGCAGCTTGACTCTCTTCCTCCCTGATACTAAGGGTGCATTTATTTCACTAAAAATTTCATAATAAAAAAAATATTTTTCTATAAAAATCTTTGTCAAGGAAAATATTTAATTTTCATTTATTTTGTAATTTTGAAAAAGTGATTTTCATCTTGCCTGAAAAGGAAAATCGTTTTCTTTCGATCTAAACTTATTGTTTTAGGTCCATGGAAAAGTAGATCGATTAATTTTCTGTCATCTAAATATCGGAAAGTCAAAAATCAATTTTCTAAGAACAAATTTCCCTTCAAATAAACGGACTCTAAGGCTCCTCTTATGTTCTCTTTCCCATCTTCTTATATCGAGCATTGAACACAATTCAAACGGCTAAATCAAATAAAACTCTCGCTGTTTTGTTTTTTGGGTCGAAAACTCTCACTGTTTAAAGAGGACCTTTTGAGATGTTCAATTCCTCTGTGATCGCATCATATCTCCAAACTGACTCAGAATTCACTAAAAGACATCCAAAACAATCAAAATAATTATTATTTATGAAACGAATATTTTATGTCTAAACAATTTCTTGGACAGTAAAAATATTTTTCGTTTGTTCATTTTAAAGGTGATTCAAGCAATCCATTTTTGAAAAAGAAAACATTTTTCAAATTATTTATTTGCTGCAAAAAATCAATGATCAAACACTCGAGGCCTAATTCCAAAAAAAGCATCAACATCAGGTTAAGTGATAATTCAGACCCAAACTTTTTTTTTTTTTCATGAAAAATCATCAACTTTTTAAAGCCCAAATATGGCCTTCATAACTTAAAACTATTGATTGTCCAACTTGACTATTCCTTGATGACTGGATTTAAAGCACTATTGTTTCCTTCTCTGAGTCACAACTTGAATAATAACGGTAAGAATGTTCATCGTTTCCTTCACTTTATCGGGATGTAAAAAAGATCTTCAAATTGAATCTCTCCAACCGATCTTCGCCGTTTTGTCGTAATCTGAAACTGTAAACCACCGTCAGTCGCCATAAACGAGATTCGCCAAGCCCACGACTAGAACATTTTTTTCTCAAGCAGTGGTGACTTCGGACAAAGAGTCAACTGAAGGAGGGGGGCGGGATTTGCGATAAGGGTAAAATTAGTGATTTTTTAACGAGGCAAAAAAACCAAAACCAGAATTCTCACCCGATTTAAAGTTGTGCGCTTTTTTCTCGAATCGGCCTAAACACAACGCTTGGAGGGAGAGAGGCAACGCATTCGCGAGAGCCCGTGATAGTTAACCTACACCCGCGCGCAGGGTAGCAGGCCTCGCCCCGACCGGAGCTCACTCCTGTAGCTTCGAAACCTCCTCGGGCAAGATTTCTCCTTCTCCTTCTCCTCCTCCTTCTTTTCTCTCTCTCTAATCTCCCCTCTACCAGTAGCTGCCTTCACAAGAAGAGAGAGAGAGAGAGACCATGTCTCTCACGAGCGTGAAAATGTCGGAGGAGGTCTGGCTGACGTGCCTCACCCACGCATTGTCCACGGAGACCGAAGAGATCATGGGCCTCCTCCTCGGCGACGTCGAGGTGACTCTCCTGTTTCAAGAGCCGCTCCTTGTCTTCGTGCTCCCGCATTCTTTACTTGTCTCCCTCTCCTTTTCCCCGCAACCGATTCGCGTGTAGCAGACATGGGTCGATGACGCGGTGCTGTTTTCTGGGTGGGCGATGAGCGAAGCGGTAACAGGATTCCAAGCGATTTTTCCTTTAGAGCCACAAAAAAAAAAAAAAAGAAAGAGAAGAAGCAAATTTGGCTGTCCCCGAAGCTCCATTCTGGACGAGCCGTGATCGATATGAGTTTCCTGTCCCGATTAGCGGCACCAATTAGGCCGCCAGCGTTGAATCGAATGGCGAAGTTCGATTTTTTATTCGTTTAATTGCTTGGGTGTCGTCTCAGAGGAGGTGGGTTTGCGGCGAATTGGCAACCCTTGTTTGAGGCTAGGTCGCTGGCGTTCGGATTTTGGGGTTGTATCTTTTGCTGTTTCCTTGCTGCTGATGAATAGTTTCGTGCCGCGTTTCGAGTAATATCTCTGTCGATGGATGCAGGGCAATCCGCGGTTATGTGCCAAATCGTGTTTTTTTTTTCTCCCCCATTTTCGCTCTCTCGTTGAGTTCCTACTTTGGAAGAATTGCTAGCTTGCAAGATTGTATGTCTGTTAGTGTGCTTACTTCAATGTTAGTTCATATTCGGATGAACTGGAAAACTGACGAATTAGGCCATATTCTGCTTCGACCGCCATAATTTCCTTTGAATCTAATTTTCGTCTAGAATATCGTGGCTTTCTTTTCTTTATCTCGGTAGTCGTGTGGGATTACATGCATTACTGGAGGCTGGAGTTAAGTTGTTCATACCTAAACTCGGTTGTGAAGGCAAAAGAAAAAAAAAAAAAAAAAGCCTAAACTTGTATATGCAGTAAGATGTTTTGATATTGTCAAGAATATCTCTGTTTAGAAGAAGTTAATGAGACCTTGTGTGTCATTCTGAGAAGTGGTTGGCATCAAGTGCACGAGGGACAATGCATCAACTCTTTGGCCGTGGGAAATGCTATTGAATAGTATATCATGGAATTGAGGTCAGTTAAGTCATGAGAATAGCGAACTTGATAATTTGATCTCTCACACGAAGCAGACCTGTGCGAACTGGTTCCTTTTGGGGCTGGGGATGCATGTGATAATGATACTCATATTACACTTTACAAGAACAAAAGATTGAAGACATAATAACCGATGACTCATATCGTAGCACCAGAACATCGTCCTTTAGCTTCTGTAGTTCTCCAATGGATTAGTGTGTAGATGACATGCAAATTTGGCACTTAGTTGGGTCTAAATATCAGATTGACCTGTTCATTCCTGGAGCCTGGATGGTTAGAAGGGGGCTTAGTTGCTTGAATGTGTTGATGTCTATACATTTTTGACTCGTTGTTTAGCCTCATCTATTCCTTGTTTTCTTTGGTTGGTTTCTGTGGTCAAATTGACATTCGGTTGACCTGGAATAACGCTTGGTAATTCTCTGTTATTTGGAGATCCTTATCATTTCACTTTTGGCCCCGGGATTTGAAGGTGGCAACATGTGGTCAGCCATGGTCAGCTAACTGTAGTTAAGTGATGTCTCTTATGTAGGTCGCATTGCCATGGTTTCGTTGGGGGACAAATGCGGTTCTTGATTTTATGTATTTTTTTTTTTTTCAAAACTCGTAAAGCAGCTATAACTGAGTGTTGCACTAAAATTAAGATATATCTAGGAGAACTGGTCATTTATCTCCTTGCTTTGGTAAAAGAATAGACTGTTTTTACCTGATCTACAGCTTAGAATGAAATTCCATGTGCATTCTTCTTACCTTTCCATATTCTTTTGGTTTTACTAGAATTATTATGATAGTTTGTTTCTTATGTTGCAGCACTCAAAAAATGGGACTGTCACAGCAATAATTTGGGGTGCATCGCCTCAAAAACGATCTGACCGGCAAAAAGATCGTGTTGAGACAAATCCCGAACAGTTGGCTGCTGCATCGGCTCTGGCTGAAATATCCTTTCTGATTCCTTACTCGCTCATTAACCCCTTTAAAGCCTTCATCTCTTAAGCTCAACATTAATTTGCATATATGGATTTCATATTCTGTAATGAACAAAAATTGCTTGAGTTTCTTCATCAGTCTTCTTGTATTAGCAGGTCATAAGATGTATCATCATGTTTTTTTTTTGTTGTTGTTTTTGGCAACTTTTTTGTGACTTTTATGGCTAGATTGTAAAAAGATTTGAGAAGGTATGTGTTTCTGATGGTTAAATTTGTTGATTTGATTCCATCTAGGGGAGCTTTTGCTCTCAACTTACTAAAAATCTCAATATCCTATATAAATCACATAATCAGAACAACGGGGACATATGTGAGTCTACCAAAGGAGGAAGTCTAACGTGGCAATTTTTTTATCAACATAGTTTGCTTTCAACAGGCTGAATCTACTGTAGTTGATTCTGATTAAAAGGACTAATAACTGTTTCTTGCCCATGCCTATGGTACTTTAAAATATACAAATGTAATTATTGCTCGCTATCGCACATTGCTAGCTGTTTGTTTGGATCTTGCCAATCATGTTCTTGGTTAACTAGACTAGATAGCACGAGATGACCATGTCAACAGGAAGAACAACAAGAGTAATTGGATGGTACCATTCGCACCCACATATAACAGTTCTCCCGTCCCATGTTGGTAAGCATTGCGAATCGCTACTTTTTGTGGAGTAAATTAATAATCAAATGCACATCAAGCATGATATATTATTTCTATAAGGACAAAGCATTGGCAACTCTCTTTATTGCTGCACCAGGGCCTCACCACGTTTCACTTGTTTATGATTTACTTTACTTGATTCGGGAATTGAATGAGGCCGTTTTCATTCAAACTTGATAGTGTTTTCTCAGTTTTTTACTAAAGATGGTTTTTGAGTGCTACTTTGTGCAGATGTACGGACACAGGCAATGTATCAACTCCTAGATTCTGGATTCATTGGGTTGATATTTTCCTGCTTTAGCGAGGATATTAGCAAGGTATGTGGACTCTTTAAGTTTCCCTCAACATGTTTTGCAGCTTTCAGATCGGTTAAGCAGTTCATTTCATAAATAGGTTGTGGATAGTTTGAAGCAATTTGACTGCAATGTTATGAGTTTTCAGGTTGGGAGAATTCAAGTCATAGCTTTCCAATCTTCAGATGGGAAGCAAAACCAGATATCAAGACCTATCCCTCTATCTCCGGTTAATAGAAGTTCAGTCATAGACTTGGAATCATCTTTGAGTTCCTCCGAGAATTTGTTGGCGCGATCTAACTCTGGGAGGGGGGAGAACCCCGAAGAGGACACTGGCGATTCCAGAATCTCTTCTGGAGCTAATAAGGTGGGTTACTATTTATTGTGAAGCCAACATGATTGGAGTTAAGGAATTGTAAGGCAGTCACCTCATTAGATTGTGGTCTATCAATTATTCTATCTAACGTTAGTTTATGGTAACATAGCTTGATGAATGTAATTTCGTATGAACTTCTAGGGGCGGGGAAGGTCATCGGACTTGGGGGGTTTCTTTGCTAACGCTGATACCAATTATCTTGGAAGAGAGATAATTGGGGAAAATTATCGCAATGGAAATCCAAGCAGCAGTGCCATTGTTGCTATAGATCCCATGGATATGACAGAAAGCATGCAAGAGGCTATGCATAGGTCAAACTTGGACATGAGGTATACATGAGTATGTACTCGGCACTTAATTATCCTTTCCTTTTGCACTTTTATCTTTTTCTCCATTCATTCTTTACCTTTTTTGGACCACTCCTGCGTTCCGATTCCACCTGTCTTGGGCATGCTCACCGATCAATCATTGTACGTTTTTTGTCCAGTAGGCTGTCATGACCTCTCAATCTTAAATTTAGTATTTGCATTGTTGGCTCGCGGTGGCGCCGAGTATGTGAGGAAAGAAGTACCCCTGTATGTGTTACCCAGCTCCTCTCTCCTTAATGTTGTTTCACCTCTAACTTCATTTACGGACCTGCAACGTGTCATTTATGAAGAGGAAAGGGCAGCATATGTTGAAGCCATCAGACAAAATATGAGGTGGGACTTGAGTACCGCCACTTTCAAGCATTCTGTTTCTGTTACTGTTCTCTTTGCAGCATTTATTTTGACTTTCTGCACTTATTTTCCATCTAGCGACGGGAAAGCACATCCGCTTACTTTTATTCATCACACCTCAACGTATCAGGCTTCCATGTGCAAGTTAATGGAATACTGGTGTGAATCTATTACCTTTGCTGCCCACTGATTTTCTGTGTCACTGTTGATTTGTACTGAGTGCACTTATCCTTTTCGTTGGTTTTTTTTTTGCAGTTTAAGCCCTGCCATTAGAGTACTTCAGGATCGTGTGAGAGAGAACGAGATTCGGGTAAATAACTAACCTAAATTCAGTCATTATGGGAAAGTGAGGATCAGTCAACAGTCTTCTGAAAAACCTCAAGTCTGCTCATGAATTTTATTTGTTTCTCTCACTATTAACAGTTGAAAGGGAACTATTTGAAGTCCAGTTTCAATAGCTTGTTATTGAGAGATCTGTTTTTGATCCCTCATTGCACCATTTATGCTCCGAAAATGTCTTCTAATGTCTGTAGAGACTACTTGCCTTGCAAATAGATACTGAAGCTGGTGGATGAAGCAAAGAGTTTGGAGATGGAGGTCCAGAGAGGGAGTGATTCGAGTTCAGGTCACCGGGGAAGTGTATATGGTCAGAGAAGCGGGCCTAGTCCACCGGAGTCTAGCAATACAAGGAGCATGATCGGTAGCCCCGGCAGCCGAAGCAAGAAATGGCCCCAGTGAATTGTGAAGCTAGCCTAATCTTTAGTGCATTCTGCAAGGTGTTGTATCCGGGTGATATATTTGCTTGCCCCAATTTGGTTTTGCAATCTTTTGAACCGTCCGTGGGAAGTGTAAGATGTGAGGTTTGTTCGCGGTCCCTGTTCAGCTGTAAATCGCGTGGTCCATTTTGGTCGGCCATTATACAAACATTAGCAAAAAGGCGGACTTTCCGCAGCCACATTGTAATTGTCTATCCGGCATCATTACTACATGCTAAGACATGCAGACATTCCATCCCTGTGGCAGCTGCAGACGAACAGCTCGAACCAGGAAATTAGGAACGGTAGAATCTCTTTTAATCCTAATCACGTAAAGGGGCCTGATGGCCAGTGACATAAACCTTGAGCTGTCTGATGAATCTGTCGTTTGAGCTTGTGGTCCGTCCACGCAATTCACCAAACTATTTGTACTGTAGTAACGTCATGTAGACCTCTAAGACGACGGCTCTTAACAGGAGATGCCATGATACATCTGGACTCACAAAATAGGTACATCACGAGTAACCCTTAACTAGAGAGCTAAGGTGCAGAACTCCAGTGTTTCCTTTTCTGTATTGTGCAGGCTCAAGACCCTCGAGGTCCTATACAGCCGACTATTTGAAGTCCCGTCGAGACCGCACACTGAGATGCTCGGTTCTCAGCAGCTTAAGCCCCACCATTACTTAGAGCACAAGGGAGAGAGATTCGGGCAATTCAATTACCTTATTGAGTGTGTCAGGGTTACCACTATGGCCTGTTGCGGCGTGCAATTGTAACTTATATTAAACCTTTCGAAAGTTTAGCGAAGCTCGGGATTTGAAGATTGTTTGTGGATGGTGCGTTACAAGACTCATGCCACCACCGATTATACTATGCATTGACACTAACAATTCGCGATCATCGATCATTGTATCATTTTCAAAGTTAAAACAACCGTGACCATGATGTGTATAAAGCAATCTTCCTGGTTTTCTCATTTGAGATATGAACACCCACACACTTCATCCGGCGCCTAGTATCAAAACCCCACAAGACCGAACTGTGTAATCATGGAGATGAACCTGCGTTGGTGCTACAAATTAGAGAGAAAATCGCATAGACCGCATGATATTGGGAAGAGAAGAAGAAAAAGAGAGAGACCCAAGATCAGTGTTCCCATTTCACTTCACTGAACCACGATGATCATGTTTGTACAGTAACCATCCACAACACAACAGTGTTTCCGTCGAGGAGAATGCCATGACATGAACACAATGGTTACGTGACATGGAATGAAAGTAGCTGAGGAAACTGGCGAATTAAGCCAGAGACCTAAAGCAAAACCCTAAACAGAATCACCACCAAAACCTCCTTTTTTCTTGGTTTGTTTGGTTCCATGCTAAGATGCTCGCCCCAGAACCTCAACGATCACCCTATCCTGCACACATGAAAACCGCGGACCAGACCAAGGCACACGTGAGAATCGAGGACGAGACCACGAAGCACACCAGGTTACGCCAAGTCAGGGTTGTCGAGCCAAACATGATCTCCGCCAAGGAGGCCTCGTGATCCATGCAGTGCTCGAGCAGCCTCCGCCGAGCCGCGCTCAGCTTCGCCCTGACGCGCTCCATCTCCGCGGAGTACCTCCGCAGGCGCCGCAGCTCGCTGGAGAAGTAGAAGCAGTAGGAGCCGAAGATGACGAAGGACAGCGACAGGGGCATCCACATGGACCCGCAGGTCACGTACGGCGACCTGGCGGCGGCCGTCACCTGGAACATGCAGAAGAGGTGGATGGCCATGCTCTGGAAGGAGCGGAACGCGACGCCGTCCATGCTGCGGTCGAGCTCCTCCATTCTCAGGCCAAGGCGGCCGGCCCTCTTCCGAAGGGCTACGTGCAACATCGCCGGAGAGCTCTCTGTGCAGAACCGGATGACGACGACGGACGGTCCTGGTGACAACGGAGAGCGTTTTTTTTTTTAGTGGGGAGAAAGCAGGATCTAAACGTCCGACGGTCGGTGCTGCCCGCGCGGGTCTCCATCTAGCGGCTCCAGATCAGTTGTTCTGTGTGGGCAGATCGGAGGGTGAAAATTTCACGCGTTAACAAAACTTGATTTACGATATTTTCTATTAGGTCTGCATCTATCTAATTACCTAACTTTAGTAATTACTGCAGTTCCGTGTTGTCTCTTAGGGGTGATCGGTTTCGGGGTTGATTGATTCCTACTCTGAATATGAGAACCGGACCGAACAGGGTTAATCCGCAATCCGTGGAATCGCGAGCCGACCCTATCACTTGGATTTGACGGGTTTTTTTTTTATTTATAAATTTTATTCTATGGTTTCTACAATATAAAAAAAAAAAGAAAAGCGAAACAACAAATTCACGAGAAATCGGGGAAATACTGCTCGGTCAATAATTTATCTTAAATTTTTTTTTCATGATTTCTAATATATATACACTCTCGACCATTTCAACTAGTTCAGTTCGGTGATCTAGTCTGGCCGGTTCCGGTACGATTCTTTCTTAGGAACCGCAAGTTGGATCAATTATTTCCGGTTCAAAAATTTGGAACCGGGAACCGGACCGATGCCTGCTAGAACCATCCAGAATTAGCAGGCCCGGTCCAGTTCTCGAGCTGAATGCACACCCCCTATTGTCGGTCGCTAATAGTCAGCGCCGCCGATCGCCAATGCCGCCTCTGGTTGCCAATGCCACTGCCATTGATTGCCGCCGGTTGAGGTCGCAGCTTGTTGGTCGTTCACCGCTTTCCGTCGTTGATGAGAAGTATTCTTCAAAAAGGTCGTAATGCTTTGTCATCCAAACTTTTGAATCTTCCTTATTCGTGGCACCATGCGAGGCCTATAAGTAATCAACGTTGCAGAATGTGATTTGATTTCGTATACAATATTTATGACGTCATTCTCTAGACTTTGTAACACGGGAAGACATAGAGACTGTCGCTCACTGCACACCGAGATCTAGTGGTGATGCACAGAAGAGGAGCGAGCTGTTGTCGGAAGGGGAACGTGAACCGGCGACCGGCATCCTCCGGCGCGGGGATCTCGAGCTTTCTCCGTTCCCTCGGCGAGGCTCTCGATGCTCTCCATTTTTGGGCATCGCTTTAGTGGTTGGGGGTGTTTAAGGTGCATTAAAAGCCGACGATGGCACCGCCACATGCACCTGCCCATGCCTCTTTCCATTTTTTGATCATGCCTTGCATTTAGACTCTGTTTTTGCTGCTTCCTATGCTTAGTTATGAAAAATGCATCCCCCACGTTCCCTCCACAAGTAGGCCTTTTCTTGGCATCGGCCTCGGGTCGTATCGATCCCTCGAGCTAATCCGATTTCGAGGGAAGGATGGTCCCCGTGAGATAGGCCTTGCGGATCAAGCTCGCCGCCACGAACGTGAGTTGCCGCCACTGCCCGAGTCCTCCGGCGACTGCACCAGGTTCACGTTGCTCGGCATGAACTCGTTTGCCGGCGAGCTTGACTCGGCCATAGGAGAAAACATCGGGTAGGGCCCACCCACCTCATCATCCTAGTCCCCGACCATTCGGCAGTCGACACGTGTCCCAGATGGCCCCACCATTCAGATTTTTCATCTCCCTCCATTGCCCTCTCTCTCCTCCGTTGCCCGTCGCTCTCCGTTGCTCTTTTTTAAACCCTCTGCTACTGCTGCTTTCTTTTTCTCTCCATCTCCTGTCTAGCTCATTTTTCAGGAAAGCTTAAGAGAACAAGAAACGAGAGCTAGAATACAGACCCAGAAAAGCTCTGAACCATCCTCAACCTCAAAGTCTCTGAGGTGAGGTAAGGCCTTCATTTCAAGCTTTCTTGCTGTGCACGCGTCGCTTGTGGCTTTATGATCTTCTTTGTTCATTCTCGGCTCTGCATTCCCCATCATCATCATCATCGAGTCTTTGCATAAAGGTCTCATTTTAACTTGCCTTCTTTGTTTACTTTCGACTTTATAATGGTGTTTTAGAGTTTATTTCTTAGTGAATGCATGTTTCAGGCTCTAACTCGTTCCTCACGTTAAATTTGTGGGGATTTTTGTTTCTGTCTCATTTTTACTGTTCTAGACGTTCTGAACTTGAATGATGTCGCTCTAACTAATGACTACGTTGGTAGTTTCAATCTTTCTCCTTTACCGGTGAATGGGTTTTTGTTTGAAAGCCTGTTTTAACAAAATGCCTGTGTGGTTTAGAAAATTTTGATGATGGGAGCTAGTTATGTTATCAAGTATTGAATTTTAGCATTATGCTGCCGTGTTTATGTTGTCCTGAGATGGCTTTTTTCTGCTAGTCTGCTGCGTCGCGTAAACTCAGGAGCATTATGGAGAAGGGGAAGCAAGTAATGGGAAATGAAGTTTCGAGCGAGGAGGCGATGAAGTTGAACAATATGCACCTGTACCCTGTGGAACCTTATAGTTCGGGTGAAGGTTTGCCTTATGCTCCCGTAGATTGGCCAAATTCTGGCGATACTTGGCGTTGGTGGGTCGGCAAGGGAACCAATTCGTCTGGTTTCTATCAACAAAGGTTATTATATCTTCCAAAGCGTCTCCGTTTCCGTGGCAGTGACTCTTTTTGCCGTTTTCGGGGCAAGTCTTCTCTCAAAGCCTACATCTCTTCGCAGTTTCCGAACGCAGATGTTGAGGAGTTTCTTGCTTCTTTTAGCTGGATGGTTCCCTCTACAAAACAGCTCCAGAGCGAAGGTGTGGTTTAAGTCTAACATAGTTTTGGTTATACCGTTAACCTATCATTCAATTTGGAAGTCCAATGATTGGAAGGTCTTTTATGGTCATAATGCTTGTATAAGCTCTAGTTTGCGATCACTCGGCTGTTCATCTCTTTGGTGAGTTATGGCTTTAACATTGATTAAAATGTAATGATTAGGAGGTTTGATCTATATGCGATAGAAGATGCTACAGAAAATAGAAAATTTAGACAAGTATAAAGGAGCATGAAAAGTTCAGAAGTGTCTGATATATCAGACCAACTTTTAGTAAATTCAATCACAAAGGAGAAGGATGAGCCCTGCTTGGGTTTAGAAGACAATAAGATGACAGACAGCAAGCTACTCACAGAAATGATTAACCCTTACCTTTTACACTCTCATATATGCATTTTGCTATCTGCATTGAGAACACCAAATATGTGGAGTTTCAAAATACTTCAAGGACCCTGCTATTTCTGTAAAGGGAATTTAGTCAAGTATGAATTCCGGAATTTCTTCTAGTGGGGAAATGATGCGAATGAAAGTTTCCTCCTTGTTTCGCTATGCCGTCTGTAATCTAGGCAACTGCTAGTACACATCGCTAAGGCTCAGAAAATTTAAGGACTCTGTCATTTGCCACTTTTGATGGAAAACCCATTTGCGTAAAAATGCTGAGCCGAGACAAGCAAAATTTAAGATGCCATTAGACTTCTTAGTTGTTTCAGTTATTTTTGGATCACTCTGATATGCAGATTTGCCTCCAGATGTCTTTCCACGGGTACCACCGGTTGAAATTGCATCTAAGAGGAGAAAAGAAGCCCCCGGTAATTCCAAGATGATGAAAAAAGCAAGACCAGCTATATCACGAGCCTTCCCTAGGCGCAGAACCCAGCAGTCTTACAATATACCAGCTCAAGCCAACTCTGGAAAAAACAAGTCTGTAATTGACTTGCGTTCCCTAGCGGATGATAGTACAAGTGATGGAAGTGAATATTTGTGTTCCCTAAAGGATGATAGTACAAGTGATAGAAGTGGATATTCGATAGGTGGCTCTGAGCCGCAAATTGATCTTGAGGACATTGCTCCTGACCAACGTATTGATTCTAGCTGCTATGCATCCAAGGATTTCAAGGCACAAGATGTGCAAAATGTCCAGAAACATCATGCTCAATTTTGTGAAGAAGATGTTGATGACTGTCTAAAGTCTTTGGAACATGTTCTTTCCCAGCACAATGATGAAGCTCAGGTGCGGACTCCTTTCACTTATGTAGGTTCTGATATGGCAGAGGAAATGTCTACTTACCGCAAGAGGCTTTCTTCCATTCTTGCCCTGGATTTCTCATGCTTGCTGTCCTCAGAGTTCCTAGAGGAGATTACTTTTTCGGTACAGAAGCTCGCGGACGATCCCATCTTGACTGTTGATCAACTGCTTAAGTTGAAGTCGGTTGAAGAGATCCCCAAAGCAGGCAAGGTTTTTCTGCGCACTAAGGGAATTGCTGAGCAGGCTACCAAATTTTTCGAAGATCTTCAGGCCATGAAGGACAAGGTTTCTTCTATCAAGAGAAAGTTCAGTGAGCTGAAGAAGGGAGCAGGAGAATTGCAGTCTCAGATAAATTCTGAGTCTTCTCTTGTACGAGAAATAGATGAACAAATTGCCCAGCTTCAATCTAGGAAAGCTGAACTTGCTCATGACCTCGAGTTGACGACTAAGGCGAAAGTTGAGGCGGTTGCTGAGCAGAAGATCAAGGCTAACTCTATATCAGCTGTCATGCGAGAGATCAAGACTGCCATTGCTGAAATCCCAATATGGGAATCGAAGAAGAAAAGTGCCGAAAAGCGAATGGCTGAGATCCTTGCCAGGTATGCACTTCTCAAAGGTTTCTCCTTTGGGAAATCCAACGGAAATTGATCTCTCACATGACAGCTAATGATTTCAGCATTAACCATGCTTCGCAGCATTTGTGTTTCATTCCTTTGGAATTTTCTCAGTGTTTTCTCGAACTGATGTGGATATGAAAAGCTTAATTTGGTCGATTTAACAGGGTCACCAGTTGTGTAATCTGAGTAGCTAGGGTCAATGGTAAGAGCTACTAGTAAAAACTCAATGTGAATCACAATTCACGGCTCGTCTCTCGAAATTGTCCCTGTTCGACTATTTTGTTGCCATTTTGGCATTTCTCATGCTGTTGTTTGCAACAGCTTGCACAATGTAGCTCGAGGTATCTGTCGATCAATGTGCTAGAAAGGGATACAATCCAATTTTGGCTGGCCATGGCATGTGATTCATCGGCTCGAGTCAACAGTTTGTGACAAGTCTTGCTTATCTTGGACCACGAAATGTAACAGTTCAGCTTATCGATCTTGTAATGCATGACTCTGTACAACCTACTAGTCTTTGAGCTTGAAAACTCTTTTTACTATATAGGCAGCGAATTAGAAGAAAAATGTATGATAAGACTTAAAGGCTACTCGACAAGTCTTGTTTATCTCAGATTTACATGGTTTGATCGAGGTGACTTACGTCCACGGGAAGAGCTGCAAAGATTTTCTCTATAAATTAAGCCATACACCGGAAATCATAGCCACACTTGTATCACTCAAACACTCTTAATCTCATAAATGAATTAAGCAAAATTTTAGACAAGATTTTCTATAAAACACTCGTGGAGCTTCTGAAGATGCAATTAGCGAAGCCCCTTGATGCAATTGAGTGCAGCGCCCCAAATCTCACGAAGAAGTTTGATTTTGCACATCAACTTCGCATGATGACAAATCAATAACCCATGGAAATATATACATGTATTCAAGTCCGGATGAAGCCCCTTGCTCTGACCAAAAGTAAATATCTTTTAGTTTCCCTTTTGATTTTTCTTGACCAACTTCAATCAGGAAGTTTTTTTTTTTGGTAAGGAGCTTCAATCAGGAAGTTGATTCCCATATTTTCCAAAAAACAAACCTGTATCCAATAAAATTTCCAGGTTGGATTCTTTTCTATGTTCTTTTTCATTACCTTTTATTTCCTTCTCTTGCTTTTTCAAGTTGGGATGTTCCAAAACTTTTATCTCGGTCGGGTCCGTCACGAACTCGAACTCAACAATGAAACATATATACCAAATTTACCAATGTCACAATGCGATCTATGTATGGTTATGACTGAGTTCGAGAATTGGAGAATGATGAGTTAACATGTTTAGCCTGTTTCTTTTGGGATTCCTTGAATGTGAAGAAAGAAAAAGAAGCATAAGGAAATAGATAATTCTAGAGGAAATTGGATACCGTAAAATAGATAATCACAAGTAGATAAATATTATCGCTAGCCAAAAAAAAAAAAGAGGAAATGACTATTGATGTCATTAGAAAGGTTTACTAAATTTCAAAGATGAAAGAACACTTAAAATGTTGGCTTTGAAACTAATAACGAAATCATTGTGCATTCAAATGGCTCCTCATTCTTTTTGGTCAAATCAAGTTGCTCTAGAAAAACTCTCCAGTGACCTAAGATCAGGACTTGTGAGGCAGTGATATCAAATATACATATAAAGAAAGGATAAAAAAAAAGATCACATCTTCTTATTGATATTGGTCACAATTAGGAAGCTTATTCTCAGATTAAAAGATACATACATATTCTAAACAAACGTACTAAAAACTTGATTTGATTGACGCGTTCTACATAATGTGTTAACAAAATTATAGTCAACAAGATTTTTACTAGATCTACTCACCTTCCTTTAGTTAGTACTACAATTCCATTTATACATTTCTGTGACCGTAAAACTATAAAAAAAAAAAAATACTACTCTATTAGCTGCATCCGTCAGTATTCAGGCAGGGGTAATCGGTTCTAAGATGGGTCGGTTCCCACCTTGAAATTGAGAATCGGACCAGGGTCGGTTCCCGATTTGTGGAATCAAGAACCAACCTTGTCACCTTGGAGATGGCAGTATTATTTTTAATTTATGGTTTTTACGATAAAAATTAAAAATAATGAAACAGCCTTGCAATGAACCGAGAATATACTGCTCGATCAATACTTTTTCTTCATTTTTTTAAATGTTTTCTAGTATACTCTGGGCCGATTTCGTCGATTTGGTCCAGTCAAGTTTGGTCAGTACGATTCCTTCCCAAGAATCGGAAATCGGAAAGGTAGATCTGATAAATGGGTGGGCAAACGGTAGGGCATATCAAGCCTAGAGGACAACAACACTCTTCAGTTTATATATTCAAAATCTCAACCAACTCAACTTTTGGCCCAAGCCCAATCCTACCCCGACCTCAACAATTTAATGCGCATTTTAACCTACGGCCGGTCCTAAATGACACGTCAAACCCGACATTGTGGCTCGGCCCGTCCAGGCCCTCTTAATATCACCTCTACCATGGAAAGGAAGGCCCCGCAACTAAAGGCTACAACCAACCACTTCAAAATAAGTAAAAGGGGCTTTCTCTTTTTTCTCTATAAAAAGCACGACACTCTTGAGTTTTTGGTACAATGAAGGCTCCTACATTGAATGAAAAATGCATATCCTAAGCTGGAGAACAATGTCGGCGTCGGAAGGATCGATTAGCAAAGCGCTTCGACATAATTCATTTGTCCTTGCAGGCGAATTGATCGAGTTTAAACGTAAGCTACATTTCTACCGGCATCCACCTATATTGTGGCCTGCATGTCATCTATGATCTCTACATAGCCACCCTCTTTCTTCGACCAATAACTACATGCTGGAGCCTGGCTCGAAGTGGTGTGGGCTATGCTCGCAATGCTCCAGCCACCCTCTTCAAAGTCCTAATCGCCGTACTAACCAAAACCAGGAAAACTTTGAAGCCTAAAACATGCTCTGAGTTCAGACATTCCGGCTAGGTTTGAGTATGGACAGTTTCGAATCTGGAAGCTCTGCAAAAATACGGAATTCCAGAGAGACAACAAAAACAAAAGCAACTTGACATGATAATCTCAAGGGAAAAAGCCACCGAAAATCCTAAATTATGCCTACTTTGACACATTTATTTTAATTTTTTTTTGTGATACAAAAAGCCTCCAAACTTATACCCTTTTGACATATTTACTCTAAACTTTTTTTTATAATGCAAAAACCCTAAACTTGTATCTGTGCAATTTAGAGTAAATATGTCACATGGTACAAGTTTGGAGTTTTTGTGTCACAAAAAGAAATTTAAGGTAAATGTGTCACATTAGGCATTATTTAAGATTTTTGGTGGCTTTTTCTCTAATCTCGAAGTTGGATCTTTTCCAAGTGCTGATGAAGGTGAATCGATGCATGAACTTAGCTCCCACCGAGTGATCATTAATTTCTCTTTGGCCTACTTTCACTGAAAAAAGAAGAAAAATGACGTTGTGAATCAGAAAATTGCTTTTGACCATTCATAAAAAATAATAAAAAGAAAAAAAAAAGCAAAGGGATATTGTTGTAATTACAAGGGTTTTATCCATTATTTTCTGCTTACTTACAATGAAAGACGAGGTCCAACATGACCTTATAACGGGATCTCTCGTTACTCAAAAGATTATCAAATTATTACGTTTAATTACACAAATCTTTCACCAAAAATTTAGCGAGCGAGCATCGTCTGCACCGCTTATACTATGATCGTCAAGATTCGAGGTGCTATATGATAAATAATTGTCTAGCAATCTAATTTGCAGTACTCATGGAAAAAGGTGAAAGGTGCATGTCACAGCCACCCTAAAACAAAACCTAACACTATATACTCGGCAAAACAAAAACACGACAAGCGCACATTATGCGACTTTCCCCAGTGTCGTACTCCTACTCTGTGGAGTTGCACAATCTCGGGTTAAATTCTTTTTTTAAAAAATGATCATTTGTATCGCTTAGAATAATTAATCAATGATAAATGTTGTCATTATCGATTATAATTTATGTCCAAACATTTTTATGGAATATGTAAAAAAAAAAAATTTTGTTCATTTTATTTTTACAAGCAATACAAGCGATTAGCTTTAAATTAATATTTTTCAAATTTATTTATTTTCTCAAACTTTTTCCTAGCGGGAAAGAAACCAAAGAAGGACAAGGACAAAGAAAAGGAGTGGTTGGTCTCACAGTTGGCGGCAGTCTGACCTAAGACTACACGACATCAGAGAACTACTTTTAACGACAGATTCGTGGACAATCCCACAGCTTAAATTCAGTAAACCGATCTTAGCGTGCTCGCGCTAGTTCCCGCAGATTTCTTGTTTGTTGCTCCATTCGTCTTCAACCTAGAATATGGCGGCTGCAACTGCATTCATAGAGTGACGAGTTGATACATCAAGAGCCGCCCTGTGTGTTTTCGCAGTCACTAGCTACAGACAATGCTCGATTCATAGCCCGTCTTTTTTGCATGCATAAAGGAAGGAATATCAGAGACACATGCATCATCTCCTTCTTTTGGTTCATTGATGGAGGGAGGAGATGTCTACAGAGCGAGCAGGAGCCTGCGCGCGAGCAGCTCCGGGATGTGGAGGAACCGCCGGACGGACGAGGTGTTCTCCAGGTCCTTGTCGCGCCTCGGCAACGAGGATGACGACGAAGAAGCTCTCAAATGGGCCGCCCTCGAGAGGCTCCCCACGTTCGACCGCCTGAGGAAGGGCATCCTGACCGCCTCGCGTGGCGGAGCGGACGAGATTGACGTCCTGAACCTCGGCTTCCAGGAGAAGAAGAAGTTGCTCGAGAGGCTAGTGAAGGTGGCCGAAGAGGACAACGAGAGCTTCTTGTTGAAGCTAAAGAACCGCATCGACAGGTAAAAGATTTTGAGAAATGCCATACTAAGGATGTCTTTGTTTCAATAAAAATTTCATAATAATGAAAAATATTTTCGATGAAAGTCATTTTAAAATGTTTAGTTTTCATTTATTTGGTTGTTTAGGGAAGTAGTTTAGAAAAAGTGATTTCCTTATTGTCGAAAGAAAAAGTTGTTTTCTTCCGTTCTAAGCTTGTTATTTTCAGTCTATGGAAAATTTCATGTGGATCGATTAATATTCCATCATCCAAATACCAGAAAGTCGGAAAAAAATTTCCTGAAAACATTTTTTTTTAAACAAACCAACCCTAAATGATGCGTTAGATTTTACTATTTATTTAACCGGATCCACTTATTTTAAATATTCTACTCTCCTTGTGATTAGCCTTTCATAAAAGCAATGATAATAACTTGTTCATGATATAAAATGAAGTGTAGCAAATGATTAGTAAGCATTACAATGAGTGGATCATATCGGTAAATCCGTCCTATTATGATATTCTTATACTTCCAAAAACCTAGAGTTCCTCACAGCAAATTACTAATCCTTGATTAACGAAAGAGGAAATGGTTTGGACCTTGTGGAAAAGCAAACTAATTGGAACAATATTATTACCGTATAGAGAATCACAAACTCGCTTGGTATTTATAGAAATCTATTATTTTGTGCCCAAAAATATGGTTTCTTTTATGTGCTGGTAAAATTCAATAAGAATTGGTTCAAAAAACTGCAAGCTAAAAAACTGCCGGTGACTTTAATTTCTAGATAACTTGTAGGTGACTCACCATAAGTTTTTTGAAACTACTAACCTTTTTATGGTAGTTTGCAAACTAGTAATTTATCTACTAATTTATTGATTGTTATTTGTATATATTGCCAATGCTTCCGATGTACTAGCTCTTATACGAAATTGCCAGCCTTAGCAATTTTTGTCAAATCAAATTACCAGCTACTTTTAGGCTATTAACATTTAATTGCTTCTTCTTTTTTCGTAATTTACCAACTTTTCTATTGAGTTATCAATTTTTATTTGCTTTGGTTAATTAGCAATCCTTTAAATTTATGAAATTTTTGCAGAGATTATGAACCTAAATTAGTGTGATTCATCAACTTTTTTTCCATCAATTTACTACATAGTATCGGGTTGTTAACTTTTCTTAAGTTATTTATTATTTATTTATTCAAATTTGCCAACTTTACTTATGTTTACAAACTTTTACATGCACTTCTTAGCAACAACTTGAATTCACCAATTTAACATCCGTAATTGAAATAAAAGTTTGTAACTTAATTGGAGAAAAGTTAGTAATCACTCTAAATGAGGCTGGCAATATCAAAATCGGTTGATAAATTTAAAAAAAGCTGGCAAAGTGGTACCTCAATTGGAAAAAATTGTAAGAAAAAAAATAGACATTGGTAAGGGACTTTAAACGATAGTTGGTAACCCAAAAATAATTGATAAGTTAATCAAAGAAAAGTGATAAATAAAAGATGATGAATTCGTATTAAAGTTGATATATTTAAAGTGCTTGTAAGAGAAAAACATTAAAGTTGGTAAACCATAACAAAAGTTGACAAATCAAAAAGTACCAAGTAAACTTTTGGTAAATAATCAAATGAGAGTGGGTATTCCAAAACTAGTTGATAGTTTAATTAGAATAGAAAGTCGGTAAGCAACTCAAATAAAGATGGATAAATTCAAAAAAGAATAGTTTAATTTAATGCGTTGGCAAGAAAGACAAATAAAAGTAACTAAAAGATTAGAGAAGTTGATTATTTGTAAACTGATTTACTACAGTAACTGTTCATACAAATGACTATATGTTGTAATTAAGCATTTGTGAGCTAGTAATATTAGTGTAACCCCTCTTATCAATATATATAATAAGGTCAGCTGTTGATGGAGCTTTAGTGACATTTTGTCCAATTTTGGTTCTTGTGAATCTGGGTTTCGTTGCAGAGTGGGAATTGACCTTCCTAAAATTGAAGTGAGATACGAGCATTTGAATGTGGAGACAGAGGTTCATGTAGGAAGCAGAGCCTTTGCCCAGTTTCATTAATTTCAGTATCGATATTGTAGAGGTAAGCACCAGCACCAGCACCAGCTAGTACATCAAACTTAACAAGCACACTTCTTATTTTTCATTTAGCAGAGACAAGAAGACTGACCATTAATTTTACCCAAAAAAAAAAAAGACTGACCATTAATTATATACAAATGCTCAAATGTTCTAAACGTGTTTCTGTGCAATATTTTCTTTTTCTCATTCTTATTCTTTTCATCGATTTTCTTTTGTTGTTGAAGGGCATATTGAATTTCCTGCACATCCTTCCTAGTAGAAAGAAACACTTGACTATCCTGCAAGACGTCAGTGGGATCATCAAACCTGGCAGGTGGGCAAATGAAACCAAATTAAAAACAACTTAAAACCACATAAGAAATGGAATCGCATTTCTAAGTTCGGTTTTCTTTTCTGTTTTGTTTTTTTGGTTTGAACCAAATGATGAAGATTTTCTTTTGTTCTCTTTCTCCTTTTTCGCGATCTGCTTCTGATTTGCGTTCCGTTTGTGCAGGATGACATTGCTTTTAGGTCCTCCTTGTTCAGGGAAGACCACACTCTTGTTAGCTTTGGCTGGCAAGCTTGACCCCAAACTGAAGGTAAATTCACATAATTTTTCATTTAATTTCACACCTTTTTTTTCCGATTTCCAACGTTTAGCTGCTGAAACTAAATCTTTGTTTCAAAATTCACTAAAATACGAATGCTGTTACCTAGACGACAGGAAAGGTTACTTACAATGGACATAGCTTCAATGAGTTTGTGCCCCAAAGAACTGCTGCTTATATAAGTCAACATGATCTTCACATTGGAGAAATGACAGTTAGAGAAACTCTGGCCTTCTCTGCGAGATGTCAGGGGGTCGGAACTCGATATGGTACTTAGAAATCTTTCTTCTTTTATCATTCCATAGTTGGGTTTGTATTAAAGAGATCCTTAGAATAAGAAAAAGGTGAATCCTTTTGTTGCATTCCGTAGATATGTTGGCAGAGCTATCAAGAAGAGAGAAAGCAGCAAATATAAAACCAGATCCTGATATTGATGTCTATATGAAGGTAATCAAAGAAGGGAAGCTTATAGTTTCTTTTCTCCCCTTTTCCAAATCAAATAAGGAAATGAAACAGATTATGCATAAGAAAAATCGACAAGGAACAAATGATTTTTGAATCCAACTCTGGTATAGTTCTTTTCTTTCCCATGGGCCAAAAACACTGTTGAGTTTACTTTTGTGGTCTTTCGTGGTGTAAAATCCCTCAGGCTGCAGCAACACCAGGTCAGGAAGCTAGTGTTGTCACAGATTATGTTCTTAAGGTAAAATCTTTGACAAGAATCACAAGAAATAAGTCATACAAGGAATTTTGGAATAATAAACGTGTAATGAACATGTCCTTTTTTCCACAGATTTTGGGGCTAGAAGCTTGTGCAGATACCATGGTTGGAGATGAAATGATCAGGGGTATTTCCGGAGGACAGAGGAAGCGTGTGACCACAGGTTAGAAGCAACTTGGATAGTTGTTGATACCACAAAATTATTGTTCAATGTTCCTTTCTCTAGTCTAATAAACAAATTGATCCCTGACCTGTATTCTAGGTGAGATGCTGGTCGGGCCCACAATGGCCTTCTTCATGGATGAGATATCTAACGGGCTCGACAGCTCGACGACATACCAAATAGTGAAATCCCTGAAACAATTCAATCACATTTTCAATGGGACTGCCGTTATCTCCCTTCTCCAGCCAGCTCCAGAAACTTACAACATGTTTGACGACATTATTCTGCTATCCGATGGCCAGATCGTGTACCAGGGTCCTCGAGACCTCGCCCTAGATTTCTTCGAATCCATGGGATTCAAATGCCCCGAGAGGAAGGGTGTTGCCGACTTCTTGCAAGAAGTAAGTTGAAACGTAACAATTTTCCACCCTGCAGCTTTTAGGAGATGAAAAGTATTATCAAAGCGTCTTGCAATAACACACTTTTCTATTGATAGGTAACGTCACGGAAAGATCAGCAGCAATATTGGGCACGTAAAGATGAGCATTACGCTTTAGTCACAGTTCGCGAATTTGCAGAGGCATTCCATTCGTTTCACCTGGGAAGGAAACTTGGGGACGAGCTTTCCACTCCTTTCGATCGTAGCAAGAATCACCCAGCTGCTTTGACTACCGAAAAATATGGCGTTGGAGTAAAGGATTTGCTTCGAGCTTGTGCTTCAAGAGAATACTTGCTAATACGGAGAAACTCCTTCGTTTACATTTTCAAGATTTCTCAGGTAACTGCTGACTTTAATTCTCATTTCCAACTTGAGCTAGCTAATGTACTAACACTATGCAACTCATTTATCAGCTCGTGGTTATCGCATTTATTACAATGACCCTCTTCTTTCGGACTAAGATGCCTCGGGATACCACAGCCGATGGAGGGATTTATGTTGGCGCATTGTTCTTCACTCTCACTATGATCATGTTCAATGGAATGGTGGAGATTTCCATGACAATTGCCAAGCTCCCAGTTTTCTACAAGCAAAGAGATCTCCTCTTTTACCCGGCATGGGTATATGCTCTTCCAATTTGGATTATAAAGATCCCTATCACCTTCGTGGAGGTTGCAGTTTGGGTGTTCATCACCTACTATGTCATTGGATTTGATCCATCTGTTGGGAGGTAAGAAAGAAAGGGGTTAATTTCACTGTTGAAGGACAGCAAATCCATCCTTGCGTTTATAAATCTTTTACTGTTTCGATGTATGAAGTGTCTGTCGTGTTTTCAGGTTGCTCAGGCAGTACCTTTTGCTTGTGCTTGTCCAGCAGATGGCATCGGCATTATTTCGGACAATTGGGGCAGTGGGTAGAAACATGATTATTGCCAGCACATTCGGGACATTTTCTCTGCTCGTTCTCTTTACATTAGGTGGTGTTGTTCTTTCAAGAGGTATAGCGTACATAGAATTCAAAAGTTTTTTTTCCCTAGGCCAAAAGGAGTGCTAATTTCCCTTCTCTATATGAATGGCAGAGAATATAAAGAAATGGTGGATTTGGGGTTATTGGGTATCTCCCTTAATGTACGGGCAGAATGCGCTAGCTACTAATGAGTTGTTATCATCAAACTGGAACAAGGTGAAGCCTTGTAATTGCTAGATGCCAGTATTTCATATGAATATCGTTTTCTGAACAACAGATTCCTGTTATGTATGCCATGTGATAGATTCCCTTCAATTCAAGTTCAAATGAAACACTAGGAGTTCAATCGTTGGAGTCGCGTGGAATTTTTACCAATGCCTCCTGGTATTGGATAGGAGTCGGGGCACTGTTTGGATACACTTTGCTCTTCAACCTTGCATTCCCAATGGCTCTCACTTTCCTAGACCGTAAGTGGATTGCAGTTTCTTCTTCTTTGGGCTTCTGTCCATTAGAGCTAGCCTAAGTTCTGTAAGCAATTTTGCAGCCTATGGCCAATCTCAGACGGTAAAATCAGAAGATCATCAAAGCAATGAAAATGATAATAGAGAAGGAGGATCGATTCAGTTGCCGTCTTGGGGTTCTAGTCACCAACAAGTACCAGGTAAAAGTATCATCGTTTCTTTTAGCCTTTATTGTCTATCTTTAGCAGATGGGCGACGAACAAAAGACTAACAGAGAAGACTGAAAAGAGCAACTTGTTTTATCAAGGACCTGCATTATGTCTGAACCAATGTTTTCTTTTCGGATTTGCAGTGAGTTCACCCAGATCCTCACTTACAAGGCCCGAGATGGCTGCCGTGACTAATAGGAAAAGAGGAATGGTCCTGCCATTTGAGCAACACTCTATCACTTTTGATGAAATCAAGTATAAAGTTGACATGCCACAGGTAACAGGGTTCAAGTTGAACCGTGAGAAATCTGAAGATAGTACTTCAGCATGATAGAAGCATAAACGTTCCTACACATGTCAAATGTAGCTAAATAATTCGTTGTTTCATTTATGATGGCAGGAAATGAAGAGTCAAGGTGTTCTCGAGGATAAATTGTTGCTCTTAAGCGGAGTAAGTGGTGCTTTTAGGCCTGGTGTTCTCACAGCTTTGGTGGGCGTCAGCGGTGCTGGTAAAACTACTTTGATGGATGTGTTGGCCGGTAGAAAAACTGGGGGATACATCGAAGGGACCATCATGATATCTGGGTATCCAAAGAAGCAAGAGACATTCGCTCGGATTTCTGGCTACTGTGAACAAAACGACATCCATTCACCTCATGTTACAGTCTATGAGTCATTGGTTTACTCTGCATGGCTGCGTTTACCAGTTGACATCGACAATGAAACCAGAAAGGTTGGCTTCTATTCCCAATATCTGTTTTTTAGCACAGTTGTCTTTTTCCCTTGAAATAATCTCTTCAAATTCTTGCTTCTTTAAAAATCCCAATGATGGCTCTTTTTGGTAATTTAAGTTTGTCGTCTTCGCCGGTCTTTGGTTCATTTTGTCTAGCTAGATGTGAGGCCGTCATCGAGAGTCATTCTTCTCCATCATATCATTTGAATTTCTAAAAAAACGTGACAGATGTTCGTTGAGGAAGTCATGGAGCTCGTGGAACTAAATCCACTGCGGCAAGCCTTGGTCGGTTTGCCTGGTGTCAATGGTCTTTCTACCGAGCAACGCAAAAGGCTAACCATAGCGGTCGAACTAGTAGCGAACCCCTCCATTATTTTCATGGATGAGCCAACCTCAGGGCTCGATGCAAGAGCTGCCGCTATTGTCATGAGAACAGTAAGGAATGCGGTGGATACAGGCAGAACTATTGTGTGCACGATCCACCAGCCGAGCGTGGACATATTTGAAGCTTTTGATGAGGTGAGTAATGTCAATACATCCTAAGTACAATAATTTATTCACAATGTTATAGATACATGAGCCACGTACTTTTACTTGTGCCGTAGCTTCTCCTATTGAAACGAGGTGGGCAAGAAATATATGTCGGTCCGTTGGGTCGTCATTCTTGTCATCTAATCAAGTACTTTGAGGTACGACTTGCTTGGCTGTTACGGTTTCAATTTCCCTTTTTCACAAAGTTAACTTGAATCACCGAGAAGAGATACCTTCACATGAAAGGGTATCCAAGGAGTTCACAAAATCGAAGATGGTTATAATCCAGCAACTTGGATGCTCGAAGTCACAACACCAGCACAAGAACTTATTCTGGGGATTGATTTTGCAGCTTTATACAAAAATTCGGACTTGTATAGGTGGGTTCACTGCATTCCAAAACGAGCAAATTTTAGCCTTGTTAGTGACCATAAGAGGTAGACTCAAATAGATCACAGGAGTTGGATTGACACATCCTGCAATTTTCCAGGAGAAACAAGGCTTTGATCAAAGAATTGAGCGTACCACCTCCTAATTCCAAGGATCTCTACTTCCCCACTAAGTATTCGCAGTCAACTTTCACCCAATTAATCGCTTGCTTATGGAAACAACATTGGTCTTACTGGCGCAACACAAACTATACGGCTGTTCGGCATCTCTTCACCATCTTGGTAGCCTTAATGTTCGGAAGTATGTACTGGGGTATTGGATCTAAAACGTAAGTCCTGTCTAGACACATAAAATTTTTAGCCCCTGTACCATCGAACTGATGTATGTTCGTAAACCTTCGAATCTTGCAGGAACCGAACAATAGACGTGCTTAATGCAATGGGCTCAATGTATGCTTCTGCTATCTTCCTTGGGGTCCAAAATTCATCTCCCGTGCAACCAGTTGTATCAATGGAAAGAATAGTTTTTTATAGAGAGCGAGCTGCCGGGATGTACTCGGCCCTGCCATATGCTCTAGCACAAGTAAAATTTTGCTTCGCAATGATCCCGATCTTCTCTTACAAATCAGTACACTAATTGAATGCTCCTTATGTGGTTTGACTGCCGATATTGTAGGTTCTGATTGAAGTCCCCTACATCGTTGCACAAGTCATAACGTACACCCTCATAGTTTATCCGATGAATGGGTTCGAATGGACAGCCGAAAAATTTTTCTGGTTTATGTTCTTCATGTTCTTCACCATGTTATGTTTCACCTTCTTTGGCATGATGGCAGTAGGCTTGACCCCAAACCATCGTATCGCCATCGTTGTCGCCTTTGGAGTCTATTGTCTGTGGAACCTCTTCTCGGGGTTCCTAATGCCACGAACGGTAAGTTCTATCTAGCAACCATTTCGATTATTTTGCTGATTCTCCCCGTTTTTCCAACATGATAGTGATGCCTGACAATGAGAGACTACCCTCCCTTGCTATTTAACAGAGGATGCCTGTTTGGTGGAGATGGTACTATTGGGCATGCCCGGTCGCTTTGACGTTATACGGGTTGGTGACCTCGCAGTACGGCGATGTGGAGGACATGCTCGAGGACTCTGGCCACTCAGTGAAACAATACATCAAAGATTACTTGGGTTATAGACACGACTTCCTGGGCGTGGTCGCCGCCATGATGGCCATGTTCCCCATCCTCTTCGCTTGCGTCTTCACTGTTTCCATCAAGGTGCTCAATTTCCAGAAGCGATAAAAGCCTTCTTAGCATTCATATTGACGTAAGGCGCAGCTAGTAGCATTCCCACCGCCGATTGAAGAGGCACAATTTGGGCACCAGTGTCATGAACAGGATGCTTGCAGAGATCATATCCAGTTTGAACTACTGATTTTCATGAAGGGCAAACTGATCACAGAGTCAGTCAGTCCTACATCCATTTCTCAACCGGATCGGTTCGTGCAAAATTTGGATATCAAGTATGATTCCGGCTGTTCATGTCATGTAGATGAAATATTTGAGAGGAAACAAAAGGCTGGACAAGAACAGAATTATATAATCTGCCATTTCTGATTGTATAAACTTCATTTCTTTAGCCAGAACGCAATTTGGCGAAAAATTTTAGCTTATGCCGGAGCTATAGCGAGATGAAGGTAGGAGGTGTGTCTCAATTAGACATACTATCGTTATCGCTAGTTCAATCAACTCTTGTTTTCCCCTTTAACCTAAACATCATCTCTTTTATCATATTCAAAGCGACTTTGAACATTAAATAGAAAAGTAAAAAATTTAAAGGAAAAACACTCAACTCAATCTCTAAGCAACTGTATAACTATGGTGTGATTTTTTATATGGGTAATGAAATAGACTATGTAAAACTGTTAGAATATTTAAATATTAAATTACACATTCATCTGGCAGCTTAAATTTTTAAAACAGTTGACAGTTGTCCCATAAAATTTTACAATAATTTACAATGTGATTTAGAGAAGTCTTTAAATATTACTGAGAAAATTTTAATTGAAGAATATTTCATAATATCAACATAGTCTTAAATATCATAAGTTTAAGTATAATTGACTATATTAGGCCTGACAAGTCATGTTGGAAATAGAAAAAATGTACAATTGTACAGGTACAGGGAGAGAAATTGATTTTGTCATTTGAAATATAACTTTTAGTGTAATAGACGGACACTATAAGAAACCATAAAACGGAAATTACAGAAATAAAAAATGCTACTTTCAATCCCTTTACTCCGACACTTTTTTGTCTAATTGAGTCCACATACTTTTATTTTATCTAATTAAGTCCTTCTTTTTTTTGGTCGAATAATTAAGTCCTTCTACTTTCTCAAATTTTCTACTTAAGTCCCTCCGACCTTATTTCCCGCTAAATTCAGTTGATGTGGCTATCGAACTACGTCGGAGTATGATGTGGATAAAATTTATCCAACATCGATGGTTACATGGACATGATTGTCAATAAATTTAATCAATGTTAACAACGTTAAAGTATGATGTAGATAATATTAAGCCAATATATAGATGCCTATGTGGTCATCCATGTTGGAAAAATTATCCACATCATGGTAGGAGGCCATGTCAGCTGGATTTATCGGGTGGTGTAGGATCAACTTGATTAGAAAATTTGTGAAAATAGAACTTAATTAATAAATTAACAATTTTCACAAATTCAAACTACAAAGACTTCGTTAGAAAAGACGTGAAAATATAGAAACGAAAAGTGGAGTTTATCCGAGAAATCTACAGCAGTATATTTTGCCATCTTTCTACATTTTATTATGCGATAGAGGAAATATAGGTAGATATTTAACATGAATCAATCCTATAAGAAAGAGCGTAAAATTATTTTGGTTCAATCCAATACAAATTTCCCGGAACACAATATTAGAGTTAATTTTTTATTAAAATAAATAATGATGATTCCTCAGAAAATGAAAAATAATTGTGTCGAATTAAAAAGAAAAATACTCTGTGATAAATTCAGTTTTAGTAAAACAGGCCACACAAGATGTGTGATAAGTGAAAGTGAGCTTATATGCTAGACAAACGAACTTAGCAGTTGTATCCAACCTCATTCAAAACTTTAGCCAATAAATTATGCCAACTAATTAAGATACATTAAGTACTCCAATTTACACCAACCCTGATGTGCAATTTCTTTCTCCCCTTTTCGGGATTAATGTATCATATGTCGGGAAAATAGCATTTGCTTTTGGAAAATTGACACGGATAGTCACTAAACTTTGCCTCAATGAGTAATGTCATCTTTGGACTTATAATTCGTTTAATATGGTCTTTGAACTATTTTTAAATGTTCAATCTAGGCCCTAAACTTTCAATTTTTAAATAAAATTTCTAGTCCCTCAACTTTCCATAGCAAAGTTAAAACTTTTCCTAAATCAACAAAATATGGAGCTATCTTTCTATTTCTCTTTTCAACTTTTTGGTCTTTATAAGTATTACAACGGGCAACATGATATATAAATATATATATAGTATGACAACAGTTAAAATGTAAAAAGTCTGATATAGAAAAAGAAAATAAGCAGCAACCGTCTTTTGTCTTATATATCCTGAAAAGTCAGGCCAACCAAATCTTTTATCTGAGCTCAATCTGACCCGACTTGAACATATCAATGTACATTTTAAATTTTGGGCACAACTAGATTACACATCAAACCCAACATTTGGGCTCAGTGCAACCGGGCCCACCCAATATCACCTCTACCCGGAAAGGAAGACGCCGCAACTAAGGTAACAAACGATCGCTTCACAATAAGTGAAAATGGCAATTTTTTCCCTATAGAAAAAAATCGCCGATTCGCTCGAGTCATAACTATATCGAGGCCTCTTACATTAAATAAGAAATGCATATAATAAGCTGGAGAACGATGTTGGTGTCGACAGATCAATTAGCAAAGCGCTTCGACGTAACGTGGAATGGGAAGGTGTATTGTTTACAAGCCTTTTTTTACCACATATATTGTGGTCTACTCTATCATCTATGGTCTCTATTTAGCCACCCTCTTCTTCCCCCCCGCCCCGCTAATTGCAAACTAGGGTGGCTCGAAGTGGCGTGGGCCACGTTCCCAAACAAGCCACCCTCTTCTTCGTCCGTTTGTTGATGTTAAATTAATAGCTACTCTCATACACTTTCACGGTCCTCTTTGTCGTGCTAGTTAATGAGGATGAAAATTATCCAATTAGTTTTAAATTTATTGTGTAGATATCAATTCAGTCATAAACTTTTTAATTTCGCCCATTCAGTTAAAACCTACGCGGAATTACAATGTAGTTCTTCGGATGAATTTTCGCCGGAAAATTGCTGGCGCTGTAGTCCAATCATCCCGGCTACCCAACGTGACATACCGTTAAATTGCCGAGTTTAATGACATGTGATAGTTGACGGGTGTACTAATTTAAGATTTTACTCATATGTTTTTCACAGATTTATCAATTTATGGTTTTTCGTGGTATTAATCCAATTTAACATAGGGTAAATTTGTCACGGGTATCTCGATTTGAAATTTTTGGTGATCAAAAAAATAGTTTAGGATATATTTATTATAAGTGTATCAATTTTTGATTTTTCGTGGTATTAACCCAAAGATATAAGGTGCTATTACGATAACTACTAGTCTAATAATCTAACTCGTAGGCAGTAAAGTAATGGAAAGTCACGACCACCCTAAAACAGCAACCTAACACTAAATCCTCGGCAAAACAATGACATGACGAGCGGTCCACTCTAGAGTCTAGACGACAAATCTTTTGTAATGACCATCGACTGAAGACAGCATTAGAGAACTATTATAACGCATGTTCATTGAAAATCCATAGATCAACTTTAATCAAGCTAATTGCAAACTACGCATTTGTCAGAATTCTACAAATCCACTCCATCGAAAACCTTTTCTCTTGAAACTCAATCCATTCCTACACAAAAGCGGTAAAATCACATCGTACGTTTCGGGTTTGTTAGTGAACATGCGGAAGGCACTAATATCCTTGTGACAAAAAGAAAAGGAGTGTTATATACACCAAGATTGACGCATGAGATATATTAAGAGTGGTGTGACATGCTTCTTTCGAAATAGACATTTTAATGACCCATTTGAGAATGGTTACACAATACGGTAAATGAATTCGGTAAACCGATCTTCGCATGCTACTGCTAATTCCTGCAAATTTCTTATTCTTTTTGTTCCCTTCATCTTCAACCTAGAATGCCAATGCAACTACACTCATAGGGTGTTGAGTTGACACATCAAAAGCCGCCAATTGAGGGCCAAAAACTGTAATCTCTCTGAAACTTCACTTTTTTTCGCCTCCTTGTGTGTTTCCGCAGTCCCTCGAAACGATGCTCGATTCATGGCCCATCTTTTCAACACATACCTAAAAGAAAGAACCTCAGGGACACATCCATCTATTATCATCTCCTTTTCGGTTCATTCATGGAGGGAGGAGATGTCTACAGCGCGAGCAGCTCCAGGATGTGGAGGAATGGCGGGACGGACGAGGTGTTCTCGATCGAGGTCCCTGTCGTGCCGAGGTGACGACGGCGACGACGAAGAAGATCTCAAATGGGCTGCCCTTGAGAGGCTCCCCACGTTCGACCGCCTGAGGAAGGGCATCCTGACTGCCTCGTGCGGCGGGCCGGAGGAGGTCAACATCTTGAGCCTCAACTTGCAGGAGAGGCAGAAATTGATACGTCTTAAATTTACTGACTCTTATATGAAATTATTTGCTTGAGTTTTAATTGTTTTCCAAATTTTCTCCAATTAAATTATCTACTAGTTTTGGGCTACCAATTTTTATTTTAGATAGTTACCAGCGTTTTTTTTTTTTTAACTTTACCAACTTTTCTATTCGGTTATTTAATCGGGAATAAAGTTGGTGAGTCATCCCATAGAGGCTGGTTATTTTATATTGTAGTTGATGATTTGAAGGTGTTGGTAAGAAAGTTAAATAAATATAGGTAAATAAAAAGGAAAGTTGGTAATTAAAAAGAATCAAATGAACGTTGGTCATTAATCTCAATAAGAGTTACTTATGTAAAAATTAGTTGATAATTTAGTCATTGAAAATGATGGGTTAGTGAAGAAAACAAAACTAGCAACACAATAGATAAGTTCGTAAATTATAAAGAAAAAACCAAATAAACATTGGTAATAGCTCAAATGAGAATTGACAACCCAGTCGATAGCTAGATTGGAGAAAGCTGGTATGTTACATGAAAAGTATTTCAATGTAACAGCCAGTAAATTAAGGCGTTGCTAAAAAGGTAAATAAAAGTTGGTAGAGAATAAACGAAACATGTTTTGTCAAAGATAATAGAAGTTGGTAATTAACACAAACAATAGTTGGTAACATGAAATTAGTTGCTAAAGCAATCGGAGAAAAATTATTAATCGCAATAATTGATATTGGTGATTTCTAAAAAGAGTTCGTAAATTTAAAAGTGTTGATAAATAAGACAAATAAAAGCACCAACTTAATGAAAATTTGGTAAATTCAAGGGAAAAAATACATGGTAAAAAAACTTCAAATGAGAGTTGGAAATCTAGAAATAATCTCTAAACTTGGACACAATGTGTAATGTCATCCTTGGATTTTCAATTAATTCAAACTCAAATGAGAGTTGTTAACCCGAAGCTAGTCCCTAAACTTTGACATGCAATGTCATCCTTGGACTTTTAATTCATTCATTGTGGTTGTTAAACTATTCGTAAGTATTCAATCTAGTTCGTAAATTTTCAATTTATTCAATCTATTCCTTCAACTTTCCATAACAAAGTCCAATAAGTTCTTTGGTACCATTCACAAGCTTTCATGTGACAAAAGTGCCCATATTTTACAATTTCTTTTTATTTTAATCAATTTCAGAATCAACAAAAATTATGTCATCTTTTTATTACCTTTTTAGTTCTTATAAATACTACAATGGTTCCATTTAAGTAATATTTTGCTTATGATTTCCACAATAGCATAAGAAACTCATTTAGAGTTGTATCATATTGTTGTTCCTGCTACTTTAAGTCCAAGTATTTTCGTTAAGATAACTAGAAACACTATTAATTTTTCTATAGATTCTTGTACCAATATTAATCTAAATCTTGTTTTCTACTTTTTAGATTAATAAAACTTTCAATAATCTAAATCCCGTTCCTCATTGTTTAGATTGATAAAATTTTCAATCTTTTGTGTTTGGTGTTTTATAAAAAAAAAAAAGGAACAAGATTTAGATTAATGTATGTATGAATATCTGTTAATAAATTAACATCATCTTTAGATTCATTATGAAAACATTTAGTCAAAAAATAGCAGGATGTGTAATTATGAAAACTTATCAATAATAATGAAGAACCGATTTAACTTTGTTGGAAAGTTGAGGGACTAGATTGAACAATATGAAAGGTGGGGGATTACATTGAATATTCAGGAATAATTCAAAGACAATATTGAAAAAATTAAAAGTCTAAGAATGACATTTCACATTAGCCAAAAGTTAAAGGACCATTAGGATTGTTTTTTCCCTATTTTGACATATACCAACTTTTTTCAGAAATTTACTGACACAAAAAATAAATCCATTTAAAAAAAAACGGAATGATAGAATCATCCTAGATATTTATTAGCTTCAATTATCGGATTGAAAAGACATCGAAGGATTTGTTAACCTACGGTGGAACAGAAGTTACCAAATGCACTGCGTTACCAATCTTTCTAAAATAGCAAAAGTGATAATTTACTTTCTGTTTTTTTTTTTTTTGAAAAAACATATTCACCTGATGATGGAGTTTTTGGTGACATTTTGTCCCCTTTTGATTCTTGTGAATTTGGGTTTCGTTGCAGAGTTGGAATTGATCTTGCTACAATTGAAGTGAGATATTAGCATTTGAATGTCGAGACAGAGGATCATGTCGGAAGCAGAGCTGTGCCCAATTTCATTAATTTCATTATTGATTTCGTAGAGGTAAGCACCAGCACCAGCACCAGTTAGTACATCAAACACAACAAGCACACTTTGAATTTTTCATTTAGCAGAGACCACATGACTGGCCACTAATTATGTACAAATGCTCAAATGTTCTGAATATGTTCCCGTCAAATATTTTCTTTTTCGTATTATTTTTATCTTTTTCCTGTTGTTGTTGAAGGGCATCCTGAAATTCCTGCACATCCTTCCCAGTAGAAAGAAACAGTCGACTATCCTGCAAGATGTCAGTGGGATCATCAAACCTGGAAGGTGGGCAAATCAAACCAAATTAAGTGGAATGGCATTTCTGAGTTCAGTTTGCTTTTTTGCTTTTTGGGTTGAACCATATTATGGAAATTTCCTTTCCTTTCCTTTTCTTTTCTTTTCTTTTCTTTTTCTTTTAGCAACCTGCTTCTGATCAGCTTTCATTTTTTGCACGATGACATTGCTTTTAGGTCCCAGTTCAGGGAAGACCACACTCTTGTTAGCTTTGGCTGGCAAGCTTGACCCCAAACTAAAGGTTAATTCACCCAGATTCTCATTTAATTTCACGCCTCATTTTTGTTTTGTCCGATTTCCAATGTTTAGCTCCTGAAGCAAAATCTTTTTTCCAAATTTTACTAATAGCATGAATATTGTTACTTAGATGACAGAAAAGGTTACTTACAATGGACACAGCTTCAATGAGTTTGTCCCCCAAAGAACTGCTGCTTACATAAGTCAACACGATCTTCACATTGGAGAAATGACAGTTAGAGAAACTCTGGCCTTCTCTGCAAGATGTCAGGGGGTCGGAACTCGATATGGTAATTAGCAATATTTTTTCTTTAATCGTTTCTATAGTCAGATTTGTATTTGGGAGACCTTTAGAATGAGAAAAAGGTGGATCCTTTTGTGGCATTCCGTAGATATGTTGGCAGAGCTATCAAGAAGAGAGAAAGCGGCAAATATAAAACCAGACCTGATATTGATGTCTATATGAAGGTAATCAAAGAAGGGAAGCAAAATAGGTGCTTTTCTCCCTTTTTCCAAATCAAACAAGGAAATGAAACAGATTATGCATAAGAAAACTCAGACATGGAACAAATGATTTTTGAATCCAACTCTGGTATAGTCCTTTTCTGTTCTTCTCTTTTCCATGGGCCAAAAACACTGTTGAGTTTGCTTTTGGGGTCTTCTCAAGTAAATCTTTCGTGGTGTAAAATCCCTCAGGCTGCAGCAATACCAAGTCAGGAGGCTAGTGTTGTCACAGATTATGTTCTGACGGTAATCTTTGACAAAATGTTCAACAAGCATTTTCACAATTATAAAACTTTACTGAATGTGTCCTTTTTCCACAGATTTTAGGGCTAGAAGCTTGTGCAGATACCACGGTTGGAAATCAAATGATCAGGGGTATTTCGGGAGGACAAAGGAAGCGGGTGACCACAGGTTAGAAGCAACTTGGATAGTGGTTGATCCACGAAATTAATGTTCAATGTTCCTTCTTTAGTCTAATCAACAAATTGATCACTGACACGTATTTATCAGGTGAGATGCTGGTTGGGCCTGCGATGGCCTTCTTCATGGATGAGATATCTACCAGGCTTGATAGCTCGACGACGTACCAAATAGTGAAGTCCTTGAAGCAATTCAATCACGTTTTCAATGGGACGGCCATTATCTCCCTTCCCCAGCCAGCTCCGGAGACTTACAACATGTTTGACGACATTATTCTGCTATCCGATGGCCAGATCGTGTACCAGGGTCCTCGTGACCTCGTCCTAGATTTCTTCGAATCCATGGGATTCATATGCCCCGAGAGGCAGGGTGTTGCCGACTTCTTGCAAGAATTAAGTTGAAACGTAACAATTTTCCACCCTGCTGCTTTTAGGAGAGGAAAAGTATTCTCAAAGCAACTGTCTTGCAAGAACAAATTTTCCTTTTCTATTGATAGGTACCGTCACAGAAAGATCAGCAGCAATATTGGGCACGTAAAGATCAGCCTTACACTTTTGTGACGGTCAGGGAATTCGCAGAGGCATTCCATGCGTTTCACTTGGGAAGGAAACTCAGAGACGAGCTTTCCACTCCTTTCGATCGAAGCAAGAACCACCCAGCTGCTTTGACTACCAAAAAGTATGGTGTAGGAGTAAAAGATTTGCTGCGTGCATGTGCTTCAAGAGAATACTTGCTTATGAGAAGGAACTCCTTTGTTTACACTGTTAAGATCATTCAGGTAAATGCTGACTTCAATTTTCGTTTCAAACTTGAACTAGCTAATGCAATAATACGATGCACCTTGTTTATCAGCTCGCAGTTCAAGCGTGTATTGCGATGACCCTCTTCTTTCGGACTTATATGCCTCGAGAAACCACAAACGACGGAGGGATTTATATTGGCACATTGTTCTTCACTCTTGTGATAATCATGTTCAATGGAATGATGGAGATTTCCATGACAATTGCCAAGCTCCCAGTTTTCTACAAGCAAAGAGATCATTTCTTTTACCTGGCATGGGCATATGCTCTTCCAATTTGGATTTCAAAGATCCCTCTCACCTTCGTGGAGGTTGCCGTTTGGGTGTTCCTCGCCTACTATGTCATAGGATTTGATCCACATGCTGGGAGGTGAGAAAGAAAGGGGATAATTCCACTGTTGAAGGATGACAAATCCAACATCGGGTTTGTAAAATTTTATATGGTTTTGATGTATCAAGTGTCTGTGTTGTGTTTGCAGGTTGTTCAGGCAGTACCTTTGCTTGTGCTCGCCCAGCAGATGGCATCAGCGTTATTTCAGACAATTGGGGCAGTGGGCAGAAACATGATTCTTGCCAGCACATTGGGGTCATTTTATCTGGTCCCTTTCTTTGCATTAAGTGGTATTGTTCTTTCAAGAGGTATTGTGTACATTGAATTCAAAACTTTTTTTTCCCTTGGCCTTCTGTCGTCAAAAGGAGTGCTAATTTCCCTTCTCTGTATGAATGGCAGAGGATATAAAGAAATGGTGGATTTGGGGCTATTGGGTATCCCCCTTAATGTACGGGCAGAATGCGCTAGCTGCTAATGAGTTGTTATCATCAAACTGGAACAAGGTAAAGCCTCGTAATTGCTTGATGCAAGTACTTTATATCTCTCCATTAATATCATTTTCTGACCAACTGATTCCTGTTGTTTATGCCATGTGATAGGTTCCCTTCGATTCAAGTTCTAACGAAACACTAGGAGTTCAATCGTTGGAGTCACGTGGACTCTTTACCCATGCCTACTGGTATTGGATAGGAGTGGCGGCACTAGCTGGATTCAATTTGCTCTTCAACCTCGCGTCCCAGTGGCTCTCACTTTCCTTGACCGTAAGTGGATTCCAGTTTCTTGTTCTTTTGGCTTCCTCCATTCGAGCTAGCCTAAGTTCTGTAAGCAATTTTGCAGCCTATGGAAGATCTCAGACAGTAAACTCACATGATCATCAAAGCAATGAAAATGGCAATAGAGTAGGAGGATTGATTCAGTTGCTGTCTCAGGGTTCTGGTAACCAACAAGTATCAGGTACAAAGTCTCAATAGTTTCTTTTAGCCTCTATGGTCTATCTTTAGCAGATGGGTGATGAACAAAAGACTAACAATAGACTGAAAGAACAACTCCTCTTATAAAGGACTTGCATAATGTCTTTGCCAATGTTTTCTTTTTGGACTTGCAGTGAGTTCACCCAGATCCTCATTTACAAGGCCCGAGATGGCTGCCATGACTAATAGGAAAAGAGGAATGGTCCTGCCATTTGTGCAACACTCTTATCACTTTCGATGAAATCAAGTATTCAGTTGACATGCCGCAGGTAACAGGGTCCAAGTTGAACATTGAGAAATCTGAAGATAGTACCTCATCGTGCATCATGATAGATGCCCTCATCATGATAGAAGCATAAACGTTCCTACGCAAATATCCCCATGTCAAATGTAGCTAAATAATTCGTTTTTTCATTTATGTTGGCAGGAAATGACGAGTCAAGGTGTTCTCGAGGATAAATTGGTGCTCTTAAGGGGAGTAAGTTGTGCTTTTAGGCCCGGTGTTCTCACAGCTTTGATGGGCGTCAGCGGTGCCGGTAAAACAACTTTGTTGGATGTGTTGGCCGGTAGAAAAACTGGAGGATACATCGAAGGGAACATAACGATATCTGGGTATCCAAAGAAGCAAGAGGCATTCGCTCGGATTTCCGGCTACTGTGAACAAAACGACATCCAATCACCTCATGTTACGGTCTACGAGTCATTGGTTTACTCTGCATGGCTGCGTTTACCAGCGGACGTCGACAATGAAACCAGAAAGGTTGGCCTCTATTCCCAATGTCTTTTTTTAGCACAGTTGTCTTTTTTCCCTTGAAATAATCTCTTCAAATGCTTGCTCCTTTAAAAAATCCCAAGTGATGGTTCCTTTTGGTAATTTAAGTTTGTCATCTTCACTGGTATTTGGTTCATTTTTATAGCTAGATGTGAAACCGTCATCAATAGTCAGTCTTATCCATCATATCATTTGTATTTCAAAAAACCTTTGCAGTTGTTCGTTGAGGAAGTCGTGGAGCTTGTGGAACTAAATCCGCTGCGACAAGCCTTGGTCGGTTTGCCTGGTGTCAACGGTCTCTCTACCGAGCAACGCAAAGGCTAACCATAGCGGTCAACTAGTAGCGAACCCCTCTATTATTTTCATGGATGAGCCAACCTCTGGGCTTGATGCCAGAGCTGCCGCTATTGTCATGAGAACAGTAAGGAATACGGTGGATACAGGCAGAACTGTTGTGTGCACGATCCACCAGCCGAGCATCTGTATATTCGAAGCTTTTGATGAGGTAAGTAGTGTCTACACATCCATAGTACAAGAATTTATTCATAATGCTATCGATACATGAGCCATGTGCTTTTACTTGTGCCGTAGCTTCTCTTATTGAAACGAGGTGGGCAAGAGATATATGTTGGTCCATTGGGTCGCCATTCTTGTCACCTAATCAAGTACTTTGAGGTGCTTATTTCGGCTGATACGGTTTCAATTTCCCTTTTTCGCGAAGTTACTAGAATCACCAAAAAGAGTTATCTTCATGTCAAAGGGAATCCAAGGAGTTAGTAAAATCAAAGATGGTTATAACCCAGCAAATTGGATGCTTGAAGTCACAGTGCCAGCATGAGAATTTTCCCTGGGTATTGATTTTGCCGCTTTATGAAAAAGTTCGGACTTGTATAGGTGGGTTCACTGAATTCCCAAAGTACCAAATTTTAGCCTTGTAAGTGACCATAAGAGGCAGACTCACATAGATCACAGAGAGTTAGATTGACACATCCTGCAATTTTCCAGGAGAAACAAGGCCTTGATCAAAGAATTGAGCGTACCACCTCCTAATTCCAAGGATCTCTACTTCCCCACTAAGTATTCACAGTCAACTTTCACCCAATTCATCGCTTGCTTATGGAAACAACATTGGTCTTACTGGCGAAACACAAACTATACAGCTGTTCGGCACCTCTTCACCCTCTTCGTAGCCTTGATGTTCGGGAGTATGTATTGGGATATCGGATCTAAAATGTAAGTCCTGTCTAGACACAATTTTTAGCCCGTTGTACCATCGAACTGGTGTGTGCCCTTAAACTTTCGAATCTTGCAGGAACAGAAGAATAGACTTGCTCAATGCAATGGGCTCAATGTATTCTACCACTATCTTCATTGAGGTCCAAAATGCATCTCCCGTGCAACCGGTTATATCAGTGGAAAGAATAGCCTTTTATAGAGAGCAAGCTGCAGGGATGTACTCGGCCCTTCCATATGCTCTAGCGCCAGTAAAATTTTGCTTCGCAATAATCCTGATCTTCTCTTACAAATCAGTACTCTAATTAAACGTTCCTTATGTGGTTTGAATCCCGATATTGTAGGTTCTGATTGAAGTCCCCTACATCCTTGCACAAGTCATAATGTACAGCCTCATAGTTTATCCGATGATTGGGTTCGAATGGACAGCTGAAAAGTTTTTCTGGTACATGTTCTTCATGTTCTTCGTCATTTTGAGTTACAGCTACTTTGGCATGATAGCGGTAGGCTTGACCCTGAACCTGCATATCGCCGGTATCATCTCCTTTGCAACCTTCCCTCAATGGAACCTCTTCTCAGGGTTCCTAGTGCCTCGAACGGTAAGTTCTATCTAGCAACCATTTGGATGATTTTGCTGATTTTCTTCTTCCTAAATCCAACACGATATTGACGCCTGACAATGAGAGACTGCTTGCTGCTATATCTTCAACAAAGGATGCCGGTTTGGTGGAGATGGTTCTATTGGGCATGCCCCACTGCTTGGACTTTATACGGGATGGTGGCCTCGCAGTACGGCGATGTGGAGGACACGGTCGAGGACTACGGAGGCTCAGTGAAACAATACATCAAAGATTACTTGGGTTATAGACACGACTTCCTGGGCATGGCTGCCAGCATGACAGTCGTGTTCCCCGTGATCTTCTCTTGCATTTTCGCTGTTTCCCTCAAGGTGCTCAACTTCCAGAGGCGATAAAAAAATCTTTTAGCATCTGTATCGGCATACAGCGCGGCTAATGGCATTCCCATCGTGGACTGAAGAGGCACAAGTTCCGCACTCATGTCATGAAGAGGATGCTTGCAGAGATCATTTCCAGTTTGAACTACTGATTTTAATTAAAAGGCAGCTGATCACAGAGTCAGTCAGTCCTAATCGTGCAAAATTTGGATATCAAGTAAGATTACAGGTGTTCATGTCATGCAGATGAAATGTTTAAAGGGAAACAAAAGTACAGACAACACCAGGATTGTATAATCTGTCATTTCTGATGGTATTAACTTCATTTCTTTAGCCACAACACAACTTGGCCAAAAATTTTAGCTTATACTAGAGCTATATTAAGCAGAAAAGTGAAAATCTAAAAGGAAAAATTCTTAAAATCTCACTCGATTAGCAAACGTATAATTATAGTGTTCATATTCTAATGGTGTAGTGAAATGGACAAAGCACAACCACTATGTGATTGAGAGAAGTCTTTAGATTTTACCAAGAAAAATTTAAGAGAAGAATATATCAGAATATCAACATAATCAGAAATATCATATGTGTTTATATATATTTGTGTGTTATTATATTCAATCGTAATGAGTAGTATAATTATTATGTTATGAGATTGAAAACATATTTGTGCTTATATTCTTACCAAAAAAAAAAAAACATATTTGTGCTTATAAGTTTAAGTAGAGTTGACCATATTAGGCACGACATGTTATGTGATAAAGATAAAAGAAAATATGCAGTTACGTAACTACAGAGAGAGAAGTTGACTTTGTTATTTGAAATAAAATTTTTTAGCATAATAGACCAACGATGAAAGAAAAGGAAGAATACAACTTTTTATCCATTTACTTTCGCACCTTTTCTAATGAAGCCCTTGTTCTTTTAATTGGGAAAATTACTAAAAAAGTAATAAATTTATTGAATTCATGCCAATTCAGTCATGACATTCCTAATCTTTTGACGATTTGCTAATGTAGTCCTTCTCGTCAATATTGACCGAAAAATGCTGACGTGAACGTCCAATCAGTGTCGATAGTCTTATGTGAAGTGGCAAAGACTTAGATAAATTTTTTTTCTTTTTTTTTTTTTTTCTTTCCTTTTCGTCGATGGCTAGTCTTATGTGATGTCGTCCCTTGCCCAGCCTAAACTTTTAGCCTTATGTTTCATGTTTTAGCTACGCCATTGCCATGCACAAGAGATAAAATATTAAAATAATCACGTCAGTAGTTTTCATTAATCAAGTTAAACGGAGTTAACAAAAAAACTCAGATTGTGCCAATTTGACAAATTTTATGACTTGATTGCACTTTTTATAAAGTTTAGAGCTCAATTGTATTTTAATGACAAGTTTTAAGACTAAAAAACAGAAAAACCAAAGGATTAAACCACGAAAAACCCGAAATTGATATACTTGTGAAAAATTTACCCCAAACTAATTTTTTGACCACAAAAAATCTTAAACCGGTACACTTATGGAAAATTTACACTCTATTAGATTTCGTTAAATTTTATAATCAAATTATTAAGTTGGATGACACGCGACAGTTGACGAGTGTAACCGGAGTTTAAGTCTACTAATTTATGATTTTTCATAGTATTAATCCAATTTAACGGAACCTAATGAAACATAAATTTTTCATAAATGTATCAGTTTTAAATTTTTTACCGTAACAATTATACCGATTTTGGTTTTTTTTATAGTTAAAAAATCTAGCTTGAGATAAATTCGTGACATGTGCATCAGTTCGGTTTTTTGGTGTAATTAACCCAAAACCAAATAGAGAGCATCACGCCAGCAAAAGAAGAGCTTGTCTCTACCTTAAAAAGCTCAGTGCTATCCGCAGCTTGTTTCTCTCTCGTTCTCGAGTTCAATTTGATCCGCAATTCACGTCATCACGTATTCGTCACCTCCGCCACGTTTCGTTTCATCGCTTCCATCTCCGGCCATGGCGGCGTGTTCGCATCGGTTGCTGCACTTCCCATGGCGGCTGCTGCTGCTGCCGAAGCCCTCGAGCCCGACAGCCTCGGCTCTTGCAAACCCGGATGGACACAGGCGCAGTGGGAGGCTCTTCTCCTGCTGCTCCGCCGCTCAGGGCCTGTCTCCCTCGCCGCCTCCGCCGTCCGCTCCCGAGGCCCACGGCGCGACGGGAGAACCGGAGCCGCTGAAATGGCATGCCTTTCGGAAGAAGAAGGTGGTGATGCGGGTCGGTTACGTGGGCACCAATTACAGAGGTGAGCTCGAAGCGCTCGAGCAATGCCCATGATGCTGTTTGCTGATGAATGAGGCGTTTTGATCTGTTTGTTGATGAACTAGTTTGTTTTCCTTTTTGGGTTTTTGCCTCAGGTCTTCAGATGCAACGAGATGAGCACTCATTGACGAGTAAGTTCATGTTTGTGTTGCTTTCTCTTCGTTTTTTTTTTTTTCCTACTCTGTTTACTTTCGCAGCTGAAATGTTTCTTTTGACTAACTGCTCTGTTTATATTCCTGTCTTGATTTGTACTCAGCTGAAATTTCTGAGCTTTCGGTGTTTGACTGGATGTTTTCGCGCATTGTACTGAGAATAAGCAGCTTGTCCGATGTGTAGGCTGTCTGGTTTAATTTATGCAGGTTGCACCTTATCATATACCGTCGTCTGTGATTACGAAATCACGGAGCGAGTCAACGAACTGGTTTCTTTGCCATTTTAGAATAATTTACAACAGTATGTGAAAAGCTATCATGGGTTGGTTGCATTTGATGAGGACTTTTGGTCATTTGATCTTCATTATATCTCTCCTTTAATCTCTTGGTCCCTTCTTTAATTTTGCTCTGTCGAGAACCTTTCCCATGCTTTTGTCTAAGATGCCAGAGGGCCCAACTAGTTGAACAAAGTCTTCCCAGCCAGATCTCTATTGTGGAACTTTGGTCCACTACACCTTTACGAACAAAATGGAAATAACTCTTCTCCAATTCACAAGTCCATTCGATACGAGACATCTTTTTACCTCTTTTGAATTGTTTACACCCTCGTGTTGCTGCCATACTTGGGAGTTAGCCTCTTCAAAGTTCATGTTGACAAAGGCTGTTGCACGTCTGTAATTTATGAACATGCGTGCACAAGTTGCGCTCTACTTACAGAAGTCACTGTGGAAGGGGAAATTTTTATAGTCACACTTCCATTTGTCTGATCTGAATGGGATTCTGATGATGAAAGCATGTTGTGCACAAAATAGACGGTTCGATCATAGCTGCTTTAATTCATAAATATAGCAATTCACGTTTTTATTGAGTGGCGATTCATGTTTTTATTGAGTAGTTACTTATTTGCTTGTGTGTCTTAATATATCTCAAAATATGCTTGCCGTGGAGGTCATGTTTGCTTTTACCCGAGATGAGACCTGGCTAAGCATGTAAGCTCTAAATGCAGCTGTAGAAGAAGAATTGGAAAATGCTATCTACAAGGCTGGTGGAATTCTAGAAAGTAACTATGGGAATCTGAATAGAATTGCCTGGGCCAGAAGTAGCCGGACCGATAAAGGAGTGCGTTCTCACGAAATACTTGACATTGATAAGTATCTCACGTCTTTTCATGTCATCACTTAGGATGAGAATTTGGATGTCTTAACCCTTATGGTGGTGGAAAACTTTCTAGGTTCATTCACTGGCGACTACCATATCGCTCAAGATGGAAATTCCGACAGTGCATGGAATGGAGACCCTTATGGTATCCATCTCGCCAGTCATATTAATGCATATCTTCCTGAAGATATCAGAGTTTTTAGCATTCTACCTTCAAAAAGGTGGAGAATTGAGTTTATGATATGTTCATCACATTCATCTAATAAGAATTACTTTTCTGTGGGTCATATGTAATGCTACTTTCAGCTCTATGCTCGGTTACACTACTAAAAACAGCATGTCACGAATGCTGTAGGATTGTCTCCTCATAGTTTTGCCTAGAATGCTTCATTTTTTGTTTTTAACTTTCTTTCACATGAGAATTTAATTGGCCAATAAGCTAGCACAGACTTGTTCTTGTCCAAGTGGATTTAGTCGGTTGTTCCTTTCTGATATGGAACCGGCACGAATAATCTTCAGGATTATTAGTTGGCGGAAAGCTGCTGGGGGTCTCAAACTTATTTGCTTGAGTTTCTGTCACTGAAAGTGATCTTAGCATATATCATTGAAGAGGATCTCTGGTTAGAATGCTATAGAAACAATGATGCCAAAAAAATTCTAAGAATGTAAAGCATTTGAGGCATTCTTCAAATGCTGCCTGAAAACAAAATCATAAGATGGGATTTGGTGGGGCAGCATCTTTATATCTGCACTTAAGTTATTCCAAGTGGGGCTTTGTAATAATGCAGTGTTACTACTTTTGTTGGTTGAGTGAGAAACTGTCTTTAGAGCTGATATGAATCGTACTGATGAACCTTCTCTTTGGACATAGGGGAAGGGAGTTAAAGAGTTCTAATAATTAAATGAACTGTAAATACTATTTTCTGCGGGACGTATCCTCAGTATGTTTTTAGTATGTCTTTCCATCAGAAGCTTCATGTAACCTTTCATTAACACTAAATGTCCACATTTCATGGTGTTGAAAGAAGTGGAAGTAATGTGCCATTTGTATTTGTTCAAAATTTTGAAATGTATGCACTTGATACTGATCATTATTCTTTAGTATCCTTGATGAGCATTCATATATTATCACCTATTCCAAATATTTTACGTTTTGTGGAGCTGCTCATTACCGCAGCATTTTCAATGGCCATTTATGTGATGTCGTGTTGTGTCTATTTTCTCTCCCTATCGATCCTAACTTTTGTTTCTGGAAAATCTCCAGGAGCTTTGATCCAAGACGGGAGTGCAATATCCGGAAGTATTCGTACCTTCTTCCTGCTGACATTATCGGCATGAAAAGTAATTGTACCTCCAGTGAAGTTGATCATCACATATCGGATTTTAATGATATATTGAGCACTTTTGAGGTTCTGAACTTGTCTCCCTCTTTTTCCCACTTATCCTATCTTTGCTGTTCTCGATGCTGTGGTTACGTCTGTTTTACAGAAGGAATTTTAACAGGCATTCATAAGGCCCTTTCTGTTGTATATGTCCTCTTTGCAGGGAGAGCATCCTTTTCATAACTATACTGTACGTTCTAAGTACAGAAGAAAGTTGCCCATAAAGAAGTCACGGAGAGACAAGCGTTCAACAATGGAAGAAAAACCATTTGATGCAGCATCTGCATCTGAACAGGAAGAAAGTGATGAAGAGCTTATTGAGAATGAATTTGCAATTAATTGTAAGGGAGCAGATGAACATGCTCTGCAGGGGAGTGGCCTTGATGAAAATTTAATCGACTTTTTCCAAAATCGTAGGAATGATCTGCGGAGCAGAAGTTCAGATAATGTCATTAGGGCAAGATGGTTACATGAACCTGATGAGAAAGACCGAATTAGTTCTTCTCATTTAGAAAGATTCTTCACTGCTCTTGTGGCAAATTGGAGAATCTGCTTGGGTCAGGTTATGTTGAGCTCTCCATCTGGGGAGAATCTTTCATGTTGCATCAGGTAAGGCTTTTCAAAGTAGTTTGTCTTAACTCCTGAGGTTTTGCTATGAGCTATCTAGTTCATACAATTGATTGCAGGAGAAATTTTGTTGGTTCTAGCATAGGGTAAACGATTTGTTTTCTTTACTGCACAGTTTCTTTTGAAAATTACCTTCATATATAGTGCTTCCGTATTCCTATAATAAGGAGGTCTTGTGCATTCGACAGATCCGCAAAATGGTGGGGACTGCTGTAGCTGTAAAGCGTGACTTACTTCCTAGAGATATTCTCACATTGTCACTGGCCAAATTTTCTCGTGTTGTGCTTCCACTTGCTCCATCTGAGGTATTGATACTTAGAGGGAACAAGTATTTCATGAGAAAGGGACCTATTGATGTTGTTAGGCCTGAAATGATGGCATTAGTGGAGGCCGAAGCTGTGTTGAGCACCATCGACAAATTTTACAGATCAGTAATGTTGCCTCAAGTTGCTAGATTTCTTGACCCTTCAAGACCCCCTTGGAAAGAATGGGTTGAGAAATTGGATGAGCACACTCCAATTCCAGACACACAGTTGGACGAACTCAGGGCTGCTTGGGAATCCTGGAAGGAAACTACCGAGACTCGAAAAGGTGCCTTGTCTGTTGTTAGTTGATGATCAATGGACATGTATCACAGCAGGCATCTTGCAATATGTTGATTGGCTTCACCATCTTTCAGACAATTGTGATCATGTCCATTTAACAAGACCATAGTTTCTAGTGCTGCGCTGAAGCATGTTGCTGCGGCTTCTTGTAATGACACCTCCGTGTTTTTTGTTCGCTTCAATTTCAGCCCCCCCAAGGAATCTGTGGTGCCTAGGACATGAACTCTCCTCTGCATGTCTCGTTTCGTGGTTGATGTTTATTGGAGGAACTTTCCCAAGTATGGTGCGACAAACCGCACAAAACCGAACATTTTACATGTCAAAGTCGGAGTGACCGCCATTTGCTTCTGAAAGATGCGAGATTGAAGTTTCTGGATTGCTGATTTGTTATGTTGTAGTCACTGCTCAAGAAGCATTTGACATGACGCGTTTACAGAAGAGACGGGAAGCTTTTCGGGCATCCAAATAGCTGTTGTTTCGCCTTTTTTAATCGAACACCGTTTCTGCTTGGAACTTAGTGTCGAGTGTAAACTGCTGAGCCATTGCTCGGAGGGGAAGAATGTGCTGAATGACATTTGTTTGATGTACTTGTAACTTAGCCGCTTTTCTTTCTCACGGCGATGATTTGATTATCTCCAACAACAACCAAAATAAAATGAATTGATCATCCAGAATACGATTTAGGACTTCACATCCTACGAAATGGGTGGAATGAAAAACGCAAGTTTGTTAATTGAGTAGGTGTTAGCATAGTCTATATGCTTATGTCCTAATAAGACAGGAAAAGAACAAACACCACCTGTGAAAAAACAAATCTTTAGGACAGGTAACTAATATTCATAAACTTATATTATTTTCAAGTGGAAATATGGATCAGATCAGACAGCTATATATATTACAAGCGAAGATGCTGGGCCCGACCAATCCAATTGGAGCGACACGCACTTGGCAAGTTGGCAAGTCAAGTGGTGTTTTAGCGCATTCTCTCTGTGCGATCTGGAAGGTCAGTCCTCCAGAACGCTCAACGAGTGTCTCTGTCTCTGTCTCGCTCTCTCTCAGGCTCCATAGCAAGGGGAAATATGAAAAAGTTTGCAACTTTTTACTGTATAAGCTTCTGATTCTTGCGCTCCACCACCTGTTACTCGGTTCAGTACTCACCCACGCCTTCCTCTTCTCTTTTTCTTTCCCAGATTGATGCTTTGCAAGCCCGTCGCTGGTAATTCGTTCCTCTAGTTCAGCTCCGCCGCCACCCTCAGTTGCCTCAAGTTCAAATGCTACTGTCAATGGCTTCTTGTGAGTCTCTCTCTCTCTTGCTTTGCGGGTCTCGCCCATGACTTTCATTGACTTTTTCTACGTGCGTTCTGTTCTTTCGCGTTGATAAAATCTTGGGTGGTAGGAAATTGAGTGTCTAGTGTATCTGGGTCTCTGTAAAGACATGCTTTCATGGCTTAATACTTTGGAGCGTCTTTGATTAACTAATTCTTGTTTCCTGCTTGTTTGTGTTCTTTCCATAGTGCTCTCTGGTAGTATTTGATCTTACAAAGCAACAAGAAAGCGAAAAGGCATAGATATGAGATTCTGCTGTATTTTCTGTGTTGGGCTTTGTTTACTTTCACACATTCTCTAAGTGCACATCCACCGCACTGCTGTTGCATGAAAGATGGCTCGAAAGAAAAGACATCTACTTAATTTTTGAAGGAAAAAAGAGTCAATTTGTCTTCTTTTATTATTAGTTCTAGACTGTGTAGATGACAACACTGCACTTTCTTGCTCTTTTTTATGTGGAATCAGTGGATTGACACCAGCCAGTTTTTATCAAATCCATCCAGTATTGCCATTCCAATTGACTTCATGTTTGATACTGGATAGTTAGTTGTAGGGTTCCATAGTGGGATGATAGGTTATTAAACACATATACTGCGCTAATATAATGGCTGCATAAGAGGATTGTTCAATGAACTTTTTAATTTGGCCCCTTATGAAAGCTACTTGTTAAGGCGTGCTTTAAATTTAAGTCAGGATTTCTCATGGGCTATGTGGCTATGTCTTTGCTACTTGTTACATTTGAAGAGACCACAACTTGGTTACTGTAGCCGGCATGTAGAACTTTAGGTTATCAAAGCAAGTGAGCAGACCTCATGTTAAAATGCTTTAGACTCTCTCTCTCTCTCTCTCTCTCTCTGGTGAACATGTAGATCTATGGAATCATCAAAGTTGTCAGTTGGTAGCCTTATTTCCCTGTCAACACATTGAAACAATTGTGAGATGGCCTGTTACTGCATATTTTATCTCTGGTTTAACTATGGATCTGTGATAATTCCCTTATTTTCTTTTTCAGGTAGCTTAGGAGCTTCAAATGTTAAAATATCAAACTTGAACTCTGGTAGACTAAAAATTGGCAAATCACGTCTCTTGTATGGTAGAACATGGATAGTGTTGAAAACACCAAAGTATGCAGGTTTGACCGTACAGCAGTTGGATAAAATTTGCCCTCATTGCTGTCATCCATCTTCTGGAAGTCCGTGTAAGCAGCATTTGTTGATGCTTACACTTCTCTTCTGCTGCAAGCATCCATATGGAGACTTCTGTTTTTCATTTGAAGTTTTCACCTTTGCTTATTGTGAAAGTTCTCTTTAACCCTGCAACAGCTGCTACAAGTCTGTCAAATGATTCTGAAGATTCAAAACCATCCAGTCTAACTAGCCAGCTCATACCAAATTCATCTGAGGTTAGTATTTGTTATTATTTGTAAATATATATAAATTTATGAATGTTTCAGTTAGCCAATTTCTTTGCTTTGTTTTCTCCTGTCATTTGCTTTTTGTCATACTTGTACAAAATCATGTACTGCCTAGTGCAGAGTTGATCACCATAGCTTTTTTTTAGATACAGCGTTCTAGTTTATTCATCGAAATCAGTGTTATGATGATGAGATCATACTACAATCAATTTTAGAATCAAGCGGAAGTGGATATGCCATTTTTGTATGCCTTTTTTCATACACATGTGGTGTTGTTTGAACATAAGGCCAAATTCCGTGAAAGTGTTCATCTTAGTCACTTATGCTTCTCGATCAATGTATTTACCAATACTTTTCCTGAAAGAGTACCCTTCATTCAATGTTTATGTAGAGCTCCCAATCTGTTTGCAACAGCTAGCTTGAATGTTCTTCTTGGACTGTGGCACTCCCACATGGAGTGAAAAGAGCTTGCCCAAAGTACCCTCCTTTTATGTTCCACTTCACCTGCTTGTGCATGGGACGTGCTTGTTAGGCACTAAATTTTAACATGAGTAGTGTGGTAGGTTTATGATGTCCCATATAAAAGGGGAAGGAACTTGAGATGTGATCCTCAGTTGACAGTGCCAAATTGCTCTCTTTTTACTTCTTTTGGAGGCTTGACCCACGTGTTATTGGGCTAGAACAACTATTTGTGACTTCCACATTGCCCCTCAAGCTATGGGCAGCTTCATGAAATTAAACTTCCTATATTCTCGGCAAAATCACATGGTTTTATGAGCTGGGTATGGACAAGATTTTTGCAACTCGTCCCTCCAAACTTGTCTTTCGTAGAATAGGGATGCTTTCACTACTGCGTCCTTCCATTATTGGAGTTTGCAATTGTCTCCACGTTCTTTATTTGTAGGTGGAATCTCTGCTCACAGATATATGCGAGACATCAATTGCAGAATTCGAATTGAAGGTGAGCACTTAGCAGCCAGTTCCTGTGCTTGGACTCCACGAATTGGATTTTATAAATTTATTTCCTGTATATTTTCCCCAGATGTTACATATTCCTTGCAATTCTCTCTTTTGATTTTCAATTTTTCAAAATTGTCAGCTTAATGGATTTCGGCTCTATGTGGCAAGGGATGTAACTGGAGGACACAACCCTCTTCCTCCACTTTCCCCAGCCCCATCACCAGTCTATGCAAATCTTGAGGCGACTGATAGAAATGGTTCACTTTCAAAACCATCTTTGGCCATCTCCAAAGCACTAACTTCTTCAGATGGAGGACCAACTTTGCTCGATAAAGCAGCTGATGCAGGCCTCGTGATACTCCAGTCTCCAAGGGTGAGAATTTCAAACCTCTCTCTCTCTCCCTCTCCCTCCCTCCCTCCCTCCCCCCCCCCCCAAAAAAAAAGGAAAAAAATAAAGTTTGTTTTGTTTGTCTGCGCTAAAATTCAAATGATGTAGGTGGGATTTTTTCGGAGATCTCGAACCATCAAGGGGAAGCGTGCCCCACCTGCATGCAAAGAGGTAGGTTTTTGCGTGCTCATACAAGGAGATAGTTTCATGGAATGAATTGTTCACTTCTCCGCTTTCAAAGTCATTGAAACGTATATGCCTAGCTCTATTAGGGAGAAGGGAATTTTTAAGGCAAAAGTTTTAGATACTTTCTTGTATATATCATATCAGGTGAATAGTACTTGTTTTGTTTGGGTTGGCAGTTAAGCCAATAGCTCCCAGAATGATTTCACTTAATTTGCAATTAGATGTAACTTCTATAAATAATATTTGACCTGAAGTGTTGAAATTTGGTCTGAACTTTGGCATTGAGCAAGTCCATAGGATGTCCAATTTAGAATGCTCTGGTTATTTGTTTCTCATTAAACTAAACGCTCTCAAAAGTAGCATGATGATTCGACCAAAAAAAAAGTAGCGTGATGGGCAAAACAATGTTGATATGATGCTATGGACTATGAACTTATAAGCTGCTTATGAAATTACTGCCAGTCCTTTTCTGTGTACATCTTTCATGGCTTCTGATAATTCTTGTGGATTGACAGAAGCAAATAGTGAAGGAGGGTCAAGTAGTTTGCTATATCGAACAGCTTGGTGGAGAACTTCCACTTGAGGTCAGTCTTAACTTTTGTTTCTGTGCGTTTGAATGGAGTCTTTTCTTGTCCTAATTCAGGTCACACAAAGGGCTCATCTTGGCATCAAAGTAGTCTGATTTCTAATCTATCTACTTGTGTTGATCCTTTCCAGTCTGATGTGTCAGGAGAGGTTGTCAAGATCCTGCGAGAGGATGGTGGTACGTACCATATGTACCCTTCTCTGATGTAGTAGCCATTTTAAGTTGCTATTATATGCTTGGTTTACTCATATTTTCTTGCTCCGTTTGATTGACAGATCCAGTTGGATATGGCGATGCCCTCATCTCCATTCTTCCTTCTTTTCCTGGAATCAAGAAGCTGCAGTAGATGGTTCTTTTCACCTTGTGTTGCATCTTCAATAGCTTCAGCCCTGGATAGAGTGTACTTATTGCGGCTTATTTAGCTGTTCTAACTTTCAGATTCATCTTTAGTGATGGTACAATGTTCACTTCAGTGAGATAATTTTTTCCCTCGTCTATTTCAAATGAAACAAGGAGATCAGAAATGTTGGACGTAGCCCTATGTCTCGACAGTTTTAACACATTGCTGCAGAGAATACAAAGGTGAAGGTTACAAGCACGAACCTTTATGGCAACAATAGATTACGATTGGAATTATTCAGAATTAAATTACCAGTTATACCTGGCTATCGAGATGCTGATAGGTTTACTTCTTCAGCCTTTTGTGCTTGGGCCATTAAAATTCTTCATGTAAGGCAATCTCCAGGCTAATCATAAGAAAGTTTACCTGGTATCGTGCCTTGTATATATTTCTTGAAAAGTAACAGTAAACGACCCCTTTTCATTGCCGTGCTTTGTCTATTCCTTTGATTTAGCAATAAAGACAGCATTTTAGTGAAATCACCAATTTGGGCAACTCTATGTGCCGAAGACGAGAAGACTATGAAAGCTTGCTCACTAAGCTGCGCACATCTGCTATTATAAAATGAACTCAAAATATATGCTCTCTTGGCGGGTGATCTTGAGCTCAGCCTTACTAGCATTCCTTTTGATACATTATGTTCTCCCACAGAACAGAAATTGTCTGATAATCTATGATGGCTTGGGTTTTCCAGTCAGAGGGAGAGAGCATAACTTGCGGACTGGTCTTAGTTGAGTTTGTAGCTAGTCTATTGAACAAAATAGGAACAACAAATTCCAAGAAGTTACCTCAAGTTGCCTGATATTCTGCCTCAAATTGTATCCACGTCTCACTATTGATGCAATCAAGGACCGTGGGGGATTGAAAACCAACTTCGTATGCTTAAGAAGAGAGATTTAGTGATCGTTTGAATCACCCGAGACAGAAACAATAACAGAGGGAACTACCAATAGCTTACTCGAAAGCAACCTGTTCATAAATGAATTACAATGTTGACTCTCTCTTTAATTGACACAATAGCTAAAGATTAATGTAGTAACTAGTTCTTGTCGCCAAAGTTCCCTGTACACGATATCAATCGATGAAATAAATAAACTATACAGGTTTTCAATGAAAAACAAGCATCGACCACATACAAGTATTCAATTTTCTATCTAATCTAAAGAACGCCTTTCAACGGCCTTTGCCCACTTGATAGTTGACCTGGCCAATGCATCAATGGGGTCTATGCACTTCCTAAGAAGAGGGTCATCTTGAGGTAAAATGTCTAGCAGGTCATCGGACGCAAGGACGACAGTGTTCACCGCCCTTACTAGGAGAACCTGAAGGGCGATCCTCAAAAGATTTCTCGCCCCTTCCATGTCCTCTCTGTTCGAAGCTTCAATTGCAGGAACTATAGTGTGCTCCATTGTTGCTTTATCCGGCAACAAGACCTCAAATCCCTGCATGAAAATGGCCACTCAGACAATAGCCCAGATAGACTTCGGTCTCTTGGATTTACATCACAAGAAAATGATATGAAGGATGTCCTGTAACCTGTCGTGCTCAAGTCAAGGATTTAAAACCCTCTAAAAATCTATAACGGTTGCTGCCAAAACTGTGCTAGAAAATCAGAAACAAATGCTACTCCACAAGTCCATGTGAAACCTCTCGCAAATCTTCTCAGGAACCTAGATGTGTCATCAATTAGGGCAGTCAATACTTGTAATACCACCCCATCACCCGGGGAGACTGCACAACTTACTAAGAAAACAAGGGAGTTAAACAGAAATGACCAAAACTTAGTGCCCTCATCTAGACCACCCACTCCTTCAGCAAGCAACTTAAGGCACAAGCAGATGAGTGGGAAGATAAGGTTTCCTGCTAGTGCTATCATCAAATTCGCACTATATATGTAACTAGACTGAGCCCACAACGGTGGACATAGCAAAGCTTCTGTGCATAAGAACAAAAAGTGAAATAATGCTGTCAAAATCCATCAAAAAGCCTAGGTTTCTACTAAAAATGTCAACATTTGTGCTGACTGTTTTACTTGATTCACATTTAAGTCAAAGGAACAGAAATTTCATGAAATGGGTATCTCAGAAAAATCAGACAGAATTGCTTTTCGAGGATTTAATCTTTGCCATCTTCCGTTGGTACATAAAAAAGTCCAGAAGGTGAATAAGGCAGTATGAGGAGGAAACAGAAGTGGCAATTAACACAGCAAGGAAATCGTGGTATTTACTCAGTGGAACCTAGTGATGGTTGACGCAATCTCAAAGTAGAGGCTGCAAATAGCCGTGGTAGAGGAATTTCAACAAGACAATGTACTTCTCCAATATCAGCATTTACTAAAACACAATTTGTGTATTGTATGTTTCTTCATCAATGACCTAAATCATACCTGTATACAGAATTTCAATTTTTGGGTCCTCACTTCAATCTATATTATCAACACAATATGCTACACAAAACTCCAACAAAATATTTGAATGGTGTACGTGAATAATGTACATCAAGGGAATATTTAATTGTCTTTCACGGGAGATTTCCAAATTAAAGCATACTAGTGGACAAATTATGACACATTGTGCTATACAAAACAAGAGGAATGGCCCATGCAGGACCGGGAATTATGCCCAGACCAGTAGCATTACATTTTACTTGATAAACATTTCCCATAAATATGCTTTTGAATAGCATGATAACAAATGAAACTCCCTTCGATTCTGAGGTGTCACACTGTTTTTCACTATTCCATCTGACAACATACAAAGATCATATGATACACCTGAGCCATATTAGTCATCTGTACTCTCCTCTTTATCACATTGCAAATACTGCAATCTCCGTTACTATGAAAACCTAGTTTTACAGAGGACCGCTAGAATTATGAACCCGCCATCCTTCTCACTCCTAGGCGGCAGTTAAGCGGCTTATTATTATACATATTTGGAAGTCAACAGAAGAACTCAATATAAATTAATATATCCAGCAAATGGTGAGAGAATGATGCAATAGGCAAAAATATTGCAGCGGCAGGCCTTCAACATAGTCAGGAGGTGCCCTTTCCTTTCTGGAAAGCCACAAGCTTTCAGGAGTTCGGTGGATACTGATTTAGTAAAAAGTCAAGTGAACCAAATGGGATCTGTCGTGTTTGATTCCCTCCAATTTCAAAATGAATTGCTAAACATTCCCACCGACTCATTGTTTTCCAGTTATACAACTTCAAGGGAAGTCCTTGACCAATTATGTTATGATACAGAAAAGTAAATCACATGAAGATGCAGAGGAGAGACGGAATGGAATTACCTCATTTTCCAGTTTTTCCTGATAAAATCCTGCCTCTAGAATTGCACTCGTGGCAAGCACACCGATCCGAAGAGGGCTTCCAGCTTCAAGTGGCTTCATTTTCACTTCACTAAGCTCTTTAGCAACACACTCAGCCATGTTAAGGAAGGAAACAGAACATCCATGACTTATGTCATCGTGCCAAGAATGCGAAATATGACAAGGCATTACTATGCATCGAGCTCCTGATTTCTCAAGAAAGACGCGCTTCTGGCGCAGGTTTTCCACAATCAGTTTATGGTCCATCTTGGAAACTTCACTTTTACAGCTTATCGAAGGAAATGAACTTCTTTCGTGTGATAACAGTTCCTGATGCAAAACCGGGTCAGAGCAAAGTACAAAAGGAAGGCAATTTTCTCCGACTTTTGAACTCCAATTCACTAGCTTTCTCACAAAGTCCAGGCTTGATTCAACAGATACTCCTCCAATTATGCCCACCGAATCTGCTTGACTGAGCATCGAAGCAGAAGAACCACAACTCGCTGAAGCTAAGTTTGAATTTTGGTTCTTCCGTAATTCTGGTAAATTATCACTCTCTTCAGTTTGAAAAAGAACGGAAGATGGTGGTACAGCTAAATCTGGATTTGATCTTCTCTTATACAGTGCTCCGTGCGTACTAACAAACCCGAATGTCCGAGCCGGGTAATTCAATGCGGGCAAAGACACTGTGAAGCCTCTGTCAAACATTCTCCTATCCCACAGAAAACCACTGAAGTGACAAATTTCGAATTCTGATCTCAAACAACCTGGGACCCCAAAATTGCAAAACCAGCCTCTAGCAACAGGAGAGTAAATGAACTAAAAGACCATCAAGAAAGCCGAGACACTCTCAAGATTCTAAGACAGACCAAGAAACATCCCATCTGCGCTCTTATTTTCCGTCCACAACCAAACCCAATTCCTAAAATCTGCAAATGACCTTGCAAAATTCAATCTTGAAAGCCAAAGATTGCAATACGCCCCTAAACAGACAACCCCAGCAACAAGAAACTCACCTTCCAAGTGAGAATGTTTACTCCACTAGAACCTCCCGAGAATCACAGTACATTCTTCTCCGAGAGCAAAAACAAAACCCAGGCCCTAAAACCCAGAGACTCTCTAAGATTCAAGCTACAGACAAACTTGTGAAGTAGAAGGGAGAAGTGAAAAGCTCCCTTAGTTCCAAGGGATTTTACGGGGACCAATCATCCCCGGAAGAGGGACCCAGAACCTAACATAGCAAGTGGAAGGTGAATCTTCTGCTAGTACGACAGTAGGAGTGAGCAATTTCGGGTTGTGTTTCGTCTGGAATCTGAAATCTATCTTCGCATATAAATTCCTCATTTTTTTTTATTTCATCAAAACGAAAATGAACGTCAAAATACTAAACAAACTTGTCATTCATCAAAGAGAATATAAAATACTAATTTTCCTGATATCACAGTTCAAATAAATATAACATGAGAAGTGATTGCATGAATCAATATTAGGGGTGAACAGTTTCATGTTTCATATAGATTTTACCCATGATAATAGGTTCCTCATTTTTTGGAACTTGGAACCTACCCTATCAAGGTTCAAGGGTCAGTTGTAGAATCGATTTAGATTCCACCTGTATTATTAATTGAACAATTATAATGAATTATCAGTTTTAATGACTATCACTTGCTACTATAATCAACTAACCACAACTTATATTTAAACACACAAAAAATATAAAATATTAATAAATCATAAAATGAAGTTCAAACTAATGATTCCAAATTATATACTCATCATCTAATACCATCAAACACAGCAGAATCACAAAAAGATGTAAATCAAGAAAAAACACAAAAAACTTATTTAGGTTTCAGTTTCCAGGGTTATAGATTCCATATTTCACCTAACTAGAACTTGGAACTTACCCGTCGAAATAGGCTCCCCAATTTTTAGAATCTAGAACCTACCTTGCATACCTTATAACCTAGAACCTATAAATTCCCACAAGTCAGATTCTTGAGTTCCAAAGTAGAACTTGGAACCATGCTCACCCCTAACAGTGTCTCCCTCCTCTTCTGCAACAGCAATACCTTCACATTTTATCCTCGCAGCAACATTCATTTTTTACATTCCAAGAAAAAAAATTGTTCTTCTTTTTTCTTTACGCAAAAGCCACCAAAAATTCTAAATTATGCATGCTGTGACACAATTTCCCTAAACTTTTTTCCTATGACAATTTCAAACTTGTACATGTGTGACAAATTTACCCTGTGTCAAAATTCTATAGAGAACCGTTAAAAATCTAACAACAGAAAACAAAAAGTGTTAACATGGCGTCCAAATAGCTTAAGTGAAATAAAAATGACTTGTTTTGGCTAAAAAATCATCTAATGATATCTTGACAGATGATAAATATGTTACATAAGTATAAATTTGGGCTCTTTAATGTCACAGTGGACATATTTTGGAATTTTTTATGTTACAAAAAAAATTTAAATAAATGTGTCACGGTAAACATAATTTAAGGTTTCATGTTGCTTTTTCCCTTTTTCTTTTGGAAAATAACACAAATAACCATCAAACTTACAATTCCTATCGCTACATGCCGATTTTGGTCGTGTGGATATGTTGAGCCATAATTATCCAAGTTCACCATTAAACTAGGTTACATCTAACAGAGCACATTATACCTCTCTATTACAACTCTCAATTACAAGAGAAATGGATTATATATATACGACAAAAGAAAATCCTAAGAGCAGAGAAAGCCATAGGCCATTCAATAGTTATTCATGGGCCCTAGCTAAAACTACCAATAAAATATAAGCATAAATTGTAAAATGCGGTCTTGGGGATGCTGCCCCTTAATGACCCCTACCCGCTCACTGAGGAGTGAGGACCCGTGCCTTTTTGTCGACGGGAACTACAAACCACACTCAACAATGGATTGGTGTTAAGTCTTGATAAGAGATAGACTAATGATACACCAAGGATGAGTGAGTTTGCAGCACCCTTGAGTCTATCCAAATCATAAATCCTTATCTAATGTTAAATATGTCTTGAATTTTATGTACTCAGTCCCGGTTTATGACTCGACCCGACATATTTTTTGTGCGACTTGAAAGTGGAAAGAAAATTGAGATTTGGTTCGCGATGCGAAAGGTTGGGCCGATAGGTCCAACCCGCAGCAAGTGAACAAATCTCCATAGTGGACCGTCCAAGCTGGAGGAAGCGAACCAATGCGCGTGGGGTTCGGGGGCTACGCCCCCGAGAAAAAAATTTTGGGAGCCCTATTTTGTACTGCGGCTAGGTTTTCTCATTGTAGTACAAAGAGAATTTTGTTTCAGAGAGTTTTTGTGAGCCGTGAAGTTTTGTCGTTGTTTCGACTTCTGAAATTTGTACTCTCTTTGATTATAGTGGAATCTTGTCTTGCTTCGCCCGTGGACGTAGATCACCTTGTGATCGAACCACGTAAATTTCTGTGTTCCGTCTTTACTTTCTGCATCTGTTTCCAACACCTAATGAGATAATTATGAACCATCAATCTCTGTTTGTCCCATCTCCATCTCTTGCTTCTTGTCCATTTGAATTCGAGCCATTGAAGACTCCAAATTAATTTGAGTTGGTAGAGAAAATGGTGTTGAAAAGATTGGATTTCACAAATCATATCAACAATCGTTCACATCCTCGGCTTTGCCAATCAGTCAAGCATCCTGTACATGGGCCATAGCTTGCCACCAAGGAAAGTAGAAAAACATCAAATGCTTCTTGTCAGGATAGTTTTGGCCTATCTATCTCGGATGTGGTCGTGTGCTGCTGATGATGATGATGGTTTCTCACCTTGTACATCGGCCACGTCTGCCGATCTCCAAGGTTGTGTGGTTCAAACAGCCGATGATTTTCCATCAGAAGCAGTGATCATAGTCATAACCTCATGAAATGTCATGCCCCTTCCCTTGCCTTTGTCCCATCGCCATACAAACATACTAAAATTGAAACCATACGATTAACAGGATATTATAATATAGGCATTTTGTCAAGGAGGCCATCACGGGTTCCAACATCCGAAGCTAGAGTGGTTTTTGAGCGAGAACATCCGTATTCATGTCCAAGCTCTATAAAGTTAGGAGCCCAATTCCAAATTTGAAGCAGCAGCAGCCATCGCTGCCATCATGCCGGCCCTTCAGGGCGAGGACGAGACCAATGCTATCAAGAAGAAGGAAGGATGGCCTTTGAGCCGAATCATTGACTTTGCGATTAAATCTTCATGACTTTTATAATATATGTAAAATATTTGAAGGAAAAATAATCAAGAGTACTTATTTAAGGTTGGTATTAGTTAATTTCAATCAATTCGATATCACTCTAAAGCACTCAAAGCTAGGGTGAGAAGAAAGCAAATAAAAATGAAATTGCTTGGTAATAAAGTATTCACATAGATGGCAAGAAAGTATGTTCCTCTTCTTGTGGTCTTGAGAGCATTTTATAAGTAAAATCCTCAATGCACCTTCTCGATATGAGGGCGTGTTCCCTTAAAAATGGATTAGCAAAGTACACGGAAGTTGACCCAGACACCACTTGACCCATTACACTAAAAAAAATTTGAATTGCTTAGGTCACATGGACAAATTTCATTTATATCAGCTTACACTTGAAAAGGATAATTGATGGAATGTTTCTTTTAAAGTATATAAGTTTTTGCCGGTACTTGAAGATCCAATAGTTAGATACCAACAACATATCATACATACATGTGAAGTCAAATTATCAAAAGATATCTTATTAGAAAAGATTTAGAAAGTCTAAAAAGTTGGCTTGTTACATCCAACTTTTAGTAATTTGGGTGCAACACCGTTCACAAACATGTACCTTTGAAGAATTTTTCTGAATGGTCAAATGCAGAATCAAAATTTTAATTTTTTCGTTAACATAGATCAAAAAAATAACAATAGCAATATTTTATTCTCTAATGTTATATTGATCAATGATTTTTTGAAAACAAAAATAGTCATAAAAATCACCTGTCAACTCTAATACCAAAAAGAAAACAAAAGACAAAAGAAAATAACAGATTGAACATATCTACAACTCTCTACCAGAATGAAAACATAAAAATTTCAAAAAATAAAAAATGACAAGTAGTAAGAGTTGGATTCCTAACATTCCTCAAGGATTGGTATAAAAAATATAATCTTGAAAAATCATTTGCCACTTCTAATATAAAAGGAAAAAGAAAAGGAAAATACTATGAAAAAAGTTCACCTACCAACTCTCAACCAAAAGTAGAGAAAATGGACAAGCACAAAAAAGTATGGATAAGCCAAATCAATCTTTAATATTCACAACGCGTTCACTTTAATATATATACACATGTAGAAATTGTCAGAATAGAGTAATATATCATGTTAATAATAATTCCCATTGATCAAGTTTTGTGGTGATAAATTATTTTTCTCATATGAAGGGCCGAACAGAAAGCCCATGGGCCAAGGATTTTAGATGGGCCGTACCCAGATAGCCGCCCCCGTCGAGTCGAATATCTTAGAATGTGTCGAATGCGAAGCAGCGGTTCCAATCTTAGCTGATTTGCATTGAGCATCTGCGCAAATGGAAACTAGGACTTGATGGTGTATGACTATGATTGAGTGGAACAGCGCAGTGCACTATCTTTGTTTGCATTATGCTGATAAGATTCACGGGTCTTTGTATCTTTAGTGGAAATTTGCAAGTGGAGGGAATGAAGGTTCTTACTGATTCAGCTGTCAAAGAAGTTAGATTGGAATGGAGTGTGGGAGCTCATGCCTCATGGGGGTTCCTTGATTTCTAAACTGAGTGTGAGGTTTCAGCTGGTATCTTCATTCTTGTGAGCAGGAGAGTTTGCCACTTGATCATCTTCTTGGGGCTCTCTGATGGCCTGTTGCAGACTTATCTCGACTGATCCTCGTGCGGCTTGTTTCATCTGAATATATTATCATGTTCACTGCCCGATGGCTAAATCTGTTTCGGTGTTGAGCTTAAGCTTTGATGACTGTACCTATTATGTAGGCAAAGAGAATGATCGTGTTCTCTCGATCTCTGCAGGAGAGTTCTGCTCCTTAAATTCCTTTGATGAATGGTTTCCTTTTGCATTTTGCAAGCATACCATGGGGTTCCTCAATGGCCCTTTGGTCTGGTCTATCGATGTTACGAATTTGATCGAAAGTTGAAGGGTTGGCACTGGAAAACATGGAAGCTTTGCAAATTGCTTCTACCACCACACAGATAATTTGCACTTTGCAGTATGACAGCGGCAGTAGCAAGTTTGCGGAAATTACAATGAAGCTCCTAAAAGAATTCAGAACTTGGAGGAACCGATGCATAGTCTTGAAAATTTGGCACAACAAATTAAGTAGAAAAATGCCAACTAGCTTCATAACCCCCACCTAGATCGCCCAATAGATACCACCTTTGAACTCACTGATACAGCTACATCCAAAAATCAGGAACACGAGAAGAGTAGTGTCTAAAGGCAAGCTTGAGAAATTCGCGAGAGCTGTATGGAGTCCTATGACTGGAGATCCCTTGGAACAATGGGTAGGTTCAATCAGGGGCGACTTAAATTGGTGGCTCTCAAAGGTTGGTCCAGAGTGTTGGGAAAGTCATTGAGTCAACTGCTTAGGATGTCCCTGTTCGGTCAAAGATAGGGGCCGAACAAGGCTATGCAGCTTCAAGCAGGTGTGGGCATGTGAATATTTACAGGAATCATCGAGTCGCCCGATTGTTGGGTCATAAACTACCTCCGATAAAATTTGTGGATGGATCAGTTGGACTTTAGATTTGGACAATGGTGCAGTAGAGCTTCCAGCATTGGAAGCAAAGCTGAATGCCAGTGATGTTGGCTAGAAAAATTTGCATCGGGGCTATTCATGCTCATCCTTGGACGATTCACTTGCCACCACTAAGATGAGATTCCAAAGACGGAACCCTGTTCTATGCTGATGTGGACATTTCGCCTATCATAACAATATTTGGCGTTGACACTTGGCATGACTATTTTCATCTGAAGGAGCTGGAATTCGAATCTTTCCATGCATCTCCTTCCTGCTCAACTGGAGAAGATTTCTCTAGCATAAATAGCAGCCCCAATATTCGGGCTTGGCTGCTGTATTTGATTCTTCCCCAAGTTCTACAGCCTCGTAAGAACCTTTCATCTCGTTGTGAAATGAGCACGGTTTTCATTGCAAAGTTACGAAGCTCATTCTGCCATACAAGCATAAGTCAAAAAGAATGCCAGCTTTTAACAAGTGCCGGGAAGTACTCAACGCGACTCAAGCTAATTAGGTTTCTATCTCATGATAGTCTATTCGTAACACATTGATTGCAGTGCACCGCACTCCGGTCTATCTGACTCATGACCTATGTTTTTGGCTTGGTCTGAACGCTCTGTATATTCCCAATACTATAGTGTCATTCAACAGCAAATTTTCCAATGCAATAGCACTGCTATTGAATGAGCTCGATCAGGTCTTCTCATTTGTGTTATCAAATCAAGGCACCATTAGTCTTAATCTGTTCACTGCAATATCAATAAGAAGCTAAGCACTCAGAGCAGTGCAAGGATCAGAAACTGGGAAAGCAATGCTTTTCAAATCTGCGTTAAGATCTCAATGGGTGCATAATCTGTTATGATTACACCAAATTTTGAGTTGACGAAGACAAGGAGGGGTCTTCCTTATAGCTTTCTTTTATCCTTGAGGTCCGTCTTAAATAATGTTCACGCTTTGTCAAACACAACACGGACGGGCCCATCCAAAATCAAACTTTACTTGCAAAGCTCAGTGCAATTCCTAATTTCACAACAATAACGTTTTAGTAGTAAGTAGTGGAAAGGGTCCCCTCAGTCTTGTGGGTCAGCTTACTAAATGCTGCAAAACATTTCTGAGGCCCACCACATCTGTAGCAGCAAAAGTCTTGATTGATTGCCTCATCATCATCCATAATTGCAGTGTAGGATTTGTATTGCCCCTCGCAAATTTGCATACTATTCATCCTTATCTTACTGTGTGCGGTGATGCTGATCTTGTCGTGACAATGATGATGAGTCATACTTCAAATTAGTGCTCGATGCTGTTTTTGACAAGCAAATCACTTGCCGGGCTCCCCTTGTTGCTATCATTGGAAGTTGCCACGTTCAATGGGCTCGATCATGACCAGGACGAACATCGATTCCCATCTTGACTTGCCCTCGAATTTCAGAAATTCATGAGACCCCCATATCTGCAAGACTGCCTTGAAAGATTGCAGAAAACCTCCAGTCCATGAAAGAAACCCATTTTCCAAATTCATACCCTTAAAATTCTCTTTCAAAAGAGGTGCGCGGTTCATGAGTTTTGTTCACACATAACGCCTTTGTTGACTCCGACAAGCAATTGAATGAGCTCATGTGAATAGTCCATGAATGTCATTTACTCAGTTATATGAGTAAGCTGGTTGAACATTCCATTGCTGGAAAGAAAGTCAACCCATCAAAGAAAAGTCGAGTTCCCAGCTGCATTGCACAGTTGCTCAGAGACCTATCAAGCTATATAGCTTGAACTTCTCTCCAAGTTGGTCCAGTCTTCCTTCTTTAATCACATGCAGATGAACACTCTCTCTTCTATCATCATGTGTGCGCATGAGGTGAGGCTGAGGACTGAGGAACATCCCTCATGTTTCTCCTCTTTGAATATCCGAGCGAAGGGCATGATTTGGGTGGCTAAGACGTGGTCTAATCCTCTCCATAAGACAGATGCTGTTGTTCTAATCTGACCAGCTTAGAATATAGTATTTTGATGCAATGTGCGGTTGAACTGACCGAGACTCCAAAGAGATTCCAAAAGCCCCGTCAACATATTCGCGCCCTCACAAAGCGTCCGCGTCTTGGACGACGGCGTGCTTAAAATTTACCCTTTTCCTTTGCTTTTCTTCTTTTCTTTTTACTATTTTCGTTCCATGTTTGATTTTATTAACCAAGTTCACTTACTTTAGTAGGTGAAATTCGACCTAGGGAATATGCACTTAGCTTCATAAATTAGCTAAGAGAATACCCAAAACTTTGATGGACATAGTAAATGGCTAAGCATAGAATGATTTGTGCTCTTTCCATCCGTGTCAGGCAATCGTACGTTCGTGCATCGTGTATCTAATCTATATCCATATTTTTGTCTAAAAACCATTACTAAGCTAATCTCGTAAGGCCGAATACTTGAATGACTCATCACGAATTGGTGATAATTCCGTTATCTCGATCTTGTTGGAAATAAAAATATTTTAACCACAAAAAAAAACCCCCTAAATTATGCGTACCATGAGAAAAATACTCAATAGAAAATTTGTGTCGCTAAAAATCCTAAACTTGCTCACTATGACAAAAAAATCCCCCAACTTCTTTTTGTGTCAGGAAAAAATTCAAACTTATACATGTGTGACATATATACCATCTATTCCAGTTTCATCCGGCGTATATTTGTCACACTGATATAAGTTTGGGGTTTTTATGACACAAAAAAAAAGATTAGGGTATTTATGTCACAATAGGCAAGTTTAAGGTTTTTAGTGACATAATTCGGGGTATTTATATCACAGTGGACATAATTTGAGTTTTTTTTATGGTATTAACCCTTACATAAATATAACCTGTAAAAATATAATTAATAAATTATTTCGCTTGGAAATACGTAACTCCAGTAAAATCCAGCTTAAGGGAAAAATTTTTAACATTTTTTAGTCCTTAATGGATTCGATGAAGTTCTGCTGAAAACTGTCGTGATTATATCTTTAGCATCAAGCCTTAAACGTGAAGATTAATTGAGTTAAACCAACCTGAAAGGGAGGTGGAAAAGAAAGAAGGAAAAGATATGTTGACTAAGCTAGCCACAAGAAGACTTTTCCCACTTCGGAATGCAGCACCAAACCTTCATATTTCATCATCTCCTCGCGTATAAATATATAGGCGCAGCCAAAAAGTCCAACATTGCAACTGCTAGCCCGCAGAAAAGCAAGAAGAGAAGGCAAACAAGAACAGAAAACACGTCTCGTTCTTCTCATCATCTCAGAAAAATCCACACACAGAGAAAGAGAGAAGGAGAGAGAGAGAGGGAGAGAAGGAGAGAGATTGATCATGGACCAGATGGGTGGTTTGAAGAGATCTGAGGTGTCGTTCAGGAGGCAAGGATCGTCGGGGCTCGTCTGGGACGACAGGTTCCTGTCCGGCGAGCTGAACAAGATCGTGAAGCAGCACGAGCAAGAGCAAGAAGAGCAAGCCAGGGACGGCAAGCTCCGCGGGGACCGGGACGGCGAAACAGACGCCGCGACCCGGCCCTCAGGAATCAGCGTGGCTCCTGCGGCGCTGGACAGTAGCCAACCCAACGGCGGCGGCGGGGGGCGAGGCTACCGGGCATCCACCGGGAGGGTGCCGCCGGCGGTGGAGCCGCCGTCCCCGAGGGTCTCCGCGTGCGGGTTCTGCAGTGCGTTCAGGAAGCCGCCTGGTGGTCATCACAAGGCCAGGAAGCACACGAACAAGCACGGCAAGCGTCAGACCAGATAAATCTCTTTCCTCAAACTTGTTAGGGACTTTCAATTGTGAATTCTAGGAGATGTTCGAGTTCTTGTGCTGGAGCAAGGGGCGGTCTGGTCATTTCGTTTGATCTTATCACGAGTAAGGTTGAGGATTTTGGGGAGAACAATTGGAAATTGAGGGTGCGTATGCCGAACGAAAAATTCGAGATTTCAAAATATTTTTCGAGAAATAGTTGATTATGTCGCTTAAAAATTATCAGTTAATGAAAAATATTTTTATTATCGATAATAATTCATGATGAGTTATAAGCGATATAATCGATGTTTTTTTAAAAAAATATTTTTCAAATCTCGAGTTCCGTGTAATCAAACGCATCCTGAAAGCTTTTTCGTTTTTTTCTCTTTTTCTGGGTTGTGTATATTGCTTTGGTTGCTCCTTATACAGTGCCATTTCAATGTTCAATTGTTTTTGTACTTGTTTAGATTTTGCCAGATGCGATTTTCTGCATAAGTCCCATCGTTAGATTTCACCGTACACATAATCTTCATAAAAAGTTGCATATCAAACTTTGATAATCCGAAATCTCCCATCGGCAACGGACCCTGACCCTAGGAATTTTCATGATTAATTAACAATAGAAGCTTGATGAGCCAATATTCAAATTTAACTTTTTTTTTTTTTGGTCGATTTTGGATGGACATGAACATGGTATCTTCCTGGGCCTCGCCGGCGAGATTGAGGGGGACCATGTTTGCCACAAGCCAAAGTCAAGCAAAGATGGGGACGCATGACGACGCTTCTCTAACGAATCCCCGTCACGATTTGGTCCGAAATCAATCCACACATCACCCACCCCCCACCGGCCGCACCTATTTTTCGGATATTCTATGGTTCACAAATTAGAGAAAATGATAGGATGCGAATAGAATAGAGACGGTGCCCGAGCTTAGCGCGGTCCCGAAAACGACCCAAATTGATTTGTGCCGGTTTTAGCAACCCCATCGGCAGTAATTGGGACACAGAATAAGGAGGACAATTGTCCTGCGAATCCTAAATCAACCGTACGGCGGCTAATTCGGTTTTAAACTTTTCAAATTCTGCCAGTTTAGTCCTAAATTTTTTGACGATCAGCCCATTTAGTCCTGAAAATTTTGATGATTTGCCAATATAATCCGGTCACACATCACCCACCCCCCACTGGCCGCACCTATTTTTGAATATTCTATGGTTCATAAATTAGGGAAAAGATAGAATGCGAACAAAATAGAGATGGTGCCCAAGCTTAGCACGGTCCCGAGATCGACCCATTGATTTGTGCCAATTTTAGCAATCCCATCAACGGCAATTAGCACACAAAGAAAAAGAGGATAATTGTCCTGCAAGTCCTGAACTAATCGTACATTGGCTAATTTAATTCTAAACTTTTCAAATTTTATCAATTTAGTCCTAAACATTTTGACGATTACCAATTTAGTTTTAAACCTTTTGTGATAATCCTTTCGGTCAATTTTGGCAGGAAAAGCGATGACGTGGTTTTTTTTGGTCGAAAAAGTTACAATGGTAAATCATCAAAATTTTTAGAACAAAATTAACAAAATTAAAAAGTTGGGGATTGAATTGATCATCAAATAATAGGTTCAGAATTTTTTAGATAATTTTCTTTATAAGAAAATGACTCAGCTGATGAGCTCTCGACATAGCAAGAGAGAGTTCCTTTGCTGTCGTTTATTTTCAAGTGGGTCTCATGATTCATGATAACGACCGCCGACTAAATGTTCCATAATTAATTTAGATGTCCGATTAGTCATCGGAAGATTATTTTCTAATCAATATTCGTCAGTGTCGGTACATTAATTGTATTGGGGCGCGTACGTGATCCTTTACTCCTTGCCGGTACACCTAATCACGGACTCTTATTAGGAGTTTTGACGGGTAATCATGCAATTAGGATCGTACATACTTTTCCACGAGCAAGACTTTGTCGATAAATTAATGGGTTCAATCGTAAGTGGGATTAAACTTATTGTACGGGGCTAATCTAGTTCCTCGACTTTTTCATTTATCCAATTTAATTATAAATATTTTAACAATTTCTCAATATAGTCATTTCAGCTAATTTTAATTGGAAATATTTGATGCAGCGATCAAATCGAAGCTAACCATATACGTGGCACAGCCAACACTAATATAAATAATCGTTGTAGGGCCCTTACTTGCGGTTTGGGTGAGGGTTGCAACCATCACTTGCAACCCGAGAGAGGGTCACATCCCTTGCCGAAATCTTGGCGAGGGCTGCGATCTTGGCAATCCTCACCGGCTCTTCTCAAGGAAGTGAACAGGAAAAGAGTAAGAAAAAGAAAAGCAAAAAAGATTTTCAAATTCTTTCTTAAAGAAATTACAAAATTTGTTCGTGTCAGCCGTCAACCATGCCACGTATAATGACCAACACTTTTTAGATCGCTACGTTAGCGATTTTTTAACCAAAATCAACCGAGAGAATTATATCAAGAAAACCATCAAAATGATATAATACTAAATTGATCAATTAAAAAAATTAGGATTAAATTGACCGTCGTATAATTAATTTAAGACCTTTTAAATTATTTTTCCTAAAACCTAACAAGGCGCATTTTTCTAACAATTTCAATGCATTGCATAATCTTCGCCTGTTTTAACAATATACGCGCAAGTTTTTCTAATTATGATTGGAGAATCAATTCTCAAACTTGTAGTAATAATTTAGTAAGTGCCTTAAGAATTACTTTTAAGGGATGATTATCAATTATCCAAAATTCTTCATTGTAAAATGTTAACCGATATGCCATATATGGATCACCTTACATATTCAAGAAATCTAATCCACATGCGAAATTTGTTCTTTTCGCTGCTAAATTGCTGATAAGAAGTCGGCAAAAAATGTGCTGCAAAAACAGCCGATGAATTATTTTGGAAAAAAAAAAAGAAGAAAGAAACAAATAGAAAAGAGCGGAACACCATGGTCCGAAACAGGATCGTCTCCGGAGGAGATGGCGATCCCATGAAAGATCGGGTTAACTCGACACGACACGATCCAAACGTGGTGTGGACCCCACCACGGGCCATATTGCAGTAAAAGGGTACATAGGCTCCATTTTTCCATTTAATTTTAATATTCCGGCAATTAATATTTCCTAAATCCGATGCCACAGTCCGACCCGAAAACCAAAGATGGGGAGGCCGCGACCGTGTCTCGATTTCGGGACACATGCCCGCGGGTCTCTCTCTCTCTCCGCATTTGCGGAGCAAACGCCACGAACCCTAAAAATCCATGTCGGTCCGATTTTTTATTTTTTGGTGTCGCATCTTTCTTTTAGACCGATTCCCTAAAAACCTCCAATTTTAACCTTTGTTCCAATTATATTTTAAACTTTTTTTGTCTCATAAAAAACCCCCAACTTTTACTTTTGTCCCAAATCTACCCAGTTAACTTTTCGTCCAATTTTTTAATATTATTTTTTATTTTTTCGATTTTTTTTTTTTTTTTTTTCTTTTCCTTTCCTTTTTTTTTTTTTTGTTTTGTTTTACCTTCAACCTCCGCACACTGGTGAGGCTCGGCCTCGCCGCTTTGGGCGAGGCCGACCGCCTGATCTAGCGAGGCTCGGCCGCCCTCACCGGTCGGCGGCGAGGCTCCCTCGCCCGGATCTAGCGTGGCCGGCCTCAACCAATGGCCGGGCTCCTACCGCCATTCTTTAAGCAAGGCCGACCTCGCCCGGTGGTCGGCGGGGCGAGCCTCACTAGATCGGCCCTCGCCTCTGGCCGGTCACCGGACCCACGGACCGGACGGAGGTTGAAGGTGAAAAAAAAAAAGGAAAAAAAAAAAAAATAAAAAAAATAAAAATTCGAAAAAATAATATTAAAAATTAGACGAAAAGTTAACTGGGTAGATTTGGAACAAAAGTAAAAGTTTGGAGTTTTTTATGAAACAAAAAAGTTTGGAATATAATTAGGACAAAGGCTAAAATTTGGGGTTTTTAAGGGAATTGAGCCCTCTCTTTCATGTATATGTGTATGAGTGTTTATGGGAATTGAATCCAGGACCTAGTACTATCCAACCTCACCCCCTAATTCAATTACCAGCAAGGCCGCGTTACATGTTGGTATGTCGATCTGGTGTCACCACATTTGGCATTTGATTATGGGGAACGTGGGTTGCACACATAACATAACTTTTATTTGAGAAAATTGTCTGATCGATCCTAAAGTTTTCAATTTTGTCGGTTTAGTCCCAACCTTTTGCACAAAATCCCGATTGTTTTCCTTCCGACCAATTTCCTCCCCGAAGCTGTGGGCGTGGCAATGTGGCATGCAGGATGGCTAGTGATGACTGTCAGCGATTTTTGACAGAAATCGAGCGAAAGAACTAAGTTGAAATTTCGTGCAAAGATTTGAAATTAAACCGACAAATCTGAAAAGTTTAGGACCGAACAGGCGCTCACATAGTATGTTCAGGACATGATTGGGTAATTTTAGCTTTTAATAAAGATGTTATTTGTTTTAGATCTATTTACTCCATAATTTTCATTGAAATTGTACATATGATATTTTCATGAAAACTTATATAAATCTGATTATTGCTTAGCGCAAAAAAAAGAATAGATTTTTTTGAATTTTCCTCGACATGGGAATGGTATACGCGAAAAGAAAAAAGAAAAGAAAGACGTGGATACACCGGGCATGAACAGATTACCAGTGTCTGGTGCCACTAGAAATTAAAAAAATAAGGAAAAACGGAGAAGGAAACAAAAAGCCAATAAATGGGCTAAAGTGAGAGAGATCCTGCTGGCATGCACCCAGCGCGCCCTCGCGACACGTGTGATGTTTGTGGGCCCCCCCCGGTCGTATAAGTTAAACGAAAGGGGGCGAAGACACTAATTAATTATGTGAACGAGGATAGGCATGACGTGGCAGTGTAGGGCGCGAGGCGGCGAAGTTGCGCGTGGGCCGACATTTAGCAGCCATGTTGGACCGTTGGACCCGTAATTGACCGTTAATCATGCCCCCCATCTCGCGCCCGCGTTTGACCGCTTTCTTACTTAGGATCTAATAATTTTAAAAAAAAAATACTTTTCTTAAAAATAATCATTCATATTATTTAAAACAATTAGTTAACATAAAATTTTTCGTTAGCGAAATATTTTTGTACGCGACGATGAAATTTTTAAAAGATACAGATGGTTTTTCTTCTTTGGCTTTTCTCTTTGTCGCCCACCAAGCTCGTGTCATCAAAGTTCGCGTGCAAGTTGAGAACAACGCAGAAGAGGGAATCACGGTGTGTATATCTCGATGTGTAGAGAGAAGAGTACATTGAGCCTATTAGGTAATAAGATAAACATGACAATAAATGTAATCAATCAATCGACGATATGCGCTATCAAAGAAGATACATACATAATCCCGAGAGATATGCAGAACCAAGTAGATAAAACATGATTACAAGATTCCATGGATTTTGGGTCATCGATCGTACTATCTCAAAAATGCACTGATGTTGTAACTCCGTATGTCATCATCGAATCTGTATAGTTAGTGAAAAACGAGAGTTAGATATACCGCCCCGTGTACCCAGGGGGCCGACGAGAAACTGCGCCATCCCGCCGCCGCCGCCGCCGACGCAAATGGGATCGTTGGAGGGGGCGCAAAGTTTTGGGCGTGGGTGTCGAGACCCTCGAAGCCCACGAGCCCTTTGTTTATTTTCTCTCTTTCCGAGAACCGTGGAAGCCCACCATCATCGGGCCTTCGATCGGTTCGAGGCTGAGTCCCGCTCCTTCTCATCCACCGCACGAATCGGAAGAAGATGATGATGGATGGGATTCTTCTGCCTCGCGCAGACGCAAAGACAGATGCCCGAATTGACAAGCGAAAGGAAGCAGGGCGTTTAGCACGATAACACAGACAAAAGGAGCATCAATGACACGAAAACGCAGAATGTAGGAACTGGTCTCCCTCGACTTCTGATTTTGTTTGGGCAAGAAAAGGAACGCTTTTTGGGTTGTCTAATGTGACATTCGGATGGAACTGTGTTCGAAAGTACATATCAAAGCTCGCTCTTTCTGGTACGGAAGGACGAATTCATCAGAATTCATAGATCCGTGAGGATTCAACCAGAAGAATGATACTTACTAACATTTCAATTTATGTGCGATGCGATAATGACAAAAAAAGATTTGAACTTTGCTGAATTCGCTGGCTAACTTGGCCCTGGTTAGAAAGCAAGAACGTGGATAAAGAACAACAAAAGCCAAAAGCAGGTAATTCGACCAGCGAGAAGAACTACAGGGTCCAATGGTTTGCGGAAACTTCGTCGCTGTACTTGCATTTTGGCAACACCGTTGCAACGGTGAAGAGGTGGGGCAATGGATTCCGAACTTTCGCGCTCGCCGACAATTTCGAGCGCATCGTCCCCTTTCATTCTTTAAGCTAGACATTCGGCAGCGGCGAAAAGACGGACCGTCCCTGGATTTCATTATCTCCGGCTTTGATGATCCGATTACGCCTGTACAAATCCCGGAAGAAACTTGACATCTCCCTCTGTCTCTCTGTCCTCTCTTCTAGCTGACTGATCATGAGGAGACGAAGGTCACGTTTTTCTCCGGGACGCGTCGTTCTTCACGTTACTGTCCTCTTGTTTGTCTGCTCAAGCATCGGTCTTGCAGAGAGATTCGAGTCTCTGCTGCGGCTACCACGTTCTGGGTCGATCCCGAGCCGGCCCGGATCCAAAATTGTTCTGTCGGTCGACGATCATGGTGCCAGAGGAGATGGTGTTAGTGACGATACTGCGGTAAAGTCCTGAACTTTGTCTGCGTCTGTCTGTCTTGTGAATAAATTGGGGATCAATGCGGCTTTCCAAATTGTCAGGAAAATGGTGGGTAGTTGGTGGTTCGTTAATTAACGTAGCAAATTTTGACCTTTTTGAGTTCGTTGAGCGAGGTATTATTTTCTATGATTGCCGCTTCAGCTGCACTTTGTCTGCTTGATTATGATTTCTCGGAATATTAAAATGAGGGAGGAAAGTTTGTCTGGAACATGGAACTGTTCTTGTTCTAAGGGGAACAGTGTCATTCGTAGATGTTTTTTTTTTTTTTTCTGGAGGATCTGAAAGCTCCGTAACTGATGAAATCCGTGATCCAGTTGTTTCCTATTGTAATTGTTGCTGCAACAGTTTTGCCTTTATTTTCTTGTCATGTTGAATCCAGTCTGAGTACCCGGCTGCTGTGAAATAGCTTGAGATACTACGACTTTGTATGAACAAGCAATTGATGTAGAAAATTTAAAATATTATTTCTTTAGAACGAAGTAGGTGCAGGCAAGAACCACAGGTAGTAACTGGGAACTGCCTATGAGACCCTTTGAATATATTAGCTTTCAGTTCACCTACATCGTTTGTAATGATGATCTCATGCTTTCAGGTTATTGGAAAAGTATGGAAGTTAGCTTGCTCTCTTGCTGTCCCAACTAGAATTCTTCTCTCAGCTGGAAAGACTTACTTGTTTCGCTCAATTGATTTTGCTGGACCTTGTGGATCGAAGGTCACCCTAGAGGTACTCGTGAAGTATGAAAACTGGATTCCTGTAAAACTTTACCCTAACTCTGCTCTTCATGCAAACCAATAGTCTGTATTTAAACACATGAAGAAATCGAACTTATGATAGATTGCAGGCAGCATTGTTGCTCCCAAAGATCCTGAAGCCTGGGAAGGGTTAAATCCCCATAGATGGATATATTTCCACGGAGTGAAGCACCTTACTCTGGCAGGAGGGGGCAAAATCAATGGAATGGGGTGGGAATGGTGGGATCGGTCTTGCAAGACAAACGCAACTAATGTAAAAGTTTTATGCAGATCTCTCATTTTTCTCGAGTTTCTCAAAACTTGCATCCATCTAAGCTTCTTATTACTTCTTATGCAGCCATGTCATCCTGCTCCAACGGTTAGTGACGATTCATCTGGGATGCTATGCAGTCAGCAGCAATGTTTGCTTTACTCGATGTCACTGTTTTCTTCAATGTTTAAGAATTGAACCTTTATTTTATGATTTTAACGTTAAAAATTTCATATCCAGGCTGTCATTTTCCATAGATGCAAAGATTTGATTGTGAGGAACCTCAGGGTGATCAACAGTCAGCAGATGCACGTAGCATTTACCAACTGTCGACGGGTTAAAGCATCAAACCTCAGAGTGATAGCCCCTGCTGTGAGCCCTAATACTGATGGAATCCATATAAGTGCTTCCCGCGGTGTTCAGATTGAGGATTGCATTATTAGAACAGGTTTGGCTTTTTTACTCATCATAGCACCATTCAACTACGAGTGATTTCATGTGTTTGGAGTTAAAACCTATCTCCTGGATTCCCAACTGACTACAGAAGATAGAGGATGCGAATAACAACTTTATACTACTTTGAAGTGACTCGATTTTGATATTTTATCTTGTTTCTTTCTTTTGCTAGTATCTTTAAGCAAGTTTGTCTTGGGGCTTACTCCTGTTTGAATTATCAACAATTAATATCGCCTTAATGAATATGTCTGATTCTCATAAAAATCTAAATTATTTCTGAAACATAATGAGAACCTTATCCAGGAGATGACTGCATCTCTATAGTCAGCAATTCTTCACGGATCACGGTCAGAAACATTATCTGTGGGCCAGGACATGGTATTAGGTAAGAAAGAATTTCTCCCTTCAGTCAACTGTAATTTAAGGAATATGAGGGATAATGCCGATCATCCTTCACTATTTCAGTATTGGGAGCTTGGGGAAATTGAACTCTTGGGCAGACGTTCATGATGTAGTTGTTGACGGAGCGCTTGTGTCCAACACTGAAAATGGTTTGAGAATTAAAACATGGCAGGTTAACTTCTCTTTTATGTATCATGGCATACGAGGTTTCTTTTCCAAAACCTCTTTTTCAATAAACAATCCTCATGCAAAGTAACTTCCGTTATTCTGAATTGTCATCCTGCACTTTCTTCTTGTCTCTCAGGGAGGCGGTGGCTCTGTCACCAACGTAATCTTCCAGAATGTGTGGATGGAAAATGTATCACATCCTATAATCATAGATCAGTATTATTGCGATTCTTTTCAGCCTTGTCCCAATCAGGTAATTCACCGTTCTACTGGCTCAAATGGCTATAAGTGCCTTGATGTTTGCTATGTAGGATGTAGTCCTATGCAAACTGTAGCTAGTATGTCCTGTCTTACTTGACTAAGGGTATATTGTGGATCAAGCAGAAGAAGTATATGGATGGAGTGGCCCTTGAATTCCATTTGTTTTCTAGATTTGGAGAACCATGCAATTTTATAAACAGATATCCCGTCGAATAATGGAATTGTTCCATTTTCATACATTTAAGCCTCCGAAGTTGTGGCATCATGCAGAATGAGCTATTTCATAAAGCCTGCCAAAAATTCGAATCAAGAATTGCTGCACCCTTTGCAATTGGACGAAGAATGCTTACCTTTAATTTTGGGAATACAGGACTATCTTCCATATGCCTGCTTGACCTCGAACTAGCACAATTAAAGGGACTTCCCTTTTAATGAGTCTTAGATTCAGATCCTTGTCTGCATCTTCTATCTGTAGTGCCTGCCTCAACTTTGTACGATGCAAAACCTCAGCACCAGTCAAGGGTTTACATTTCATTTCTTCTTGATTGATCTGGTGTAATTTCCCTTCATCTGCAACTTTAAAACTCTGTTTAAACTCCCATTACGTAATCAATGCAGACATCGGCTGTTAAAGTGGGAAATATACAATTCTTGGGGATCAGAGGGACATCAGCTACTGAGAATGCTATGATTTTGCCTGCAGCGATGATGCTCCATGTGAAGGGCTATATTTAGAAGACATACATCTCTTTTCACATGCTGGTGGTACTACAAGATCCTTCTGTTGGCAAGCACACGGTTCTGTCTCCGGTTTAGTATTTCCTCCTCCTTGCATCTCATTTGAAAACAGAGACAGCTTCATTAAACAGAATACTCAGTCTGGCTCTGAAAATGTTCATCCCTTTTGAAAGAAGAGTCGTGATGTTTTTCCTTCCCTTCGCATTGGGGCTTGCATAAAGCCGTTGCATCTCCAAGGCAAGGTTCCAAGGACTCTGCGTTCTTTTCTGGTTATAATTAGAAGCCAGTCAGGAAATAAAAGCAGGCTCGTCCATTGACCAACCGGGGACGAACATTAATGATGTATATATCTTCTCACTTTTTTGGTTGCTTTTCGACATGAGATTGAGTGGACGAGATTTCATTAGTTAAGAAGTCACGTGCTAATACTTCTTGTTCCTGTAATTTGTTCTTCATGCTGTATTTAATCCAGGAACAGAAAAGAAAATGTAAGCGAAATGGTCAGCTTTGCGTGATTATTTGTTCTGCAGCTTTTTACGTGTGAATAGTAACTTCTCTGCCGAGCAAACAAATTGGGTTTGCTCTGTTTGTTTTCCATGGTTTTTGGAATTTCCTTCTAAACCCGCCCCTTCATTTTTTTTCCTGGTTATACTACTCTCTCACTTGACACAGGACTCTCTCTCTCTCTCTCTCTCTCTCTCTCTCTCTCTATCATCAAGCATAAACTCCAAGGTTAAGAGAGAACTCTGTGTACCTTGACAATATGCATGGTTCTTTCCATGATTTTGATCCCTTGCTCAGATATAATTAGATTATGTTAAGAAAGTTATTAATAATAATGGGAAAAAAACTTGATTACTTGTCAACTCATGCAGTAATTTTGCCACATAGAACCTCTCTCAAAGAGAGAGCCATCATGCAATGAAAAGTTTCGTAGATTAAGCCCATGGTTCTGAACATCCAACGTGACAAACATGATCAACCATGAAGAGAACAGCATGAGAGATGGAGAGAGATTCTGTACAGGTCCCATCTTATTCAGGTAAAACATGCTAGACAGTCTTTTTCACATTACAAATTTAAAAACTTGGACAAGCAATGGTGAAAATGAACTGGACACAAAACTCAGAATGCCGTCTATTATTGCTGATCAAATCAAGTTGTCATTCTGAGATAAACTAGTGATATAACAGCAAAAAAGAAGAGAACTTCATTACTGCTGGACCACCTGCTTGATCTGCTGCTGCAACATCTGGCAGTTAACACGAGAACATGACCGTGCCATCTCGCCGGCCAGAGGGATCACGGGGAGGCTATCGCAGTTGCAAATCTCGATCATGAACCCATCTGGGTCATGGAAGAAGAGCTGTTCCACTTGGATCCCGCCTTCCTCTACCGTCGCCCGTACAAAATCCATCTCCATCTCCTTCAGCTTTTTCTCCACTGCCTCCATGCTCTCGCACTGTACATCACATTTTGATTTTCCAGTGATTAAATGCTTTCAAAAAGTTCAAAATATTTCCCCTGGTTTTTCTTGTTTCATGCCCAGTAAAAGTTACGTTTCTTAACGTTTTCTTCGACGCAATATCCACAAAGGTGATATCTATTTATCAGCAGCAACGTAATCTTTTCTGATCAATATGAATATATATTTGTATTCGAACGACTATTTCATAGAAACCGATTTTCTCATCAACGTTGAATGGAACATTAACATAGTGAGACAAGACTGACAAATGACGATTTGACTCCAACCATCGATATTGGGTGCTCCTTTGTGCACATAATTAAAGGAAGTTATTTTAAGAAAGATATACCTGAAAGGAAATATGATTATCCTTGGGGTTGATCTCACTTTTCTCGGGCATTTTCTCCGGATCTTCCGATTGCAACAGATGTATTCCGATCCCATATCCGAACAACCTGTGTAAAGAAAAAAAAGGCTTATCCAAGAGAGAACATTCGTTTTTCGCTCAGAGCAAAAGACACGAAAGATTAACACTGCATTGTTCTTTAGTTTTTTCAATTAGCCTCTCATTGTTTAAGGAGAGATTGAATACCATGCACCATCAAAGTCAAACGATCCGGGCCTCCTGATGGGGACGAAACCAAGAACATCCTGATAAAAGTTCATGGACTTCTCAAGCGATCGACAGACGAGCGAAATGTGGTTCAAAGACTTGAGATGCAAAGGATTCTGCGAGCTTTCCTTCATCTTTCTCTCTTCTTCAAGAAAATGGCAAACCCAAGTTCAAGAAAGACACCACACCAGATACTTAAAAACTTTGAAAACTTTCAGTCAAACCCAACAAAAGCAAGATGATTCTATGGTTTCTCTGATAAAGAAGAGAGAGAGAGATGTAGCGTTTGTGGTTGTTGCAGATAAGCATTCACCGAGAAAGAGAAGTACACGGAAGTGTGTATGGGGTTGAGCGAGAGATGTGGAGAGGACTTTATATACAACAAGGCCGTGGCATTCACGAGAATATCAACAAGAGCCACGCGGCGCCACGTGAGAATTGTTGATAATGTTGACACGTTGGTTCCACGGCTGACTCGGATTACCACCACTGTGATCCGCGACTACGCATGTAAATGCTCGGATTGACCAGGTTGGAACAATATTGGTGTTAGAAATATATTGTCTCATTCTGTGTATCTTTTTTTTCGTAATCCCGATTGATCGTAATTTTTATGTACTGCTTTACAATACGGCTATCTATAGTAACATAATATTACGATTGAAATTACGATCAAAAGGAATTATGATCCGAGAGATACACATAATCAGATAATATATTTCTGACAACTGTGATAATCTCTCGCGATACTACATGAGAAACTTTGTTTCTTCTTCTTGTATGGCTTGCAAAGGAAGGGACCATCCTCATATTGGTACCTATATTGTATGAAGGAAAAATGAATCAAATGGTCTAAGAACTTTGATCAAATGGGCAATGTGGGCCATGAAATTTTAATTTGTTCAATGTGGTCAATCAACTTTAGCCTAATGTGTAATCTGATCCCTGAACTTTCAATTTGTTCAATGTAATTTATGAATTTTTAATACATGTTCAATTTAATTTCTAAACTATATGAAAATATTCAATACTACACATCCTTCTGTTGCTTTTTTTCTGGCTGGTTTCAATCATCATGACATTTCATGGAACCAAAGATGATTCTGTCACGTTTTCTGCCTTCGTGGAATTGTACCGCAGTGCGCAGAAAGGAAACTCCATGTTCGTGCGTGGATACTTCTTCCTTCTCTGAGCAGCTCAAGTTACGCAAGGAAAAGATTGCTCTTTGCATGTAGAAAGCAAAAATAACAACCATCTCTTGTGAAGTTTGCCAAAAAAGATGACATGCCAATTATGTTTGAAGGACAGCTTTTACGTTACTGGCCCGAATAGAGAGCTTTCTAGAGGCTTCAAATTGTTGAATGCGACGTGTTCCGTCTTTCAAATGCTGCGATGCAAAGGTTGTGCATGCACTCGTATGCTCCATAACATTCGACACTGATTGGATTTGGAACCATTTGAAAAGTACACTGAAGCTAGAGAAACTGTTCTTCTGCTTCTATGTCATTGGTGAAAGCTCCATCTTGTTTACGCGCTAAGCTTTGTCAATATGCACTAACTGTGCAAAATCGTGTCAATAGTGGAAAGTTGGGAGTGAATGACAGCGTTCGATGATTAATAATACAAAAGGGGCTGGAGTATACTAGAGGTTTCACTTTCATTTTCGGTTCTTGTACATGAGGAACTGTCACTGCAAGCACAAAAGGTGAAAATGATGCGTGACCATGTTTTCTGCTTTTTTCACCACTTTGTTCTGATAAAGGGCCTTTTAGTTCTTTATGATTGAATGGCCAACCAGATGATTCGAGAAATTTGAATACAGACACAGAAAACTCAGGAAATAAAGTTTCTGGCAGATGACTGCGAAGAGCACATCTCCTATGTCAAAACAAAAAGGTCTGGGAGGATCTTGGAAGATGAGTCATGTTCTTAACTGGGGATGTGTTAACTGGGCCAACACTATGCAAGCATTTGAATAATAGTCACTCAATCCACTGATCAATTGATTATTGTAACTACCCATTTCATAAGCAGAGTCCATCTCAAGTTGTTGCAAACAGATGCGAAAAACAGAAGACAGAACACAGGGATTTACGTGGTTCGATTACAAGGTGATCTACGTCCACGGGCGAGGCAAGACAAATTCCACTATAATCAAAGAGAGTACAAATTTCAGAAGTCGAAACAACGACAAAATCTCTCGGCTCACGAAAACTCTCTGAAAACGAAACTCTCTCAACAACAATGAAAAAACCTAGCCGCAGTATAAAAGTGCTCCCAAAATATTTTCCTCGGGGGTTACGCCCCCAAACCCCCCGCGCATTGGTTCGCTTTCTCCAGCTTGGGCGGTCCGCTATGGAGATTTGTTCGCTTGCTGCGGGTTGGGTCTATCGGCCCAACCTTTCGCGTCGCGAACCAAATCTCAATTTTCTTTCTACTTTCGGGTACACAAAAAATATGTCGGATCGGGTCATAAACCGGACCGAATACATAAAATTCAAGACATATTTAACACAAGTGCTGTGGGAAAGGGACTTGCTGCTTGAAAGAAAAAGGAGTAATAAGGCAACATTTGATGGAGACCAGTTTCAATGTAGAATGGTCAGCCTTTTTTTCTGACTTAACAACTTGCAAGATTGACTTCTAACATACATATACTATATCTCGATCAATCATAATCACCTGTTCATTTAGCAGAATTTGATTTCTTGTACATACGTTGTAAGCGTCTCCGGTAATTACTTGGCATGTACACGCAGGATGGAGAGACTGTTATACTCGATAAGGATTAGTCGAGTGATCAAAAAACTCACCACCCCATGAAATATATATATAAAAAAAAAACAGTATTTAGAACGCTTTCTTATCCCTACCTGATCAATCGCAGTCATTCATGGTGAGTCTCACATAATCAAACGACTATGCACATCTCAATGCAGATCAAGCACCAAGCTAAATCAACTCTTTAACATGTGAGAATGATTATTCTTCTCAGCAAGTAGTTGGCTCGTCTTTACAGAGACAATACAAAATGAACGTGGGATTCCACTGTAAAAAACATCCCGCAGCATTTCAAAGGTTGTAAGAACAGCATATCATAGATAGCACCTTTTTTTTTTTTGGTCGAATCATAGATAGTACTTGAACGGCAGCGAAGTGGCCAAAGAATTGTATCCGGGGTAAGTATTTCGATTGTGGAAAAGTGGGTGCTGAAAGAATCCATCGGTTTGCCATGGCCCAGCCCATGGAGCTTGGGCCCAAACGGGCTTGAGAGAGCTCTGTAGCTACTAGATCCATGATCATGTCTGCATTAGATCATGCTTGGCTCCACTGTGAATATCAGCCAATGTTAGGTGGTGCTTGTCTGCTCAAATCGAGCTTTTCTTCCTAGAATCATGCCACCCGGCAATATCTTCGACATAAAAATATTCGACGAATTATGTCACATCATACTATGATATATCGTACTATACAATGAGTCAACGCAATATCATGCAAGAGATTAATCAAATATGCGTATTTACCATTGCAATAAACATTCATGACAAGTTGACATTCAATTGAATAAGTGCTGCAACGACGGTTTAGCATTAATTTACTTTTATCTCCCGCTTAAAACTTCGGATACATGGAAATGAGATTTCGATCTCTCAACAATGTTGATGACAATGGACAAGTAACCAAAACCCTCGCTGGCAAATTGGTACACAAAGTTCAACTTTTTTTTTCCCATTTTTCAGATTCTAGACCTCCTCCAAGTACCAAGGAACCGAGCATACAAACAGACGGACCAGGTACCTTTGCATGTTGCTTCATATCAAAAGACAAATTTCGCATTATCGTACCATTCGATTCTGACGAAGTTGGCGATGGCCGTCACTTCACTGTCCTCCAAATCAAGAACCCTGCACTCTCTGTTCCACGCTCTTCGCAACCGGCCCTTCTGCTTCCTCGCTCCGTCTCCTCCCGCCTCCCATCCAGCGTCGGACCCACCATTGCCCGAGCTCGTGAACGACATCTCCCGCGTCCTCAGCGACCATCGCAACCCTCACCACGACTTGGAGCACTCCCTGTCCGCCTTCTCCACGCAGATATCCGCGAACCTGGTCGAGCAGGTCCTCAAGCGCTGCAAAAATCTCGGCTTTCCGGCTCACAGGTTCTTTCTCTGGGCCAAGAAACTCCCGGGCTTCGAACACAGCTGCGAGAGCTACAGGATCTTGGTTGATGTGCTGGGGAGCAGCAAGCAGTTTGCTCTGCTGTGGGATTTTCTGCGAGAGACGAAAGACTCCGAGAACTTCGAGCTGAACCCAGAAATCTTTTTTATCGTTTTCAGAGGTTATAGCAGAGCTAACTTGCCTGGTGATGCTATAAGGGCGTTTGGTAGAATGAGTGAGTTTGGGATTGAGCCGAGTGCTGCTGATTTTGACCAGCTTTTGTACGTTCTGTGTAAGAGGAAGCACGTGAGGCATGCGCAGCAGTTTTTCGACAAAGCTAAGGCGGAGTTTGAACCGAGTGTGAAGAGTTACAGCATTCTGATCAGAGGGTGGGGTGATATAGGCGAAGTGAATGAAGCGCGTAAGCTGTTCGACGAAATGCTGGGGAGGGGCTGTTCGTTGGACGTTCAGGCGTGGAACAGCTTATTGGAGGCTTTGTGCAAAGGAGGCAATGTGGATGAAGCATATAATATTTTTAGGGAGATGGGTCCGAAAGGATTTGATCCGGATGCTTGTACGTACTCGATATTCATCCGAGCATACTGCAAAGCGAATGACTTGCATTCGGTTTTCAGGGTGCTCGACAGAATGAGGAGATATAACCTCGTGTCTAATGTGTATACTTACAATTGCATAATACATAAACTATGCAAGAATGAGAAGGTTGAAGAGGCTTACCAATTACTAGATGAGATGGTTGAAGGAGGGGTCATTCCAGATGCATGGAGTTACAATGCCATTCAAGCTTACCACTGCGATCACGCTGAAGTCAATATGGCCCTGAGACTGTTATCTAGAATGGAGAGAGAGAATTGTGTGCCGGACCGGCACAGTTACAACATGGTGCTCAAAATGCTGATCAGAGTGGGGCGATTCGATAGGGCAGAAGTTGTTTGGCATGGTATGGGGAAGGTAGGGTTTTATCCTTCGGTCTCGACTTACTCCGTTATGGTCCATGGTCTGTGCAAGAAGAAGGGCAAATTGGAGGAGGCTTGTAGATATTTTGAGATGATGATTGATGAAGGAATACCTCCATATTCTTCTACAGTGGAGATGTTGAGAAATCGACTTCTAGGTTTGGGCCTCTTGGAGCATATCGATGTTCTAGCTGGGAAGATGGATCGTAGCACTTGTTGCTCGGTTCAGGAGTTCGCAAGCATGATGAGAGGTAACAAGGTGCGTGCAAGATGGAGAAGCGAAGAAACTGAGCCTGAAAGTGAGTGAACTCGAGATACAATTGGAGCTGAGACAGCCTCACAGGTTCTTGGAGAGCGTCTTATTCAATGTACCGGTAGTCGTGCTCGTCGCTACCCCCATAATTATGCAATGTCGACGATGCACGCTGAGAAAGTTAACGGAGGTTGACCTAAAAGAATGTGCCTGCTCGACAGCAGATTTCCTAAGGCACCTTCCCAAGTTGTCAGGATAATCAAAACTGGAAGAGTTTCTCTTAACAAAAATATTGATTGTTCTATTTTCGACTAAATAAGGAGCTGGCAAATAGTGGAAGAGGGGTCACTAATTCTCATTTTGTCAGTCACCTATACGTATTGTGGTTGACCTGCTTTGATGTTGAACGAAATTAGCCTCAAGCCCAAGGGACCATAGAACCGTTGTGTTCCGACAACTAATCGAAGAAATTCTCATGCTCCCAGCAAAAAGGGAAAACAAATCCAGTATATGAAATATTTATCTCATCTCACAGCTTTGTATTACAGTATATACATTTATCTTAAAGAAAGTCAGTCGTCTTTCGATTGATGTAGCTTGCCTTAATCAGGACTCAACTTAACATTCCCGGATAAAGCTTGCTTCGCAGCTGACGGCTGCTCTAAATATGTCATCGATAAATAGTCCTGCCTCAAAACCTATTGCCTTATCAAGCAAAGCAACCCGACCTGGTTAGCGTTTCATTTAAACCGCTTGCCCGGTCACAATGCTTATATTTATCAAAGACAAGCTGTTTCCTGCAGTTATCCACATTTGTTATGCTCCGGAATCAACGGGAGGATAATTTGCAATAGGCAGCATCAAAGTTTCTGCAAAAGAACCCTGATTTGATGTTAGTCTTATGACAAAAGCAGCTGCTAGTCTATCCATTCACTGAAAGTTGCTATTAAAAAAAGCATCTACCATCATCAAATCCAACTTAATAACAAGAGTGAAGCAGCTCCTCAAAACTCCAAAGGAGGAACCATCAGATGACAGTTCAAAGCCAGATGGGACTTCACTTAACCTGAAAGGCGTTCTGAATTTACAGTCCTCACTCTGGAGAAAGCAACACTGAGACAGCAATGTCAATCCATATCTATTGAATCACACCCAGGTTGCAAAACTTTTATGTCCTAGAAACACACCAAAGAATAAAGTCCTCTTATGTCACTCCCACCTCATGCACCTCTAGTTCACAAGATCCATGGTTCGCCACCAGAGTTTGCAAAATATAAGAAGCCTCTGAACTCCTTCCCTCATACATGTATTTGTCCAACATCGAAGAGTATTTTGAAGCTACCTTAAGATCCTCTTTGCTCAATTTACATGGATTTAGACCCTTCAGGGCCTGTGATTGACCTTCTAAGGAAATTCCGTGAAGTAGAGAAGCCAATAAGACAGGATCTGGAAGTAATCCCTTCTTTGTCTCCTTATCGTACAACTTTAGAGCATCTTTAACCATTTTGTGCTGGCAAAGACAAATGAGTATAACACTGTAAGCAGCAGCTTGCGGTGCCCATTGATCCAATATCATATCTCTAAAAAGTTTTAGGAAAATACGTTTCTCCTCTTGATATATATTAGCTATCTTAGATGTTGAGCTAGATATGTTGTTGATGAGCCCACGGACAAGATAATGAAGTGTAACATCATTAGGACTGCAATTATTCTCCAGCATCAATTCAAAAAAGGAGGCCGCTTTTTCAGGCCTTCCCTCCTTAAAAGAACTGCCTATTAGTATACTGTATGTTACCACATTGGGCTCTAATCCAGAAGATTTCATTTCAAAAAATAAATCTTCAGCTTTATCAAGATTTTTACTGCGGCAAAACCCATCTATAAGAGAGGTATAGGTGACCACGTTTGGCTTGCATTTTCGCATAATCATCTGCCTGAACATCCTCATTGCTTTTTCCAAGTCTTGCTGCTTTCCGTACCCATCGATAATCGTGGTATAAGTAATCTCATCTGGCATGAGCTGCTCCTTTAACATTCCATGGAAATAAGACATTGCATCCTTCATCATTCCGAGCCTGCAGTAACCCCTAATCATTGCGTTGTACCCAACAACACCAAGATTTAGACCCTTCTTGATTGCAAATTCGAAAACATCCTTAGCTTCTGTAATTTTTTCATGTCTTGCGTACCCATCAACTATAGTAACAAAAACATATTCATCAGGGTTTATGTTGTGGTCAAGCATCTCCATGAGTAGCAACTTGGCAGCTTCAAGCCTGCTTTTCTTGCAAAGTCCGCTCAGCAAGACATTGTATATCCCTGCATCAGGGAAAACTCCCCTTTCCATCATTTTTCTGTAAACTGTCAACGCTACATCAATCTCCCCAAGGAGAACGCTTCCATGGATGAGAGCTCCATAAGTAATCATGTCGAGTTTCTCTCCTCTTTCTGTAATATCAATAAGCAAATTGGATGCTTTCTCATGTTCCCCTTGTCTGCAATATGCTAGTATCAGCGGATTACAGGTTAACTTGTTTGGTGTGAATCCTTTTGTAAGTGCCTTTCCAAGAAAACCCTCGGCTTCCCTCAGCCTCCCATCCTTACACAGAGAAGCAATCAGGATATTATATGTCACAATGTCTGGTTCACAACCACTTTGAACCATGTTTTCAACCATTTTCACAGCTTCCTCTGCGCGACCATGCTTGTAGAGACCACTGATGATTGTGTTGTATATATACAGACTGACACTGAGACCCCTCTCCTCCATTTCAGTGATGAGCTTATCAACCAAATCAAATTTCCCCGCATTGCAAAAACCTCTGATCATGGACCCAAAAGTTTGCAGCGTAGGCAAAAAACCTTTCGATACTAACTCCTTGAAAAGTGCGTGGGCCTTGTCGACATTCCCAATCTTAACATATCCATCAATAAGCGTATTATAGAAGACGACATTCGGTATACAACCATGTCCCCACCTATCCTGGATCATTTTCTCGCCTTCCTCAGTTTTGCCTTCACTACACAAGCCCCTGACCATGATGCAAACACTAAAATTATTCACGGCGTCAACACCCCCAGCATTCTCTCTATCGAGCATTTCATCGAAAACCCTACGGGCATCCCGCGTTTGCCCACCATTCACGAGCGCGTTAAGCAAACAATTACAGGCGAAAACATCCGGTGACCGACCACAGACTTTCCGCACGGCATCATAACACCGAAGCGCCTGATGAATCATCCCGCAGCCCGCATACGAACGGATCAGGGCATTCACGGCCTCGCGGGTCGGCTCAATTTCCTCACTTGCCATGCCGCTCCGCACCAGTTCTACCTCCGGGAACAGCCTGCATTTGGCGAGGAGCTTCAACAGCGAGGAATAACCGCTCTCCCCGAGAGACCCACGTTGCGGGCGCTGCTCAGACGCCCAAAGGAAGAACCTCAGCGCTAATCCCGCGTCGTACACTCTATCAAACACGTGGTGGGCAACGTCGGAGACAAGGATTTCGGCCTCGGCGAAGTGGATTCCGAGGGAATCTTGCCAGTGGGGAGATGGGTCGCTGAGGATACGGATGGTTTCGTTGACGAATCTCTTGAGGTGGGGTTTGAGGTAAGGTGAACTGGTTGGGCTGTGCAGGGGTTTGATTCGGGCGAGAACGTTCTTCGACATGGAAAGGCGACACCTTGGAGTTCAGTCATTGAGATTTAGAGACGTTCTCTTCGCGTCCATGCCCGGGAAATCAATTAGCTTCGCTTCCTTTTCAAGATGTAAATTACACAATAGTAATTGAAATTTAAAAATTCACACACACACACACACATATCCGTGTGTGTGGGCGTGAGATGATAAGATTACTTTGTTGGTCAGTATTCATCTTAGGATAGAAGCTGCCATTGATTTTTCTTTTTTCTTTTTGCACGCCGAAAGTTTTAAAATTTTTCATGAAAGTACAATTGAATACAAAAACTTTCAAAAAGTGCAATTAAGTCATAAAATTTTGAAAAAGTGCAACCGAGTTCTAAAATTTATCACGAAAATACAATTGAGTTCTAAAACCTTTAAAATGTGCAATTAATGGAATGACTTGGTCGAATCAATTTGACAAATTTTAGGACTTGATTGCATTTTTTGAAATATTTAGGACTTAATTGCACTTTTTGAAAATTTAAGAACCCAATTGCACTTTCGTGATAAATTTTAGGACTTCCAATGCACTTGCGAAAAATTGATCTTAGATTGATTTTCGACATACTTCATCGAAAAGCAATTTCTATGATATAACATTGTTCTGTGTGAGGTTTTTTTGAATCTCATAACTTTTCGTGTATCCACGACATAATAAAAGATAATTACACGTCATGATTAGGGGTGTGCAAAAGAATCGGGAACTGCCCAAACCACTCGAAATCGGACCGGACCGGCTTGGAACCGGTGGTTGCTAAGGGAACCGGTGAGTACCGGTCCAGTTTCCGATTTCCGGTTTCAGGTTTGAAACCACCTATCCGGACCGGATCGGTAATATAATAATATATTAAATTTTTATTTACAAAAAAAGAGAAATCCTAATACCCTAAACGCACGAGACACTCAATACTCGAAGCTCAAAATTTGTATTAGTAGCAATTTTTAAGTGCCATTCAGTCTTTTGAATTAATTATCCAGATGGTGATCCTCTTTTTCTTTAAGGAGTTCTAATGATCCTCATACAAGTGGCTATTTCGCAGATCATAGGGGACCATATGCGGGCAATTGTATATCTCATCTCGGAAGGAGTGATCCCGTCGAACATAGGAAAAAAATATGTAGTTAGGCGTCTTATTCGGAGGGTTGCACGTACTAGCAAGTTACTAGGAATAAAGGGGTGATGGCAGAGAATATCTTGAAGGGGCACTTTTACTATGACTTCTGCATCAAACCATTTTAGATGGAAGGCTCATTGGTCACTTGGACAATAAAGAATTGGTGAAATCAAATGCCAAAGGACGATTCTATACACTAGAGATACGTCATACATGGGCACTAAGGTTACAGTGGAAGTAGCATGTGGTGAATACTACTCATCAACAGACGGGATTGGACCAATGCATTATCTAATTTTTTCGGAAAACTTGATAGGATTGGTTCTATGGATCCACCCGGGAACCAAACCGGATCGCCAATCCAGTTCCCGGATGAGTCCATCGAACCAACAGGCAATTCTTAATTTCAATTTTTCGAAACCGGTCCTTAGTGGGCGGTTCCCAGTTCTAGAGTGGGAATCGCCCATCCAAACCATGCTCATTCCTAGTCACGATAGTTTTACTTAATTATAACAGATCTCCCTACAAGAAATAAAAACAGTTTTTGGATTGTTAAGGCGAGATGTATGCAAATCTACAAGATACCTATTCGAGTATTGATTTAGCGTTAAAGGGTAAAGAAGGTGAATCTTAGTCAGGTACACACTACAAATTCATTATTAAATTGAGCAAAATTATTTGACTTAGCCAGCTTCAATGCAAGAATTTATAGCCTAACTGCCATTCCTCTTCCTCCTACTTGCGTGAGCTTTCTCATTCATCTTCCAAAATCCAGGCTTGCCCCCACGAATAGATTTAAAAACAATGCCTTGAAACTACAACACTTTGCGGATAGAAAAACGAAATCTATGCAATATCTAAAGAACAAGAAGTGCTGTTAATATGGGATTTCAACAAATCCATGAATAATGCACTACTCTAAATGCCTTGGCAAGCAATTCAAGAAAGGCTCTCCATGCTCCCTCATCAACAAAATAGTGACTTGCTTGGCAAGTTCTCCTTGACCCTGCCCCTTCGTACAGATCCAGGTAATACCAATAGAAATTTTCAATCCCATATGGGTTGTATTGTACTTGAGTCGTCAACTGTGTGGAGTCCAATTAAAAGGCTGCGACTCCAAACAAAACACGAGTTCGTATAGGCAAATGGATAGCCCAAACTACGTGCTCCTTCTGCAGCGCGTGGTCACTTAGCATGAAAAATAGGCTCATTCTCACATTTTACGCTGCAATTATGCACCCGGACACGGCTATCTGGTGCATTCTCTTTGCAACTCCATCATGCCCGCCATATACCTTTAGTATGGTATATGATCAAAGATAACAAGTGGAAATGTTGCATGTTTGTTGAAATACAATGCATCACCACAACACTGTTGGGAAGCCATGACTTATAAACAACATCATTAGTAACAAGAGTCTGACTGAACCAATGGTCAGATCTCAAAGAATTACAGCATTTCCACGAAAACACAGTTAACGACAAAAAGCATGTCTCTATATTGCTCTGGAACTTTCCACTTTCTCCAGTTCTTGATTATTCAACTTGAAGCCAAAGGCTGAACCAAAGGAATCTGTTGATGGTGTGTGACTGAAATTGATGGAAAACAATTTTCAAACCTATTGCATCAGAGTATTGACGGGTATATAGTAAGCATTCATCTCCATAACAAGACTAGTGCAAAGGCTGAGGATTCAAGAGCCTGGTAGTAATCACTTATATCTATTACCTTCACAGAGGATCTAGGTCCATATTGCAGTGGCAGGGTTTATTTCCCACACAACCACCACGAAAGACTTGAGCATCGTAAGGAAGCAAGCGCATCAACCGTTTCTTTTTCATCTGAAAAAGAAAAGAGTTGCATCTGTTGGTTATTTGCTATATGCTCTTGATCAGTATCCTAACAGAGGCAGCGGCAATTCTCATGGAAGTTGTATTAATCTCAATCTTGTCCTGTTGATCCGAACTTCTGCATTTACATTTGCATTAAGTCAAAGGAAATCAGAGAATTAACAACATGTTTGGTCTCTGTAAATGGATTAGATACAAAACATATGTGGATCCAACAAGCTTAGAGAATTATTGCTTCAGCTAAAGGGATGCAAAGTAAATCCGCACCAAAATTGTTAACCTAGGACAACTTCAAGGCTTGAGGCTAGAATTTCTCTCTTGCTTCATTTTCCAAAGAAAAGTTCAAAAAGCCCCATAATTCCAATTTTCAATATGTCAAAAGGATTACAATGTGATCAGCCAGATGCATGGGCAAACCTTCTTCCACAAGGAGAGTTTAATTGCAGTATAGAAATTGCATTGCATCCCTACCAGGTCTCAGCCATTCATGATATCAAACAGGCCCACATGATCTGTTGATGGGTGCTTTCTTACTTTCCAGGTAAAATTCAAAGGTTCAATATCTTTGTACTCAGTAATCCAACTCCAGTCCAAAATGGTAGACGTTAACACAGTCACAAAGTAATTCTCTGCATAATTATACAAAATTCTTGATATTGCTTAGCTTGTGTAATACCTGAAATCTCCCTTGTGAATAAATTTCATCTAATACAAAAAGATTACTGATACCATCGACCTTGTAAACAGGTACTTGTGAAGCCTACATAAAAAGTCAGACTGAAAGAAGCAATTCCGATTCAGAAACAAATCTAGCTTCCACTAAGTGTGTGCTACTACTCAGGATGGAACCTACTTTCAAAAACATAAAAAAGGAAAGACGTATTACTTCAAGATTCAAGCTTTTCTCAAGGACGGATAGTTATGTAATCAAATATCATAATAATTGGCTGCATGGATACATACTAAACGTGAGCAAGGAAATATGAGATATACCGTGCTAGTTATTCCGACTAAGCCTGTCTCTCTCACCATGCCTTGAACCTCTGACCTTGAGGTATGGTCATCTTAAGTCCAACCACGAGGCTATGAAGAAGGCTGGTCATCCCATGCTAGATGTACTGAGAGCCTGAGGAGGTCCTCCCTCTGTGTCCATCGCCATCCATTCACAGAAAAAAAGCTGAATTGACAAGCCCACTGAGAAAACGCAGAAGCCAAATCTATCAGGACAAACGCTGGGGACTGGGAACAATTTTGAGGTGGCAGCTAGTGTTAACGTCAAATTCATCCTCTAATTCCCACAAAATAATTCTATATGGAAAAGTCTATTAAGCCATGGCCTTAACATGGAAGGAGGGCCTCTTCATGCTCATGTTCATGCAAGTGATCGTGAGAGAGGGAGGGAGGGAGGGATGGAGGGAGGGAGAGAGGGAAAGAGAGAGAGATTACATTACAAGCAATGGCAATCGCATGGTTGTCATCCACCTGGAATACTCATTTTGTAGCAAAAACCAAGACCCATAGGCTGGAGAAACCAATGTTCCTTAGAATGATTATGATATACTCTTGCTCCTTTGATCTGATGTGATGACATCACAGTGCTCTAAAATTTCAAGTCAGGCATGACGATTCTGACTGTCCGAAAAAATTTTGAGAGGTTCATCATCCACCCAAAATCAATTCTAGGATAATTTGGACTGAAAAGAGTCCATCTGAATCTCGGAAAAAGGTGGTGCCTTTTTCCTGGCCAGTGCTATGATCATCTTAGCTTTCCCAAGCTGCCCACTTTTCTTTAGGCCTTCAAGAAGTGCAATAATGGAATCGACGCTAGGAAACCAACTTTTTCGCATGCAGTCCTTACACATTGAATATGCCAATTCCAAGTCGCCTCCCTTACAAAGGTAATGGATCATGGTCTGGTAAATCTTAATATTGGGTCTGTATCCATTGCCATGTAACGCAGAATAAACCCTCTTGGCCATTTCAGGATATCCAGCAAGGAAGAACCCTTTAATCACCAAATTATATGTGACTTCATCAGGGTCAATCCCGATTTTGTTCATCAAAGCGGCCATCTTATGAGCATTCCAAGCTCTTCGCCTATTTACCAAGTACTGAATTCTGACATTGAAAGTTGCTAGATTCGGCAAACAACCCTTATGCACCATAAGATTCCACAAACCGTTACCAAATTCCCACCTATTACTCTTGTAGGCCGCGGACATTAGTGTAGTATATGTAACTATGTCTGGTCTGATACCAGATTTCTCCATCTCTACCATGACTAAATAAGCCTTATTCAAAAATGACATCTCACAGAACGCCTTAATAACAATGTTAAGAGAAATTATATCCAGCTCTATACTAAACCTTTGTGGAACCTCGCTAAGGAGGGCCTCAATAGCTGTTAAATCACGGGCTTCTATCAAAACCTGCAATGTAGCATTGAAAGACTTGACAGACCTTTTACAACCAAACAAGTGCATGTCATAGAAAGTATCGAGCGCGTGTTTAACCATTCCTGCCTTACCATACAGCATGATAATCCTCACAATGAACCCTTCACGCCGACCCTGTGGAAGGGCCTTCTGCTGCTCAAGCAATTGCTCGATGTAGTCAAACCGACCAGCGCCTGCTAGCCTAGAGACCGTGTCCTCAAAAGCAAAACGGTTCTCAATGACGAGGCGGTTGTGAGCATTCGCCCTAAATAGGTGAAATAGCTTATCAGGGTCCCTTTCACATTTGAGCTTCACGAGAGCAGGTTCCTCTATTGCCTTTGCCTTATGAACATGGCCCAATACAGCTGCCGGACTACTGTTCGACGCAATGGTGGCGGCGACGGCAGCATGGCAAAATCTGCGAATGGGACGCAGAGAAAGCATGTTCTGGGATTCTCTTCACATGGAAACATACCCACGAAACAAACTCAACAATCCAAGCACAAACTCCGGACGATGTTCACCGCCCATAAATAAAAAACCAAAAAGAGCAGGAACCCGAATGCCCCCAAACAAGCAAATTCCAGCGCAATCACCCGAAAACGTTAGAAATGCCGCCTTTCCAAGACTCCCCGTGAGCCCAATGCCGAAGAACATTCAACACCGAGCAGTCAGAATGTCTTTATCCAACTTACACAAAAAGAATTCAAGAAATCAGCTGGCTGCTGCTGCAAGAACGTCCTCAACGTCGGACGAAAAGAGAAAGAACACCAGCAACGAAGACCCGTATGAAAGAAGAACACGGGGGGAGCGACGGCGGCTCAGAGCGACCATTCATGGCCCGAATCGGATTGCGGAACCGGGTCTTCTCAGACCCAACATGGGAGAACGGGGGACGACCCTAGAGAGAGAAAGCGAATTGGTAACGGGAAAGGGAGAGATTGAGATCACCGTGGAACACGGTGGGATCTGGGAGGAGAGGCCGAGCTCATCTCCTTGGTGGGCGCTCCGCGTCTCTGGTGGCTCCTCTTCGCGGAGGGGGTTTTGGGAGCCCGGGGGGGGGTTTTGATGTGGGGGTGCACGGTAAGCAACTGTGGACCCGCTTTCTGACTGGGCTCTCGGTGGAACGCGTCGTGGCGTAACGGGTACCCCCGAGAATAAATCGGTATGTTTTCTTTCGATATTTTCTTCCTTTAAAAAAAAAATAATGATGTAAATAGCCCATAAACTATGGCAAGCTAATTCCAAAAAAAAGTACCTAAACTTTAGCGGGCTAATTCGAAAAAAAAGTATCGACTTTACCTCGAGTGATAATTCTGGCCCAAACTTTTTTTTGTCTCAATAAAAAGCATCAAATTTTACTCGAATCCCAAATTTAGCTCCCGTGAGGTGAAAATTTTAAATTTTTCGAGTTAAATTTGGCATTTAAGTGAAATTTTGTGATTTTTTATGAGAAAAAAAAGTTCGGACTAGAATTGCGGTAAAGTTGGTGCTTTTTTGAGAATTAAGCTAAATTTTAACCCAATATGTAATGAAATTTATGAACTTTTAAATCTTTCAATATAGTCATTGAATTTTAGCCTCAAGTGTAATGTGGCCCCTGAACTTTTAATTTGTTCAATGTGATCCTTGAACTTTTGATACATATTCAGATTAGTCCACGGACTATGTGAAAATATTCAATGTTGTCCATGAACTTAAATTAATTGAATAACAATATCGAACATTTTCATATAATCCAAAAACTAGTTTGAACGTGTACCAAAAGTTTATGGACCATATTAAATTAATTAAAAGTTCATGGACCACTTTAAATATTTTCATATAGTCAAAGGACTAGTTTGAATATATACCAAAATTTCATGGACCAATTATGTCATTTTCCCTAAAAAACACATTAACAAAAGTTCGACCTTTAAATTTCTTGAAATTTGACATGGCACGCGTCTAAAATGTTTTTTTCAATAAGATTATTGTCCCTCAAAAAATTATTTTCAATAAAGACTATTGTCCCGAGAATAAATCGATATGTTTTCTTTCGATATTTTCTTCCTTTTAAAAAAAAATAATGATATAAATAGTCCCCAAACTTTGGTGGGCTAATTCCAAAAAAAAGTACCTAAACTTTAGCGGGCTAATTCCAAAAAAAAGTATCAACTTTACCTCGAGTGACAATTCTGGTCCAAACTTTTTTTTATCTAAATAAAAATCATCAAATTTTACTCGAGTCCCAAATTTAGCCCCCGTGAGGTGAAAATTTTAAATTTTTCGAGTTAAATTTGGGATTTAAGTGAAATTTTGTGATTTTTTATGAGAAAGAAAAGTTCGGACTAGAATTGTGGTAAAGTTGGTGTTTTTTTTGGGAATTAGGCCAAACTTTGGCCCAATATGTAATGAGATCCATGAACTTTTAAATTGTTCAATATGGTCATTAAATTTTAGCCCAAACTGTAATGTGGTCCATGAACTTTTAATTTGTTCAATGCGATCCCTGAACTTTTGGTACATATTCAAACTAGTCCACAGACTATGTGAAAATATTCAATGTTGTCCATGAACTTAAATTAATTGAATGACAATATCGAACATTTTCATATAGTCCAAAAACTAGTTTGAACGTGTACCAAAAGTTTATGGACCATATTAAATTAATTAAAAGTTCATGGACCACTTTAAATATTTTCATATAGTCAAAGGACTAGTTTGAATATATACCAAAATTTCATGGACCAATTATGTCATTTTCCCTAAAAAACACATTAACAAAAGTTCGACCTTTAAATTTCTTGAAATTTGACATGGCACGCGTCTAAAATGTTTTTTTCAATAAGATTATTGTCCCTCAAAAAATTATTTTCAATAAAGACTATTGTCCCGAGAATAAATCGATATGTTTTCTTTCGATATTTTCTTCCTTTTAAAAAAAATATGATATAAATAGTCCCCAAACTTTGGCGGGCTAATTCCAAAAAAAAGTACCTAAACTTTAGCGGGCTAATTCCAAAAAAAAGTATCGACTTTACATTAAGTGACAATTCTGGCCCAAACTTTTTTTTGTCTAAATAAAAATCATCAAATTTTACTCGAGTCCCAAATTTAGCCCCCATGAGGTGAAAATTTTAAATTTTTCGAATTAAATTTGGGATTTAAGTGAAATTTTGTGATTTTTTATGAGAAAAAAAAAGTTCGGGCTAGAATTGCGGTAAAGTTGGTGCTTTTTTTGAGAATTAGGCCAAACTTTAGCCCAATATGTAATAAAATCTATGGACTTTTAAATCGTTCAATATAGTCATTGAATTTTAGCCTCAAGTGTAATGTAGCTTCTAAACTTTTAATTTGTTCAATGCGATCCCTGAACTTTTGATACATATTCAAACTAGTCCACGGACTATGTGAAAATATTCAATGTTGTCCATGAACTTAAATTAATTGAATGACAACATCGAACATTTTCAGATAGTCTAGGAATTAGTTTAAACTTGTACCAAAAACTTATGGACCATATTAAATTAATTACAAGTCCATGGACCATATTAAATATTTTCATATAGTCAAAGGACTAGTTTGAATATATACCAAAATTTCAGGGGCCAATTATGTCATTTTCCCTAAAAAAACACATCAACAAAAGTTCGACCTTTAAATTTCTTGAAATTTGACATGGCACACGTCTAAAATGTTTTTTTCAATAAGATTATTGTCCCTAAAAAAATTCCTTTAAGTAGAAAAAAAATGATCTCTACATGGACATTGACATTGTAGATAATATCGAGATGATCTTAATGTAGCATCAACTATTACAATCATATAGTAGTTAATTATTGGATCTCATGCTTGAGGTTGTACCTATATGATGAAATTTCCTAATGGCTTGATAAGCTTATTTAGACAGATCGGAGGTAGATAAATGTTTATAGTGCCCTCATTTTTTTTCAAAAGATGGCCGGAACTTATTTCAAATAATTACCTGAATCGACTATAACAGTTTCAAATAAGGATCTTACCTCGTTGGCTGGCCAAACGTTCCTACCGATTAAGGGCATTTTAGTCCAAATACAATTATTTTCTCTTGTTCCCTCATCATCTTCTTCATCCAACAAGATGAACAGGGAAGAGTGGCGAGAGTATCATGAAAAGCCATGGCGAGGATCGGAGGAGCTGTGTGATATGCTCTGGTACGGGGCATGTGTGTTCGGAACAACCAACCCGAGTATCGTAGCGGCGGCACCAGCCGTGGATAAGGGCCGCGAAGCCCTTGCCCGGCCTAGCCTAGAGATCTAAACGAGGCCAATCGCGGCCACGGGCGAGGCGCTGCAATGGCCTCAATTCGAACCCCCTCCGAGCGATGCTAGGCACCCAATCAAATGCGTCCGCGATCGCAACCTTAACCACGCCTTGGAGAAAGAGAGGCTCTTGACGTGCGTCGCCAACCTCACGAGCCTCCTCGATTTGGAAGAGCCCTCCCAAATCGCTCCCCCATTTCCTTCTATCGCAGAGCGTGGAGATGCCTTCTCTATCCTGGTACGCCCCCGTTGACTCGATGTTCGACGATGCCTTTCGATTCTCATGGAGCTCTTGCCCGGGTACCATCGGGGTCCCACTCCCATGTCAAGCTCACGGACGAAGCTCTTTGGAGTCGGATGCGAAAGAGCAGCTGGTTTATCAGAGGAGAGAGCTACGGGTAGGAGGTCGGCATGGCCTCACTAGCGCCCGGCGGGCTCGCTCCGGCGACCCTCGCCGGCCCCAGTGAAAACATAAAAACGGAAAAGAGAAGACGCAATGGAGAAGAAGATGAACAGAGAAGAAAAGGAAGAAAAATAATAATAAATATATGTGTGCGGACAAAGACGCCATTGAGCAGCCGGAAAATTTGGCCTGCCGGCAATATTAGGCCCTTCTTTAAGACGCATATGATCATTTTAGGCACTTTTGACGTTGTAGAAAATATCGAGATGATCTTAAATGCAGCATCAATTGATACAATCATACAGTAATTAATTATTAGATCTCATTCATGAGATTGCATCTATACGATAGAAATTTCCTAATGACTTGATAAGCTTCTATCGACAGATCAGTTGCAAATGTTAACCACCGCTACGTATCTTTAGTCAATTACATCATCGCATGTGATATTGATGTCAAGTGTGCCGGCGAGATACACTAAACTTCCCTCAAATAAATAATTTCTTACAGGGTCTCCATCTCCTTTCTTTAATACATGATTTTGCTCGTATTAACGAAAAAAAGTTGAAATATCCTTTGCCGAGAAAACTGTAACCAATAAAGACTTTGCCAAATACTATTTTCTCATGACTTTTTCAATACGACGAACGGTATTGATATGTCGGCCGTGTTACTACGGTCCGTGCATAACTAAAGTAGCCCTATTGAATGTGCAATAGCGATCTACTGAAATTACTGAAAATCCAAGGAAAAGCCGTAGCTTTCGACAAAAACCGTCTCGCCTGTTCGGTATATACACCTAATGGGCTGATAAGTCTACGTTCCTTATTTTAACGTGCCGGTGTCGCATGCCTAGCTCTCTAATTGGGAGATAGTTTTTCTTCCTTACCCTCGAGTAATACCACTGTGTTTAACGTTTCAAAATTCATACGAAATAGTTTTAGGACTTGCTTAGCTTGTAGCTATCTATAAAAGGAGCATTATCATGCGGAATTGGCCGTGGCCTCGTGAGGCGATGTATCAATTAATCGTGGAACGATGGAAAAACTCGCCCTTTCGTCTCGAACCCTCTAATTAAATCTCTGCGCTCCCTCCTTCGTCTTCGTCTCTCCGGTCGCCGGAACCCTAATCAGCGGCGATGCTTCAGCACCAAATCTCGCATTCTCCGGCCAGGCTCGGCCTCACGAGCCCCACCAGCTCGAGCTCCCCTTCCCTCCCGAACCCCAACCCCACCAAATTCGCCCCCGCCTCCGCCGCCGCCGCCGCCCACCAGCAGCCGCACCACCATCCCGGCCTCCCTCCTCCTCCTCCGCCGCCGCCGCCGCCGCCGCCCCCGGAGCCACCTCGTCGACCCTGCTGTCTCTCCTCCCGCCCCTCCCGCGGGCCCAATCGCTCCTCCTCCAGATGTCCTCCCTCGCCTCCAAGCTCTTCGACGTCTCCCCAGGCCGCGCCCTCTGGCTCTCCTCCTTCCGCGGCTCCCTCCCTTCCTTCCTCTCCTCCCAGTCGCCGCCGCAGCCCGCCGCCCAGCCGCACGCCGCCCTCCCCGATCCGCCGCCGTCTTCGACGAAGGAGATCCTCTCCCTCTTCACCTCCCTCCAGACCCAGCTCTTCAAGGCCGTCGCCGAGCTCCAGGAGATCCTCGACCTCCAGGACGCCAGGCAAAAGCTCGCCCGCGAGATCCGGTCCAAGGACTCCGCCCTCCTCTCCTTCGCCAACCGCCTCAAGGACGCCGAGCACGTCCTCGACGTCCTGGTCGATGATTACGCCGACTATCGCCGTCCGAAGCGGTCGAGATCCGCCGCCGCCGCCGCCGCCGAGGATGAGGAGCACGGGGACGATGATCTCAGCAGCTCCACCACGGTCGCCTCGCGGCTGAATCTGTCCGACATCGTGTCCTACGCGCATAGGATTAGCTACACCACGTTCGCGCCGCCGGACTTCGGCGCGGGGCAGGCTCCTCTTAGAGGGGCCCTGCCTCCGGCTCCCCAGGACGAGCAACTGCGCTGCTCGCAGCTTTACAGTGTTGAAGACATCCACCTGCCGAAATCCGCCGTCCAGGATGATGACAAAGCGGGTATATCAATCATCGAGCCGCCTCCGAGCACGAACGTGCCGGCAATTCCAGGGTTACCTCCGAACATCATCATCCCGTCCGGCTGGAAACCGGGGATGCCGGTGGAATTGCCGACCAACTTGCCTGTTCCGCCGCCCGGATGGAAACCGGGCGATCCCATCGCATTGCCCCCGATGGACGCCCTTCCTGTTCGCAGGCCCGAGGAGCCGCAATTGCAACCGGTTGGTCCTCCGGGATTGCATAAGGAGCCCGAGACAATACAGGTCCGGCATGTCGACCTCGAACTTCCGGATAATTTCGACGACAGCAGTGACTACAGCAGCGACGACGCGAGCTCCGAAGATGATGAGTGAACTGATGATATGGGGGTCTCTGTAATCAATTGCCATTGGAGAATAATAAGTCTGAGTGCTCCTTGTATGAACTTGATAATTTATTTAGAAGGATGTTTTCTTACTTCCTGGTAATTCTTTCGCAGGTTCGGATGGTGCTACTTGAGAATATTTCTTCTTAAATCTTGAAACTTTGAACGTTGATTACAGGATTGGATCGGGATCAGAACTAAATTGAGAAGTTCAAAATACTGGCAGTCATAGCTTCTGTTGCTGTCTTTTGTTCTTGTGGTTTACAGGCTACAAGCTGCATGAGCTGGGTCATTGCTCTGCTTGTGGAGGCTCCTATTGAATTTAAAGCTTGTTAGATGGAAGTTGAGATCCTAGAGCCCTTGGCCATTCTTGATGCTGAACTCATTAACATGTGTTGCCAAGTTTCATCAAAATCAGTTTGGTAAAATTGTCTTGAAAGTCCTGCTAAAGGACAGTTCATTTAGATCTGCAAAGGAAACAATCGAATTCTGAGATTGCGTTTTGCGGAATCAAACGGTAATGAGCCTTTCTAACACAATCGATGTTCCAAATCCCAAACTTGTCGGGAATCGCGGTTTCGTGTTCCTCCCATCACTTTGACTACTAATGAGCACTTTCATCTCCCAAATATTTCCTGCTTACGCGCTCCTACCGCAATGCTTGTTACGGAATGTCCCTGAAAGGGTATGCCGTCATCTCGCAAAAGGGAAGTATGTTGTGAGAACGGCTACTCAGGAACGAACTCGAAATGATTAGGGAGGGAGGGTAAATTTTTATCTAAAACTCGAGACCGAACCGCCGTTGAAGTTATGCTCCTCGAGAGAAAAGCCAAATTCGAGCAAGTTATTATGCTTAACATGATCAAGTAGGCATATGTTTTGCATTATTGTGTACACAAACTTTCGGTCTTCCAAAATGTCTTCCGATAGCCGCTTTCACCAGTCTTCTGATTTTGCTGCTTTCTGTTGATATGCTCAGGAAAGTATGTAACCTTGAAAAGAATCACAGTTTTGACATAAAAATTGGATGAGATACAGTGACATGTTCTGCAGAAAGCAAGAGATGCAACTGTTCATTGGAACGACAAGCAAAACCAGATATTCATTCAGATACTACCGAACTAGCATTACATATAAACTGGCATTTCGAGATCCAGTGACACATTTATACAATCAACTCAAAACTTCTGCGATATTTGTTGGCATGTTGCCACCTCCAGCAATTGACGATGCCATAAATTTTATTTCAGCTATGGCATAGTTAGAAATGCGAGAGAACTGAGTTCGGTACCTGCTATTGCTCAAACAAGAGGCGGTGGGATCGAAACAATGGCATCATCCATTCTCTAAAACGGCACATTCTTCAGAACCTGGCCGTTGAACAGCTTAGCCAATCCTGAAGCATATCTGTCATCAAATCGAAAGCATCAGGGGACTGTTGCGTTGAAAGCTCTTCGGTATTGAAGTGAAGGATATCCACAGAAGGTCAGTTACCCTGCAACTAAGAGGATTAGAGCCGTCACCCATAAACAATATTGGTAGCTCTTATGCTTGGACATTTTGTGCTTCACATCGTATCCATCGGGGATGTACCTCCTGCTTACGTACCCAAATTGGGGACGAATTAGGAGAACAAACCCTAGAAGGAACCCGGAGATGAACCCTCCTATATGGGCTGAGTTATCCACGTGAGGTATGAGAAGCCCGACGGCCAGATTTATGGCAACCACGATCACTAGAGTGAAAAGAGCTGTGCACTGAATGGACAAGAATTAAAAAACCTTGCCCTCTGAACTTTTTTTTAAGGCCATCCTTGCTCCTCTGTTGAGGTAAGGAACCATGGCATATATGTTGAACTAGAAAGTCTACAATCAAGCAGGTTCAACTTACTGATAGAGCAGAGTCACTGGAAGATAGAATTACCTTATTCGCATAAATGGTCCAGTTTGTGATCAGCTCAGAAAGCATAGCTCCCAACAGTCCAAAAAGAGCGCCGGATGCCCCGACTGATATTTTCGAGTCTTCATCGATGGTTAATGTAGATAACAAGCTTCCCCCCAAAGCCAGAGAGCACATATAAAGCTCCAATTTTCACTGCACAAGCATGGTACTCGGAATCAGTGACGCTTAGGAAACGTTAGTCAGCTTAATTCTTACTCTCTAGAGTCCATAATTCTTACGAAATCCGAACTCTTGCTCGAGTCCTATGCCAACGACCATGAGGCTCAACATGTTAGTAGCCAAATGTAAGACTCCCGCATGAAGCCATATGCAGGATATCATTCGCCATCCTTGAGCATCATCTACCACAAGTTTTCGCTCGAGGCCTCCAAGTTTTTCCAGCCTGCACATTGCAATTAGATTGTTCAAAATGGTATCTAGTCTGAGAATGCTCAGAAGCACAAGATTCCTATCATCAACTATGCTGCGCAGAAGAATGTACTGGGTATATCCGAAATGACATTCTCCTCGAAATTTCACGTTCACATCTAATGCATTTGGGGCTTTTAACCCACTTTGAAGACTTTTTTTTGCCCAACTTCTGCCAAAACATCAGGCTAAATCGACTGTGTATACTCATGTGCCCGTCCTTTGGATGGAAAACCGCTTTTCCAATGGAGCATTTTTTTTTTTTTTTTGTCTCCGTGTTAGTATAATTTAGGCTGGGTTTATCAATGAGATGAAATCTTTTTTAACTCTCTTACAAATTCTAGTGAACTTGAACGGAGATATATATACCAACTAATCATCAGGCTCTACCATGTTACTGAAACTGCATGACAATCGTTTCTCGTCCTTCACTGAACAAGCCAAAGCATTTGGCTTCAGAGAGAACTTCTATGCTCGAAACGTTCTTAACACGAAGATGGAAGAAAGGAAAAGAAATTCCTGAGCCCTCGGTTGTTGGCTTATCAGAAGGGTTTAGAAACTAGCATTAATGTAGCGGTTTGCTATATTGAAAGAAATTAAAACAAGTGGAAGATTGAAAACGATAAATGATAGATCGGAAAATAGAGAGCCTTCTTACGTGAGGACGGAGGGGCCTAAGAGAGGGTTCTCCTTCAATGGCTGAAAAGAGAACCTCCCTAGCAGAGGATACAGGGTGCAACCCTTGGGCTTTTTTCTGGGGCAGTCGTTGACGTACATCGTGTACACGAAGAGCCCGATGTTGGCCAAGAAGATGAGCGGGATGAGCCACGAGAACCACTGCTTCGGAGGCGGTGGCGGAGGAAAATGGTGATGGGCGGGACGCGGCATCTTGGTGCCCTTCTCTATGTCCGATGCTGGCAATGGCGACGAGGACGGCGAGGGGGACGACGAGCTCTTCCCCATCAAGGAGAAGAGGAGGCGAGGAGTGCACGAGGCACCAACCCTTTTCACGGTGGTTGACGGGGCCGTATTGATAAGTTCTGATGCAGAGGAGGAAGCGACGAAGGAGGGAGAGAGAGAGAGAGAGAGCGAGAAGGGTTGGATGGTGAAGAATGAATCTTAGGTGGGATGGGAGTTAAGTTCGGTACTTTTCCCGCTAATAAAAAGGGTTGTTTTGGTGAAACTATTACATATTGTAACTGATGGTTTTAATTTTATACGACTTAAGCTAAAATAATTCATGATCATCGCATATACAATCAAAGTTTTAAACTTTATGGTATTGCCCACCTTCCCTGGTAGTCATTGCGACTTTTTTGATCCGTCAAAAGTATACTTTTTGATGGTAAATAACTCTAGGATGAATTGCCTACACAGAGATAAATATTAGTTGCTTTTATGGGAGAGTCGATTCTGCGAAAAGCACACAATGCAGAGTGCTCTTGAGAAATTGCAAAATGATGAAGGTTTTGCTTGTGGTCCTGAAATATTTAAGAATGTAATGGTAACAGAGACGAATACATTCCTAATCAAACTGAGATTGCATTTTAACTGATGCAAGATGTAGGTCATATTGTCCTGATCTCATCCTTATTAACCGAAGCATTAGTCTGAAAATCAGCTCATCAACCGTGCCCAATACAAACCACCACGAGCCCACCTAGAGAACTTCACCAAGTAGCACATGTGCGAGCAGATTCTACTACATTGCGGATGAGGATACTGACGATGCTAAATAGCCCCCACAATGGTTGAAACCGAACCAAACGCCGTTCGGAATGAAAGTGTTGTAGTAGAAGGTCACAGTCTTGGTGTAATAGCCATACACGGTCACGGTTTCGGGTTTCCACCCGTCGTATCCGCTCCGGTAGAGGTAGATGTAGCAGACTTGGTACGTGCAGGGTCCATATATGTCGAACGTATCCGTGGAGCATCGCTCGAATGTACGAGTCGACGGATCGTCCAACCTAGGCGCATAAACCTTGTCGGCCAGATCAAAATGAACGCAGAAGTTAGATTTCATTCAGCTAAAATACCCTTTTGGAATAGGAAAAGAAAACAGGGTTTGCAATTTGTTGGCCAGAATTACAAACGGTAACGAAATACCCAATTATCAAGAAATGAACTTCTTGTTTTATGGGTTGTTATTATTCAGATCAGCTTATCAATGCACTTATTGCAGGAACAGGTAAGATCATTATGGTCTTAATCATCCTTAAGAACTGAAAGCACTTGTACGATCAAGGGATATCATCGTGCGCCCACCGGAAACTACACGAACCAAAATCACTTGGAGCAGCAGACATAAGATCAAGCAGTTTACCTGATTTCCATAGGCATCCCCAAATGCAAGACTGATCTGGTCACGAGTGTACGAAGTTGAAGAGCAGCTCGTCTTTATCGACACTGTGTAAGAACAGCTTTTCGCACCCTGAAATGCAACGCCTCAAAACTTACTTTCTCAACTCAAAAGAGAGTGATTTTCGAGCAAGAAACACAAGTCTCCAAAGGAAAGAACGAAAAAGGGTCGCTCAACTTTCTAGCAAATTGCGGCCCCATATCTTCTCTCCCTCAGAAATGGCTTTATCAAAAGGGGTTGGATCCATTCACAAAAACTAGAAAACAAAGAACGAAAATGGATCGGAGAGAGTGTTCATACCTGAGTGCTATTGACCTCGAAGGATTTGAGGGCATGAGGGACTGATCCCGACCCATCTGGAGTGAAGGGTCTGCCATGGGAAAGAATCGAGAGCAGAGCGAAACAGAGGACAAAAGTCAGAACCCGGTTCATCTCTTTTGCTTAACCCTTAAGCTTGAAGAAGACCTTTCAAGGAGACCCGTGAGGAAGAAGAGCTCTTGATCTTGGGCTATATATGGAATCTTGAGCCAGAGGTTTTGTACCTTTTTGGTTGATGCCCAAGAATCAATCTGTGTAGTCCATCTTGACAACTACGAACTGCATTGTTTATAGAAGGAGCAATGAGAAGTCTTGGTCATTGATTAGCAAGATTCCAAAGGGACATTCGCTGGCTCAATTATCATTAATCATCATTCCATTTCAGCCGCGCGGGGCAGCCCGGCGGCCACCTTCTTCCTCCGTCACGGGCTGCTGGCGGCCCTCCTTCCTTGCCACTTTCTCGTGGGTGGGGAGGGCCCAAGAAGAACAACCCCAAAAGGCCCAAGCTGCACACTTCTCATCAATGTCGGCCGAAGCAGCAAAAATCAAGTAATGTTTGATATTAGATTCTAGGGACACGGTGGAGATTTGTGCTCGATATAAGCTCCGTTTATTTCATGGGAAATGATTGATTTGAAAATTTTTCTCTAAAGATGATTGCTCGTATCGTGTGAAATAAGTAGTCGATGAAATATATTTCATTATCGATAACAATTCACATCTAAACATATTCGTGAATTTTGAAAAAAAATTTGTTCGTTCATTTCTTAAGTAAGATAAACGATTATTTTTATGATGATATTTTATAAATTATTTTATTTTTTCGCAAAATAAATGCAGAAGTGCAACCAGCGGCATCATATAGTTGACTTAGGTAAATATTGCTTTAAAATGTTTCAATCCTGTCATGAGCAAATAACCTTTGTTTATGTATTATTGTAATATCTCTTGCGTCACTGCCATTCAAAATGCTTCTCTTAAGCGATAACTTGTACCGCAATGCAAATTTTGGGTACAACTAACAATTCATCTTCCTTATAGTCATATCATGTCACACACTTAATCAGATGGAATCCGAACATGACATATTGAGTAGGTATGTTACACGACATATGTTTGAACGTGTATAGGTCTCGTTCGGATCACTGTAGAATTGGTTACATTAACTATTCCACATCACACCACTGATCCGATGTGAAATTTCTTTTAACACTATTCGCGCGCATATCTCAATAGTTTTGGTGAAATCAAGCCCCACCACTGCATCCACGTAGGTGGCTAGCCTTGCGTGATCTTAGACCTGCGGCCTCGTATTTCGAGGTAGCGATCTCCACTGCCGCGAGTCGCGAATTTGGTAGAGAGAGAGAGAGAGAGAGAGAGAGAGAGACGAGTTGAGTGGGCGAGGGAATGGTGTTGCCGACGAATGGAGGCGCGACGACAAGGGCTCTTGGCAGCGTCGGTCGGCGACGGAGATTTGCCCTTGATCTCTCATTTCCTAAGCCCCGATATCACGAGAAAGAAAACGAAATCAAACATGGAAACAAAAAGAAAGGAAAAAAAGAACAGTACACATATCGGCCATCCAAAGTTGAACGATGAACATCGTACCATCATGTAAAAAAAAAAAATGGGTCTAATTTAGCTTCAATCATTCAAACGATGGACGACGAAAAGGGCTACTAATCCTACGTCTCTTCTGGAAGTCCACGACCGGGTTGACCGTTGACTGTTCTTAAAGGTCTCTCCTCTTTCGCCGTTGCGTGCGGTGCATTGCATTGGAGAAGGAAGCCAAACCCAACACCAATTCTTCACCCACCACTCACTTCCTCACCCATTTTTTCAGTTTGGAAAAAGAGAGCTAGAAAGAGACACAGCTGGAGATGCCCACGTCTGCTCTCTAATGCCCCCACGCCTCGAACCATGCCTAAAAAACCCACCTACTCCTCACCCATACATTCCCCAAATCCATGAAACTCCCCCACAAGGATTTGGACATTACCCCTAATTTTTCGTCCCGAACCTCGGAACTAGGATGGTAGAAGGGGTTCCGGAACCGGTCTCGTGTCGGCACTGGAAGGCTCGTTAAAAGATCGATCTTTCCCATGATTCTAACTCGGTGAATCGAGCGAGCACTGGACCCGTTTTATGGTATTTGATATATGGGGAGAGTCTATAGTTTCTCCTTTAGTAATTTTGGCATTGCGTTAACCACAAATCAACTCTACTCTCCCAGTCCAACCGAGGTGTCATGTTCCGAAGCAAAACAAGCAAAAAGGAGAAAAGGAAAAGACAGAGACTTTCCTCGGCTTTTCCACGGGTGCCAACAAACAACAAGCTCCTGCCCTGCACATAAATAGACATCTCCCCTGTTCACGCCTCCCGTCACATGCAACGGATTCAACTTTGTCCTCGCTCTCTGGCGCTCTCCCTCCTCCCTCCCTCCTCCCTCCTCCACCATCATCTTCATCACTGCAGTCGTCATCATCTTCTACGATGAACTCACCGAGTCTGGTCTTAGCTACAACCGCCATGGCTGCTGTCTCCAGCACCATCCTGTTTCTTGCTTTTTCCAGGCAAAAACCCCCGTTTCCTAACCAAGAACCTCAGCCCCTGAGCAAATTCTGCGATCTTGCTTATGTTCAGGTACTCGGCTTCGTGTTCCTTCGTGTTCTTTGGGCGGGCAGTGTTTCTTCTCTTCGCCTGGTAGTTCTGTTCCCCGGTTTTTTCAATGAAAAAACAAGATTGACCCATGGGTCTTGTCTCACATCATCTGTTCTGTTTGGCAGATGGAAAAAGAAGGGAAAGAAAGAAGAAGAAGGTACGGTTTGCGGCTGACGTGAAGGAGCCAAGAGGGAATGGGGATGAGTTCAGGATGAAGATGAAGAAGAAGATCAGAGCATCAAGTCCTGTCGAGAGAAGTTGCAGGAGCGAAATTCCTGAAATTCCTGCAAACAGAATCGCCTTGTACAGTGGAATCCTCAGGGATCGAGCCAACCGGATGGAGTGCTCGCACTGATCAATTTAGTTCATGAACCCCAATCGTTTTTCCTTTCTTCTTTTCACTTTTTGGTGTACAATCTTAACTCTAGTTCTTCTTTGAATTTTCAACGTCTTTCCCGCTGTTGACTCGTGGTAAACAGATGTGTGGCTCTGAAAACAGAGCAAGAAAGGGGCAAATAGTTTTTGTGCTCGGTCTTCTGTGGAAAGAAAAGATCTGGGCCTTTTTGTGTGGATGTAAATAATGCTTGTCGATGACTTTGGAAAATGAAGATTACTTTTTTTCTTATGACTACTTTAATTGTCGCTGTCGTTTGGTTCATATGAGTTTCTAGGCTTTTTCTCCAACCTTCATCAAGATCAGAGCTTCCATCGCATTCGCGCGATTAAAGCTGTTCAGATGGTTCTGGAGCAGAAATCAAAAAGTTAGTACTTTTCTCATTTGATAAGAGAAGGTCGTGTTAACTGTTAACAATTGCATGATCTGATTTATTAACAGTAAGTATATTACCAAGTCCATATAGATAAAGCCTTGATTCAGCTTACACATGAATAGATGTGAAGCGCCTCTTTTTTTTTGTTTTGTCCAAAAGAAGAAAATTTGTGCTCGGAATGTAGATATCTATTTAAATGAAGCGATACATGGTTGGTAAAATTAATGCCGTATGAAAAATCGGGTTATCTTTCGTAACGACGCCGAAGAAATCGAACAACTGTGTTGGTATTGCTGTGCAGAACACACCACACATTTTTTTTTATAGGCATATGTCCATACGTATCTCCCATCTTCCAAATATATAGCTGGCTAGCGAGTTGGGCAATGTGAAGGTGAACTGAATAGAGCTGATGGGGATGGACCACAGTGAGAAAGAGGAGGTAAGCTGGAACCTTGTGAGAAGTTGCCGCTCACCAGTCCTTGCCCATATGAGGCCAATCAATGTGCGATGCAAGTTGTGTACCGAGCCATCTACTTTGACCATGTTCTCCTTTTAGACGGCTTATATGAATGTTGTTCACGGGTGATTCGGGGTTCATACGCGCGACTGTTTCACCGGACCTCAAGCTATAGGGGGCCGACTCCACGTGGGATCCACGTGATCTGATGGCGCGTACGCCTCGTTTCGCCGGAAGCTATGGCTTTTAGCTGTAAAGACAAGATCAAACGTCTCCGAATTTGCAGGCTCCTTGAATCACTTTCACTCTGTTGTCCGGTTTTTTCCCAACTTATTATTGGTCGAAATGTTTTGGTGAAACAGTTTTATAGGATCCTTAATAAACTTATACCCACTTCATCAAAACGTTGATAAATTGAAGCCAAGACCCATGGACATTTGAGATCGGTGAAAAGTACCCTATTGGAAAGCTGAAAGTGGCAGGATTAATCTGCGAAAATTATCTACAAATGCGTTTTTCTTTTCTGTGGAACGGTCAGGTGATGTCCGGATCAGCTTTCGCGTACTCTCAATAAGTCCACCTTTCCTATAAATCTTAAGAGCATATTCTTTCATATCGGTCCGATGCTTTCAAAATCACTATTTTATCTCCGAGTGCTCTCGATAAGAGTTGAACTGATATCACAAAGAGACAACAAGCAAACTCCCTTGTCATTTTCGTAAAGCGCCATCCTACCGACTCATTAACTAAGGATTGACGTCTCAATTTCAACAGAACCGCATCCTCCTTTAAATTCTGTATGCCTTTTTCTCCGGAGCCATCAAGAAACTTCTGCAGAAAAGAAAGGTCCTAGTCAACTAATTCAAACAGAAATTAAATTATGTTGAATTAGTGGCGATTCATTGTGTTTATTATATGTTAATTAAAATCGTTAGGAGATGTGTCCTTGACACACATTCATTGAATTGCACGAGCACATTAAATCTATGGTCCTAGGAGGTGTTTTGCCGGATCGGTCGGGATAAAATATGGGCTATTGGATTTAAAGCCGAACAATTTCGTCCGTTAGATCAATTTACGAAAAACGACCGTCACCTGTTAAAAGCCGTAACTTACCGGCATTAGAGGATATTTACAGAAATGGGGTTGCAATTTTACAATTAATTAGTGGAAATTACGACAATGAATGATTATTGCTCTTGAATAAGATCCATTGATTACGAATTTGAGAGCAACGATGCTAGGAAGACGGAAAGAGGAAGTTACGGCAATTTTTTAGAGAGAAGATATAAGGAATATCGAGTGCCATAATTTTTTTTCTCGCTCACCCTAAGTATCACGTCAGAGTAAAATCGTACATTTTCGGAAAGTCTTTTTACGTGAATTTTTACTTAGTTCTTCATTCTGACTTGGAATTTTAAAAATAAATGAAAGTTTTGTTCAACGTAAAGTGACGACGTCGTCTCTCTCTCTCTTTAACGGAAACAACGACACTTGCACTCCGTCTCTCTTCCTTGAACGATGACGTCGTTTCTCTCTCTCTCTCTCTCAACAATTCGTCTTTGAACCTCAATAAGCCCAAAATCCCAAATCGAGCTTTCTCTCTAATTGCAAATTAGGGCTTCTTGACCTTCTTTAACACTTCGTCTCTGAAGCAAATTGAGCTCCCTCTTTAAGAATTTGGGGATTCTCGAGTGAGCTTGTCTCTAAAAGTCCCCAAATCTAGCTCTCTTTAGAGTTTAGGGCTTCTCGAGTGAGCTCTTGCTCGTCATTTTCTCTCACTGGACACAGACTAAAAAAGGAGACAGCTTGGAGGGAGAACTTTGGGCTTGTCGCTCGATGAATCTTGCCCCAATTTGAAGAATTGGAGTTTAGGGTTTTTAAGGATGAAAATTGAATTTTGGCCCAATTTGTCGAAGTAAGGTTAAGGTTCTTTAATCAGATGAGCAAGTGACATCGTTTAGCATCTCAATTGCTGACTTTAGCTTGCTGGCACGCCATGTCGAATGGTTTAATTTATTTTAATGACTCTTCAGATTTTCCGTCGAGGCAAATAATCGATGGCACTTAATTGATCAATTTTTCGAATTTTTGGCAATTAAGTGAGCGAAAAAAAAAAAGTTATGACATTCAAGTGAGCGTCATATGAAAGTTTTATGATAGTTATGTTATTCTTATTCTGAAGATACAATCATGAGAACCTACATGCTTGCAAAAGTTTGAGGTAATTTACTCTCTCCAAAGGTAGATTACTAACCATTATTTATATAAAATTATAAGAGACTTTACGGTTATTGAGGTCAATTATTGATTATAAGTTATATCTCTTAAGACGACTACAGGTACCTTCCTATCCCATCGACTAATTACAAAGTGATATAAATTTCTTGTGACGATCCGCGTAACTAAATTACGACACAAAAAAAGGAAAGTTACTATGGGTGCAATTGAGATCACGAAAACTTCAGGCAAATTACCAATAGATGGAGGTACAATAATTAAGAACAGGAATTACAAGTCATGACCTATCGAGGAAAATTACAATTTTAGTAATTCCTTAAAAGGGAAGTTATTACTACTGATTGAAAATTACTAACCATAATGAACTACCCACTCCGGCTGAATGAGGAAAATTACGTATTGCTGGATAATTGGTCATGGCACCGTCCTCAAGTTAGAAGAATTTTACTATATTTCATGAAACTTTACTAATTCAATGAGTGCAGTCAAATTATTAAGAATTTTAACTGCACGAAAAGGTACTTAACACTATTTTCTCTATTTATAACTATACAGAATATTTTCCCTGAATTATGAAATTATTAAATCAACATTTTCGTCATATTTTCAATGATTGGAAACCGATATTTATTTAAAAATTCAATAAATAAATAAAAGAGAGAAGCATTCTAAAATCGTTCCATAGAGTGCAGGACGGGGTTGACTCCACTATAAGACAATAGAGTAATTTTACTAAGTGCACTTTTTTTTTATAAAAAGCGAGTGGTTAATTTCTTTATATATTTTTTTCGTCATTTTTCTTAGGTTAAATTTGCTTCTTCTTTTTTTTTATTTTACTTTACCAAAAAAAAATTTACTTCTTCTTTTTACTCTCTCGCTCCATCTGGTTTATAAATTGGAAAATAAATGTATAATGGGTTTACTGGAAAATACAAAAGCGAGATAAAAAAAAGGGAGTTTTTGACTTAAATAAGGCAGATGAATTTTTTTATTAATAAAATATTCTGTTCAGTTTTAGCGTGGGCTACGTTCCCCGATAGCAGTACAGCACAACAGGAGCGACAGAGAATCCAAAGAAGAGAACCCACCTGTTCTGTCCTGCGTTAGGTGATCAGAACTGAAGAAAAAACGGACAGGAGATCAAAGGAGAAGAGGAGAAAGAAGAAGACGGAAAGATCACATGGACAGTTTCCGAGGTGGGTATCTTCCCATCTTCTTACCCTTTTGAATTTCTGGCGAAGATTTTTCTGATGATCTGTTCCTCTGTTTTTCAGGTTTGTGATTGTCTCTCTGTCAGGCCTTTGTGGTGGCTCTTTCCTGGGTACACACACGGGCCAATCTGCTGCAGCTCCCGGATTTGTTTCTTGACATATTCCATGCATGGGGTAATTTTCCCACTTCAAGGTTCCAGCTTTGGATTTGGAGTTTGTATAAAGTTTCTTCCTTTTTTGGGTGAGAATGGTGGAGAGCTGCGTTCGGTGTGTGGAGTAACCGAGTGATCTGTTTTCGTATTTGGGGGTTTTTTAAGTGCTCCTTGCTTTGGGGAAGTGGATGAGGAATCTGACCAGCTTGTGGTAGTCAGTGGTAGTGGGGGAGTTCTTTGTATGCGTAGGTCTCGATGAAGTTATGTGTTAATCATGGGATGGGGATCAAAAGATTGCAATGCGCTGATCGCATCCTTGCTGCTTCATTTGCTGACGAATTTGATGAGTGATTTTTCTGTTCCTGTGAGGGTATTTGCTCTGAAAGTAGCGAATTCTTCGCGGGCGGTGGGACAAATTTACTTGAGCTCACAAGTTGTTTGGTATTAGCGGTCATGTGGCACTTCGTGCTGCATATGAAGTTCTTGAGGTTTTTATGCTGCATATGAAGTTCCTGAGGTTTCTTTTCCGTTGTGTGTTTGTCCGTATAGTTTGCTATAGTCTGTGAAGCACTTCTTCAGAATTTGTTCAAGAATGGACTTTCATGGGACGAGGTGTTCCTGAGAAGTAGGGATATTATCTGTTTCTTTCATTACTCAGTCTCTAGTGACCATTAGATATGAGAGATGATGCTGTTCTATCCAGTGATATGCTTTGCATTTGGTTTATCCTTTCCTAGAGGGAATGTTATGCTTTTGTGATATTTGGAAAATGCATCTATGAAAGAAGTGTGAAATTATTTATCATGTAATTCAAGCTCTCTTTTTTGCCTTCAAGAAAGATTGTAAATGATTACACATCATAGCAAGGTTACTGGTTATGGTCAGGATGTTTGTCATTCCATGGTAATTAGGAATTCTTTCTGTAAGCTAAGCCTTATCTTTTGGAAAGGGTTGCTGAATATAGGCCTTGTACATAACTTCTTCTGGAAGGTTTTTTTTTTTTCTAACATTCTTGTTTGTGGCTGATGATTTAGATGTCATGCTTTCTCACCAACGACCCCTTCCTATCTAATGAAAAGGGAAAAAATTAGAGCTGCTTCTTGTGCTCTCTCAGCCTTAACCCCTTCCTTGTTATTGTACTCCAGTCGCATAAGAAAACGAATATGCTTGTTATGCTTCTTGACTTCTTCTAGCCTGGATTTGCTTTGTTGTATGTTCCTACATGATTTAATATGATTTGTAACAGAGCAGAAGTTGTTTTGGATGCTGTTTGAAGCCCAAACTGACTACTGCAGTGGAATGCGCCATCAAAAGGGTCAGAAGTTCATGATCAGAAGTTGAAAAATCCAAGCAAATCAGAAGACTTCTGGAGCAGTAGCACATTTGATATGGACAATAGTGCAGTTCAGTCACAGGGAAGCATCTCATCAATCAGTACTTCAAACCAGACTATCGACCCACAAACTGGCAATCCTGGGACGCCTTCTGAATTCATTAATCATGGCGAGTTTTCGATTGTGGATTGTCCTTTGGGTCAGGCTTCCATTAACAAGAGAAACAAAGGGTGCATGCTAGAATGGCTATTTTGATACCATTTCAAAATACCAATTGTCGGAGTGATGTGAAGAATGTTGCCTCAAAACTGACATACCATGATCTGTCTTCCCGGTTGGACCATCTTTGAAAATAAACTTGCTTTCTGATATCCTTAAATGGTCAGATGCATTAAGATACCGTGCAATGACGTGAAGATACTGTGTTGACATGCGATGTTCCACTTTGCTGGGTTGTTTTCTGGTATATGGGGATAATTACCGCTAGAGCATGCATGTCTGTCTGTTTTTTTAGCCTGGCATGAAAAGTTTTGCTTGTAGGTCTTATGCTCTGGAATCAGACTAGACAGCGTTGGAGAGGTAACAAAAGGTCTGAGAACCAGACGCAACAAGTTCAACCTAAATTAAAGTGAGTTTCTTGTGACTAAATTACAATTTAGCAGAGCCAATTACACTAGCATTTTCCTATTTTTTGCCTCAATTAAGCAAAGCAATCTTCCCACATGATTACAGTCTTGTGTGACTAGAAAGATTTTGGAAGTGCTGGATTGCTCTGTCCCATTTAATTGCATCATTTTGACATTCTTTATCTGTGGACGTCACTCATCATCTTACATAAATGTGATTTTTGATAAGAGCATATTTTTGAGGTCACTACTGTGTTGCTAATAGTTTGTCTGATGTGTGGGAACTCTCTGTAGAGTAAATATTGTCATCAAAGTCTGGTTCTCTGTGAGAGTGCATGGACAATGTGTGGTTGTTTTATGTGAAACTTGCAGCCCCTGCATTGTTGAATCAATTTCTGACTGGCTTTGCAGCTGGAATGTTGCATATGATAACTTACTTGGGAGCGACAAGGCTTTCCCGCAGCCAATCCCTCTCTCGGTAAGTCTTTGACTTGCGGGCTAATTTTTTTCGGAGATGTAAATTATGCATGAACTTTGTGCAACTTCATCATCTGACAGGAAATGGTGGATTTTCTCGTGGACACCTGGGAACAGGAGGGACTATATGACTGAAGAAATCGCGCGAGCTTAAAAAGATGTTTGGAGGTTCCAAATGCTCTTATCGGCTGCTGTAACATACATTCTTTGCTTGAAAGAGAAGTTACTAATCAAGAAACGCTTTGTATACTGATTATGAGGAATCACATGATAATATGACTCCCTAGTTTATTGGCATTTGAGCTTTTTCCCTGTTACTCATTTTGAATAGATAGTAGGGAAGCTGCCTATGCTGTTCGACGGGAATTAACTAAGTATCTGAATATCTTGAGATGCCGCGTGAATTCTCTGATGCACTTGGCAGATGAATAAGATATTTGGTAGCTCTCTCCCTCTCTCTCTCTCTCTCTCTCTCTCTCTCTCTCTCTCTTACATGCGTGCACGCACAAACTTCATTTCATTGGTGTTATTCTATGGAAACTGGTCATGTTTCCAGCCACAGCTGTAACTTTTGGGATCGTGGGTCTTCTTTTAATCAGGAAAGTGAAACTTGTTTCGAGAAAGTTTCTCTATTTTAACTGAGGTCGCAAAGTCTCTCGTTGGAAACAAAAGGAAAGTAAATGGCCAAAGAACAGTCTGCTTTTTTCTTTGCCCGATGGCGCTGGACGTGTTTTGCAGCTGAACTAGCTTAATCTGGAAAAGTGTCAGACCAGACACACATGTTCCTGTAAAGAAAAAGAAGAAAGTGCGAATTTTTTCGGGCTACCTCAGCGTAACCTTTTGAGGCTAAGTTACGAGGAAGTAATTGATCCAAGTTCTGCATTCTCGAACGTACATGTGAGAAATTTCACAGAATAAGGAGTAAAAAAATACACATAGAGAACTAGACCATTCTCTGAAATTCCCTGCTCCACCTCAGCAACGTTTGAGATGCGAGAACGATCTTCAAAACGTCAGCTTTGGGGTTTCGTTTCGCATCACGCGGTCAAATCACAGCATTTGTAAAGTAACTTCAATATGTGGTCAAGTCCCATGCGCTCATTCAAGAACCACTCCTGGGTGTTTCGGGTTTCGTTTCGTATCATGTGGTCAAATCAATCGACAATGCCCAGGGGCATCGTTGTACACTCATATGTTCTTCCTTTCTTCATAAGCTGATAAAAAAGAAAAAAGGCACCTGGGGCCATGCATGAACTTGTTTTATCGAATAATTTACTCACGTGTTTGGTTGATATGAACCTGTAGCACGAGGGATAAACCAAATATCAGGCAAAGATTGAATCGCAACATGGTTTAACTATGAGAGAAGTAAATGAAAACATCCAAAGTAAAGAAAGAATATCAAGGAATGTAGATAAAGTATCTTTTTCTGAGAGGATGGAAAAAGTGAGAGCAAAGGAAGAATCTATTCCAAGCCCTTTTAGCTTAGCCAAACCAACCCATTTCTCTTTTCTTCTTTAGATTAACGTCAAGAATCTCTGCGTGGGGTGGTGTTCTTGTCTCTGCCACCATCTTTGGACTAAGGTTAAGAATCTGGGTTGGTCCATGGGCATGCCTCAAGGAAAAGCATTTGAATCATCCAAAGAATTGTTTTATGGGTTTTTTGTCACAAGTTCTTGAGTTACTAAATACAGGGTCACACCACATTTCATCCTTCCTACAAGTGGAATGCTATTCTCTGCATAACCTTGTTTGCCCCTCCTCTCTAACAATGAAGGATTTCTCCTCTTTCTTCCTCTGGCTCCTTCTCATTTTCTTTTTCGCAACTACTAATGGTATGCACAATCTTGATCCTCTCTTTCTAAGTTTTTTATTGCAGTTGCACTTGCATTCAGATGTTCTGTCAAGAATTTGAAAATTTGCGTAGAAAAGTTTTGTAATTGATTATTGATTACACTTTGTGGATTTTGAACATTTAATGCTACCAAGAGGATGGAAATGCTGTGATAGAAGTTCATTATCTGCTTAGAAGGAAGAAGTCTTCATATGAATATAAACATACGCTTTTAGAAGTTCATTTTCTAATGCTGGGCTCACAAGGCTCTCCTTCCTTCAGTTATTTTGACAGCGCATGCTTTCACGGGGACATATGGAGTGTGCTATGGAAGAATCGCGAATAATATACCTGCACCTAGTAGCGTGGTGACCCTCCTCAGGGCGGCAAAGATCAAGAACATCAGAATCTATGATGCTGATCAGTCCGTCCTCACCGCCTTTAAGAACTCTGGTATTGAAATAGTCGTCGGCCTTGGCAACGAGTATTTGAAAGACATAAGCGTAGGTGAGGACCGCGCGATGAATTGGATTAAAGAGAATGTACAGCCATACCTCCCAGGGACCAGCATCCGTGGAATCGCTGTAGGAAATGAGATTTTAGGAAGTACTGATCCCGAACTTTGGGAAGTCTTGCTTCCAGCAGCTGAAAATGTCTACAGCGCACTTCACCGTCTAGGCTTGACCAATAGCATTCAAGTCCAGACTGCACATTCGGAAGCCGTCTTTGCGACTTCATACCCTCCTTCTGCAGGGGCTTTCAAGGAGGATGTCCTTCAATACATGAAGCCTCTTTTACAGTTCTTCTCCCGGATTGGATCTCCATTTTACATAAACGCATATCCCTTCCTAGCATATAAGAGCGATCCCGAGCACATCGACCTAAACTACGCTCTGTTCCAATCAAATCAGGGCATACGTGATGATAAGACTAATTTACATTACGACAACATGTTTGAGGCTCAGGTAGATGCAGCATATGCAGCTCTTGAAAAGGTCGGGTTCCCAAAAATGGAGGTCATTGTGTCGGAAACAGGCTGGGCTTCCAAGGGTGATCCAGACGAAGCTGGGGCCACAGTGAAGAACGCCAAGGCTTACAACTCTAACCTGCGTAAAAAGCTTGCAAAAAGAAAGGGCACGCCTTACAGACCTAAGATCGCAGTGAAGGCATACGTGTTCGCGTTGTTCAATGAAAATTTGAAGCCAGGACCAACCTCCGAAAGGAACTTCGGATTGTTTAAGGCCGATGGAAGCATCTCGTACAATATTGGGTTTACTGGTCTTGTATCTTCTAAAGCAGCCTCGACTCGGATCTCTTTCAAGGTATAGGATCTCTCCGTCAGCTTCTCTATCCTATCCTTCATTTTTTTTTTCCGTAATTGCCAGGATGAAGTCTTCAAAGAGAAAGTTTCAGGACTCTCCTAGATTACTAGCTGGAAGTGTACTTGCAAGGGCTTGAATTTTGATGATCACATTTAGCATTCATATTCTCGAAATCTCGATCACGCATGTCGACCAAACTTTTGCTACTTCTATTAATTCATATCATCATAACAATGGGAGATTTTACGTGGGTATTTAGGGCTAACAACAAGACGATACCAACTTGCCATTTTTGTTGTACCCGTCCATTGGCAGCTTTATGCACAACGAAATGTTGTTCTTGCTCTGATGCATTGTTCTTTTACATGATGTTTTTCAGGAGTTTTTTAGTTCTTCCTACATGTTGGCTCTCACAACTGGTGCGGCTGTGCTCCTTCTTAACTCATTTTCGTAATAACAAGACAGTCCGGAGTTCTCTCGAGTCCTAGTACACATTTGAAGCCAACCCAGAAACCAGAGCATTAATGTTCTCAATTTGTATATCCATGTGTAACTATCTGATTCATTCAAGTAACATCCAATTCTTTCAAATATTCATCCAAACTGTACAGACTAGAGACCTGAACACAATTGTGGATTAACATCTCCTTATTCTTGCTTCTGCAAATCTGGTTTTCTTAATCTGTCATCATTACAGATATATGACATTTCATTTGTGATAGTAAGCGTTCAACATAGTGGGGGTCTTTATCCATGCAAAGCTCAAGTGCATGGTGAAGTTCACATAATCAAGTTTCTGTTCTCATTGGAATTAAATCCAGCGTAATGCATATAAGTTTTTCTATAATATACATTCAGTCAAAAATCAGTGGCTTTTCATGCTTGCAAAGGCCTTTAAAAGGAGGTCAATAGGAAATTGGAGGCAATCCATCTCAAAACTGTTGAAATTAGGCCTTCGACTAGACTTTCCAGATTCAACTGGTGGTGCCCATGTTCAATGCCAAGCGCTGCTTCTGTGCTTCACTGGGCAACTTCACATCAGTGGCCAAGCCAAGAGCTTGAAGAAGCCTCACCACAAACCATGTCATGTCAAGCTGCCACCACTCTAGCCCATGCCTAGCCGAGTACTCAAAGGCATGGTGATTGTTGTGCCAACCCTCACCAAATGCAAGAACCGCCACCCACCTATACGAAACAAAAACCCACATCTGTGAATAAATTAATAACCAAGAAGCTGCTCTGAAGCTAGAGCTCGAAAGTGATAGCTTATCAGTATGTGGGCTTATAGCAGGCATTTATCCAAGCCCATGGTGCATCCGGACTGTTATCAAGAATTGCAAAAGGAGTTTGGCCCAGTTAAAAAAGTACCCGTTGGTCCATTGTCCGCGCAAATCATATGGCAGACTGTATCACCAAAGCCCTTCATTAAAACATCTTCCCCTCTAATTAGCTTACTAAAACTCCCAAACCCCTTTGGGATCTTTTATGTTTCGATATCGAACATCTTTATTTTAATTATGGCACTTACTGAATGTGGTACCGTTTCAACAGAAAAAAAAACCAAGAAGAATGAATATGTGAGAAATTGGGGACAAAAACTACAATACCAATTGTTCCTTGATAAGTCCCCAGTGTTCCATGCTTGCTTTCCCCAGACATGGCAAGCTGAATTCACAAGCCATGTGATGTGATAAACCCATACGATTCTTACACCCTACTCAGAAAAGAAAGCTCATATAAGAGGCAAAAAAGTTAATGAGCAATTTCAAAAAGAAACAATAATTTGGAAAAGAAATCTGAAGTTGAACCAAACATTCACAAAGCACGCTCATAGTCCACAGATTCCAAAAACTAAAATGGTTCTGTTGGAAAATCATGATTAATGGAATGCTTGGTATTTTCTGTTCTAGCTTAAAGCAGCAATTTCTCAATCCCAAAACACGCTAAAGTAAAGAAACAAGTGCTTTGTTTGAACAAAGAAGATCCAAAAAGTCTATAGACCCAGCTCATGGAGTCTGCGCTGCCTGAGCTGGCCCATCAATATGAGTGACCGAAGAAAAATTAGGCCCACAAGACTAGCTGATGCCGTAGACATCGGATGGAGAGGATCGTGAGAGAAGATGACAAAAATCTGGACAAATCTAGTGGTGTTCAGTGACTGTGCTCAGATATAGAAGATGAGATCCGAGAAATCATCTTTCACTTACCATTCCCCACACAAGGAAAGGAACTCCTCCAAATGCGTAGAGCAGAACAGCAAGTGCAATGGGGTGTGCAATGTAGGTGCTCTGCAGGGACCTGTAAAATGGCTGCTTCTGCAAATCCCCCACGTTGTTTGGTCCTCCACACTGTAAATAAATGTCATTCATATATGCATCATTCCCCTTATAATGTGTGTGTGTGTGTGTGTGTGAGAGAGAGAGAGAGAGAGAGAGAGTTCATGTTTGATACCCTTTGAACAACAGAGTTGGTATCAAAGAGCCAACTCATGTGGCTGAACCAAAAGCCTTCAAGGGGACTATGAGGGTCTCTCTCCGAATCACAGTACTGGTGATGGTACCTGTGTGTGCTCACCCAATCTATTGGATTACCCTGCAAAATCCCATTTAGAAAAATAGCAAATTAACCCACAAAGAAAAGCCCATCAAAAATCAAACTTTTTCCCCATTTCATCTGTTTCTTATCTAACCTGAAGAGCCAAGGCACCACAGTAAGCAAACAAATACTCCAGCCACTTGCTCAGCTTGAAGCTCCTGTGGGAGAGGTTCCTGTGAAACGACAGCGTAATGCCTAACAGACCAGTAACTACGTACAACGAAACGGCGACCCAGAAGGCGCTCCAAGAGAAGTAAAACGGCGCTAACAAGCCGAGCAAATGCATTGCCAAAACGACAACAGCAGTCCCAATGTCCAGGGAACTCCACTTCCTCCACGAAAAGACTCGCCTTTTCCTCTTCACCACCACGTCCGACAGCAAAATCCTCCTCCCGCTCGCAGCCCCTGGTTCGGAGACTCCGACCGACCCGGCTTCGGCATTGAGCCGGGACGTTCTGTTTTTGCTGGGGAGATTGTTTGGGATTGCGAATTCGCGAAGCGCATTGTGTTGGATTGGCGGGCGGAGGATGAGATTGAGTTTCTGACGATTGTTGAACGAAGTCGGGTGCTGCGTTGAGGAGCGAATTGGGAGGCGGCGAGGACAGAGAAGGAAGGGTTTGGGTTTGGCATGAAGCAGAGCCATGATGCGTCAAAGTGGAAGGAGGCGGTTAGGCTGACAAATGGGTTGGAAGTGGGAGAACAGAGGGCATTATTGGCACTCTTGTGGTTGCAGATTGGGTCAAGAAGGACATGAATGAAGCACTATAATTTATAGTGGAGCGACAATGAGAGAGAGAGAGAGAGAGAGTGGAAGGGAATTGGAACCAGATATTGGTAATCTGTGATGGATTGCGAGGGGATGCTCTGTTTTGTCATTTTCCTCTGTTTCCCTATCGCTAAGGACGTCTCTCTGTATCATGTTTAGTCATTTGCTTCTCTCTCTCTCTCTCTCAAAGAGCGATGAATTCAACGTACTTGAGGCGTGAATCATTCATGGCTGAGCTTTTTGTGCTTCGTCCAACTTTGCGTCTCTGAGCACGTACCATTTTGCTTTTCGTCATCTTCCCTTCTCCAGCAAAACAGAGTTTACGGAAAGGTTGCCTACATTCATATAAGCACTGTTGAATTGAATTTTGATGAGATAACAACACAAATAATCTTTAAAATGTTTTTCAATATGCAATGTGATCTCCTAAATTTTAAATTTGTTCAATATGGCATATGCAATATCATCCTTGAACTTTTAATTTATTCAACGGAGTCCCTAAATTTTTGAAAAAAGTGCCAAAAAAGTCCTAAACTTTTTGCATTGGTGTCAATTTAATCATAAATCTTTTTTTGTACCAATTCATTTCTAAAACTTTTGTATTGGTGCCAATTCAATCATAAACTTTTTTTTGTATCAATTCAGTGCTAAACCTTTTGTATTTGTGCCAATTCAATCCTAAACTTTTTGCCTTTATGCAAATTCAGTCCTTCCGATCAATTTTGACCGAATTTTGTTGATGTGGATGCTGGCCAACCAATGGCCAGTCACCGGTGCTGACGTGGAAAATTAAAATAATATTTTTAATATTTTTTTGAATTTTTATTCTTTATTATTTCATTTCATTTCTTTTCATGTTCTTTTTTTTCCCTCCCTCCCTTGTTCCTCTAGCCAGTTGCCGGACCAACGACTGGCCTCTGGCCAGAGGCTAGAAGCCGGCGCCGGCAAGGCTCACCCTTGCTGGCCACTAGTGAGGGCGGCCTCGCGTTGGGCAAGGCTTGACCTCACTAGCGGTTGGGCGAGGCTCGCCCTTGCCCTGCACGAGGGCGAGCCTTGCCAGTGGTCGACGTGGGCGAACCTCGCCAACACCGGCTAGAGAAAGGAGGGAGGGGAGGAGGAAAAAAAGAAAAATAAATAAAATAAAAATTCAAAAAATATTAAATATTATTAAAGTTGTCCATGTCAACACCGGTGCCAGGCCTCCGGCCGATTGACGTCCACGTCAGTAAAATCCACTCAAAATTGATCGGAATGACTAAATTGACACAAAAACAAAGTTTTATGACTGAATTAGTACCAATGCAAAATGTTTAGGACTGAATTGACACCATAAAAAGATTTAGGACTAAATTGACATCAATGTAAAAGGTTTAGGACTTTTTGGCACTTTTCCCCTGAATTTTTTGTACATGTTTAAGTTAGTCCTTAGACTGTATGAAAATGTTCAATATTGAGGAATCACATTCTACATTGAATCAAGTTCATTAACCATTTGTGTCATTTACCCAATCTTGAATTCACGAATTCACTGTCATTTTATGTTTGCCGGAAGCAAAAAGGGTATGATTGACATGATCAAGACAATTCGGCCACGCATAATACAAGAAACATGATAAACACGATCTCCACCGCAGCTATAATTGGGGTCTGTGATGTTCCAATCGGTCGTACCACCTAATTCAGATACATGTTGCTATCATAAACGAAACCGAGAAGTTTTCCGTTTCTTTCCTTTGACAAATCATGAAACACATGCAGGATTACGACCCTCCAAAAGGGTTGGACTTGGCTAGCTTTGGACTTTATAGTCCTAGACGGTCAAAATGCAAAAGACACAGCATGCTTCTAAGGTTGACAGGTTGACCTGCACAAGATAGAGAGATTCTTGTGAAGCTTTCCAATGGTCTACATCAAGCTTCCAATCAGTCGAAAAAACCTGAAATTTGCCACTGAAGCCTTGTGCCAGAAAAGTCTTCACTAGCATTGCAAAAAACCCGCAAATGTTGGACAGGGGCCAAGCGCTAACGAGACAATAGTGAAGCCTGAGGACTCTGATCATGTCCGTGAGGGACACAAGCCGGGCCAGTGAACCCTGGTGATCCACCACCCACACCCTATGCACATGTTTATCCACGGCCTTGTCCATCACCTCGGCGAGCAGGGTGTCGTCCCTGCAAGTCACGAGCTCCCATGAAGGAACCCCCTCGCTAGGAGTCAAGCATATAGGGCTCATCGATATCTTCTCCGTGAACTTGAGCACGGTCACTGATAGCCACGGTTGCAGCGCAGAAACGTGGCACCTCCTCAAGTCTGTCGCGGAGAACATGCCTATGAGCTTCCTGCCTCTTCCCTGTGTGAATCACAATCGAGAGGATAGGATAAGAGTGATGGTGATACCCCGAAATGCCATGCTAACATTTTCATAAGCTATGCTACTGGCAGCAAAAATGTCAAAGTGATAAATTTGACACAAAAATCTACGCCCACAAAAGGTGATGCATTGTTAGTTCCCATGTGATGGGTTTTATTTGTGAAAAATGGGCCGCCCATGATGGGCTAACCCAGCCCATGAAAGAAAGTAACTGCACTTGGCAGTTATTGTCTGGAAAACAAAATGGTGAGAACACACGTAAGAGGTGTGTATTGTTGCATTTTCACCATCAGAGACTCATTCTCACAAAAAGACAAAGAAGAAAGGGTTTTTTGTTCAATAATCTAAGGATTGTTCTCTCTCTCAAGACTGCGATAAGTGCATTTAATCTGTGGCAAAAGAGGTATGTTCGTTTATGTAATATACTTCAAAGATCAGTGATTCAAGTATAGTATGGGCACGTTTTTCCGCAAGTTTTGTAATATTTTTAGGAATTTGTTTCCGTCACCATGATTTGCCAAAAACTATAGACGGAGGTAGTTTTCAATCTCCAGAATCTCAAAGTGAACCCATTTTGAAAATGAGAAAAAGACGGGCCTCGACTTGCGAAGTTGTTGAAAATGCGATGCCGGAGAAAGCTGAAATAATAGGGAACTAGCAGGATGAGAAGGTCATACATCCACAAGTTGGCTGTGATCTTCCTCCTCAAGAACACCCGAAGCCACGATTGGGACAGCATTGAGCAGAGCAGCCCTCATGCACCTGATGGCTTCAATGACTCTTGTCCTGTCAGTTGTAGCGAAGATGTTCCTATTTATCGCTCCTAGCTGCTCTAGGGATTGCGACAGGATGGCCGCGGTCCCGGACTCGTGTTCCTTCAGGAACCTGAGCACATCCATCTGCGTGAGCATCCGATAGCTCGATGCTGACTCCACAAGCTCGACCCCTGAAATGTTCTCCATGTGGCTGTCTAGTGGCACCAGGGCTCGGTGTATGCCTATGCTGAACACTTCCATACAATCTAGGATGCTGCGTATTTTTAGCGTAACTCATGGGGATTAGTTTTGTCTGATAAATTCCGTAATTAGTACCCAAAAGCTCCTTGATATTTTCCAACACTGGAATTTCGCAGGCTACAATAAGAGCTACAATTGATTACATGATCGAATTTTCCTCCGATTGACATGATAAAGATTCTTCGCAGCAACATGAATTATAGAGCATCCTGAACTAATGATTGAGGTTTTTTTTTTGGTAAGGATAAACTAATGATTGAGTTCATACACATTAATTCCAATATAAGATAATGAAGTCAAACCTTCGTATCACCTTGTGTTGGGGTTTAGAGTCCAGAGGCTGAGACCCTCAAGACAGTGTCCCATGATGTTAGACACTGGAACGGCCATCTTCTGATCGAGATCCGACAACCGGTCACCACTGCCGCCGCCATTCACCTGGTCGTCTCTGGCGATGTGGGCAAGTATATTGAGCATGGTCACCATCCCTATGTAATGCTTCCTGATGGTGCCCGTCTGCTCGTCAGACTCCATGATCATGGACCCGCCCACGCCGATCCACTGGCCAGGCGGTGCCGCCATGGGCAGTGCCACCACACTGTTTGCCACTAGCTCATTCGTGGTGTGGGCGAGCGACGCTGTGTAAGGGACCTCCACAAGCGGCCCCGCGTTGATGACCATATCCTTCACTTTCTTGTCTCTCGAGGGCTGGCTTGGATCCGTCGCGAGTGGCCTGGGTGACGACGCACTGCTGATTTGTGCCATTGTTTTTGCTTTGGGTTCGGTTTCTTTTTTGCATAGTTACCGAACTCGTAAGTACACAAAGGAGGTTGATTCGATCATCGAACGAGGACATGAGATGAGTGCAGACGAAGACTGCCTCTATGTCGTGTTACTACGTACGTGTCGAGACTCAGTTCAAGATGACTTGCATGGATGTGCTTAGCCTTTGCCACGCGGGTTTGCAGGGGAAAATGAAACACTGCGCCTTGTCGGTACAGGTCTCAAGAAAGGTTTAAATTCGATCTCGGTGTTGTATGTTGGTTTCAAAATTCAACTCAAGCATACCCGGAAAATCCTCAGTAGCAGAATCGTTAATGGATCTAATTAGCCCAGTATCTACGTGTCTGCATCAAACCATATCCACATTATAAGAAGCTTTTGTTAACTATGTCGACGCTTGTTGTGAATTTATCATTAATGGCGAACTTGAAATTCTGAGAGAGACAGTGATATAACAAGAGACTGTCATGCACTTAAACTTCGGAGCACATACTTCATCCTCTAATTTCTGTCTTCTTTTCGCTCACTGTATAAGGAAAGACACTAGGTACCTGAGCTGCAGAGAAAAAGAGGGTACATAACAGAATGCTATTTAAACTGTTGATAACAGAATTTCCTTTCTTGAGGGACAGTCAAACAGCATCCTCTTCCTGTACAGGGTTTGGTATAAACCAAGGAGGAAAATGTACTCACATTCTGCTCGTCGGGTGTTACTATGTATATCTCCACTGTATGATGAGATTTGTAGAAGCTTTTGTTTTTGCTATACTCCTGGTGAGTTAAAACTAAAAGTTCCCAATCCTCATCTCCTAAGTCTCTATGTTATGTCAATATCTGTACCTTTAAGTCTCGACCCATGATTTGCACGGAGGGAAGTCCTTGTGAGCCTCTAGAAATCCTATACACCAAGCGCCGCATCGTCGTTACAGCTACTATTGCTCTATTTACTTAGAGATGAGCAATGTCCCCTGGGCAGTTTGTGTGATTCAGACCTGGATGGGCTCTGGCCCCGGAACCATTTGGAACAGAAGGAGCAGTGCCCCATTCCCGCTCCGATTCTGGAGGCTCCAGAACAATAACCCCGCCATTTGTGAGTCCCAGAGCAAACTGGTTAGGTTCAGAAGGGTGAGCAGCGACGACAACTGGATATACCAGGGAGCTGTCATATAGCAGCATCAGTAATAGTACAGTTTAAATTGCAAAATAGACGAGGCCTCAGATTTTTAAAGAATGCACCTGGAATTAGAAGGCAGATAAGCAGCGGCGCTGATCCGACACTTCAATTGGAGCGTAGAGGAGGCAAAAATGCCCACGCTTCCATCTTCGAAGCTTGTGTAGATCGACATGCCATCACACGAATACATAGCATCCGTGATTGGAGCATCAGACTCCAGAGGAAACCACTGCACAAAAGAAGTACTTTAACCATATGAAAATGTAAATAACTTTTTATTGGATGATTGGATCTAATAAATGGAGATGCGTGTCAGAGTCAGATCTTAAGGAAATAAAAGGAGAAAATTAGTTTTTGGGGACACTTTGGGGTACACTTATGATCCCAAGAGTTCTATAATTAGCACATTTAACTGAAGCCAAAAAAGAAAAAAAAACCATCGAGTATGCGAGTGGACACCTGCTTATGACAATCCAACTTTGGAGCTTCATATATGGCTATTTGAGTCTCGTGAACAACAAGGAAGTGCCGTAGATCTTGGTGAAATAGCACACGCGTCTTTGCCAGAGTAGAGGACATACGCCGAGTTGGGATTTGCAAGAACTTACTGGCCAGGTTTTCCCACTTATCTGTACTCCATACACACAGCTGCAAAAGGAAATTTAACCAAGAAATCCGGGCAATCACTTGTATTCAACCAAAGTAAAGCTGTGAATTTTAGTTCATATATGTAGCACCACTTAAAACGAGTAACGAAAAGCTAATACATCACTCCAGACGGACAGCCACCTCACAAATTCAAGAGGTAAAGTTTCTGTTGGAGTTTTACCTGGCACTAGAACAAGTACATCAAGTGTCTGATTTTGACAACAAAAATCCTAGATTGCCACTGTGGGTTCTTCTCAGTTGATGAAAGTCACAGATTTCCAGCTATAGGTAGGAGTCTCATAAAATAGGAATTGCCCCAAAGATGACTTCCAGCCCCATGTCCTATAAAGTTGATCTCATAGCAAGAATGGAATCTAAACTCCAGCTATAGGTAGGAGCCTCGTAAAATAGGAATTACCTTCAAAGATGACTTCCAGCCCCATGTCCTATAAAGTTTGACCTCATAGCAAGAATCGAATCTAAACTCACATAATAATTTCCAGACTGGAAACCTATCACTTCAATGTTAAAGCAAAATGATGCAACCAAATCCACATTTGACCACTATCTCTATGCCAAGCCACCCACCCACAGCTCAAAGAACATACACATTATGGTGCTACGGAGAGCACGAAAACGTGAGAGAAAGAGAAAAAAGACACATCAAAACACTATTCTCCATCATATCATAAAAAACATACCTGAGCATCAGCTCCTGACGACACAAGAACATTCAAAATGTCAGAAAAGGCAAGACCAGTTACTCTCTTTTGATGACCTTTAAACTTACTTTCAACCTACAAAGTGGTCACAAGAAGAAAATTCATGTCTGACTCTACTAAGTATGAAACTGGCAACCATAGTTTCCGATGAAGCCAAATACCTCATTAACTCGGACATTGAAGATTTGGATGGAAGAATCCTCCATGCCTATGGCTACAATGTTATTGTCTCGAGGGTGGAACTCGAGGCACGTTGCTGCAGGGGGTGGCGGCATGAAAGTCGTCATTGTCTGCAGCAAAAAAATAAATAAATAAGTGGGGATTCAACTTGGGTCAGGAAATTTCAAACACAAGCACTATAATTTCTCTAGTCAGCACCAAACCAAGAAACAAAACTCCATAATACCACACCTTAAATGTCATCATGTTAAAAAGAGAAATTTTCCCTCCTGAAGTGGACAATAGATAAGAATCATTCTTTGAAAGGGCAAAGTAGGGGTTGGCATCGCCAACAATTATGTCGCTTATATCATTTGTCATGATTATTCCGCTGGAGGGTTGCCATAATTTTGGTTCGACAGCACAGGTTGCCTACAACAAATTCAGGGCTTATTGAGTGAAAGATCGACAAACAAACATGCTAAGCAACTATTTAAACACGTGACATACCTTTCCTGATAGATTAAACTCATTCTGTTGCCATTTCCAAAGTTTGTGCACGGCATTATATGCTAAAGCAAGTATAGCACCTCCTGAACTTGTATATATCATCCTGATAATCTGAAATATGAAGAATGAAATATTTTATACATCCACAGTTGTAATCAGCTGTGCACATCAAGCATGCATGGATCTCACTGCTGTGTCAATAAATAAGATCATGCAAGTTCACAAAATGTAAAACTAAAAAAAATGGGTCCCTATCTCTTGATTAACTCTACAAGTCTATCCAAAGAAGTAGCATACAAAAGATGAATACATATCTACCAAAAAGGAGATATTCTAAGTAGAGATGAGAGAAAACTAAAGTCCTCTTAATTTTCAGAAGAGATATTTGCCACTTGAGCAAAACTTCAGGGAAGCCAAATAGGAGACCCAAAATAATAGAAAAAAGGAACATACATCCAACGAAAATAAGCTCTCTGCTTATGCTGATGTCTGCAAAATGACCAAACTCCCTTAAAAATAAGCACACATTAATCCAAAAGGTAGATCAAACGTTTAACCTACTAGATTCACAGAAAAAGATGAACCAATGAATAAATAGGCAAACATTCAACCCAAAGGAGCCAAAGGGCAAAAAATAAATATATATAAGAACTGCAAATTCCATTGAGGTCCCCAGAGGAGCTAATACATACTCTAGTCGGCAGCAGCCTATCTGGAAGCCGTAAAGACTGAAACTGAGACTGTTCATTATATTCCTTTAGCTTCCAGGCTTGAGAATTCTCTAATTCACCATTGGTTGTTGTTTTGACATCTGAAAAGTTTTCGGCATCCCCATTCTGCAAATTATATGTATTAGTGCCATCCAGTTTGATGGTTCTTAATTCATTAAACAAAAACAGATAAATGACATACACATCTGACACAAGTTAATGAGAAATTAAAGAGTACACGATGACCTAATCAAAATCACCATGCTCTCAATATTTGAACCTTGATTTTCTGACTTTCAATGGGGGAAGGATGTTCTTACCATTCCAAATATTGAAGGTGCTGGGGAGTTTCTACTGCTGGTGGGAATGCTTGTTCCAGCTGATGAACCGGAAGCACCCAAAGACCCCGTTGTAGGACCCTGCATGATGAAACTGCATAAATACGATGGCTCATATGTGGGTCAGTCGAAGAAATATAAAACTCACCCTACCTTTGCTGTGGTCCCATAAAAAACTTTAGAAGCATCCAGCACACGACTTCCATTGAATTGAAGAAGGTGCACAACTTTATCACTTGCAAGTACTTTGACAGCATTCTCACTTGTGGAGACAGCCAAGAGTAAACCTTCTCTATTAAATTTTATGCAAGGAGAAACCTAAAAGAGATTTTGAAATTGTCAAATGAACAATATTCCAACTCCGTTCCCAAAAGAATCCTGGCGTATTAATCAAGGGTGAGCTCAGCAAGCATACCGGTAAACCACCCTCGGCATTGATAGTTGTCAAGACATTATCACTGTCCATATCCCAAATTTTAATCAGAAATTCATCACCAGCAGCTAAGAATCGGTTCTTAGCAGTATCAAATTGGACAACCCCGACCGAACACTTTCCTAGGCCATGATATGTTCGTTTAATGGCCCCCTCGCTTTCAATCCACTCGACAAGGTAAGATTCCCCTTCCTTGTTAGTCCCACATGAAAAAACCCTATCAAGTGCATAAACAAAGGGAAGAAATATTTAAAGGACTTGACAAACTTGCGTATTTGATCCTAGAGGAAAGCAGACATTACCTTGTCCCATCAGCAGAGTACATTATTTTTGTGCGAGAATGGCCAGGAGCATCAACATCAAGTCTAGGACCCAGGTTATCGTACAACCATACCTTGATTCTCCCATTAACTGTTGCTGAAAAGATGAACTAAGGAAACACATGATCAAGGGTAAGAAAGCAGGACCAGAAGGAAGTAAAAGATCCTGAAATGCTTAGAAAGTTTTGAGGAATCAATCCTAATACACACTTCTTAAAATTTTGCCCCCTGTGCAATTATTTACTCCGAAAGCAGAAATAAAGTTGATACCTGAACATTGTTCCTGTGATGGGGGCACACCGAGTAAACAGGTGATTCATGACCTTCAAAAGTGTATTGTCTATTGCCAGTTATAGCACTCCACACCTAGACAACGAAAATATTTTAGGACACCAACATCCTTGAAGATATAGGATGAAGAAGGGTTGAGGTCCTTTTAGCCAAACCTTTACTGTCCTGTCTTCACCACAAGTGACAAGGAACAGTTGCTCTTTTAATTGTGAAAAAGCAAGATCGCTGACGTTACCAACATGAGCATCCATCTGAAAAGCATTTTGTGAGAGGAAGAACAAACACTGAAAGAATGAAAGAGCACTATGAAAAAAATAAGTCAGAACAGAAGAAAAAACATAATATACTGTGGGAACATATTCAGACACGTGAATAAAACAAACCTCCAGGTGGTTCTGTATGTTGCCACCATGATAGGAGTATATTTGCACTATGTGCTTCGAATATGCAACACCTAAAAGAGAAGCCAGCAAGATCCTCAGCAAATAAGGGACATGTCCATTTTTCATCTAAACGGGAAATAGAAACCTTCAAAGACACTGCCCTAAGCATGAAATCATTAGTTGTCAAATACTAAGAATAAAAAGCATAAATTTATAAACATGAATGAGAATAAATAGTCCTTAATGATTCACTCTGAAGGAAATATCAACAAATTTTCACGAAGCAAGTTGTAAGCACTCTTAAGCATACCAAAGAGATCTCCATCAGGACTCCAGACGATTCTGTTCACTGATGCGGTATATTCACTGGCCAAGGATGCCTATTATACAATTCATAACTGACATAAGCATGATAATCACTCCTACGATTTGGAAAATCATATCATCAACTAATTAAACTATTTTAGGCATGAAACACATACTTGCAAATTCACTGAACACGCTCCAAGGTCCCAGACCTTAAAATTCCGCAAATGAAGCATTTCCCTGCTGACAATCTCCCAGATTCTGATATCACCAATGTTTGTTCCAACTTAAAATTGACATGTTAGAGGACTTAATGAGAATTCAACAGTTGTTTATTTAAGGGTCAAAAGAAAGATTTGATGATACAATGTTTGCACAGAAAGGTTATATAGAGACAAGAACTAACCAAGAAGTAGGGTTTGTTGTACTGGATGAAAATCCATGCTCTTGACAGCAGATCCCTGATTCAAATTGCAAACAACAGTCTTTGGCAAATCATCAGAAGAATGCAGCACAGCTGGATGGTTAACCTGCAACTGCAAGAGAAAAAAAATAGCATGCTTCCCAGAATTCTAACAGCGTAAAGCAAACTAAGTGTGGTGTATGGTTATCGACTAGAAACAAAATGAAAATTAACAGCATACGCAGCCACAGTAATAATTGATCAATCCAAAGATAGGTGGCAATGTTTAGAACCTAAAGTTCTGAACCTTAGGGTGAAAGAAACCGCTTGACCTCAAATCTATCTTGGATTACTTTGAACTACTATTTTATAATTACAACTTGATCTTTTTTTAACAGTAGCAATTAAAGCTTGACCTCACTCTTCATTGTTAAAGTGGCAAAAACAATAAGTAAATAAAAAAAAAAGAAAAACGACGAGCATATACATTGCAGAGAGAAATACACATAAGCACTCAATCAGGAAATCGTTAGACCAAAAAAGAAGCCTGATGTCACTTCTCAATTGTTAAGTCTCCCTTTCCTCTGTAACTCTACCACCACAATCCACATAGGTTGGAATCCAAAGGAAAAGGACAATGACTCTGGTAGCACATAAGGCGGCATCCATGGAGTATGTATAGCAGACATGCAACCTCACTCCATGGACCCAAAGTTGGGGGTGTTAAAAAACCAAAATCAGATAATCTGAACCTTTGGTGTGATCAGGATATAGGTTTGGTTTAGGTTGAGCTGTTTTTTCATTTATTCAAATTAGTGGTTCCGTGTCTGTTTATCAGTCCAAAAACCAGTAAACTGATTACTTTCATTAATATCGTAAAAATGACCATGGCCCACCAACTAATCTGTGAGTTGACAGTGATTGTATTATGGAGTTTGTCCTAACCACTTTTGAGTAACTTTTTCAATGTTTAAGGAGATAATATCTGGTTTTTCAATTCTCGGTTTGAGATTGGTGGTACAACCGTAAGGTCATATGAATTTTTTCATTTAATGTGAAGGATTTCCAACCCAACCAAAGTTAATAAATTACCTCGTCTGATATCTCAATAGGTCTGGATCTCTTGATAATGTGCACGTCATCGGTTGCTGGGCTGTAAGGAGGCGTTCTAAGGCGTTTATTCACAGGTGCTGCTCCAATTATGTAACATGCCAAATGGTAAGACACGACTGAAAAAACATAAGAATCGAGAATTCACATGCAATGACATCCTTCACATTCACAAACAGTATTTATATCATGTACATCAATTGGAACCAGAAAGCAGCCACACCACATATAAAGCCCAACATGCATATGGAAGTAAACCACTTATGTCAACTTTTGTTCAATTCACACAAAACGCATATTTGCATGATCATATTCAGTATGTTTGTGTCACACTCTGCTTTTCTACGTAAGCTGGGAAAAAATGGAAACTTTTTGATGAAAAACGTCAAATGTTTCAGACAAGCTATTTAATTGCCTAAAATCTATTCAGATTTTACATGACATATTGTGATTTAAAAAGGCATGTTGCATTAATCTTATCGAGAATGTACATGGTTTAGCATACTTCATTCCTGAGAACGTAAGCATAACGAGAAGGAGAAATGTTTCTCAAAAGTGTAATTCCAACCTGCAGGCCTGGGACCAGGTACTACAATGGGACAGCCAGAGGCTGTTGGTTGCGGTGTCATGGACGGATTAGCCAGCCATCCTGCCAGAGATGCCATCGGAGCTGCTGGTGCTGGCGCTAGCTGGAAGAACCGGAAAGGCTGAAAGAAATAAATGTCTTGTTAATTAATAAGAAAAGCTAAACAAAATAACCAACATTTTGTTCATAATTCATTTAAAAGACATAAAAGAGCTAATCAACTCGTGTCCACCTCGACTTAATGTCAAACGTACTTTTAGGTTTCCCAATGAAATGAAAAGATATTATATTCGTTTCTGAAAGATTAACAAAAATATTTTCTACATAATATTACTTTAAATTACTTTAAAGATCTAAAGTGTTCCATCTTAAATAAAAGCCAATTTCCAAATGTCAAAGCAAAGGTAAATGTAGAAAGCCAAAAGCAAAGACCTTTGAAACACACACTTCTAAATTACAGTAAGAGATTCTACCGCTGAGAATCCACCAATTTTAGGAGTGCAACTCAACAAAGGATTCATTACAGGAGGTAGAGCTGGAGATCCATTTGATGTCCCACAAGAATGATCGACAAAGAGGGTCTTTATCTCAGGGTCAGGCCTGGGATACTTGCACATCTGGTGCTGCCAATTTAGACTGCGTTTTGAATGCAACACAGTAAAGCTATGCAGGTTAAACAAGATTAAAGAAAAGCTGCGATATGGAAAACCTTAATCACTTAACTGTTGATTGATTTACCTCTGATTTATAAGTCCCCTCAGCCTGGAGTTTTTTGAGCAAGGAAACTGTAGCTTATCACGAAAGAGTGGATTTGCCCCAAGCAACCTTTTAATTTCGGTTAGCATTACGGCCCTCGCACTCTTAGAATCTACGTACTTTGATAACTGTTCAATCTCCCTGAAATTGTCCCAAAGAAAGAACTGAAGAAGGATCGACCAAAAAGGCAAAAACAAGTACCTAACTGTTATACTTCATCTGGTTGTCATCCCTTTACTTGTTAGTTGTTACATTCTTGAGGTGTAATGACAGGCAAGTGGAAACCTAAGTCTGCCCCTTGAGGTTTTCGCAACTAGTCTACCTCCCAAAAAGTGAGACATCATGAGGCTTTATGTAAGTGACACGCTCCCGGCTTCAAGAAAAGCATGCTTGTCGAAACCATTCAGTTTGGCACCAAAGTTGCACTTCTTAAGGCAATGGAAGAGTTTTATTGTGCCAATTCATTGACATACTAACAAGAGTGGCATGTAAGGCTGAAGAGGATGGTAGAGTTTCACAGCCACGAAGCTAGGTGGAAACAAGGACACAATAGATCCATGTAAATCCAGGAGGGTGTTTCCACCATAAGCTTCTCACATGCAAGTAAAAGCCTCCCAGGTTTCACTAGTCCAAGATGTCCCTATGGCAGTCTTCTTTCAACAGAGGCAAAACTCTACCATCTTCCTTAGCTTCGTTTAACCTCATCTTTTGCTGCAAATGAAGTATTTTCACAGTGAAACACGCTTTGCTACTTAAGAAACATGTCTTCAGGACCAAACCGATGGTTTTGATGAATGTACCCAACTATGAAGCTAGGAACAAGTCCAGTGAGAAGGGTATGCCAATTTCTTTCCTGAGAAGTCTCACAGACAGAAGCTTGGGAAAGATAAAGCAGTTGAGTAAACCTCAAGGGGCAAATTAACACAGTTCAGTTTCCAAGGACAAAAAACCAGAACTGTCGTAAAAATTCAAGGCGCAAATTATTGTCTCTAATGGAAAAGGCCTTAAAAGCAGCAAGATTAGATGTTTCTTTCTTCCTCTTTTCGACACCCATTTGTGTCGTTATGTTGACAATAAAACGGCTCATCTTTCTAATATTTTTGAACATAAAAAGTTTTTCCTGCTCTCCAAAACCATTTTCAAGAAACTGCAAACGTCACTCATCAAATGGCCAATAGTGATTATTCAATGATTTTGGCTATTTATGTAGATGTCCACATTTTGTCCCACAGCTTACAAATTGCAAACTTTTGCATCGTGGATCATGTATCATAATTAGCTGCAGACAAATCAATAAAATTACGCAACATACCTAAAGTTATTTAAGGACATAAGCATCGTCATTTCCTTGAAAAGTTCTTCATTGTAAGTGGAAAACATTTTGAGGTCCTTACGAAGAATTTCTGCAGCTTTAGCATCATCGCATCTGAAAAAGACAAAGTCAAGATGCCATAAAAAGTAGTCCCAGAAAATTTACACCTCTTAAAGCACACACGAAGAATCTCTGGTTTACCTGTCCAATGCTTCGAGATATTTCTGCTTCCTAATCTCAAAGAAAATCTTCGTCGAGTATCGATTGTCATCAAACTTTGTAAACCCGGAAAGATACTTCTCGACCTCATCCAACTCCCCATTGGTCACAACATCCTCAAAATAATTCATATTGAAGAAGCAGCCAGATTCTTCCTCTAATCTTCAAGTGACAACAGTGTGAATCAGAAAAAAAGAAAAAAAAAAACAGAGAGGGAAAAGAAAAGCAGGTAACCATTGGCTCTCACTACTTTTCCAATGTGCTTAGCAATCAACCAACCAAAATATACTAATGCATGACAATTTTACTCAAGCATCTTCACCAATTATCACGATGTCCTGACGTTCGATCAATGACAGGACCACAGGAGCCCTAAATAACTACCCTGAGTTCTCAAAATGCTCGTTTTCCACCGAACCAACCATCACCGGCCCTCAAGATTCCCACGACTTCTTACATCAACCAAACAGAGAGAAACATGACAGTCTAATTCCTGATCAAAACCGAACTAACTCCAGCACCGGGAACTTACTCCAGATGAACAAGGAAACTAAAGGGTTCCATGTTCCAATACAGAGATACAACGAAGAAACAGAGTCCAAAAAGCACTTCCAGCAGCACACGAATGCGCCGTCGCCGTGATCACACAAAGAGAAGACCTGCTCTCCATTTCCCTCGTACTTAAACAAGCAAACAGAGCCGATCACACAGGCAAGCGCAAAGACGCGCAACGATCTCAACACGGCGAGAAATTCCCCCCACCGACAGGAAGCTCACCTGTGAGCAGTCTCTGTCAAGTTCTCTTCGTTCAAGAACTGAAGTATCAGAAGCACCAGCTCTTTACCAAGCGACGACATGCTCGAGCCGACGCTGATCAACTCGATTCACTGCCAAAAAAAAAAACAAAAGAACAAAAAACCCAACAGAAATTAGGGCTCCAGCTTCCGCATTCCGCCACCTCCGAAGACACGGGCGACGATCGAGAACCGCAGAGCAAGTGCGAGCACGCGAACAGCGCGCCGCGGGACAAGAACGCGCACGAAATGGAACAGGAACAGGAACAGGAACAGGGCGTCGAAATGCCCGTACCTCTGCGGGACGAACCTTCGGCTGCGCGCCGCAGCTTCGACCGAAGACCGACGAAGGCGAGCGAGGCACCGCTCCCGGGGCCGCGACCGTGCCGCCCTTGCCCGCTCGTTTTCGCGGCGCTCTCGCTTTTTCTCTCTCTCGCTTTCTCGCTCCCTCTTCCTCTCCAGAAACGGGATTCGGAGGCGTCCTTTCTCGGAGAGAAAGATTTTCCTGGAAAATGCTGAGCAGGAGTGAGGCTTGGCGCCAAGGACGTGTAATAAAAACGGGAGCGATCATGATCGGGTGCGGGCGAGCCCACAGGTCCCCGCGGGCCTTCGCCCGCCGCCGCCGTCGATTTCGCATCGGGCGGTCGGGCACGTTGCTTTCCCGTGCGCATCCGATCTTACGTACGCGCGCGCATCCAACGGTTGATATGGATAGAGAACGAGGCTACCGAGAGCGCCGAATAAGCTGCACTTAATTAATAGCTGGCCTTTCCATCTTTGCATGGATTTATCATTTATGGCGACACGCTGCTTTAAATTGGATTGTCTAATCAAATTTTTCAAATTGCCTAGAATTAGGAGAAATCGTGGATGGTAAGGCAACACAAATTCGCAAAAACGTGGTAATCCCATGATTTGATAACATAAGTGCATTTTTCATATTTCATATATATATTTTTTTTTTACTGACAACGAGCTTTTCGAGCAATCAATCCCTTTTTCTTACGTGACCAATGTTTTGAAAAATGAAATTTCATTTACCGGGATATTTTAGCCGGTCTCTTCGAGATGCACGTTAATTAGCGCGATCTTCGATAAGCTCTTTTCAGAGGAGTTATTATATAAGACAAGGAGGAAGGCGTGATATGCGTGAATACCGACAGCGAGTGTCGATCGTGGCAGGAGACGCGACAAGTGTTGCACATGACGGAACGCCGGAAAAATTATTAACTGCTCCCTGCATTGTCTGTAGATGGATAGTACTCACGCAAGGCACGATACTTCTACGGCACGAGAGAGTGCGCTCTGGTACATGAGCAAGCACGATGTAGCTTAATTCGGGTTGAAAAGTAAAATTTCCTTTAATTATATATTTAGCTAATCTCTTTTAGATACTTTGTTAGCATGACGTTCTGTAAGCTCTTTTTAGAATAGTCGTTGTATAACACAAGAAGGAATGCGTGATACGCTTGGAACATTGACAATGAGTATCATCTGTTGCCAGAAGATGCAATAATTGTTGCATTTGATGGATCAACAGGAAAAATTGTTAATCGCTCCTCCTAATTCAGTTTGAAAAGTAAAATTTCCTTAATGGCATATTTAGCTAATCTCTTTGAGATACTCTATTAGTATGACCTTTTGGGAGCTCTTTTTAGAGTTATTACATGAGACGAGAAGGGATGCATGATATGCGTGAATATTAACAATGAGCACCGGTATTGCCGGAAGATGTGACAAGTGTTGCACATGATGGATCAATGGGAAAATTGTTAATTGCTACCCCTAATTCAGTTTGAAAAGTAAAATTTAGCCAATCTCTTTGAGATACTCTATCAGTATTTAGGAGTTATTATATGAGACAAGAAGGCATGCGTGATATGTGTGAATATTGACAATGATTATTGGTTTTGCCGGAAGATCTGACAAGTGTTGTACATGACGGATCAACAGGAAAATTTCCTCCTAATTTGGTTTGAAAAGTAAAATTTAGCCTATCTCTTTGAGATACTCTGTTAGTATGATCTTCTGTAAGCTCTTTTTAGAAGGAGTTATTACACAAGACAAGAAGAAATGCGTGATATGCGTGAATATTGATAATAAATATCAGTTGTGCCGGAAGATGCGACAAATGTCGCACGTGATGGATCGACAGGAAAAATTGTTAATTGCTCCTCCTAATTTAGTTTGAAAAGTAAAATTCTCTATAATGGCAATGAATATTGACAATGAGTACCGGTCGTGCCGGAAGACGCGACAAGTGTTGCACATGGCGAATCAACAGGAAAATTATTAATTGCTCATCCTATTTCAGTTTGAAAAGTAAAAGTTCCTTGAATGGCATATTTAGCCTATCTCTTTGAACTACTTTGTTAGCACGACCTTCTGGAAGCTCTTTTTAGAGGAGTTGTTATATGAGACAAGAAGGAATGCGTGATATGCGTGGATATTGACAATGAGTATCGGTTGTGCCGAAAGATACAACAAGTGTTGCACACGACGGATCACCGAGAAAATTGTTATTTGCACCTCCTTTGTTTGTAGCTGGACACTACTAAAATGAGACATGTACTTGTATGGCACGACAGTGTGTGCTTAGGTACAGGACCAAGCACGATGGGGTTCGATTTGGTTTAAAAAGTAAGACTTCATATAGTCGCATATTTAGCTAGTTTCTTTGAGATACTCGTCAGCATTAAATTCTTTTTAGAGGAATTGTTATATAAGATGCGAAGAAATGCGTGACTTGCGTGAATATTGACAGCATGGGCAAGTCCCGCTGGAAAATGTGATAGGTGTTGCGCATAACGGAACAATGGGAAAATTATTAGCTGCTCCTACCTTGTTCGTAATTGGGTATGACCCACGTGAGGCGCTTGTGTGACACTGAGAGTGTGCTCGAGCACAAGAGCGACCACGAGATGGTTCAATTTAAGTTTCATTTGTTTCGTGGAAATTTGCATGGTTTGAAAAATGTTTTTCTGAAAATGGTCAATTATATAGCTTACAAAAATAAATAAATAAATAAATAGAAGATATTTTCATTATTCGTGAAAATAAGAAGAAATAATATTTCACAAATTCGTATTCACTTGCATGAAATAAACCACATACATCTAGTTCAAATCTAACTAAAATAACAAATAAAAATTAGGCATTATTAGATCTGTTCATTGGGCGTGCTCCTGCCTGGTCTGCTCAGGCCCGAACCTCCTAAGGTCTCGGCGAGGCTCGCCCATCCACGAGAAAATATTCAGTAGTTGCTTCTCACCACGTCATCATCCTACATGGAATGCATGTTTTTTTTTTTGCTTTTAGCCAATCACCACTCGACACATATATTCTGACATGGAGATAAATAAAATAAATTACAAATCTTATTCTTTCTCTCTCTCTTCCTCCTCCTTCTTATCGTAGCCACCGCGCCGGCCGCTCTCATCAATTCCAGCTGCGGCTCCGCCGCAACCTCCATCCACGAGCCCCCACCCCACCGTGGTCGCCGTGCCAGCCATGATCTGAGTTCCCTCCCTCCGCTGAAGCCCAATAACAATCGGGATCTCGACCTTGCTTATTGCGGCCATGGACGAGGCTTTGTTTCAGATCTGGAAGTTGGCTGCCCAACGAAGACGATGACGAATAAAGGGAGTAGCAAGCAGATTGTGGGTTTCTGAGTTAACTTTAAGCATTCAAATTTGGGTTTGTTTTTTTCCCCTATTCTGGTGATGAGCTGCAATGAAAAAAAAGGAGACCTTTAGCATTCAAGTTTCTGGGTTTCCTTTTTCTTCCCCAGCTTCCACAGATTTCCCCAAACTCGAATTGTTGGCGGCCATGTCTTCTACAATTGGGCCAAAAGGACAAGCCAAGAGACCCACTGATTTTTTACCGGCGTTGCTTTGTAAACTCCTCCAAATCTCAGATCTTTTGGCTAAAAAGACAAAGCCTAGAGAGCCAATACCCCTTCCTTGTCTCAAAGATTTTTCCCCAGATTTTTTTTTCTTCGACAGACTTTTATTTTTTCCAGATTTTTGGCCATTTGCTCAAGGCCAAAAATGGGCAAAGATGACCATAAAGAAGACGAAGACGGAGGACCCCTTCCGGCGAAGACGAAGCTGACAGCGAGGACGACGGAGGGGGTGGTCTGGTTTGGGCGCGCAGCAGTGTTGGCCTGGATGGGCGTCGGCGGTGGACGCGCGGAGGTCAAGCTCGGAGGCGACTCTAGCCGGAGGAGGATGAACAGAGAGAAAGACTTGATCTGAGCAGATTTTCATTTTTTTGTGATTCCACGTCAGAAGAATATACGTGTCAAAGTGGTGATTGTTGAAAAGCAAAAAAAAAAATTGCACTCCAAGTAGGATGATGATGTGGTGAGAAGCAACCATTGAATATTTTCCTTCTCTCCACATCGAGGCATCAAGCCACCTTTCTTTTTTCTATTTTTAAGTTTTCCAGCTAAAAAGATGAATAAAGATGGAAAACAAATTAAAGGGAAAAAGTACAAAAAAAAAAAAGTCATAAACCTATTGTATCGGTATTATTTCAGTCATGAACATTTCAATTGGACCAGTTTAGTTTTAAATATTTTCACATTTGTATCAATTGAGTCTATCTGGCATCACTGATGTGGACGTTACCGTCCCATGCCAGCATTTAAATAAGCATTAATCTTGACAAATTTTACATTTTTAAATATTTTTATGTTATTTTTCTTTTCTTTTTTTTTTTTTTTGTTGTGGTCTAACGAGGGTCATGGCCCTTGTCCAATGCCCAATGAGGAGTAAGCGATTTCTTGCCAAAATTGATCGGATGGACTTAATTGATCATAATGTGAAAATGCTTAGAATAAATTGATCAAATTGAAAAGTTTGAAATCGAATCGGTACCGATGCAATATGTTTAGAACTTTTTATTACTTTTCTCAATTAGGCACTATCTAGTACATTGCGGCTCTCTAAAATTTCATAAAAATTTGAGACCAAACCAAATTATAAAAAGCGGTAAAATTTGGTATGTGAACTTATTTTTCTCTTTTCTTTCGACCAAAAAAAAAGAACTTATTTCTTTTCCCACTTAGGAAGAGAGAAGTAAAGAGTTCGAATCCCCACTTTTTCAAGGAGGTTGGGGGTGTGGACATTTAGTTTTTGATGTGAAGTTTGACTTTTATGCTCTACAAGAAGGTAAAACAAAAGTCTCGGAGTGAGTTGAGAGTTAGAGTAGAATAAAAGTGCGCATGAATATCATTTCGTAACAAAACAATTTCTAAACAAAATGATTTTTTTTTTTCTGTGTCCGAAAACAATTTCTCGAGTATTTGAGGGCGTTTGATAAACCGTCCGAAATTCTATTCCTAGAGTAGAAAAGAATATAAATGCATTTGATAAAAAAAAAAAAAATTTTTGTTCTCAAATAATATTTTGAATTATTTTTTTTTTTCTAATAATATTTTAATAATATTTTGAATTGTTTATTTTTTTCAAGAATTAACTTTTTTACTTCTTGTTTCTCTTCCAAACTGCTTTCTAAGACAAATTTTTGCAAAAATGTGCCTCGAAACAAAAGGTTTACTAAACGATTGCTCCCAAACTATTTCTGAGAACAAAAGAATATAAATTTTCACTGTTTGACACATTGCCAAACGGGTCCTAAGATCAAAAACAAAACTTATTTCTTTGAGAAAACCCAATTAGATCGTCAAGAACTTGTAATTTGAATTTTTTTTTGGTTAAATTTTTGAATTCGTTCACAAGTTATTAAAATAATATGTCGCGCAGCCCTTCACACGAGAAAAGAAAACGAGCCAGTGATAAGACGGTACACTTTTCGGTTGTTTTCTTCGATACTTATGTTAACTGACCATCGATTTGCACATGCGGACATCCCAGGAATTCGCACGCCTCTAGAAGCAGGGTCTAAAAAATGAAAAGAAAACATAAATATTTATCTCGTGAAAATTAAAGAATTTATAAAATATTTTCCTAAAAATCATGATGCAATTAAATCATTCCATTAATCCCGTATAACATAACTTAAAGAAATGCTAGTATGGCTTTTTTTTTTTACTATTATCTGTTCTATGTGAAGATGACGTGGTTAAAACGCGAAACATAATGTTGTAATGGCAATGCTTTGGTCCAAAACCGATTTTTTATACAAATTTCATTTTAATTAAATTAAAAAAAGCTAAATAAAAAAATAAAAAAAAGGAGGAGAAGAGTTAGAAGAGCCCTTGTCACTTGGTTTCCAACTCTTCTTTTTTTTAAAAAAAAATTTAGCTCATTATTTTAATTTAAATAAAATTTATATAAAAAAATCAAATTAGACCAAAGCAATGTCGTTTTAGCCATTTCATCACCACATAAAAGAGAGAAAATATTAAAAAAAAGCTATATCAGCATTTTTAGTTAGCCTAGTTAAACGGAGTCTATGGAATAACTTAATCGCACTAATTCAACAAGTTTTACTATTTGATTGCACTTTTTACGAGTTTTAAGATTTAATTGCATTTTTATAATAAGTTTTAGGACTTCTGATACACTTATTTCTAACATGAATAAATACTTTATTGAGGATTATACAAAAACATCAATAAAAGCGTATATAAATTTGGAAAAGAAGAGAGAATGACTTCTAAAAATATGGACGAAATGACAAATTTTAAGATGGTGTGTTGCTTCCTACTAGTTCAATCACTTTGTCCACGGTAAATCAAGTCCATTGACAATTTACCTAATATACAACTAGTTAATTTCAGAATATAGTAGGGAGAAGTTAATTGGGCTGACATTGTAAACTTGTATCATCCTTATATTCACTTGATTCATCACGTGTGTAGAATGTGCACATCAATCAAGAGGAGGTGAATTGATTATTTTAGAAACCTTGAAATTTTTTTTTTTTTCACAAAATAGTGCATAGAATGTGCACTTGTGCCGTAAAATTACCAAACAAAACTCGAAAGAGTTTAAGGGATTAAAGAAGTACTGATCAGATTTATAGTGGTTCAATCTTCCACTTGGCTTACTCCATTTTCCCAGCTCTAACGATTTCAACAAGGCCATAACCTGCTACGTAATTCTCAAGCTGTTACGGCTCGTACAAAACGTGTTAATTTCTAGTCGAAACTTCTAGAAATGCATATACAGACTCTAGCATCTCTCACGACACTCTATCACTCCTTTTCCATCATTACAAATTTTCAAGCTCTTTATATAGAATAACAATCAGAAATTCCTTTACTTTGATAAGTGCCACCCACCACTTTGATCAATAGAGGAAAACAAGAGATTCCATTCAATGGAGAGAGCGTCGATCGTGAGCTTCATAAGCGTCACCTGCCACTTTGATCTATTCTTTTTAAAGACTTCTAAACTTAAAATAAGCGTTGAAATCTTTATCGAGTCACGTACCCGTTGGTCCGACCTTCATTGGTCATCAGAATGTCCTGCTTTGCATTGAAAGCCATTTCTAAAGTCAAGACACTCTGCTTCTTCTAACACTCTGCCTGACATCTCTTCTCCTTATCCAAGAACGGAAAAACAAATCCGATTTACTCCAAGCTACCTTTAGCGGATTCTAATACCCGAAGACGATTGTGAAACACCAACTTGAGTCCAATTCAAATCGATAGAAGGCTCGGTGCACTCAATCACGGCTTTTGCGAGTCTAGCATCAGACAGGTCACAAAACGGGCCACCTAATTCAAGAATCGGTTTTCGATCAAAACAAAAAAAGAATTCAAGAATCGGTGCATGCATGAGATCTATGTGCGATTGATTAGGGGCTGTTGATTACGCTTGCTTTTTGGACGAGATTGTATCCTGATTGTATCTTACCAGAAGCATCGACCTTAACAATTGGGGCATGATGAAAACGCGTGCCAAATTCTTGTTGGATCTTTAAAGATTAGCCAAAACTCTTGCAATCTAATCATGTCGCTCGCTCCAATTCTCATTGGCCGCACGATTTGCCAAATTTCCCTAGCTCAGTCACTAGGAGAAAACTAGACAATCGGTCTTGAATTTATTGTGCGGATGTCAATTCAGTCATAAAACTTTTCGATTTTATCGATTTAGTCTAAATCCTTATGCGAAATTCCAATGTAGCCGGAATTACCATCGTGGCGGCCCAATCATCGAGCAAAGATTTAAAAATAAAATTGGCAAAACCGAAATGTTTAGTATACCATACAATAGGTTTCAGGTGTGATTGAACAATTTCTCCTTATCATTAGTGGGCAACTTTTGAGCGAAAATCGGTCTTAATCTTGTGTCGGAGGACATCCCGAGCCTGTCCTTCGATTCGTATCCAATTGGATAGGACCTCGAAGCAGCCCAAGCCGAGTAAAAGTCCCGTGAAACACATTGAATGCTTTGAGAATTCCGTACATTGATTTCGTTTCCTCTCCATTCTCGTGAACCCTATAATTAGCTCACTTCAATGCCCGCACCAACCTTGTTCAGTCTCATCCTCTATCCCCCTCCTTATAACAAGGCCCACGCACGGTTCAATCAAAGATCACTCTCTCCAACCGCTTTCACTTCCTTCGTCCTTCCCACAAAGATGAGACTCCATCCCTTCCTACCAAATTTGGTCTTCGCGGTCGCCATCCTCTTCCGTCTGGTACCTCTCGCGGCGCCGTTCACCGTGATACCCTCGGACTCCGGCCTAGTCGACGCCCCTCAGAACGGGCTGAAGAGCGGGGCCAGGACCGACGCGCGGGAGCAGGAGGCCGTCTACGACGTCATGCGCGCCACGGGGAACGGGTGGGCCACGGACATCGCCGACGTGTGCCGCGGCCGGTGGCATGGCATAGAGTGCATGCCCAACAAGGACGACGTGTACCACGTCGTCTCGCTCTCGTTCGGGGCGCTGTCGGACGACACCGCGTTCCCGACCTGCGACCCGAACCGGTCCTACATCTCGCCGTCCGTGACCAAGCTCCCTCACATCAGGACCTTGTTCTTTTACCGTTGCTTCAGCTATAATCCTCAGCCAATCCCAGCATTCTTGGGCCAACTTGGCTCCACGTTGCAAACCTTGGTGCTCAGAGAAAATGGGCATGTGGGTCCAATTCCTAGTGAAATTGGGAACCTAACCCGCTTGAGGGTCCTTGATCTCCACAAGAACAACCTCAACGGTTCGATACCGGGTTCCCTGGGCCGGGTCACCGGTTTAAGGTCGCTTGATTTGAGCGGAAATAGACTGACCGGGTCGATACCGGGCTTCGGCTTCCCGTCCTTGAGTGTACTAGACCTGAACCAAAACCTCTTAACCGGTCCAATTCCATCAACCCTAGGAACATGCCTCTCATTGATCAAAATTGACCTCAGCCACAACCATCTCACTGGTCCGATCCCCGAGTCGATCAACCATCTCCGAGACCTCATTTTGCTGGACTTGAGCTACAATCGCCTTTCGGGTCCATTCCCCGACTCGCTCGAGGACATGACTTCTCTCGAAGCGCTCGTACTGAAAGGAAACCCGATGGAATCCGTAACCATACCAAATGACACCTTCGCAGGCATGAACGTTCTTACCATTCTAGCACTGTCAAACATGAACCTGCGTGGACCCATCCCCGAATCACTAGGCCGGTTGCCGAGCCTGCGCGTGCTCCACCTCGACCGGAACCGCCTGAATGGCTCGATACCGGAGAGCTTCCGGAACTTGAGGAGCATCGCGGAGTTGAGGCTGAATGACAACCAATTGACGGGGCCAATCCCATTCGGGAGAGAGATGGTCTGGAGGATGAGAAGGAAACTGAGGCTCTACAATAACTCAGGACTCTGCTACGATGCTGGCAGTGGCTTTGAAGAAGGTTCGGACGCTTCTTACGATGCAGGCGTTGGCTTGTGCGATGATGCCACAGCAAGAAGTGGGTCCGCAAGGACCGTGCAGCATATGTCTGAAGGCAACGATGGGGACATGACAAGAACAGTTCAGGCGTCATCATCGGTCGAAGCCCACCGTCGTCGTTCTCTACTGGTTTTGCCTCTGGTCTTGATGACTTCGGTTGTATTTATTCCACTTTTGTCGTAGAGGAGTGTCTGGAGCCTGTATAATACATCGTCATACAATTTTTAATTGTTTTATGAAGCTGACGACTGTTGACTATTCCTAAAGAAGAACCATCTACGAACGATTTAGTTTTCAATTTCGAACTTTGGTCTTCGAGATGACGATAGGATCATATGAGATTTTTCTTTTCAACACTCTCCGATACGTTGCAAGGCAATACCCCTAGACCAGTGATAGGGTGTGTTTGACAACACATTTGCAAAGCCCTTGGAGCAAATGCAAATGTGTCTGGCAAATATTTTTTGGAGCCCATTGGAAAATGCTAACATTTCCAACGGCCTTTTAGCTCAAGACGGCTTCGGACCTGCTTTGGAATGTTCGCTTTCTCAACATGCAAAGGCTTGAATTAATGAACTTTTTTGAATTTCCCGGTAAACATTATGCACGTTAAAAAGATGTGAATGCATTCTTTTTTGGCTAAGGGATGTCAATACACTCTAAAATTACTACTGTGATTTGCGTTTCCAAGGGAAAAAGAAATCCAGTCAATTTTGTTGGGCTTTTGAAGAGGCTTTATATACAAATACAAAGGGAAAGTTCAAGATAGGTCCAATGTTGGGTCTGCACCAGCAGGTTTTGCCATTGCTGATTGGTGTATCATGCCCCTAATTGGGCCTTCTTCGGGACAATTATGGGCCCTGCAAAAGCATGAATTCAATAGTATTCCTCTTCTTCAAAACAAAAAGAAAATAACTAAATAAGGATATATACACTTTCAATAGAATTTTGTTTTTTCAGAGGTTGCTGATCTTTGTCTTTGTGTGGCAGCTGTAAAAGAAATAATAATAATAGACGAGTAAATTTCGAAGATCAAAGAAATACCCATAAACCAATTTGAAGACAATTTTCGAATTCATCACTTTCCTGTTAAGATTATGTGCATAAACACAACGAAATAGAGTATAAAGGCGAAAAAGAAAAATCAAGACACAAAATTTATTCTGATTTGCCCTTAACCTAGGGCTACATCCAGCAGATAAATCACATTATAATTATCATATCTCACATTTCTATTACAGCTCTCAATAACAAAAGAAAGAGATTATATATAGGCGGGCCCGAGAAAGCCTTAGGTTACTCGATAACTATTCATGGACTCAAGTCCAAACTATTAATAAAATATAGCCCAAGTTATAAAACCCTCTAGTGGCCCGAATCTGCTGGCCCCCTGCACCCCCCTCGCCCGTTCACCGGAGAGCATGATCCCTCGTGCTTTCGTGTGAATGAAGAGTACGAATCACATCCCAATTTTTTCTTGTAATAAAAGCTAGCCGGCAAGTTAAATAAAGAAAAAGTCCAAATGGATGAAAAAGAGAAGAATTGCACTAGCTTGTCTGGATTTCACAGCTTTTGTCTTGCTTGTAAGTTTGGCATGGACACCGAGGATAGCGCGATAGAATGATTTAGGGCAGTTTTTGTCTTGTAGGAAACCTATAATATTTTTGTGCACTTTTTTCTGACATCAATCATTGGTAGGCATACCAGCCCAGAGACTTTGGAGCCTTGTGCAATAAGTGGTTGGGCATCGAAATATGCCATCAGCTTGCTGCTCTGCAAATCCAAGATAAGTCCCACTTTGCTAAAAAAAAGAAAAGAAAAAGACGAAATCTCACAAAGCCAAAGGAGTCTTGTAAAATACTCAATGGTTTTCAATTTTTTTTAAATAATAAATTAATTTGTAATATTGACATCAACAAATGCACAATTTAAACAAATCCGTAGTTGAAAACTATAATTTTCGGGCATCGAAGCTGGAATTAAGCTCTGAACCCTAAATCCTATGGACTTACTGAGCTTCGCAGTACTTACGAAAGTTTCCAAGATATTCATCAAGTCCTTGTACACTCTTGTCATTTTCGTGTACTTTTAGAAAGATCTGATTGAATCTCTTCACCCACCTCCCACCCCCAATGTCCTTATTATTCTCCAGAACTTGCTTAGAGTGATGAGAAAGCATTTATAAACCGGATAACCAGACAAAGTTGAGCAATCATGTCTTATTCATTGCTTTGTTATGTTAAAATAAAAAAAGGAATCCTATTTTGAAGTTTCTAGGTAAGTAATGGCAGAAACGACAGAGATATATGTACCTATAAATAGTTGACATTTTTGAAATTTCTTATTTATTTGTTTCACAAAAAATGAATGATTGTGAAAATATTTTCCAAAAACTAATCACTCATATCGCTATAAATGATCAGTTAATAAAAATATTTTTATTGTCAATAATAATTTTTGTCAATATATTTTCGTGTACGATGGAAATGTTTTTTTGTTCATCAATTTACATAACAAATACAAGCAGCCATTTTTATGAGGATGTTTTTCAAATTATTTATTTTCCTCGAAACAAACGGACCCATAATTACATAACTAAGTGCCCATCTAGCACCTTTTTTGAGTCTCAAAAACATTTTACTTTGGGTCAAGTGTATTCTTACCAACTAAAGAAAAACATCCATTTGGAATTTATATAAAGATGTAATTGTTAATAAGTTCCCTAAAACTAAAATTATTACTATTGGCTGGCAGCTGATCACCGGCGTTAACGTGGACAACTTTTAATAATATTTTAATATATTTTAATTTTTTTTTTTTCCCCCTCCTTCCTCCAGTAGGTTCTTGGCCACTAAGCGAGGCTCGCCCTTGCATGACGATGAAGGTGAGCCTTGCCATGGTGGGTGAGACCGACCTCCCCAAACCTCGGCCCGGTCGATCGGGTGGGGTGGTGTGCCTCCTCGACCGGCCAAGCAAGGTCGACCTTGCCGGCCCCTGGCGAGGCTCGCCCTCACTAGTGATGGCGGCGAGCCTTGCCTAGCAACCAAAGTGACGCCGACCTCACCAAATCCGTGAGGTTGGGCCTACCCCAACCATGGTGAGGCTCGAGCCCTTGCCAAAGACCTTTATTGGCACCGAAGTGCAGGGCCTCGAGCCTCCCCGCCCATGGCGAGGCTCGCCGTCACCGTAAGGGCGAACCTCGCTAGTGGTTAATCGCCGGGTCCGGGCGACCGTTGGAAGAAGGAGGAGGGAGGAAAAAATTCAAAAAAATATTAAAATATTATTAAAAGTTATCTACGTCAGTAAAATTCGATCAAAATTGACTGGAAGGACTGAATTGGCACAAAGACAAAAAAGTTTAGGACTGAATTGGCATTAATACAAAATGTTTAGGACTTAATTGGTACAAAAAAAAGGTTTAAGACTAAATTGGCACAAATACAAAAGGTTTAGGAATTTTTTGACACTTTTCCCGTAATTCTTGAATTATGCAATCATTATTGCAATGTGGGCCTACATTTCAGCTCATCTCTGCAAAAAAAAAAATGAGGACTTCAAAGTAAGGATATGGTGGGTAATGTATAAAGTAGAGAAAAGATACGGTTTAATTAATTATATTATCTCCTCTTTTCTCAGCCAGAAGAGAAAGCGGAAGAGATCTTACTTTAAGGAGCACGAACGTCCACCGTAAAAGATAAAAAAGATAAGCCAATGAAATAAGAAAGGATTAATACCACGAAAAATTCTAAACTGATATATTTATAATAAATTTATCAAAAATTAATCTTTTGATCACAAAAAATCTAAACTGGTACACATGTGATAATTTTATCTCGAACTAATTTTTTGATCACGAAAAACCTCAAACTGGTATACACGTGACAATTTTACCACGAACTAATTTTTTGACCACCAAAAATCCCAAACTGGTACACATGTGACAAATCTACCATACGTTAGTTTTCGTTAAATTTTATAATCAAATTGCTGAGTTTGATAACACATGGTAGTTGACGGGTGTATCAGTTTGGGATTTTACTCCTCTGTTTGTCACAAGTTTATGAATATATGGTTTTTCATGATATTTATCCAATTTAAAGGAGGGTAAATTTGTCACAAGTGTACCGATTTGAGGTTTTTGATAGTAAAAAAAAAATTAGTTCGGGATAAATTTATCACAGACACACCAATTTGGGATTTTTGGTAGTCAAAAAATTAGTTCAGAGTAAAATTGTTACGTGTGTACCGGTTTAGTATTTTTCATGGTCAAAAAATTAGTTTTGGATAAATATATCACAGATGTACTAATTTGGGGTTTTTTATGGTCAAAAAATTAGTTCGGGGTAAAATTGTCACGGATGTATCAGTTTGGAATTTTTCGAGGTATTAACCCAATAAGAAAAATATATGTCCATTGGGTGAATTATTTATTTAATTTGAATTGAATGGTTTAAGTAATTGCGTTAATCGAATATTAATTAATACCCGTAACCATATTTGTCCTTTCTAACGTCCGTTCAATCAAGCCCTACACAATTCAATGGAATTATTTGTCGGTCGCAATCTCCAGCAAAGCTTTTCATTATCTTGCCTTGCCAATTTATCCGTGCAATTAACGAATTAAATTCTTCATTATATTTCCAAGCACGTTTCTCTAGTGAATTTTTTTTCCCCATTTGATATTTTAATTAGGGAATCATTTCCCCAAATGAATAAGTTGAGTATTTTTCATTAACAATTTATCTTGAATCTAATCACTCATCCCATTGAAGAACTCAAAGGTTTTGGAACAACATTGTAGGATTCGGACCAAGTTGACCGCAGGTGATGTTGTTTGGATTAAACTAAGTTATTCCTTAAATAGAACAAGTGCTGCACTAAGATAATAGACATTGCCCAAGAAAAATTTCGAGAAAAATGCTAATTTTTGGTTCCTCAAAAGGAGGAAGTGAGTGTTGTGTTAGCCACTCAAGAAGCACATAGCCCAACAAGATACCTGCTCCGTCCTTCTTTGTGTGTTTTTTTTTTTTTTCAAATTTTATACTTTTTTTTAACTTTTTGGTGTCGTTTGGAAGACCAAGTCTTCTAGCCAAAACCAATCAAATGAGAGGGTTTAAACAATCAAATTGGGATTACTTTTTCCTCCTCACATTGGCAATAAGACAAATTAGCTTTCTTGGAGCATGTTAAAATGGATTATCTCGTTAAAAAGGAGATCATTTGATGTTTTAAGCTAGTTCTCTCTAAATGAATAGTTCGAGTGAAAATCGAGCTTGAGATTTCACGCTTTATAAAGTGTAAGATCTCATTTATTTTACCATTCAACTGACCTTCGAGTTTTAACAAATGGATTTCACTGGTCAATAAGATGTAGATCAAGAATGTTTCTTGAATCCCAATAATAGTAGTTGCATGGTGAAATCTCTAATAATCCGCATGTGATTACCTCACTTCTACATATAACAAAGACACTAGGCATGCAAAGACCACTCTAATCTAGGAATCAATGCTATCCCACATCTCAAATAATGAATCTAGCCTTTGACCTACCTAAAAAACGGGACATCGGAATTGAATACAATCGCGAGAATGTAACGGTGCACTTCATTAAATATGGAATTATTATATAGAGATAGCTAAGCAAACAAATCACGCGGACATTATGCTCTATTCATCCCCGAACTATTTCAGGAGTACAAACTCGAACCCTCAAGATCCGATTTAACAAATTTCAAATTTTAAAAATCCTTGGGACCAAGCTGTGAAGAAGATTGTGCCCACCCGCAAACCAAAATTCTCACCAAGGACAAGTAAAAAAAAAAGGAAGAAAAAACCAATAATGAACCGAGCCGAACCTCAAAATTGGTTTTATGTCATTGCACAACAGGTACAGATGTGATTAAAAATTAAGGACGGGGGCCCAATTGGGGGGGGGTGCAAATTTGAAAATTGAAATCAGCTTGACCGGAAAAACCAAAACTTCTGGAGAGAGAAAGAGAGAGAGAGAGACTTTGGCTTACGCACTTTCTTTGTCCAGCGAAACAGAGGCGCTTGCGCGACATTCGCTTGTCTCTGCTTTTTTCCGAGGAGAAGGAAAGAAAGCGGGCAAGAAAGAACGAAAGACGAGCGAATGTGGAGCGCGGTGTTGCTTTCGGGAGGCTCACGCTTGGCATCTCCTCGTCGGTTACGGTTGCTTCGCTTTCTCTCTCTCTCTCTCTCCTCCGCTGACCCGGCTCCGTTCTAGAGAGAGAAACGGCAAGGAGGGAGGGGGCCTGTCACAAGCTAGCTAGCCTGCTCGGGCAGAGGGAGGAGCCGAGAGAGGGACAGAGGAGAGAGAGAGACAGAGACGGAGAGACAAAGGGGAAGTGAGTTTTGATTGGTGGGTGGGTGCTGAAATGGCGTTTTGTCCCTTGTTCTGTTGTGGGAAGGGACTGGATCGGTGAGTTCGCCCGCTCTTTTTTCTGTGATGGATTGCTGTGCCGGTTCTTGGAGCTCGCGGGTCGTGCGATTTCGGGGTCCTTTTGATTCGTCTGCTGGTGAATTTTGATTGCGGATGAACCGTGCTCTGTTGTTGATTTTCCTTTTTGCCCAAGTCAAATGTGATCTAGGATGGTTCAGATTCTTGATCCGATTCGGATTTCGCTGATTGTTACATGGGTGTTTGAGAAAAGTTCTGTTTTGATGCTCTGTCTAGTGTCCAGTTGCTAGTCGAAGCTGGAGATGACCAATTTTATTTTTTATTTTTTGATTGGAGAGGACCATAGACAGAGACAAATTAAGCTTAACAGCTATTGTTTGACTCGATTGAGACGAACGGCACTTGTATTGTGATTGTCCCATTTACATGTTGATATCTTGATTTCTCTGGAGAGGTGCTTCTATATTGTACTTCTGGGTTTCCTTAGCGGTGTAACAATGGTCTGATGTTGTGAGTTGCATCACAGAAATCAACGGGGCAAGAAGCAGCCGACATGGAGGATATTCTCATTGAAGGAACTGCATTCAGCTACGAATAATTTTAATTACGATAATAAGCTTGGAGAAGGTGGTTTTGGCAGCGTTTACTGGGGACAGCTATGGGATGGATCTCAAGTAATAGCCAATTGCTTCATTCAAATTCGCTGTGATTATGTTGATTTTGTATTGCTATTTGGTTATGCCTATCCATTCTTGGATTCCTTGCAGTGAAAAATTCTAAATTATGGGGCACCAAATTTCTTGCTCAGTAGAAAATGCATTGTTCTGGATGAAGCTTTCCCAAAGTAATTAATCTTGACCAGTGAAGTCCTGTACATTTTGACTTTTGTCTAGGACGTCGAACTAGATGAAGGACAGCAACTTTGGTAGAGTCTGAGTTATAACGTGTGATAGTTTTGGCCACTTACAAAGTGTGGTGTAACTGAACTCCTTTATTTTGACTAGGGCTCTTGGTGGTGATTGTATCTGGCTAAGACGACTAGGGAGATGGAGCACTATGTAGTTCTCTGAGATTTAACTCCAAAGATCTCTACATTCCTAGGATGTGATTAATTTTTTTGGACTTTGCTAGTATGACATCCTGATCAATAGTCAACTGAAATCAGAGTTTTCCTTAGGAGTTTTCCTCAACATTGGAAAAATTATGAAGTGTGTAAAAATTGCACAACCTTTGAGAGGGAGGGTATGAACTCTTTAGTAGCCCTCTTCTCTGATTTCCCTCCTCCTCCTCGTTTTTCTTTTTCTTCTAGTGACATTGACGGCTCGTTGCCTATGGGAAAGAGATCCTTTCTTTTTGCGTGCTTTTTCAGTGTGCATGTTCAATCACCATCAAAAGAGATCCTTTCTTTTTTGCGTCCAGACATTACCATGGATTTTAACTCTCTGCACCCGTGTTTTACTCCAAATTTTCATATTTTATGGAGTAGCTTCTATTCTTAAAGTGAAATATTGGCAGATTGCTGTAAAAAGGCTGAAGGTCTGGAGCAACAAAGCAGAAATGGAATTTGCTGTTGAGGTTGAGATACTGGCAAGAGTACGGCATGACAATTTGCTTAGCCTTCGTGGCTATTGCGCGGAAGGGCAAGAGCGTCTGATTGTATATGATTACATGCCAAATTTAAGCTTACTCTCCCACTTGCATGGGCAGCACTCGTCAGAATGCCTTCTTGACTGGAAGAGGCGGATGAATATTGCAATAGGTTCTGCTGAGGGAATTGCGTAAGCTTTGAGCAATCCTGCCTGTCTTTTTATGTTCGATTTAAACCCTTACGAAGGCGTTGAATGACCACTTTGGCTCTATAATTAAGCTAAACTACTGATATTTATTTCATTATATTCTTTCTTTTTGTAAGATGGTTCTGCTTCTACCATATCAAAGATCTACATGAAGTTCTATAATTCGAGTCAAAGATGATCAAGTCTTGTAGTTCGAGAATAGAATATTGTTTTAACTATGGCTCTGTATAGAGGTGTCATCAACTGCTTATATTTTTTCTTTTGTCAATCTAGGTATCTTCACCACCATGCAACCCCACATATCATTCATCGGGACATCAAAGCCAGCAATGTTTTGCTGGATTCTGATTTCAAGGCCCGAGTTGCTGATTTTGGTTTTGCAAAGTTCATTCCAGACGGTGCGACGCATGTAACAACCAGAGTTAAGGGTACTCTTGGCTACTTGGCCCCGGAATATGCTATGCTAGGGAAGGCATCGGAGAGCTGTGATGTGTATAGTTTTGGCATTCTATTGCTTGAGCTTGCCAGTGGGAAGAAACCCCTCGAGAAACTGAATGCCACTACAAAGCGTACGATCACTGACTGGGCTTTACCACTGGCCTGTGAAAAGAAGTTCAGCGACCTGGCAGATCCAAGGATTAATGGAAAGTATGTGGAGGAAGAGCTTAAGCGAGTTGCGCTCGTCGCTCTAATATGTGCTCAGAGCCAGCCAGAGAAGAGACCCACCATGCTCGAGGTGTTGGAGCTTCTGAAGGGTGAAGCCAAAGATAAAGTAGCCGAACTAGAAAATCACGAGCTCTTCAATGGGCCAAAGCCTGGAGAATATAATGACGAGTTATCGGTCGCTGAGGACAGTTCGGACTTCATCTTAGAAGATAAGGAAGGGAACAAGGAGGTCAAGGAGGAGATTACAGCAGAAAATACAAATCCTAATGCGTGAAGCTATTCGGCCTGAGAAGTTGTGTATTGAAAATTGAACCTCTATTGCTTGAGACTTAAACTGATGCAGGTTGACACTGGCTGTGTTATTTATTAGATCTGCCAGGAGAGACGCTGCTCAGTGGATCTGATAGATTGGTTTTTTGGGGTGGTTTGACATTCGTGTTTACCATTTTCCTCTGCAATGTCCTTGTTTTTTCGGTTCTTTGAATGATATTGACTGCTTATCTCGTGGGTTAGGGGAATTCCAATTTAGTGTAGAAAAGCTAGAACGACAGGTTACTTTCTTAATTATCACCCGGTGTACCTTGTGTATGCAATCTCTTGTTCTATCATTGGGAATGTTCAGATACATGGAATAGCGTTGTTGAGGTTCTCTTGTTTGTTCTGCAGGTGAGCTTTGTGGCTTATCTGCTTCGAGATAAATCTGTTTTGTGCTTCTGACAAGCGCTTAAATATTGTTCCACCACTATCTGCAGTTAAGTTTATATGCTGTATTTGTTCGACCCTTCAGGCGAAGTGGCACGGGCCTATGCAGGTTCAGGTTATAGACACTCCCCACAGGAGGTTATGTCCTTCCTCATTACTTGTTATGTCGATCTCACCCATGCAAAGCCGACTGTTAAGCGAAGGAGGTAATTAGAGCATACCCTGTTGGGCGAAAAGCCCATGGGCCCCACAAAATCTAAGAAGTTCTCAGACTCTCCCTCAATACCGCAACTTACTAGCTACTCTGAGGATCATTTTACCCCAAGTTTTGCCAACAAAGTTAGCCACTTATTACTCAGTTATTGTGCCACATCTTGATTTTCAACCATATGTTTAAACTATGCAATTATATTATACATGGGATCATTTATTAACTCTAACCTATGAATGCTCTTAAATGATTGCAACTCCAATGAAGCTTCTCATTCGTGTACTTGCCTTGGCCGAATTATACTCTCTTTCTCTTCCTCTTTCATAACCACGTATCACTCATTCATGTTGCCATGTCTCCAAAATTCCCAACCATATGTTTTAACAAGGGAAAATGACACAAAGAGTCCATAAATTTTGATTTAATATGTAATGTGGTTCATGAACTTTTAATTTGTTCAATGTAGTATCTGAACTTTAACCCAATGTGTAATGTGGTCCTTGAACTTTTATTTGTTCAATGTGGTCTCTGGACTTTTGGTACATATTTGATTTAGTCCCTGAACTACATGAAAATGTTCAATGTAGTCGTTCCATTAATTCAAGTTTAGGGATTATATTGAACATTTTTATATAGTTCATGGATTAAATTGAATATGCACTAAAAGTTCAGGGACCACATTGAACAAATTAAAAGTTCAGGAACCAAATTAAATAATAAGCTAAAGTTCGGGGACTACATTGAATAAATTAAAAGTTCAGGGACAAAATTACATATTGAGCCAAAGTTAATGGAATTTTTGTGTCATTATTCCTTTTAACAAAGTGATGGCATCATCCATGACATCACTTTAACCTTGGTTAGTCAATACATTTAATGTAAGAAATGTGAGACTTATTCCTCGTTTCCTTTCCAACCATCGTCTTTCTTCGAATGATATCGACTGCTTATCATGTGTGTTAGGGATGTTCCAGATTACTGAAGAAAAACTAGAACGACAGATTGCTTTCTTGATTATCACCTGGCGTACGTTGTGTATGCGATCTCTTCTTCCATCACTGTGAAGACGGCGTTCTTAAGGTTCTCATGTTTGTTTGGCAGGTTTGCTTTGTGACTTATCTGCCTCAAGATGAATCTGTTTTGTGCTACTGATTTGCATTCAAGATTGTTCTACCACAATCTGCCGTTAAGATTACATATGCTGTGTTTGTTCGTCACTTCAGGCAAAACGGTGCGATCCTATCCGTGTTCAGTTTATAGACACTTCACAGGAGGTTATGTCCCTCTTTACATGTTATGTAGATCTCACCCATATGAAGCCTACTGTTAAGTGAAGGAGGTATGATTCTAGGTGAACGGTGATGTAGTTCATGGAAAGTAGAATGATCCGGATGTTCAATGAATGAGGCTAGCAGAAGTACATTTCGAACACTGTAATAATGATATTATCTTGTGGAATAGAGTATGAGAAGTGTAATTTAGATGAACAAAATCAAGCCAACCAGCCATGGCATAATTGCACATAAGAAAGCAACATTTATGGTTTGTGACTCCGTATATTCATTGATAGTTGCTAATCGAACGATTTCGGTTGGATCAACACACAACCGCACATTTCTCAGTAATCTGTCCTAAGTGATTATGATTTTCTTCGCAACTTAAAAAGCATAACTAGTACAATTAAGATTCTCATTATCAAGCAACGAGCCTACACTAAATCTTATCACAACGCGAGTTTCGGAGGAGAACTATTTCCTTAGAAAAGACAGAAAAGGAAAAGGCCCTCATATGGGAGATGTAATTTCTGCTCATGTATTTTTATTGTTTTCACCACTTTTAGTGGAGTCTCGACGAGGCGGATTGCCCATCACCGCACCTTTCTGACCTCGTGCTTCTTGTGCTGCAACAATCCATGCCACGGCGCAAGTCGTTAAACGGAGAGACAACTTGCTAGAGTAGGGCAAAATCGGAACCTGCAGATCGGCGGAGCTCTCAGGGAGGAAGTTGAAGGTCGTGACCAACAGCAGGCAACAGATGAGGGTGGTGAGTGGAGAAGAAGAGGAGGAACGAGCCTTGCTTATTGCCATCCTTTTAGTTCTTTAACTTGTTATGGAACTGGATGCGAGATGGTAAAGCACTCTTTGCTATTTATAATAACGGCAAGACTTATGGTCAACAAAGAAGAAGGATGAGATACAAGCATATAAAGTTGTTTACAGCCGAACCAGACAAATGCTGGTTATTTAATACCCAACCCACTCTATTTGGGTCTTATTTTCATAATCTTTGGACGGGCTCTCATTTTCGCATTGTGACTATGGTTGAACTCTCATGGTCATAAAGATTAATTATTACTGCTTCCATTTTCCATCCACTTTCCCTTTGCTCTTCTTGTCATATTCGAAACATAGTCTTACGAAAAGAAAAACGCCTCCGATAATTAACCATCCGATTCTTATACCGCATGTTTGATAAGTGGGCATAGTTTGGAATTGGTATTTCTATACAGAGTGACTCCCCTATATATCACAGTCCCATAATGATGGTCATCAACATCTTGGGCATCTTGTGATGCAACGATCCTTGCCACGGCACGAGCCGAGAAACAGGGAGAGAACTTGCCGGAGCAGGGCAAAACTGGAACTCGTGGATTGGCGGAGCTCAGAGGGAGGAAGCCAAAGGTCATGACCAGCATTGGGCAACAATGAGGATGATGGGAGAAGAAGAGGAGGAAAGAGCATTGCTTATTGCCATCCTTTTTAGCCCGGCAACTATCATGCCAGTGACTAGCGAGGGTCGCTGGCCCTCGCTTGTGGCTGGCAAGGGTCGGCACTTGATAGAAAAAAAAAGGAAAAGAAAGAAAGAAAACGAAAAAAAGAAAAAAAATTGTACAAATTTGGTCACATCAGCCTCGGTTGTTCTACGTGGCGCTACCGGCATCTACGTCAGTAATTTCCAGTTAAAATTGACCGGATTGATTTAATTGACAAAATGTGAAAATGTTTAGGACTTAATCGATAAAATTGAAAGATTTAGGACTGAAATAACAAAAGTGCAATATGTTTAGAACTTTTTGGACAATTCTTCCTATTTATTTTATTTCCACTCCGTCAATGGTTAAGTCAATCAAGGTTCCTTGGTCGATTAGTCGATCTTCATTTGTCGACATTTTGCTCCAAGAGTTAATTGCGCCATTGACAATCTCTATCGGCAAAAACTACCCATAGGTTTGTCGACCAACGCCTCTCAACACTTGGTGATTTCTTGCCTCTATCTCTTCTAATCCGGCCTCTGCTAGCCGAGTCATCGATTGGGGATTTGGAGATTTTTTGGCGTCAACAGTTATACAACATTATTTTGAAACCGAATGCAGACACGACTTACGATGAGTAAATCTCATATTAATTCTTTTCGAAACAAAAAAAAAAAAAAGCTTTCAAGAGTAAATATACTCACAGTATAGAAACAACCGCCCAGAATGAACACCGAGGCTTCATTACCATACGTGTTTAGCAAATATCGATATGCGTATAAATGCGTATAAATGAGTTTGCCTTTGTGATAAATGGGTAAAAAGGAAATTAATACAAAATGAACTTGATAATCAACATAAAGTTCCAAAATCTGACAACACTAAAGTCCCCATATAATATCGGTAATGGAACCCCAGTAGTAGATATGCTCAGTGGACATCTTGGGCATTGGAACAACAATTGTTGCTTCTGTCGGTTTTCTCCCTAATCAATCTGCAACACAGCAATATCGATTCAAATTCACACAAAAAGTTTATACAAGGTCGTTCATTGCTGATAACTAGAAACTTTTTAAGATGAATCATCTAGCATTGCTTATGACTCTTGAGATCTTTTGCATCGGATTCTCCAGGTCCAACCTATCCTTTTTACCCACTCATTTATGAAATCTTTTTTTTTCTGACCAAAAAAAAAATTATGAAATCTTTTATGTTGATAGACTCTGGTGATAGAGAGCACACCAACACACACTCTCCTGAGAAAGTGATGACTGCATGTTTATAAATGATCCGATTTTGGCTCGAAAACAGATGTTGCAAGTTCGATTCTTGTCCTGGGGAAAGCAGAACTAAGTGGGTGGAATGTCGGTGTGTTGCCCATTTGCAAGGAGTTTAGGAGAGGGATGATGTTGGACTTGGCTGCCGTGGCTGCTCTTGGCTTTTGCTGTTCCGAGCTCTCATGTCGTGTTGTATTCATTTTCTTTGTGATTCAACGTTGCAAAGCTGGTTTTCATTGATCCACGAAGAAGACGTAAATTTCGCAAGCAGGTTTGGAAAAAAAAGATGACTAACGAAATCCAAGGAAAAGGGTGAGGCAACGATTCCTCTAAGGTAGGTGGCTCTGGCGAAGACCACGTCTTGTCTTATTTAACGTTTACTTTCTGCTTATGATTTTTAGGGACATTCTTTGACATTCAATGAAATTATAATCGTTAAAGTCTGATGTGTTGAAATTCCTTCAGATTAGATATATGTCTCAATCAATCTTTACCTATCCGTGGTGGGTTGACACGACCCGCTTCAGTATTTAATAAAACGATATACCGAGCATTGGCCTTGGTGTGAAAGAGAAGTGTCGTGTGATGCACGGTATGCATCGCAAGGTGAAGCTTATACTGGTCCAGCGGTTAGTAAGTAGGGAATGCAGTAGAGGAAACGATGAAAAGCAAGTGCAGGTGTTGAAGGGTTCATTCAAATTATGGACATTCATCTACAATGCTAAGTGAAGACATCAATCGTATATAAATATCACATTATGGTAGATGAGAGGATATGATCGTTATTCATTACGATTCATTGGGGGGTGGGGGGGTTTTAAGAGGAGGATGCAGATACCGTCAAGATACATATGGCGACTCAACTTTCTGAAAATTACCAGCTAACTGATAATGACATAGTATAGCAACATCATCGTCTGAGACTGCTTAAGAAACGTCACTAATATCTCCGAAATGGCCATTAGAATCTACTGGTGCACCCTCTTTACTTAGTTGGGTGGAAGAAGTACCTAAGCTAGTGGCATTACAACCCGGTCTTTTGAAGAATGCCCACAAGAAACTATCTTGTGCAATAGTTGCATAGTTGCAGATGCGCCACAGAATAGAGCTCAGGGTTTTAAAATTCAAGAGGATTTTTTCTAGTTATTTCCTTTTGTAGAAATTCATTTTCGTGACCAATGATTGGCTTGCTTTTCCGCGTAACAATGCATACTATTGTACCGGAAATTTTCCCCTCAGCGCGTGTTGAGATGCATTTGCTTGTGATGTTTCCAAACCAACTATATCGTGAATAGACTATCTTTATTCTGTCTTGTGGCAAGACATTATCGTCGTATTCTTATTCTCTATCAAAAGTCGCAATTTCTTTTGCATGTAAAGGCTTCTAAGTTAGGTTTTAGATGAATGGATAATGGTCTTACCATCTTTACACGGTACTAAAGTAAATTATTTTGAGCAAATATCTTTCTGTCTTCTCATTTATATCTACTTCCCGTGCTCTAACATCAGACCAAAATATGCATGAAGAGGAATGCTAATAAGCTAAGCTTAAAATGAATAGACAATAATCCCACAAAAGTTTACGGAACATCAATATTCTCATAATAGAAACAACACCAAAGGGATCGAGAGTAACTACCATGTTTATGGACTATGACGCTTGATGTTTTCTTGTTTGTTGAACATGCCATGTTTAATACAAAGGCAAGGTAAAATGCAATTGCTATTGATCTACCATCGACAAGCCAATGGTAACGTGTAGTTCTCTTGTTCAATGCGAGGCTATTTCTTAGCCGGAGCATAGTGAATTTAACTTACTGAGTGTCGACTCACTTTATATTATTTTCAGCTTTGTAGGTATGGCCATGCCACCTCCCGTCCGTTTTGGTTGTCCCGTAGAAATGCATGTTCAGGTTGTAGATATCGTCGACGTAGAGACCGGTGTCACATATCGAAAGTATAGCACGACCGCTTGAGTTCAAGTGGACGCCTTGAATGAGATGGTTCTCCATCGTTACATAGCATGGTTCGTTTTGATGGATGGAGATGTGATCGGACCCATTCAGGGGTATAGTGGACCACCCGGGGCTAGCAGAGGTGATCCGTAGTGAGATGACCAAGCTTGGAAGGACTAATCTTTTTGTTTTTGTGAAGGGATGGTAGTGAAGCTAAGTTTTAACCTAGCGATGTGAACGTATGTGAGCGAATACCGGATGAGATCCGAAGTAAGCACGTAGTAAGGAAGGCCCGTAGAAAGATGGGCTTGTAAGATAAATAACTATCATGTAAATTATGCGTGCTTGTATAATATGTTGCTTGGCTCACTTTGTGCTATCGTTATTGTTTGTTAGTTGCTTCCGCTTGTGCTTAATCAATAAAACAATAACGGGACGTTGAGACAAATCCCCAGAACCCACATGAATCATGGCCAAGCCGGGATCAAGTGCCGCGGCCTTGTCTTGGGGCGTGACAAAAAGACTACGTTGAAAAATTGCCAAACAATTTAGAACTGAATTGGCCATTGGATAATTATTCCCCCTGTGAACTCGGCACGCACGGTATGACGATGTGGAAGATCAAAAGTTTTTCTTGTTTAATTGGAATTCCCACAATCTCAAACATAACCATCGCAAAGAGAGATGATAAGCATTAAGACCATTATATTTATGGGTTTTTTTTTTTCATTTTTTTCTCTCCACGTGTAATGGACAATATGCATGTATGATATCCATATTCCTATCGTGAAAAATTAAAACTTTCAGATAATTGGACGGTCATAATAATAGTAATCTTTAAACGTGGGTTCGGTCCATCCGCGTTAAACCAAAGAATATCCTTACTATATAATTCAAAGTAAATTAATGGAGTGAAACCCACATTCTTGAGATTGAGAGATGAGCATATATCCACTCATCAAAAAGGATTCAAAAGAGTCTGTTTTAGAACTTTAAAGCAGAAAATCCATGCATAGATTCTTAATTCTTACCTTACACTCTACTTCCTAGCATCGAATTACGTGTAATCTAACTTAGACACAGGCTTTCAAATACATTAACAGATAAACCAGGAAAGAGCTTTGCAAAGTATATGATCCGCTATCAATCGTCCAAGTCAGAGACGTCCTGCAATTATGATGAAGAAAAGATGTTTACATGAGCATTTTTTAGAAACTCATAACACACTAATACACATGAGAAACATTTAGGAGCTCTCGTAGCGTAATCCTTATCCACCCAAGCCAATCACCACGTATACCTCACCTCATGAATTTCCTTTACGTTGATTTAGATCAACACCTTCTCACGTGGCAATTGGTTGGCGGATGAGAATATCATCTTTCGAGAGCATCTATAAATATATCTTAACAGACTCATTTTAAAGGAAGAAAGTACTCACGGCATCCAGGGCCGGGGATGGGTTGCTCGGGCTCGCCCAACCTGCAACACCCATCATTTCCTAAGTTTTACTTGAACCCGTTCAAAGACTTCTTGTGCTATCAAAAGTACCCATTGCCAAATTACCCTTTATGATTCGACACTTAAAAAAGTGAAACGTACTTCAAATTACAATAGTTCAGATGTCTCGATTCGACTAAGAAGAACTACCGTACTGAACTCATACATAGCAAAGAGCATAATATTGCAAAACTCGTGTTCGACTACACATCTATGACCTTTGTGTATATATCCCATGGAAAAAGCTTAGAAGTTAGAAGAAATAACTAGAGAGCAAGACTGACCTCCGCATATAGGACCCCGTGGGCGTGCGAGCCAGTGAAGGGTCATATGAATCAAGAGGAAGCACAAAATTCTGATAAGAGAGGAGGAGGAGGAGGGAGAAAAAGCAGTTTTGCCATTGCTTTGAGTTCTTTCAAGCGTTTTCCTATTTTCATGTCTATGTATATATAAGCACCACAAGACCATTAGTCATACATTATATAGTAAAATTACATTAAACTTAAATTACTTGGGACGCAACACCTGTGACTCGGTCTTTGGCTTTGAACAGGCCAACCACTAAAATGCTTCAGAGCCGGACTTAAAAGAGTAAATGGTGTTGGAAATGCTGAACTTAGGAACGCTCTGCAGAAAGGCAATGACGTAGCAACAGATGCAGATCTCCGATGTGCTCATTACTGAGTATAGATCCGGTGATTGGCCACTAATTTTGGTTTGAACAAGTTACAAATTTACTCTATAAGTGTATGGCCTCTTACTTTATTATGATGATTCATCTTGTTTTCTAGAGCTTGTTTTGTTTTGAAGATGTATGAAATTTTTCTTGGTTTGTAGTTGGATTGCATTATTTCTCTTTTATATTTACTTGAAATGAATGAAATGTTACTTTGACAATTTTTTTTTTCATTGCATTCAAACTCGAGCCACTTTTACAAGCACTCCCAAAATATTGATTACATATATCACGAAAAAAGTCGAGATCTAGGGGTTTAAAAAACGAACCATCCAAACCGAAAATTTTGGGTTGAATTTGCTTACGTTTCAAGGAGGAAGTAGAACAATGAATTTTCGATAGTTTAGCTCGATTTCAGATCGCAAAGCTGACCCGATACACATAACTTAATATGCTTCGAAACCACAGCAATCAAAGTAAATGCTAAGCACATTTACGAACATAGAAAAGGGAACCCCTAATGTGCTTAGCATTTACTTTTGCTGGCCTGTCCAATTTTCGAGCCCCATCGCCATCATCTCCGTCCTTGCCTTCGATTCTGTCGTATATGCTGATGTCGTGGTCTCTGCCGGCATCGTCATTCCCTTTGATTTGTCTGCCCTTATGCATCTCTCATACTTCACTCCGATGCCACGAAACTTCACTTTTCTGGCCACATGGGTATGGGAGAAACCGGACCGCGACACGAGCATATAGAATTTTTTACCACATCGACGGTTTTCTTAGTAATTAAGCCTACTCTATGGGCTTTTCTTTAAGATTGTCAAGACTAATCTTTGGATGAGCTATCATGTTCACCTTGACTAGGGCCTCACTCATTGTCGCGACCTAAAATTTTTCTCGGGCTAATGGATTGTTAAGACTAAGCCTAACTCGAATGGCCCTCCCAAGCCCTACCAATTCGCAACTTAGGATTTAAGTTCTTAACGTGCAAATGTTTTCATGCTTGAGTCGCCACTAATCTATTTGTGGTAGGTCGATTAGAAACCTAAATAAAACATAGGAGAGATATGTTTTATTCCTACGAACCAAGAGATTCTAAGTTCGGGGACTTGATTACGTTAGATCTAGTCTAGCCCTTTCGTACCTTTTTTTTTTTCAAAAATGTTTTGCATGCAGTCTGGATCCATTTTAACTTAGTTACTAACATGGAGGTGATCATGCGGGTGCTAAACCACCAAAGTAACATCCAATAATCAAAATATTAAATAAATTGCAAAATTGGGAGAATTACTTACCTCAAGCAACGTAAGCATCTGCATTATTAGCTAGAAAATCACATCAACAATCCTAATATGATTTCTAATTAACAAGCAATTCACTCAATATTTTTGATTTTTCACTTATTTAAATGAAAGCTAACCTATATGTAATGACATGCAAAAATTAACATGCGATTAATGCAACCTAACATGCAAACTATATGTCATGCGACGACGTGACCTAATTCTAATGATGGACAAATGATTTATTTTTGGTATTTTCAAATGAAATTCGGAATTAAAAATTACTCAAATTAACATGCAATCTATCCTAGAGAAAATGATTTGATCTATCCTAAAGTGATTCTTTTTGGGATTTTTATTAAAATTCGAAATTATTAAATATCCTAAATAATCTACTAAGATTAAAACAATCTTTAATTTAAACTAGGAAGTATGCAACCCTAAATCCCAATTTAAATCAAATAATTATCTTATTCTTTTGGATATATTTAAGATTCCCTAAGCATGCAAAATTTCTAATTTAAATTCTAACTAAAATATTTTTGGATTTTTTTTATTTAAAAGGAAAGCAATCAAACAAAGATACCAATCACATTCAAACAATCCACGCAATCCGCAAGATTTTTCAAATTCAGATAAGGCAAAGAAATCAAACTAACGGTCATATCTATAGGGTTATAGATATCGACACAAAGTTGATTGTTTAGATTTGGAAAGCAAATAAAATCTATTATCTTGTCCAAGTGATTATGGACAAGATAACGATTTTCCGTATCACCGCATATCGTACCTTAGGGATAAGGTCGGATAGTCGTCCAGATACGTTGCTAAATTAGGCAAAATTCCTAATTTTAAGTGTTTCAAATATTACGGATATCGCAAATATTATCCTAAGGCATCTAATCAATCACGCAATATTCACAGAATATTCAAAATATTCAAACTAAGAATTTAAATATTTTGAATATATACCGGATAAAGATTTTTACCTAAATGCGCAATAACTTTCCAAATTCGAACCGCCAGCAGATCGGGATTGTAACAAAACTATATTCGTCAAGAACGGGCGACGCGACGTTGGGAACAGCGGTGCAACGTCGGAGCGGGGGGCGGCCGCGACTAATGGTGGCTCACGGTTGATCACGAGCAGCAAGTCTCGGCTGGGATCAGAAGTTCACTGTAAATTTGCAAGCTTTCGTCTAGTCAAGCTTGAGTCCGTTGAAAGTTTGCTGAAAAAACTTGATTAGGCATTATAATAATTGTGGACACTCAAGGTTTCAAGCAGTGCAAGCATGAAGGAGCCCTGTTGTTGAAACGTTGACTGGATCGAGGAAACGTCGACGGAGCAGGGACAATCCGGAAACTGCAACAACAACGCCAGAATGACGAGACTGTGGAACCGCTGTGGTGTGGGTCGTGGGAGGCGGCAAGTGCAGCGAAAGACCCGCGACTTCGTCGACAAAAAAGTTGGCAAAGTTAGGTGCGGGGCTGCTTCTTCGTGATTCAGCAAGGTCTGTCACGCCAAGAGGAATAAGCGGGGACGTGAAGCGGCCACGACAGGCGGCAGCAGGGTCGTTGTTGCAGAAGACGAAGTTCAGCGTTGTCACGGCCGTGAAAGGACTCAGCCGCGATGCTCCTTCCCTCGTTTTTCACTCTAACTCTCTCTTTTTCTTATCAAACCCCAAAAGCCCCCACTTTGACCGAGTCTTCTCAATCTCCCTTTACGTCTGAGATGTGTGTGTCCTCTCTCAAAATTCTAATCTCTCAATGCTCTCACGCCTCTCTCTCTTCTTTCGTCTCTCTTGTGTGTGTCAGATCCCAAAAGACCAGCCCCCTTTCTCTTCGGCCATGCAAAGGCCTATTTATAGTGCACAGGAACCGACGTCTTCACAAATTTCTTTCCTCAACCCAATATTTCTTTCCCTGGTTGACCAAGTCTTATTTTTTTTGAAGTAAAGCCCACGTTCCCATTCATTATGTATTAAACAATTACTTTCTTTAGCATGGATCCTTCACCGCCCTCATTCACAAAATATGGCTTCACAATCTTTCCATGTGTGTTGCGGCAATGTGAGTAATATGGCCAAGGATTTTCTTGAACGCGGGCTTAGTCCAACTAAGTTCAAAGTCGTTCACTCGAGTCCATTCACCGCCGGTCCGATAAATATCCAAACTATATAGGCCTAATTAACTATTAATGAAATGCTTCTAATATCTATATGCATTTTAATTAATATTTTTTCTAGAGACCAGGATCGATCTCTAATTTTTTATGCAATGAACGACTGACTGAATCGTCAAAATTTAGGTGTCAACAGCTGCCCCTCTTTGAAGGGGAGCTCGAAGAGGTTTCATTCAAAGATAAAATGATACCTAAATTTTGACTATGCAAATGCAATGAGAAAAATTAATCTTTTGTCGAGTAAATGGAATCTCAATGAGCCCACACCCATTTTCTAATGTGATATGTGGATGCTAATGCTAATGTAAAGATAGAAAACATACCTGCATTTACTTACCTCTGAAGATTTGGGAAAGCAAAATTGGGGTATGGATTAGCTTTGGAAACTCGCCAAGTATCCGGAATTCCCAATAGTATTTGAAAGCTCGAAAATTCCCTTCGATTTTAAGAGAAGATGCTTGAGATGAGATGGCTCGAAAATTCCTTGGATTTTCGATAAAAGGTATCAAATAATTCCCTTTGGACTTTCAAGAAAAATTCCTGAAACTCCAATCAAGTATTTAAATGGCCTCAAAAATTCCCTTCGGATCTTCGAGAAAGAAACTTGAAATTGAAACTGCAGACAAATATGAATATGCTCAAAAATTCCCTTCGGATCTTCGAGAAAGATATCTGAAACTGCAATCAGATATAATTAATAGAATCGAAAATTCCCTTCGGATTTTCGGAAATGATACCTGAAACTTCAATCAGATATTTGAATGGGCTCGATGATTCCCTTCGGATCTTCGAGAAAAATATCTGAAACTGCAATCAGATATGATTAATAAGATCGAAAATTCCCTTTGGATTTTCGAAAATGATACCTGAAACTACAATCAGGTAATTGAATATTCAAAAATATTTAGACGAACACGAAGCTTCAAAAACAACTCAGAAGGCCAAGAACTCTTTAGTCTTTGAGGAAACATTACCTGTCAGACATGATTAGAGCAAAACACATATGCATTCATTCAAGAAGATTAGCAATCTCGGCTATTCTAGAACTCACATTTCAGAATTCATCAATTCAATTGAGGTTTAAGATGATAGTTTTACCATATTTGCATCACCAAATTTCCACTGGAGAGAATTATCATTAAGACAATTTTCATACATAACATGGATTTCTTAGGAATGCTAAATGAGAGACTTTTAGTTAGAAAGGGCTTTCGCTTACTCTCATTCAAAAGGGCTATTTTATGAGAATCACTCCATCTCACCATCATCATGTCGATAAGGGTCCGAGTATTCTCGCAAGCGGTACAACCTTGCCAATCTGAGAGGTCTTTGTCAGGACCATAGTGTCGGTTTGGTCAATGGTTTAACAAAGGGGACTCTTCGAGTCGAGGCTATTGAAAGAAAATACTCCATAATCGCCTCCGGGTTTACAAGTCAAGAACCCTGCAAAATGAGATAGAAATGGACTTGCTCGCACTTCTTCAAGCTAAGCTTATAAACATCTTAAACTCTATGTTAATTCAAATGCCCTAATTAGAAGAGACTTTGTAAGGGACGTAACGTAGGCTAGGTTCACGGGTTGAGAAACGAAAGGATATATCAAGCTCAAAAATGTGTATAAGGGTGAGAGTTGGTGATCATCTAGGCATAATCACCGATCTTCTTCTTTGCCAGGGATTGTCTTCTTGGTAGATGCTCTATTGGCCACGAGAGTTCATCACTTGATTCCTTCGAGACTTGTAGGACTACTGCTCCACTGGAATTCATAACTTTGACATGTCATATCTTGACATTTTTTCTTTAAAGTTCTCCTTTTTTTTTTTGTTTTTTTTTTTTTTTTTTTTTTTTTTTTTAGGGGAATGGCCTTGCTTTTACCAGGCACATTGCTTTTTATGCCCCCTAGCTTCCATTTTTTTTTTTTTTTTACACACACTGTCTACAATGCATACATTGGCCAATTACACTTCAACTCGACATTTAGACTCTCAAGAGTCTTCATCTTCAGTTGATGCTCCAAATATGCTTCTTGGACAATGATGGTTTTTGCTTTGCCCCAGTGTGGGGAATGATCACCAACTAGGTTCATATGAAACGAAAATATAGGCTCAAGTGGGCTAAGCAATGGATAAAGTGTGTAGGATAGAGAAAGAACCGCTCTTCATCATCTTAAGGCACTTGAATTAATGTTTGAGTTCATTTGCAATAGCAACACTTGAAGATTGATGCAAGTGTGAGCAAGAAAATTTTTATCCATTTTTCTCACCTTACGATGTCGACTTACCTCCAGTTTACCCCGATGTGGGGTGATTCTTGACAGGGGTAATTTGAAAAAACTTCTCCAAGTGTTTAGGCTCAAAGTGGCAAAACAATGGACAACCTGTAGTGTTTAAGATAAAGAAGTGAATTGCCTCTCATCATTTCGGTAGTCGTACCTTTCGCGAGATAACCTTTTACCTTGTGGACATGGAATTTTTCACTCATCTCACAAGTGTATGAATAGGGAACTGTGTATAGGATATGGTTTGCCTTTCATCATCCCGACACATCTCATTTAGCATACTCAAGCAATTCCACATCATTCATTAAATTGTCCAACTTGACAAATTTCAACATGAAATTGATGGGTCAAATAGGTAAACTAACCAAGCAAAATTTCTTTTCCTTGAAAGATGTGATCATTTCACAAGCTTATCAATTTCAAGCACAAAAAAGTTTGCAACTTCCGAACATATTTATCATACTCAAAAATCTCATCATAAGCATGAAAAATATGGCATTGAGCATTCAAAATAAATGATCCCTACAAAAGGTGTGAGAACATCAACATAGAGAGACATTTTTTGGAATGGGAGCCCTTTGATTGCCTTTATTTGGAAGGAATGGACACATGAATGCTCCATCGTTGCTATTGCCCCTGCACAAGAAAATGTGCATGAATTGGATACTAAGCAAATGTGAATTGAGACTCGGAAGATTCCAATTAGAACCATGACATTATCTCTATCGAATTTGTCACCCATTATCATCATCAAAGTTCAACATGCCCCTCAGTTCATCATCCTCTACTGTTGAGCACTCATTTTCGCTCTTTGGAGATAGCATCATGCCCAAGTAGGTGGTGATCTTTTGCCCCATAGGTTCATCATCAATAGAACTCGATGTGTCAATTCCTCATCACAATAAGCTGGAGAATTATGCTCTGAGACATGAAGTAAATGAGTCAGACAAATAAACAAGGTTTATTTGATGCATGCTTTGGAAAAGTTTTTTTTTTTTTTTTTTTTAACAATGAAATGCTTTTTATTTTCAAAAAGTCTTTTTTTTTTTTTTTTTTTTAGGGAGCATGAGAGAGCCCCAGCCCTCAGAATTTCTCCTTGGATGATATTTTCTTTTCATGGTTGGATATCATCACCGGGCTAGTTTGGTATACTTCAACATGCCCTCAAAATGCAAATAAACTTGTAATTTCATTGAATAGAGTCGAATGAATTACATTATTGGAAGGGAAATGCAAATAATCAAAGCCCTACGAATAAAAACATAAACATGAATTGAAATCCTAGAAAGCAGGAAATCCTAGAAAACACTTGAAATCCTAGAAAGCATGAAAGACTCCTTCGCAGAGGAGTATAAAGACAGAAATTTCTCTACTCAATAACAGCATCCGTGCTTCCAAAGATGGTTGGGTAGAGGGTTCCGCTGGACATTTGGTTGAGTAGTGCTGAAAGAGAATGCCTTTGTGTCCAAGAGGTCTTGAATTCTATGCTTTAAAGACGTAACAATCATCAGTAGAATGACCAACCTCCCCCATATGATACTCACACTTCTTAGAGGAGTCATAACCAGAGAACCGCTCGGGGTTCGGGCGTTTCGGCTCACTTGAAAGCAAATTTTTCTTTTGAAGAACAGGCAGAACTTTGGATAACGGCCCAGGTAGAGGCGTGAAGTTCCTTTTAGTACCTTGTTGCCGACTAGTGAATTGGCGTCCACCTTGTTGTTTGCCAGCAGACTGCATTGTCGGGGCAGTATCACGACTTTGTTGAGAGTAAGCTACATTTACTTCAGGTGCCGGTTCCTTATCTTTCTTGAGGGTGAACTTCTTAGCAGAGGTAGCTTGCTCAGTGGCCCAACCATCACGCAGAGCGATCTCAATGCGTTCTCCCGCAGGTATCAACTCAGCTAGAGAGTTGAAATTAGAACCCAACATTCGATTACGAAACTCGAACGGTAAAGTTTTCATGAAAGTATCAAGCATCTCTTTCTCAGTCAACTCGGGGGTAATTTGCACAGCTAGAGCTCTCCACCTAGTAGCATAGGCCTTGAAGGTCTCAGTCTTTTTCTTCTCAGTGCGAATCAAGTCTTCACGTGATTTCGGCCACGTCAATATTGAATTTATATTGACGAATGAAAGCATCAGACAAATCCTCCCATGTCTTGAGCGAATGAATCTTTTTCAAAACGAACCATTGTAAGGGGGGTCCGGTTAAGCTATCTTGGAAAGTGTGGATCATGAGTGGCACATTATCAGCATACGGCGCCATCCTCGCCGTGTAGTATTGTAAATGGACCTTAGGATAGGAAAGGCCATCGAACTTATTAAACTCAGCGCCTTGAACTTTTTAGGGACTTGAACCTTGACAATGTGAGCAAGACCTCGTGAGAATTGATCATCAAAGCCTTGCATTTGACGGAATTTTTCTTCAAGCTTATCAATACGCTCAGCCTCATCACTCTTTGGTGGCTTAGAAGATGCATCGCCCCCATTTGTGATGATCGGACGAGCTTTGTCAATTAAAGTTGCACCATTCTCAGTCGAGGAAGTACCAATGGCAACAGTTTTTCCCTTATCGTTTGACTCAACAGGAGGAGAGTCATTGGGCAGTACAATCTCTACGCTCGGTTGAGCGGTGCGGGTGCATAAAGTGGAAATGCTTGTCTGTAGAGAAGCAACTTGTTTGGTGAGATTCTCGAGCACATTGAGGACTTGCTTCATCTCAGTTTCAAGGACAGCAACACGAGCCTGCTCATTTTGGTCAGTCATTCTTGCTCTTGAGCGAGTACGGATTGGGGAACGCTGACGGTCCGTAATAACCTAATTAAAAAATAGAGCATGGTAAGTATACGTCCTCAAAACAATCAGTCCATGACTCAGTCTAATTGTTCCTTTTTATTCCCATTTTTCGTGACATTTTTCATTACTCCATGTACTTGTGAAAATGATAAATTTCTCAGAAAATAATGACCTATGACACATTCAGGAAAATAAAGACATAGATTGAAAATAATTCTCCAAAAGAGCTTTCTTTCTTCTTCTTTTTTTTGTTAAAAAAAAGGACTCAATGATTATTACTTTCAAATTTAAAACCCACCTAGACCTATCATGGACCGACTCGGAAAAATGCAATAACTAAATAAATTGCAAAAAGGAGAGTTCAAGACTTACTTTACCCGATAGGACCATGGCAATCACATAGACATGCACATGAAAATGTGAGGTTCGATTTCTATCTAGACTCTGGCTTGCAAAGTGGAGACGCGAGGATTACCGGGCTAAACCAGTCATGGTTGTGGTTAGGCCGGGGTTCCCCTGACTCCGGCTTAGTCAAGGAGCCGACCCGGGTTGCAAAGGGTGCAACCGTGGTGGGAACTCAATGACACCGTGAAAAAACTTTCGGGACCAAGAAGGGCGACCCATACCACGCGGGTGTGGTTGGGGTGTCCGCTGTCTCAGTACCATCCTAAGCCTGTGCCGCCCAGGTCCGGCAGAGGGTAGTGAGTGCGGTGTAGTGCAAATGCAAGGCATGCACAACAGGTCATATGCAAACAGCGCTTCAATATCAAAATTAAAACATCCGACCTCAACACCTCCCTGCAAGAAAATGGTTAACAAACACTCCACCCCTTATAACTCCCCCATCGCAAAAACATTTAACACCTTAACGTTAGAGACGTACACGGATCCTCGCTGCCAAACAAAAATATTTTTTGAAAAGAAAAATTGGCCTAAGTCCACTAAGAGTTTTAACTCAAGTCCCCAGTGGAGTCGCCAAGCTGTCGCGACCTAAAATTTTCTCTTAGGCTAATGGATTGTTAAGACTAAGCCTAACTCGGGCCCTCCCAAGCCCTACCAATTCGCAACTTAGGATTTAAGTTTTTAACGTGCAAATGTTTTTCATGCTTGGAGTCGCCACTAATCTATTTGTGGTAGGTCGATTAGAAACCTAAATAAAACATAGGGAGATATGTTTTATTCCTACGAACCAGAGATTCTAAGTTCGGGGACTTGATTACGTTAGATCTAGTCTAACGCCCTTTCGGTACCTTTTCTTTTCAAAAAAATGTTTTGCATGCAGTCTGGATCCATTTTAACTTAGTTACTAACATGGAGGTGATCATGCGGGTGCGCAAACCACCAAAGTAACATCCAATAATCAAAACATTAAATAAATTGCAAAATTGGGAGAATTACTTACCTCGAAGCAACGTAAGCATCTGCATTATTAGCTAGAAAATCACATCAACAATCCTAATATGATTTCTAATTAACAAGCAATTCACTCAATATTTTTTTTTGGATTTTCACTTATTTAAATGAAAGCTAACCTATATGTAATGACATGCAAAAATTAACATGCAATTAATGCAACCTAACATGCAAACTATATGTCATGCGACGACGTGACCTAATTCTAATGATGGACAAATGATTTATTTTTGGTATTTTCAAAATGAAATTCGGAATTAAAAATTACTCAAATTAACATGCAATCTATCCTAGAAAAAATGATTTGATCTATCCTAAAGTGATTCTTTTTTTTTGAATTTTTATTAAAATTCGAAATTATTAAATACCCTAAATAATCTACTAAGATTAAAACAATCTCTAATTTAAACTAGGAAGTATGTTACCCTAAATCCCAATTTAAATCAAATAATTATCTTATTCTTTTGGATATATTTAAGATTCCCTAAGCATGCAAAATTTCTAATTTAAATTCTAACTAAAATATTTTTGGATTTTCTTTATTGAAAAGGAAAGCAATCAAACAAAGATACCAATCACATTCAAACAATCCACGCAATCCACAAGATTTTTCAAATTCAGATAAGGCAAAAGAAATCAAACTAACGGTCATATCTATAGGGTTATAGATATCGACACAAAAAGTTGATTGTTTAGATTTGGAAAGCAAATAAAATCTATTATCTTGTCCAAGTGATTATGGACAAGATAACGATTTTCTGTATCACCGCATATCGTACCTTAGGGATAAGGTCGGATAGTCGTCCAGATACGTTGCTAAATTAGGCAAAATTCCTAATTTTAAGTGTTTCAAATATTATGGATATCGCAAATATTATCCTAAGGCATCTAATCAATCACGCAATATTCACAGAATATATTCAAACTAAGAATTTAAATATTTTGAATATATACCGGATAAAGATTTTTACCTAAATGCGCAAATAACTTTCCAAATTCGAACCGCCAGCAGATCGGGATTGTAACAGCGCGTCAAGAACGGGCGACGCCGACGTTGGGAACAGCGGTTAACGTCGGGAGCGGGGCGGCCGCGACTAATGGTGGCTCACGGTTGATCACGAGCAGCAAGTCTCGGCTGGGATCAGAAGTTCACTGTAAATTTGCAAGCTTTCGTCTAGTCAAGCTTGAGTCCGTTGAAAGTTTGCTGAAAAAAACTTGATTAGGCATTATAATAATTGTGGACACTCAAGGTTTCAAGCAGTGCAAGCATGAAGGAGCCCCTGTTGTTGAAACGTTGACTGGATCGAGGAAACGTCGACGGAGCAGGGACAATCCGGAAACTGCAACAACAACGCCAGAATGACGAGACTGTGGAACCGCTGTGGTGTGGGTCGTGGGAGGCGGCAAGTGCAGCGAAAGACCCGTGACTTCGTCGACAAAAAAGTTGGCAAAGTTAGGTGCGGGGCTACTTCTTCGTGATTCAGCAAGGTCTGTCACGCCAAGAGGAATAAGCGGGGACGTGAAGCGGCCACGACAGGCGGCAGCAGGGTCGTTGTTGCAGAAGACGAAGTTCAGCGTTGTCACGGCCGTGAAAGGACTCAGCCGCGATGCTCCTTCCCTCGTTTTTCACTCTAACTCTCTCTTTTTCTTATCAAACCCCAAAAGAGCCCCACTTTGACCGAGTCTTCTCAATCTCCCTTTACGTCTGAGATGTGTGTGTCCTCTCTCAAAATTCTAATCTCTCAATGCTCTCACGCCTCTCTCTCTTCTTTCGTCTCTCTTGTGTGTGTCAGATCCCAAAAGACCAGCCCCCTCCTTCTCTTCGGCCATGCAAAGGCCTATTTATAGTGCACAGGAACCGACGTCTTCACAAATTTCTTTCCTCAACCCAATATTTCTTTCCCTGGTTGACCAAGTCTTATTTTTGAAGTAAAGCCCACGTTCCCATTCATTATGTATTAAACAATTACTTTCTTTAGCATGGATCCTTCACCGCCCTCATTCACAAAATATGGCTTCACAATCTTTCCATGTGTGTTGCGGCAATGTGAGTAATATGGCCAAGGATTTTCTTGAACGCGGGCTTAGTCCAACTAAGTTCAAAGTCGTTCACTCGAGTCCATTCACCGCCGGTCCGATAAATATCCAAACTATATAGGCCTAATTAACTATTAATGAAATGCTTCTAATATCTATATGCATTTTAATTAATATTTTTTCTAGAGACCAGGATCGATCTCTAATTTTTTATGCAATGAACGACTGACTGAATCGTCAAAATTTAGGTGTCAACACTCATTCATTGAGTTCCCAATGAAATCATTTCTACTTCCATTTTCTTCCACTCGCCTTTCGCTTTTGATAAATTCCAAACATCTGAGGCTTTACACGTGGTTAATTAATGTTGATTAATTAGGTTGAATATCATTAGGTTGATTAGCAGTGATTTGCGCAATTAGTGCTAATTAATTTCAGCACGCAACTGAGTATGGCTTGACCTAGGAACTCAAAAACGCGTAAGCAGCAAAACCAAGTGCTCTGCCAATTGGTCTTTATTGCTGTTAGGCCAACTCGAAGTTTGATAAGTTTCGGTCCACAGACATGATCTCGCTCCTTCGTGCATCAAGAAAGTCAATCTTCCATATCTCACTGCAAGAGAAAACTATCGTATACATTTCTTTTCTTTCATGAAGGAACTAAAAAGAGAAGAGAAAAAAAAGAATAGCGTCCAATTTCGAAAATGCGATTGGAATTTGTCCTCTATTTTCTGCATGAAATGAGTCTGATGAACATCGCTTGATGAGATCTAATAAAAAAATGCGTAAAATCTTCATTCACATAAAGACTTATCAATCAGATCCCGTGTACAAATCAGTCAGCTAGTCAAATTCTAGTGATTTACGAACTTACCAACTAATAGAGAGAAACGGCTACAAAGCCGAAAGTTCACAAGGGTGCGCGCTAAGTCAAATTCTAGTTCTGACAAGAAATTATGAAATTTTACCTTTCAATTTGTTAACACTATTGGGACCTACTTTGCTCAAAAGTTTTAAGCTTACGGGCTATAAGCCGATAAGGATATATGAATTATTACGCATGACACTAATTATTTGATGTTGGACTTTTTAAATATAACTTATACGTGTATCTCAATAAGTCCTGTGGGTAGTAATTAAAAGCGAGAGAGGAAACGATGAAATGGAAGCGCATGTATTGAAGAATTAATTCTAATTATGGATATTAATCTACAATACTTAGCGAAGACTTCAATCTTAGATAAATATCACATTATGGTGAGCTAAGATGATCCGGTTGCTTTTCCACTTAACAATGCAAATTATTAACATATTTGCTTCTAAGGGTGCATTTGTTTCACTGAAAACTTCATAATAGAGGAATTTTTTTTTTTTGAAATATTAAAGGAAAATATTTAGTTTTCATTTGTTTGGTTGTTTAGGAAAAGTGCCCCATTCTAAATTATTGTTTCCAGTCCATGGAAAACGTTTTCCATATATCAATTAGTTTACTGTCATCAAAACATTGGAAAGTTGGAAAGTAATTTCCTTGAGACAGTTTTTCTTGTAACAAACGGACCCTCAGCGGTGTTGCGATGCATTTGCTTGTGGCATTTGACCACTCACTCTGGCCTTTTTCAGGGCAGCAATATATTGTCGATAGACAATATCATTGTTCTCTCCCGTGTCAATACAGTATCGCAGTATGCTTATTCTCTTTCAAGAAACGAGATTTGTTGCATGTAACATCTTCTAAGTTAATTTTTAGATGGACGGACAATGGTCTGGCCATCTTTTTCATGGTATTATAGCAATAGATCTCAAGCCATATCTCCCAACCCCTTCTTTGTCATTTGTCTTCCCATTTATATCTACTTCCCGTGCTCTATTCTCGGACCAAAATATGCATGAAGACGAATGCTTAAAGCATTGAAAAGTTAACTCCTGCCTTTTCAATAAGCCAAGCTTAAAATGAAAAAAGGTAGTATCCGACAAAATTTTACTAGGGACACCTATACCTTCATAATAGAAGCAACACCAAAGGATCGACCAAGTCTATGACAACATTAATAGTAACAAAACATAACTTCGTTATGACAGATGAGAAAGATACAAATGATTCCAAAATGACTCATGCTAGGGGTAATCAAGAGCTTCCACAAACTCACGCCATGGCTATCTCTCCACATCTTTTTGTTTAAGAAAGAGTTCGTAGTATGTATTATGCAATCAACCCTCAAGGATCAAATATACTCGTAGTGGCACCTTTGGCACTATAACAATACGGCTTCCATCATCAACCATCTGCAACACAACAATTAGTGCAAGTCATATTCCTGCAGGTGCAGCTATAATAATAAATAATCGTCCTGAGGGCCCGAAGAGAACTCACGACATCCTGGGGAATGTATTGGGCTGCTTCCACCCACACCACCTGTAGCCCCAAACAATCATTCATATAAACTGCTGATTAATCTTGCTTAGGAAAGAAAGAACATTGCCTAATCTGCTATCAGCACATACGATCTACAAGAATTGAACCGTACAATATTTTCAACGTGTGAAGCAAACTAACGAGCAGCAAAGCCATAAGCAAGCAGCACATTAAATCAACAAGCAAAGCTCTGCTCACCATTTTCCCTCAATCTTTGTCTTTCATCTTCTTTCTTTGATCCTAAATATATAAAAGACCAGTCGTGTTTCGTGAATGCATTGGTAGTGTATTTATGCTTTGACAATCTAGGAGCCACGTATGAGGTCATTTGTTTTTAAAACATGTGCAGTTGAAGGATTTATTTATTTTGTCGTATATGTCCAATCATTTGCATGTCGTTGCCATACATTCTCGTCAATTGACTCTCTCGGATATAACTAATATAGAAAGACGTCACGGACTCTGGTGAAATACATTATATGATTCACTTATCAAAGTATTCATTTACAATTTGCCGCATCGCTTGATAGATAAATCTCATATAAATTAGTCTCGATATATATATATATAGCATTGCTGGTGAGTAAGTCGAGCATGTTTTGCTTATAGCCGAAGATCAAAAGGCTAAAGCAATCTCTGTTTTCTTTTTATGGCTAAAGACTTTCTATGGTGAATTCTAGAAAGTCTAGATTGATTAGAGACCAAAGGACCTATCTTTTTGAAATTCATCGCAAACAATACGTACGTATTATAGAGAGATAGAGAGATACTAGTTTTAGTAAACGGACAGAGTTATAAGGATGAACGTGTTATAGGATAAAAGAAAGTATACGTGTTCTACGTAGGTGCAATTTGATAATTTATATGTTATCAATTGTGTCATGTTATGGAAAATAAAGTACAAAGGAAATGAGTTTATCATGTTATGACAATGGATATATTGAAGACTTCAACAATGTAAAGCCAACAAGTTTCTTCATCGCCAAGAGGACGAAGAATCCTCAAACCCAACATTCAGTGACATACATCGTCAACTACCAGGCGCGGTTATACAAAAAGATGTACATCTGGTTTTTTTGAAAAGAACGAAAGACTGATTGGTAAAATGTAAAGTCATTTGGTTTATAAGCCCAAAAAAAAGAAAGAAATGAAGGTGTTTGAATCGGTCTATTAGAACGGAGCATATTTTTTGCTTGGGAAATTATCCAAAAAATCATAAACCTATTATACGATGGCTATTTCAGTTATAAATATTTCAATTGTACCGATTTAGTCCTAAGCATTTTGACAATTTGCCAATATGGTTCTAAACCTTTCAATTATACCAATTTAGTCCTAAACCTTTTAAGGATTTACCAATGGAGTCATTCCGGCTAATTTCAGCCAGAAATCACTAACATGACGACACATGGCACAATTGGCGCTAACATAGACAATTATTGCAAATTTTCTTATAAAAATTTTCTAATTACTATTTATTTTTTTATTGATTTTTTATTCTTTTCTTTTTTTCCTTCTTTTTACACAGGGACGAAGACCTCTGCCGGCCACTCGACGAGGGCTGAAGACCCCCACCATCCCCTAGGTGTGCTGGATCTAGCGAAGGGTCATATATTGTATTTCACGAGAGTCAGTTACTCTCTCCACTTTCCCCTTCTTCATCGAATTTAAGTAGCGTGAAGGGTCGAAGGGGAGTGCTATGGCCAAGGGAAATCGGAAAACAATATAGCATTCAAGTGAGTGGTATATAAAAGTTATGACATTTGTGATATCCTTTTTCTAAGAGAGTCGAGGAGGGTGTTGGCGATGGTGGCGTCCAAGTGAATAAATGGAGTGAGAGCCACATACTTGAGATTGGGAAATAAGCACATCAACTCCTCAAAGGATTTTGAAACTTCAAAGCAGAAAATCCATGAACAGATCAATATAATGATCTTTATTTCTAACTCCGACAGAGGTTTTCAAATTCATTAATAGATAAATAAAAAAAGGTGCTTTGCTATTTATATGATCCACTATTGTGCGTCTCTAATCATTGCGAGGACGTTCCATTCTTTTTGATTTGGCTATGGGCTTCAGTCGTTCGCGTCATGGACGCCCTGCAAAAAAAAAAATATGACAAAGAAAAGAGGTTCATATTAGCATTTTTAGAAATTCATAGTACACTAATACATGCGAGAAACATTTAGGTACTCTTGTGACATAATCCTTATCCGCCTAACCCAATCGACGCATGTACCTCAAGTTATGAATTTCCTAATGTTGATATAAATTGATATGATGACACCTTCTCATGTGACAATTGATTGGCGGAGTAGAATATCATCTTTCGGGAGCACTTATAAAATTATCTCTATAGACTCATTTTAAAGAAAGATTGTACTCACTGCATCCGGGGCTCCCGGGTGGGTTGTTTGGGTCCGCTCCACCTGCAACATCCATCATTTACTAAGTTTTACTTAAACCCATTCACACAGACTCATTATGCTATCAGAAGCACCAGTTGCCAAATAACCCTTTGTGATTTGATATTTCAAATAAAGCGAAACGTACTTCAAATTTGCAAGTGTTCAGATATCTCGCTTCGACTAAGAAGAACTACCGAACTGAACTCATATGCTATAAACAACATAAAATTGCACAACTCGTGTTCGACTACACATCTATGACCTTTATATATATCCAATGGAATAAACTTAGAAGAAATAACTAGAGAGCAAGACTAACCACCGCAAGCGGGAGAGCCTCGTGCGAGCAAGTGAAGGGTCATGAAAATCAAGAGAAAGCACAACATTCTGATAAGAGAGGTGGAGGAGTTGGAGGGAGAAGAAAGCAGTCGTGCCATTTCCTTGAATTCCTTGATGTGCTTTTCCTTATTTTTATGTCTACCTATATATATACGCACCACAAGATCATTAGTCATACATTGTATAATAAATGACAACATTGTCCAGAATTATTTAAAATTGCAACTACCCTGACTTGGTCTTTGGCCGCCAACAGGTCGAGCACCGCATGCGAAAGAGCCGTGCTCAAAAGAGCGAATCCCACCAAGTCCTGTCACGTCAATTTCATCCCGTTCAACCAAAACACGCCATTGACTTAAAGCTCATTCAACAAGATAATTTCGTTTTTCCAAGTCATTGATTACACAGGCTGAATTTTTCTGGAAGACCGGAAGCTCAAACCCTGTCCCCTTCTCATATTCAATGCTTTTGAAATTTTGATAAGATGATTTTTCTTAGTGTAAGTCTTGCCCAAATTTAATTCTGGTCTCTATGTTTGACCGTCATATACCCATTTGAAACAGACAACTAATGCATACAAATTAAAATTCCGTGTGAATTGGCAAAATCAAGTTGGGAGAATTATCAAAAAAAGTCATAAATCTATTATAATCGTATCAATTTAGTCACAAATTTTTTTTCTGTCAATTGAGTCCTAAACCTTTTCATATTTTGTCAATTCAGTCAGTCCAGCCAATTTTGATTGGAAATCACTGATATGGATGCCACTCACGCAAGTTGGCCGGCGCTGACATGGATAATTTTTAATACTATTTTTTCAAAATTTTTATTTCCTTTTTCTTTTCTTTTTCATATGTGGTGTATGAATATGTTTGTAAACATTTGTAGTATATTATGAAAGTTTTGGGTGTTTTGGGTTAAGAAAAACCAAAACTATGTATGTTGCAAGATTTAGATTAAGCAATAAATAAAAGGTAAAAATCTATCTAGACACACTCAAAAACATAAAATAAAATTCATAGGTAGGTTAATAGTCTACGATGAAGAACTAAGCGAGAATATATAAAAATTGTTTTGTCGTATGAGTTGATTATGCATGAACTTTTCTTCTAAAATTCTTTTAGCTATGTTTCATTGTGTACTATTTCGAGCAACAAAAGTCCATCGAGATTGTTTTGGTACCATTTATGGGGTGAGGTAGAGCTTGATCCCGTGGACGAAGAGCAGCATGTAGACCACGACAAAGAGGTGGTGCGAGTACCGGAAGGCGTCGAAGCTTGTGAGCTTCTTCGAGGGCCTGGACACATCGATCTCGTTCCGCCTGTACCATGGCATGGCCCATGTGAAGGCGATCGCCATCAGAACCACCGTCACGATCCCCCGCCATGCCCTCCGCTCCCTTCACAAACCACCAGTGGTTCGGGGGCTGCTCCTCGCTGAAGCAGGCGCTTCATGGGCGCATGCACCTCAGGGCTCGTGCGCAGGATCCTCGGGAAGTCACTTGTCAATTGCTCGATTGCATGCAAGCCAACCCCGACAGAGCTATACCTGCTGCGATCACCTGCAATTGTATTCGTATAAGGAATATGACACAAGACCAAGGTGTTCATTGAGATCTCAGCAGTCGACATTATTTTGAGCAACGAAAGTCCGTGAAGTTAGCGAGGTATAAACATTTACGAGAAGCAAAATGTTAGTATGAATTTCTAGCAAGAGATTGTGGCTAGGGTCTTCATGGGTGTAAATCATTTTGACATTTACTTTTGTCATAGTATGTATCACTATGGACAATAATAGATAATTCCCACGATATATCCATAGGCTAATTACATAAAAATCCTAATGCGGAGTCTCTCATTTCATCATTAGATTAGTAATAATCACTGTAATTAAAACAATAGAAATAAACCATCTCGACCTCATTGAAAATAATTTCCGTATTACCTTGTGAAAGTTAAGGTTGTTGTCGAAGGGGACGGCGACGCCCAACCAGGTCATGTTCCTGATCCACGTGGTGGTGTTGCGATAGACGGACAACATGATGAGGGCCACATTGAACTTGAGCGTCTCGGCAGCCCCTTCGCTACGCAGACGCAGTAGCCCATCACATCGAAGGCCACCTTGTTCGGGTACTAGACGAACTTGTGGGCACGATCCACAGCACCATGACGCACGGAACGAGTTACATATGGATGGCTATTTCATACGTGGCTAGTGAAAAAAGTTCATTTTCATTAAGTGATGCCAGATCATAATGACACTATTCTCAATAATGACAACATTAAATTTCGTAAAAAAGAGCACACTTGTCAAAATTTACATTTGATAGATATAATATTTCAGTCTTTAATAAACGAGTGTTTTTAATGAAATATACCCTGGTATATATCTTATTATCATGGTCCAATTCCTCCATGATGAGAGCTACACATTCCTGAGCATGCTTCTGGATATTTGATAGCTTATTCGCTGATGCGCTTAGGTTGATGATCAACAAACCAAGGATTTATTTTCTTTCAACATAATTGAACAATTCCAAGTCCGAACAACTTCTATTTATTAATTGACTCGCAGAAAAAAATTATAAAAATAATAATAATAATTCATTGACATTTTTCATATAACAGGAAAAAAATTTCAATGCGGCCCCTATGGCCCAGATGGACCAGATCTTAGTTTTTAGGTGGGATTGCATATATACCTCTATGACACATCTCTCCGTGATTTTCTCCCATCGGCATCTTTGTCCACCCTACCATTGCATTATACCACCAATCATTTCGTTTTAATAATCAAGAAAACTCTTTATAATAATATTAACTTGTTCTATTAGAGATAATTAGGAATATCATTTGATTATTCTGTTGATTATTGTATCTCTTAAGATTGCACGTATAAGACACATATATTGCACATACATTGCCCGTATATATCCCTTTAATTTTACATATCTTGATTGGGATTTATTGTAAAATATTTATCAAATAAAGCCTATAAATAAGTTGATATATTCTTTATCAATATATATAATTATACAGAAAATTATCCAATTCACCTTTTCCGCATCATTCTCAATTTGTTCATACCTATACTTACATAAAATCTACTATGAACCCTCGAGTTTTTTCTCCTTTTTCTTCTCTTCTTTCTCTGTCTTTTTTTTTTCCTTCCCTTCTTTCACTAGCAAGCAAGAGCGAGGCTTGACCTTGCCGGCTTTTGCCTCTAGATGGCTACCGAGGTTTGGCGATTGGCCAAAGGAAGCAAGGAAGAAAAAAAAAGAGAAAGAAAGGAAAAAAAGGTAATAAAAATAAAAATTAAAATATTATTAAATATTATCCACGTTATCACCGGCTGCATCACATAGGACGGCTAGCGTCCATGTCAGCGATTTCCAGCCAAAATTGATAGGATGAATTAAATTGACACAAATGTAAAACGTTTAGAACTCAATTGGCAAAAAAATGTTTATAATTATATTGACATAATTGTAATAGGTTTATTTTTTTTGGGTAATTCATCTAAAGGAATGGCGGCTCGAATGATGACAGTTAAGGAAACTCGAGGTTAATAGCTCCGCCAGCAGTCTCCACACTATGTATGACAACGCTATCATCCCGTATGTTGAGGGTGATCTTGGCATACGGCTCGCCATCGTCTCCCTTGGCTCTCAAGGCGGTGCTCACGCTTGGAAGCCCATGGTTACAGATACAGATCATCTATGCCACATAATTTTCTAAAGAACTCTTGAATATGACTGCCAAGTAGCTAGCACATACTTGTCAATGACTATTTATGGTGCGTTTGTTCGAGGGAAAGTGTTTTCTAGAAATTCGTTTTCCGAACTTTTACCAGTTTGGTTCGCCGAAAATGATAAGTCAATTGAAAATACTTTCCAGTTAAGGAAAACATTCAGGTATAAAATTAGGAAACTGAATTCCTTAATCTAAGAAGGTGAAAATATTTTTCGAAATTATTCATCTTGAATTTGTTAATATTTTTCTTTTCTCTTCTTTCTTTTTTTTCTTTTTCTTTTTTTTTCTTTCTTTCTCCCTCTGCCGGTCACCGGCCTTTCTTTTTCCAAATAAAATAATTTAAAAAATAAAAAATTTTCTTTAATTTTCACTATCAAATTTTCCTCACCAAACAACTGAAAATACTTTTCAAGTCTTTTTTAGGTTTTAGCTAAACACTGAAAAACAAACTCATTTTCTTGAAAAATGACTTTTCGGGAGAGTGTTTTCTAGAAATTATATATTTTTTGTAAAACAAATGCATCTTTAGACGCTATTTATATCATGTCGCACCGGTAAGAAATTATTTTATGTGTACATCAGTTGATTTCGCGCTACCACTGCATGCGAAGGAGCCGGCCTTATAGAATGAATCCGACCCATGTCCTCTCACATCAATCTTATCCTGTTCAACCAAAACACACCATTAACTTAAGCTTATTTAACAAGACAACATCTTTTTTCCAAGACATTGATTACATGGGCTGACTTTTTCTCCGATCCTGTCTCCTTCTCATATTTAATGCTTTTGACATTTTAACAAGATGATTTTTTACAGTGTTGCTGTAACTGTTGCTGCTGCAAACATTTTCAAAGAGTCTTTAATCGACACAGTTGAAAGTCTTTTTCAAATTTTAATTCAGATCTCTATGTTTGACCGTCATATACCCATTTGAAACAGTTAACTAATGCATACAAATATAAATTCTCTATGAACGGGCAAAACCAAATAGGGTTCATGACATTCATTTCAAGACAGTGACATTGCAGAGATACTTACGATATTCTTAATATCACCCGCTTTATTAATTATCAATTCTACCGAGCATCCATCTTACAGTACCATGATATTTACGTTAATTTTCTTCAAACCCTACCATGAGTGACATGCATTGTTAATGACCGGACGATGTTATGGTGAAGGATGCACACCTGGTTCTTTTAATGCCGAAGCAAAACTGATAAGTAAAATGTAAGATGGTATGGTTTATAAGCCAAAAAAGAAAAAAGCTAAAATAATAAAGATTAGTACGTCCAGTCTAATAGGATGAAGTAATTTTTCTGCTTTCCTGCAAAAACTATAAAATATTATTTAAATTTCAAAAAACTATGAAAAAGTAATTAGATATGAATATGTATGTAAGCATTTGAAGTATATTATGAAAGTCTCGGGTGTTTTGGGTTAAAAAAAAATGAAACTGTGTATGCTTCAAGATTTAGATTAAGCAATTAATTAGAAGTAAAAGTCTATCTACTATTGTATATGCATCCAGAGATGCGTTTATATACAATCGTTTGGAGATGTTTCAGGTGGAAATTGTGCTTTACGAACAAGTTAAATTTTTGATGCAGAACAGACCCAAAAGAAATTGCTGAAGTAGAAAGAAGCAAATAAATTATTTTGTAATAAAGGCTCCATTGTGATGTGACATATCTGAAAAATATTTTTTATGAATTCATTTTTCAAGAAAATAATAATACTTTCCGATGTTCGGTTCAAACTTGAAAATAAAATGAAAAATATTTTTTTATTATTTGATAAGAAAAAGTTGTTTTTATTTTAAGAAAGAGACATGCACTATTTGTGTGATATAAGGAATACGCATGATGTATCAAATTATTTTCGAGTGCCAAGCTCGAGCACCGGAGATTAAGCCCTAGCCTCAAGGGACTTGGGATTGGCCGTAGGGATTCCTGAGCCCAAGTACCGGGGTCTTGGTCGCATGAATTGGGATTTCTCTTACCCAGACTAGGAACCTAAGCACGAGCGTCGAGTACTTGGGCTAGATGTCGTGGACCTAGGCTCCAGTGGGCGCCGGTCATCAAATTAACCAACAGTTGTGCATTCTTTTTTTACCAACGGTATTGTGACACTTACTAACTCTTTGAGAAATTTACCGACAAGAAAAAAAGATTAGCCTTTTGGGCCTAATTCCCTTAAAAAGTACCAAATTGAGGTCACGTTCTAATTCTGACCCAAACTATTTCTTCGTCTCATGAAAAGCACGAACTTTAACTCGTGTCTCAAATCTAATCCATACTTTTTTTGTCACATAAAAAGGCACAAACGTTCAGTCAGTACCCAAATCTAGCCTTGACCAAGCTTTTGTCCAATGAATGCTATAAAAAAAATTCGACATGTCATTCCACGTGTACTAAGCGGAAATTTGATGATAACGTGACAGGGCCAGATTTATGTACCGACCGAAAGTTTGTGCCTTTTCATAAGAGAAAGAAAAGTTTGGGCCAAAACTAAGGCCCGACCTAAAGTTTATGCTTTTTAATGAGACTAAAACGGAGTTTATGTGAGAAGTGAGATTCGACCTTAAGTAACTCTTTCTTTATGAAACAAAAAAAAAAAAATTGGACGGAATTGAGGCTCGAATAAAGTTGGTGTTTTTTTAAATGAATTAGGGAAAAAGATTTACGTATCATCCGGTGGGCTATGGACTAACCTAACAGATGAAAGTTATAGTTCCATTGCGTGCCGCCTGAAAATCGGGCTCTCAAGCTTCTCCACCACCAATCATGGAGGATTCGAGCTCAATCTCTATTGAATCAGCTTGTACACATTCATGTATTGATGTGTTACTTCGATTTGGTACCCCCGCCCGCACCCTTGAACTAAGCATGCACGATATGATAATGTGGAATATCAGAAGTTTCTCTTGTTTGATTGGAATTCAAGCAGCCTCACTCATAACCATCGCAAACAGAGTTGAGGATTATTACACCATTATGTTTTATGGGCTCTTTGTCTGTCCACATGGAAGGGTTAGTATTCATATGTGATATCCATAGAGGAGATTTGTCCAAAATGTTATAAATTTATTGTAAGACGGCTAATTCAGCTCGAAACTTTTTTTTAATTTTGTTAATTTAGTCATAAACCTATTGATGATTTTGCAATGTGGTCTTTCAAGCCAATTTTAGCCGAAAATCGCTAACATTGACGATTTATGCAATTTTTAAAGATTTTCTGAATTTTTTCCTTTTCCTATTTTTCATTTTTCCCTTTTTCTTTCTATTTTCCTGCGCCATTGCCAAGGCTCGGCTAGGTCGCCGGAGGCAAAGAAAAGGAAAAAGCAAAGAAAAGTTTAGAACATTTGTAAAAATCATCCACGTCAACTTCGATCATCCTACACATCGGCCATGCCATGTAGGACGACTGACGTCCATATCAATAATTTTCAAGCCAAAATTAAAGAACTATATTGACAAATCATCAAAAAGTTTAGAATTAATTTGGCCAAATTAAAAATTTTATGACTGAATTGACCGTCATACAATAGGTTTAAACCTTTTTGGATAATTATCTCCATATTAATATATCCGTAGTGAAAACTTAAAATTTCAAATGATATGGCATATGTCGTAATAATAATAATAATGTTTAAAAATTGGTTCCATCCATCCGCAATAAACCTAAGAAAATCCTTAATATATTTCCAAGTGACTTAATGGAGGGAAAGCCACATACTTGAGAATCAGAAGTAAGCATATCAATTCATCAAAGGATCCAAACAATCTGCCTTAAAACTTCAAAGCAGAAAATCCATGACTCGATTAATATAACGATCCTAATCCTTACATTACACGCTACTTCCCAATCCAACTTAAACAGAAGCTTTCATACATTTATAGATAGTAAAAAAGGTGCTTGGCAATATATATGATCCACTATAATGCGTCGCTAACCATTGCGAGGACCTTTCATTCTTTATAACCTGGCATTGTGCTTCAATCGTTTGAGTCAAGAGACGTTCTGCAATAAGTATTATGATAAAGAGAAGATGTTTATATCAGCTTTTTTTTTTTTTTTGGAAATTCATAGTACACTAAAACACACGAGAAACATTTAGGTACTCTCGTAACGTAATCCTTGTCCGCCCAAAGCCAATCACCACATATGATGAATCTCCTCATTTTGATATACATTGTTATGACCAGGCTTCTCACATGGCAATTGATTGGGACAGACGAGAACGTCGTCTTTTGAGAGCACCTATAAACATCTCTTGATATAGTTGTTTTGAAAGGAAGCTGAGTACTCACTGCATCCAGGGCCTTGGCTTGGGTTGTTCCCGCTCACTAAACCTACAACATGCATCATTTGCTCAATTTTACTAAAACCCGTTCACAGACTCCTCAATGCTATTAAAGTACTATTTATCATAATACCCTTTATGATTTGATGTTTTGAAAAAGGGAAATATACTTCAAACCGCTACGATTCAGACATCTCGATTCGAGCAAGACGAACTATCGAACTGAACTCACATATATACACAGTACGCAACGTGAACTGCACAACTGATGTTGGATTACGCATCTACGTCTTATGTATACAATGAATAAGCTTAAAAGACAGAAGAAAAAGATAAGGGAGGTAGACTGACCGCTGCACGACAGACGCCGTGGGCCTCGTGCGAGCAGGTGAAGGGTCATGACGATGAGGAGAAAGCACAAGATTCTAATAAGAGAGGAGGAGGAGGAGGAAGAGGAGGAGGAGGGAGATAAAAGCAGTCGTGCCATTTGCAGCTTGAGTTCCTTGATGCGCTTGTCTTGTTTATGTCTCTATATATAGGCACCACAAGATCATTAGTCATACACTACATAAAGAACAACGTCGTACTTAAATTACTTGTGCTGCAACAACTGTGACTTGGTCGACCACTGCATGCGTAAGAGCCGTGCTTAGGGAGTGAATCCCACCGAGTCCTCTCCAATCAGTTTAGTCCCGTTCAAACTCGGGCCGCCTTTTCCGACCAAAAAAAAGAAAACAACATATTGAGTGCATGTATCACAAAAACAACCATTTATATCGATGCATCGACAATTACACTATCTGTTTATTCAGTTGTTTAAGGAGTGTTCCGAGGTGTTCCTCAACAAGATTAGGAAGAGGGGCTGACTTTCTATGGAAGACCAAAAGCTCGAACCCTGTCTCCTTGTCTTATGAAATGTTTGGACATTGTAATAAAATGGTTTCTTTAGTGTTGCTGTAGCTATTGTCGCAGCAGAGATTGATTGGCAAAGAGTCTCTACCCGACAGAGTTGAAAGTCTTGCCCCATTTTAATTTAATTCTCTATGTTCGACCATCATATTCACATTTTAACAGTCAATTTGTGCACACAAATAAAATTCCCTATGAACGGGTAAAACCAATAAGTCAAGAAAGTGACATTACAAAGATACTTATGCACTTGAATATCACCTGCTTAATTAATTATCACCCACTCCGTATTCTTCTTATAGTCTGGTGAATAATTTAGAAATGGGAAATTACCAAAAAAAAGTTCTAAATCTATTATGGTTGTGCTAATTCAATTCTAAACATTTTAATAAGTCTTTTGACAATTTATCAATGTCTTTTGAACGTTGGCCGTGCTATGTAGGATAATAAGTGCTGACGAGAACAATTTTTACAATTTTTATTATATTTTTTATTTTTCTTTTCTTTTCGTTTTTTTTCCCTTCTTCCTTTGCCAGTCACCGAGCCTCAGTGATAACCGACAACCGGCCACATACGACAATTGGCAAGGGTTGCCCTCAGGTGAGGTTACCCTCGCCAAGTGACCTCATCAGCCCTGTTGGCTTCGGGTGAGGCTCAACCTCGCCGGATTTGGAAAGGGCGAGCCTCGCTTGAGGCTGGCGACGTCGCCCCTTGCCAAATCCCCGCAAGATCAATCCTCCCCCGAAGGTGGTGAGGCCAACCCTCACTGGCCTCTAGCAAGGGCAAGCCTTGCCTGAGGCCGGTCGCCGATTATCTTTGAGGCCCGGCGATTAGAGGAGAAAGAAAAAAAAAAGCAAAAGAAAAAAATGTTTAAAAATTCAAAATAAAATAATTGCGAAAATTGTCCACTTAGTACTAGTAGTATCACGTAGGATGGTTGATGTCCACATTAGTGATTTTCTGGCCAAAATTGATAAATTATCAAAAGGTTTTAGGACTGAATTGATCGATTAAATGATTTAGGCTGTATTGACAAAAGAGCAATAAGTTGGGACTTTTTTAGTAATTTCCCAATTCAGAAAACGATAATGGAGTCGAAGTGCTTAAGTGCAAGAACACTCCCTCTTTATGGGCTTGACAACCTGAAAGGATGAACCGACCTGTGCCTGCATGACCAGGTGCTCCTGCAACTCCTCGAGCTAGCGCTTTTCTCGGAAGAGTAATAACCACTGGATCGAACAAGAATAAATTGATCAGGCCTTTAAAAAGGAAATTCAAAAATGAAAGATCCCAATTATTGCAAACTACGAAGGGTTAGGACCGCTTACATAGACTTTGGACTTAACGGATTCTTGAGATTTGCACAGTGCTTTTGGGGCTTTCATATAGCTGGGCCTTTATGCTTGGACCCTCGAATTGTCAAAAAAAAAATAAACTTTCTCACCTACTTAACATAAATGTTATTAAACTTATTCGTGTTATAATACTTAGAGTAAGAATTAGGAAAAAAAAAAAGTACATGCGATGACGATGGGACCGTGGACCTTAAATGCGTTCAGGCCCAATTCAAAAGACCCGTAACGTGCGACCCATCCGGCCCAATGATTTATTGGGACCGCTAGTGGGATGGGCCTGGCCCAACTCAATAATAGACGGTAGTAATTGTAATTTCGTGCTGTACAACAAAATAATAAACAAAAAAGCAAAAAAGAAAAGTCCCACCGCACGAGCAAAAATTAAAAAGCCATTTTATTTTCCTGCCACACCTTTTCATCCACATATAAAAACCCAATTTTTCCATTTTTTCCCCTTTTTCTCCGTCCGTCTGCCTCGCACAAGCTAACGCCAAGTTCATCTTCGCAGCTCGCTCTCTGCAACAACACCATGAACGACGGTACGGTTCCTCCTTTCCTGCTCTTCACCCTCTCGTAGAAGATTCCACCGCGAAGTGAGCGCAAAAAACGCCGCGCGGAGCCTCCGATTCGATGGCGGCGACATTGTCCGCCTCGCTCCTCCCTTGTTCCCAGCCGCTCGCTCCCTCCGTGCCGCCGCCCTTATCCTCGCCCTCCGCTTCGCTCCACGCCGGCGGAATCCTTCGCATTCGGGGCGGCGGGAGCTTCTCGCCTTCTCTGCCGCTTCGATCCTCGCTGCTCGCCTCGAAGGTCGGCGCGAGGCGTTTGCGGACGGCGATTCGAGCCTCGGCCGACTACTACGCCACTCTCGGGGTCCCCAAGTCCGCCAGCGGTAAGGAGATTAAGGCTGCTTACCGGAAGTTAGCTCGCCAGGTAAAAGAGTCTCCGTTTTTTCCTTTTGTGTTCTGGTTTTTGCTTTGTGCAAGTTGATTGCCGAGTGAGCTCTGCGAAGATGGAGCGAGCGATGAACGGCGCGTCGTTTTGTGGATTTTTGGGAGACGACGAGAGGAATGATTGATTAGGGAATGCGAATTTTAGTGACTGGCTTTGTTAATCAGTTGAGTTTTGGCAGTAGTTCGTACTGGCTACCGGAGTATTCTTAAGGACGTGGTACATCTTAAAGTTGTCTCCGAGTAGTTTTAGTGAATATTGAGATTTAGAAGCTATGGATGTGGATAGTTTAGTGAGCCACTCGGGATTTCTCTGTTTGTGGACAATGGATGCAGTTTGGTTGTTTGTACGGCTGTACCAGTATCGGCATTCAAGCTACGGGCGAGTGCCTGTCGGTAGAAATGCTGCGCATTACTTTGATCCTCCTCCTGGAAACTCAAGTTCTGTTGCTATATTTTGCAGTACCACCCCGATGTCAACAAGCAGCCGGGAGCTACAGAGAAGTTTAAGGAAATCAGTGCTGCATACGAGGTATGCATCAGCTTTGAGGAACGAGAATTTCCTATGTTCTCTCAAAGTTTTCTATACTGAGCAAAGTCATCTCACAATCTAGTGGAATAGATGTTCACTGCATGGTAGTTTGTGATGATTGTAGATTAAAAGTTTGGTCCTTGGCTTGTTGTCAACTGCTAGGAAAAAAATTGGCATACTGAGCCAGTTCATCTTGGGTTGCAATTTTGGCTTATGACTAATATCTGCGGGCCCAAAAACATTTGGAGAATTTTACTGACCATTGCTTTTGTAGGATATATCTCTATAGGGCTCACAACTTTGCTGTTGTTCTGCTGTCGATTTCATTCTTTTCTGATTTTGTATTATTTATGCTGTTGAATCTTTGCCATCATCAGGTGCTTTCCGACGATAAAAAGAGGGCTTTGTATGATCAATATGGTGAAGCAGGAGTAAAGAGTACAGTGGGGGGCCCATCAAATGCTTATACGGTACTGGAGAGATCATAATCATTGCAAATGCATAGTTTATACATGAGTGACTTGCTCTATAGTACATTAGAAAACTTTATGATTTCTGCACAAATGCAGTTCTTTCCTCACGTTTTGCATTGTCCTTCGCTCAGACTAATCCTTTCGATCTATTCGAAACATTTTTTGGCCCAAGTATGGGTGGTTTTGCGGGTATGGACCCAACTGGATTCAGAACAAGCCGACGTACCACTGTTATGAAGGGTGAAGATCTACGGTGAGTGCGGGTAATATTTGTTTAACTACTGATTGGCCCCTTCCTTGCTGTATATGCACTTCTTGCTTCAGGAAATTTGACCATTGTGCGGAACATTGTAATCCAACTACTCTATTGATGTCTATTTTCTTTGTGTTTTCTTGTGCAGCGATTCTTAATTATGTTTTAGAATTAAAAGTTGATCCGATAACTACGTTTTTAAATGCGTGTCAGTAAAGGACATCCTCCACAAGGGTATAATTGATAGGAAATTGATGTTGATCTGTTTTTCTTTCTCTTTTGTTTCCTTTTTTTCTTTTCCTTGTCTCCCTAGGCAGGGGTATAAAGTAAATCTCTACATATTAACTTGTGTTTCCAAAGTTTTCAGTTATGACATGACTCTACAATTTTCTGAGACCATATTCGGAGCGGAAAAAGAATTCGAGCTCTCCCACTTGGAAACATGTGAAGCTTGCTCTGGTACTGGAGCAAAGGTTGGTTCCAAGAAGAGGATATGCTCAACATGTGGTGGCAGGGGCCAGGTCATGCGAACAGAGCAGACTCCTTTTGGCATGTTTTCCCAGGTATAAGCACTAGATATCAGTCCTTTTAGGGTGACTGGACAAATGCTTTTGACTTCCCTTGTCCTAGGTTTGGTTGTTTGGTGCTTGCAATTGGCTAGAAATAAACTAGAAATCAGTCGTTTCAAGTTATGTGGTTCTTTGGAAATCTGTAGTTTTTGTAATCGAAGTAGTACTAGCCATAGGACTCACATGTCAGGTCTAAAATGACATCTTTTTATGGTTGTGTATAAGTATACAGGACTTGCAACTGTTTCCACATCAGGAGATGTTATCTCTACCATTAGTGAAATAGACAGATATTGATAGAACACCTAAGATTCAGACGTGCTAACACTGTCTACAGAAAGGAGATTATAGGAGGTTAATTGGAGTTATGTCCAGGAGGATGGGCTGACCCAGAAATTCTCAGTGCAATTGGCCATGTCCATTTTATTTACTTTGTTGTGTTTTTTTACTTCCTTGAGAGAAGAATTTAATCCTTTGTCGAATTTTCGTCTTCTTTAGTTATTTTACAAGCTGAGTGTGACTTCAGAATACTGAAAAACATTTCTGTTAGGTGTCTGTTTGTCCCAACTGTGGTGGGGATGGTGAAATGATTTCTGAATATTGTCGAAAATGCTCTGGCGAAGGGCGTATTCGGGTCAAAAAGGACATGAAAGTGAAAATTCCACCTGGAGTCAGCAAGGGTAGTATCCTCAGAGTTGCTGGAGAAGGTGATGCTGGACCAAGAGGGTATGACATATCATTTTGTAAATTTGGAATCTGTCTTGCACTGTTAATGAATTGCTGGAATGGATTTTTTGACAAATTTATATAGGCTTTCAGAAACAAACTTTGAGATTTGCAACGTGATATTTCTCTGTCTGGATTTAATGAATATCTGTAGAATCAATATTTACAGCTATTACAATTTTTTGTATAATAGATTGGAATATTTTATTAGCGATTCAGCTGTTCGCAGTTTCATATTTGACAAAAGCTGGCCAACTAGTCATTAAGCTTGCGGTCAAACAGGGAAAAAAAAAGATCTCATGCAATTGCTCATCTTGACTTCTTGTCACCCCAATGATGTTGTTCCTTTAATTTTCCAGTAATGGGTATAATCTTTAATATGTTTTATGCTTTCCAGAAAGTCTTCAGCGTGATTAATATTTTGAATAGACTAGACACTAGTGATGGTTCAATAAGCAAGGGATTGTACTTCGCCTTTCCTCCACTTGTATCCAATGGGTTGCATCCCCTTATTTTCCTTTTTGAGGGGAAAAGTCTTGAAAATTAAAAACTTCTTAATGAATTTAGTAGCTTTGTCGCCTGACAAAAGAATTTTTACTTAAAGACAGTCGACAAGATATGCTTCTCTATGCTCATTTATATGCAAATGGCAAAAATTTCTTCACTCTCTTATTTGCGCCTCAATTATTTCTTTTCTTTGGCATTTTAACTTCTTTTGTCCGATCATTAGTTTTGAATTCTTTTCCCCCTCTGAGTTATTTTCCTTGTTTTTTGGCCTTTGGATTATGAGTTGCATTCTCCTCCTTTTGTGCCCTTGCCAACCTCATTGGATCAGGGGTTTTCCACTAACCAGGCCCTCTGCCCAGTCAGTTGTTGAGGAAGGTTGTCATAATCACCGTCTCTCTGCACCTTGGATTGTATGTTTGTTTTCTGGACTTCAGTCTGGAAGCAGCCTCATTGCCATTAAAATGGACTGTTCTTTTCTCTGATGTTGTCACATTGGAGGATAAAGTAATATTTCGCCACTTCTGCCTTTCAATTCATGGTTCATGGAAAAGAACAAATTCATTACCCTTTTATCAAGTCATTTCTTTCTTCAAAGTCTATACTAAGACATTTGTGTCTTTTTATTGTTTACGTCTTTTTCAGTTTAATTTCCCTCATACAACAGGGCATTGCCTTTGTTTATTTCGTTTCTTCCTTATGCGTATAGAAACAATCACATCAATGGAGAAATTGACAATATATTGCATGACACCATAAACATGATAAGTATTTGAATTGGTAACTAGAAATCCTTTGCAGAATATATTCAATAATTTTAATTGTTTAATGTTCACGTCATCAGGGGTCCTCCAGGTGATCTTTTTGTATATCTTGAGGTTGAGGAGATTCCAGAGATTCAAAGAGATGGAATAAATCTCAATTCTACAGTAACCATTAGCTATCTAGATGCTATATTGGGTGCAGTGGTGAAGGTAATACTTCAAATTTCCCTGATAAGCTTTGCTCTTTATCATTTTGTATTTATAATAGAGAGAATTGTTAGAGGGAATGTAATGCAGTTATAGGGAGATTAAGGCATGCTGAATTAAATGTTTCGACAAGGAGAAAGACAAATTTGAAAGGTGGAGACCTCCAACTGCACTGAGTTTCAGCAAAGCTATCCCTTCAGAGCTGATAAGCTAAAAAATCGTCAACCTTTACCAAATTAAGTCAAAGCCTTGGCCCTTCCTAGTACTTTTTCCATCCAAGTACATGAAATTAATTGTGGTTATGTCATTGATGCTGATCAGATGATTTTTCTGATCGTGACCAAACTGCTAATGTCATTCTCTAAATATTGTTAGAAAAATTTTGCTGCCATCTGATTGAAAAATTTAAAAGTTGACGTTTCTCTCGCAGAAAATAAGTGGTGCCGAGGAAATTTTAAGGGATGTTGGGATTCTTTCACTTGATTTTTTATTAGAAGTTACCTGACTAGATGAAATACCTTTTGATGGTCAGAACTACGGAGTCCCCACAGGGAAGCAGATTGTAATGCATGGGCCACCTATGGCTTAGAGATAATCGAGAACAAGTTTCGTATAGCTTCAGACATAGCATCATGTGGTGGTCCATCTATATCAGTACTTTGCTGAGGCTTTACAGATTACCTATTGATTTTATGTCTTGAATTTCAACAGGTTAAAACAGTTGAAGGAACTTCTGAACTACAGATACCTCCAGGTGCACAACCAGGGGATGTTCTGGTTCTTGCTAAAAAAGGTGCACCGAAATTGAATAGACCCTCAATACGTGGTGACCACTTATTTACAGTTAAGGTCACTATTCCAAAGCGTGTGAGGTATATAAATCTCATCTTATTGCTTCTTTCTCTTGTATAATTTGTCGAAAAATTTTATCAGTGTATTTTAAATTTTGTTCATTTTTACATGCATCTCTCCAGTGGGTTACTGGATCGTGACTTAATTTGTCTCATGTACACTTTAAAACGGACACATCCGAAACAAGGATCTTGGCTAAATGTTTTTTACCTCTACATTATTTGCTTTACCTTAGATCAATGTGATCTAATTAATGGTGCTTGTTGGAGGTTGTAAGTCCATCCATTCATCTGCTTAATTTTTCGATTATATTGGACCCTCTTAAGCTGGCGCATCTTTTAATGTCAGTCAAAATCAGGCAATTTTGCATGTGTCTGTGAGTCAATAAGTTGACAAAACATGTTCGGTTATAAGTTTTTACTCTCTCAAATTTTTTTTCCTCTAAATTTCTTTTTAGTTAGTGAGATTTTACTGGTTTCTGCACTAGTATCTTTTTAACAAGTGGCATAACTTTATTTGTCCTCAAATATCTACCATTAAGAGGGTAGTCTTGCATGGACCATGAAAGAGCTAAGGTATGTCATTTTATTAAAGTTATTGCCAATGTTTTCAGTTCAAGTGAACGGGAGTTACTTGAAGAGCTGGCTTCCTTGAGTAGCTCTACCACCAGTCGCTCAAGAACTCGCCCAAGAACACCACCACCTGGTAAGATGGTTGCTTTATGTGTTCTTCATAGGCCTAATGTGGTTTTCCTTAGTGTTGAAAATGTCTGTTTTGTCATTGCGTAATATACTACTAGATATAAAAAAAAAAAAAAAAAAAAAAAAAGTACTACTAGATATTATTCATGAAAGAAAAAAAAAAAAAAATTACTGGATGTGGATTTAAACAAAAATTCACATATTATATTCAGTATTGATGTGAGAAACAACCTTCGGGCCTTGAGCTTAATATCAAGGTCCAGTACCTACGCAGTACTGACTAGTGTATTCGTGCAAGTTTGAGATCGGTTCTATCTCTTACGGTAGAGCTTTGTCTCTGCAGCTCCAACTCCTGAGAAGCAGCAGGTCGATTCTGAGATGGAGAAAACTGAAGATTCTGGAGATGAAAATGACTTGTGGAAGAAGTTGAAAGAATTGGCTGGGTAATTCTTCCTTTTCTTTAATTTGAGTAGTTTCTTTATTCCGCTAAATCGTGTTGAATTCTTGAATCCATAACAAATGAGTTGCATATAGCGGAAAAAAAACAGAGGTTTGGGGTTAATACACTTCTTATCGAATGGGTTTCATTAAGCAGGGAATTCTGTGTTACTACTTAAGGCTGGGTTCTCCAGGTGCATATGTTGAGACTTGATTGGTCATTTTGCATACTACCCCACATACTTATAAGAAAGCTTGATATACTGTCCCTCCAAAAGTTATAGACTTCCAGATGTAGTTGAGTACAATTACCCGATCCTCATATGTCTAGGCAGGTACAATACTTTATGTTTTTGTTCCTTGGGTGCTGAGATATTTGCTCTTGCATTCAAGTGCTAGTTTTATTTGGTGAATCTGCATCTACTCCCTCTTCATATTCGGGGGAGTGTGTGATTCTTCTGGCGGAGCTCGGTATAGAGTCCCTATGGTAATGTTCAGAAAGATGTAGTTATGCAATGATCTCTAATCATCGTAACTTTTCTGGAACCTGACCTGTTTCATTCGAGTATTAGTCCTTTAGTAGTCATTAAGATGTAGCTATCTCATGGTCTGATCATCCTAGTTTGAAGTGCTAGTCTTTTATACTTTGAGACTGCATTTTCACATGCATGCACAAAGGATCGTTGACATAATAAAGATTTGACCTGCAGGTCTGTTGCGAATGGAGCTCTAAAATGGATGAAAGACAACCTTTAATTTGAGGTATATCCCGTATACTGAAGTCAAAGCTCACATCCGTCCATGCACATTGTAGTTGCCCTGGAATTTTGTCTGTCCCTCGAAAAATTTGCTGGCAAAAGATGGAGCTATCAATTGCTTTGGGCATTCCAGTCTTCTCAGAGTTCTCCAGAAAATCAAACGATACAGCCCCGGTGGTTATTCTTTGATTTTTTTTCTTTCAACTGTAAATTTTAGCCATTGATCAGGTGATAACGGGTTCATCTGTGCAATTACACATTACTTTGTAATTGTTTCGCGGGCTATGAGAGTTAGGGCTTGAGAAATGGGGTTCTCATTTTAGGGAAGCACGTTGGCAGCTGAATTCCCCCCAAGTGCACGTATGGATTTGCAAATATGTGAGATGTCGATTTAGAACATGAAAAAGCAAATGACTTCCGGATTTCGCTCTCTTCTTTTTGGATTTCAAATGGCGTGACTTTCTTTCAAAGACAGGTGGACGCATCTGTGGAGCGTAATTTTTGTTAAATGCTAGTTTGAATGTCTGGATCATTGATCTCATGTATGATTAGATTAGTCAATCCAATGATAAAAGCAAATTTTCTTTTTTGATTACTATAATAGCGTTCTAAAATGAGGGTCATCTCATGCTAATGACAGAATAAATTTCTTCTTTTACAATTTTGGGAACAGAATTCTCCCTTGGATTTAACTTTTTCCAACATAGGATTTGCGCGCTTTTAAGAAACTAAATTCGCCGCTGCGGAAAGTAACTGAGAGAGATGCTAATTCTGGAAGAAGATCCTCACAAAGGATGTGTAATTTACCCGTCGCTGAAATCTCTCCCCTAAATCGACGTACCACCAATTTAAACAAAAGATTTCTACGCATAGCTTTGGCCCACAAACACTCCCACACAGAGGGGAAAAAAGCAAATAAATAAATAAAAGTATTACAGCTGCCGATAATAGGGAAAAACTCTCACAGAAAAATCATTTTAAACAAGACCTACAATCGCCGTCCTCGGGGAAAATTCCAATTAAGGATCCCAAATGGGGTCAAATTCTCAAAAAAGGGTCCAAAGTGAACATTGTGTCAAATAAAAAGGACATGAAGTGCTCAATCGGGTCTTAAATAAGGACCAAAGTGTTCAAAAAAAAAAAGTCTCAAATAAGGACACCGGATCCCTATGACAAAAATACCTCTTGTTGGCCCGAAAGAAATTCTTTTAACTCCTGCACGAGCAATTACCTTTTTAATTTTTTTTATTTTCTTTCTGTTTTTCCTTTTTGTTTTTTTCTTTTCCTTTTCCTTTTCCTTTTCTTTTTTTTCTTCTCTTCCTCCAGGACCATAATTTGGTGGAAGGAGGTCGACTTTCTCAAAAGCGGGGCCCCCTTGCCGACATTGGGCAGGGCCGCCCTCCACAGGGCTAGGCGAGGCTCGCCCTCATGGGCCTCGGTGACCATCCCTAACAATTTTAGTGGCCTCCCCCTCGCAAATTTGGCGAGGCTTGGCCTCGGCCTTAGCTAGATTTGGCGAGGGCTTGACCTCATTGTATATGAAGTTTATGCAGTCGCCGTTCATCCGCGGGCTAAACCTTGCGTCCTTGTGGAGCAATATTCACTTTGAATCATTTTTTGAGAATTTGACCCCACTTGGGGTCCTTAATTGGAATTTTCCCCCGTCCTCGTCGTCCTCGTCAATAATCAATATCCTAAATCCAAACATAAATTTGTCTACCGCGACAAATTCCACGTCAGCTTCCGTAACTTCTCTTCTGGCTTACTTCCGCTCTCCGTCCAAACGAACTCCCTCCGGAGCCGGCCACGTTTCGGGCGCGACCGACACCGGCCCCAGGGGCACCGTGCGGCGGCACAACCCGGCGGTCAAATCGTCAGCTCGGAGAATCTCTTCGCGTCGTCGTCTTCGAGGTAGTGCTCTTACATTCCAGCGATCGCCCGTTAATTTTTGACAGAATTGAAGCTCGAGGCGTTGGCGAATTGGGTTCGCATGCATCCGCGTGCTAAGTTACGCGCCCCAGACGTTTGATGAATTCGTCGTACCGGTTGCTACGAGCGTGTGTTGACTGATTACTCGCACCTGTAATAATGAATCAACGATCATGAACTGTACAAAGACTTCACTGTCGCCCTCAAATTGAAGAAGGAAGGGTGTTCCTACCATACATTGGTCGCTGATTCGGATAAATTGAATCATCGACTCGTCACTGCTGACCGATTTACTTTTGCCGTGCCTGTTCGAATAAATGTTCAAATTGGTGGTTTGTTAGGTTTTATTCTGAAGTGAAAGTAATGTAGATTGGTCAATGGTCACCGCCCTCTGCTTTTTGGCTCAAAGGAGGCATGGAAAGCTAAATCTTGCAACGGTCTTTTGTTAATTTTGATGCGGTTTATAGGCAGTTGGCAACATCAGATCGAGACTGGAGTTATCTGGAAAATTTCAACGCACGCCATGCCACCGAAAAAAATCATGATCCCACTCCAAGATACATAAATAGGAAGGAGAGAAACTAAAGACCAATTGAAAGAAGGAATATATTGTGGAAGCAGTAAATTTTGCGCGACTGTAATCTGTGCGCACGACCACACGAACTGTATGAAAACTTCTTATGAATTGATGGGTTTCCACAGGTTGCATCTTATCATGGGATTGTTGTGCTAGCTCCCTCCTCTTTGTAGAGATGGATGAAGTCTCTCATAATGCTGAGCCGGTGGGCAATGACGAAGCCGAGGAACTTGAGATTGAGGGAGACTGCGCAATGACTGAATTAGTTGGTCAGACTAGTGTAATTCGAGGAGAGAACCCCATGCCTCCTGCTGTCGGGATGGAATTCGAGTCATATGAGGATGTATATTACTTCTACAGTTGCTACGCCAAGGAACATGGGTTCGGGGTTAGAGTAAGTAATACGTGGTACAGGAAGAGTAAGGAGAGATATAGAGGAAAATTGAGCTGCAGTAGTGCAGGTTTCAAGAAGAAAAGCGAGGCGAACCGCCCGAGACCAGAAACAAGAACCGGGTGTCCAGCGATGATAAAGTTCCGGTTGATGGACAATACGAGGTGGAGAATCATCGAGGTTGAGCTCGAGCACAACCACTTAATCAGCCCAACTGGTGGGAAATTCTATAAATCACATAAGCTCATGGGTCTTGGGACCAAGAGGCCATTGGAGTTGGAAGGTCCTGAGGAAGTAGAAACGATCAAATTATTTCAGACTGTCATCGTAGATGCCGAGGGTGGGGAATTAGGTGTTGATGATGGTGACCTTAGAAAGAATTCTAACCTGTCCAATAAATTGAAGCTAAGAAAAGGAGATGCCCAAGCTGCTCTTGATTTCTTCTGTCAGATGCAGCTCATGGATCCTAATTTCTTTTACGTGGCAGACCTCAATGAAAGAGGATGTCTGAGAAACTTGTTTTGGGCTGGTTCGAGGTCCAGGGTTGCTTATCGCTACTTTGGTGATGCAGTTGCGATCGACGCGACATTTTTCGGACAAGAATTTGATGTCCTGCTGGTCTCCTGTATTGGGGTGAATCACCATGGGCAACCTGTACTGCTGGGTTGTGGTTTGTTAGCAGGTGAGACTATGGAGTCGTATGTATGGCTGCTCAGGGCTTGGCTCACGTGTATGCTGGGACGCCCTCCCCCAAACCATCATTTCCGAGCAATGCAAAGCCTTGCAAGCCGCTATCTCTGATGTTTTCCCCAGAGCTTCTCATTGTATAGATTTGACAAAGGTCATGAGAAGAATCTCTGAGAAATCGGAAAATAAATACCACTATGAAGAGATTAAAGCTGCATATATAGAGCAGCATGCCTTTCGCAGAGGGCTGAAGGATTTGAAGCGGCTTGGCTGGATATCATGCATGAGCATGGACTCGAGGATCAGCAATGGTTCCAAAGTTTGTATGAAGATAGGAACCAGTGGGTTCCAGTCTACTTGAAGGAGACCTTTCTGGCAGGAATGTTTACTATCCAGCTAAATGAAGAAGCGACTTCATTTTTCAAGGGATATATAGGGAACTGCACCTCTTTGAAGGAGTTTCTGGACAAGTATGATCAAGCAATGCAAAGGAGTCACCAGCTTGAAGCACTGGCCGATCTAGATTCAAGAAATTCGAGTTCTATGCCGAACTCGAGGTGTAATTATGAGTTGCAGCTCTCCAAATTGTACACGAGCTACATCTTCATGGAGTTCCAAAAAGAGGTCGAAGGAATGCATTCTTGTTTCGGCACAAGACAAGTGAATTTAGATGGGCAAGTCGCAACCTATGCAGTTCAAGAACACATTGAGCTTGAGGATGGTCAGAGGGAAGAAAGAGATTTCGAAGTTTTGTTCAACGGATCCGAAATGGAGGTCTTCTGTGCTTGCGGTTTATTTAACCTGAGAGGATATCTGTGCAGGCACGCACTCTATGTCCTCAACCAAAACAGGGTAGAAGAGGTCCCACCTCAATACGTGCTTCCGCGCTGGAGGAAGGATGTCAAGCGCGGTTACGTCCTGGACCAGAGATCCGCGGGGATCGACGTCGACAACCCAGTTCACCGGCACGAGCACTTGCACAGATGCATCGTGCAGGTCATGGACGAAGCTAGGAAGTCGCAAGACCGCCATAAGGTGGCGCTGCAGGCGTTGGACGAGATGCTGAACAAGCTCCAACTCTCGCGAAATCACCCGGAATGACTGTTTGTTGATCGGGACCCCGAAATCTTGCACGTACAGGAGGAGGTCTCTGCAAAATGCGACCCTACATCATGTTCACTGCTGATATTTGGATGAGAAACAATTGGCATTAAGGTGGCGGAGCATGGATGTTTTCTCGTCGTAAAGCCAAAGCCGACACATACATACATCCCATCAACCGTTTGTTAAAAGAAAGAGGACGACCGTATCATCGCCTCGACGGAACCTGAACAGATTCGAGTATTCATCCGAATGCTTGAAAAAACGCAGCAATGGCATGACGACGATCTGATTAGTTCATTCGAAAAGCAAGGACGGTTTCAATCGGGTCAAAGAGGTCGGGGCTCCACGAGTTGATTGGGCCGGGCCTTGTCACAAGCTTCAAAGCCCAATGGGCTTTTAGCCCATAAATGTGCTCGCTCTCTGCTGCAAAAACCCTCTCTCTCTTTCCTCGTCGTCTTCCTCCTCAATCTGATTTTCCCGCCTCTAACCAGCAGCTCCAAGGCGACGACGACGACGATGAAGTTCAAGGCGTTTCTCACGGACAACGGCGTGGCCCTCCTCGAGAAGCGGTTCCTGCCGGCGCTGGACAAGATCGACCGGACGTGCCACCTCTACCTCACCAGGGACCACGCCGTCTTCCTCCACAACCTCCTCAACGGCGACGGCCTCCAGTCCGTCGCGCAGTTCCGTGTCGAGGCCCTCTTCGACGGCTACCGCATCTCCAGCCAGAACGACGACCGCATCGCCTTCGCCATCGACCTCTCCCTCCTCCACCGCGCCATCCGCAGCAGCGTCGGCATCTGCAACGAGCTCGCCGCCGCCGGAGGATCGGACTCCGAGCGGCTCCAGATAAAGCTGGTGAAGAAGTTGCCGGCGAACAGCACCCTGCCGTTGCCCTTCCTCACCTTCGAGACGAAGGGCTACAAATCCGCGGTCGTCCAGGACGTGCCGATCTCGAAGCCGATGTCTAGGGCTCAGGTCTCGGAGCTCCAGTCGGCGCTCGACTCGGCTCAGGCGCTCCCCAAGACGCTCGTCCAGGTTCACGACCTGAACCAGCTGCAGAGCTTCGTGGACAGGATGAGGCACGTCGGGGACGTGCTGAACGTCTCCATCAGCAAGCACGGAGACCTGCACTTGCAAATCTCGACCACTCTGATCACCCTGGGCGCAGAGTTCCGGAAGCTGCTGGTCCTTGGGGAGCGAGCCGAGGCTCCCGCGGAGGACCGGAGCTTGGGCGCGCAGGCCCGGTCCGAGAGGGCGGTCTTGAGAGGCGATGCCGAGGCCGTGCAGGTGAGCGTGAAGCACTTCGCCAAGAGTCTCCAGCTTCACATGGCGAAGCCGGATTGCGCCTTCTACGGGATCGCGGAGCAGGGCGCATGCTTGACCGTGATCTTCCAGTTCTTCATACCGGGGACGCGGCAAACAGACAAGTCGATCAGCTTGCACTGCAGGCTTCCTGTACTTGACCCTGGCACTAATTGAAACGCCAGAAACTGGTTCATCACTCAATCCTCCATTTGTGTATGATTCGGAACTGTCGAATACAAATTGATGTCTTGGCACGAACGCCAGAATCGGTTCATCATTCAATTCTCCATTTTAAATCTTACAAGTCCTCATCTTCACGATATCTAAATGTCGGTACGATTATTCACATTCAATTTTTTTCCAGAATGTTTCGCAATTTGAGTAATATTTTAGAGTAAGGCAGGAAAGTAAGAAATATCAAGTTGCGACAAGCGGCCGATCGAATTCGACATGGTGCAAGCAAAAGTTCAAGAATTTGCTGCGCGGCAGGTCTTTCTCGTAACATTCTCAAGACACTTTCAACGTTTGGCCAAGACATTCAGACATTCTGCTGATGCAATGAACAAGCATTTGGGTTGGAATCAGGATGGCAGCGTGCATGCTTGAGATAAATAGAGGAGTTCTTCAATAATATTCACAAAAAAACGTTGATATCACAGGACTTGGGTTACACGAAGAACAGGCAGACGAGTGTCAGGTCGCCTTCATTCTTTCTTCTCCTCGACCAGATGAACCCTATTCAATGCGTCTTCGAATGTCTGTAATGCGGCCCTGTAATGTTCAGGAGAGATCACCCCCTCCTCGACGATCTGCAAAGCGCTTCGGTACAGCTGATTAAGCCACTGCACGCGGTCGGCAGCGCCGGCGTCACCGGGGCCTGGATCGGGGATGTACAAGCGCTTATAATCCTTTTTCCATCTTGGGAGGATGTACTTTGATGGAATCTCCTCCACCCCGTTGAAGTTAAGAACGCACAGGGCGTGCCTGCATAGATAGCCATAGAAATTGAAGCAGCTACAGATACAACGAACCTCCGCCGCTGCTCTGTTGTACAGGACCTCGTAGTCCCTGATCTCCCTTCTACTTCCTTCCCCCGAGACCCGCTCCTTGACCAGGAATATAATGACCGGTCCATCGACATACAGCTGTGTTGTGCTAAGACAAGAGTACATCTCCTCTACCTCAAACTGGAACTTCTTGAATATATCTCTTGTGTATACCTTGGAGAGCTGTAACTCAAATGAACATCTCGTTTTCAGCTCATGGCTTGAGCTCCTCGAATCATTATCCGCAAGGGCTTCTTCCCTGTGCTTCTTTTGTAAAGCTAACTCGTACTTGTCAAGAAATTCTTTCAATGGAGTTTGTTTATGCACATACTTATCAAAAAATGCATTCAATGACTCGCCCGGCCGGGCAGCAGACATCCCAGCGAAGAACGTGTCTTTCAAGTAGACTGGAGCCCATCTGACTCGGTCCTCATATAAAGCTCTAAGCCATTCGTGATCGCCAACACCAGAATGCTGGACCATGGTCCCCCATGCTGTTTCGAATTCACTCACTTTCAGAGATTCATACACTGCTTTAGTCAACGCCCTTCTGATTGCATCATAGTTGTTCAACCCTCCTAACTTTTCCGGAACTTTTCTCATGATGTGCGACAAACCAAAACGATGATGACATCTTGGAAACACCTCCTCAATTGCACCGTGCAAAATCTGGCACCTGTCTGTAGTTATAGTTTGTGGGGAGCATCCGGACATACATGAACTCCAGGCTTTCAATGCCCAAATATAAGACTCCATTGTCTCGCCTGCAAGCAATCCACATCCTAGCAAAATTGATTGGCCATGGTGGTTCAC